>JALGPY010000033.1:766645-1366645 GCA_023055425.1 Linanthus parryae | reverse complement strand
CTAGAGGTGAGTGTCACTACTGTAGTCAGCCTGGACACTGGAGGAGGAACTGCCCAAAATATCTGGAGGACAAGAGGCTTGTAATAGTGATTCCACCACCACCAGGTATTTTTGTTGTAGATGTCAACTTAACTTTCTCTACATCATGGGTATTAGATACTGGATGTGGATCTCATATTTGTCGAAATATGCAGGATCTAAAGAGAAGTAGGAGATTGGCTAAAGGGGAGGTAGATCTGCGCGTTGGGAATGGAGCAAAGGTTGCTGCGTTGGCCATAGGCGTGTGCGAGCTATCTCTGCCTTCAGGATTAGTTTTAGAATTAAATAATTGCTATTTGCCTGCTATGAGCAGAAACATTATTTCAATTTCTTGTTTGGACAAGGATGGTTTTATTATTTCAATAAAGAACAATTGTTGTTCCTTTTATTTAAATAATATTCAATATTTTAGTGCACAATTATTTAATGGACTTTATGTCCATGATCTAAGCAATCCTGTCTACAACATTAATACCAAGCGGATTAAAATAAATGATTTAAATCTTGCTTATTTATGGCACTGTCGTTTAGGCTACATAAATGAGAAACGTGTATCTAGACTCCATAAGGATGGATTACTAGACTCATTTGATTTTGAATCATATGAGACATGTGAGGCTTGTTTATTGGGAAAAATGACAACGTCCCCTTTCAATAAGAAAGGTGAGAGGACTAGTGAGCAATTGGCACTCATACATACCGATGTGTGTGGGCCATTTGCCACGCCTGCCAGGGGTGGTTATGTCTACTTCATTACTATTACTGATGATCTTAGTAGATATGGGTTTGTGTACCTTATGAGGGAAAAATCCGAATCCTTTGAAGTGTTCAAAGAATTCAAGAATGAAGTAGAGAAGCAACTTGGCAAAAGTATAAAAGCTCTACGATCGGATCGTGGAGGAGAATACTTGAGTCAAGAGTTTGACGAATATCTTAGAGAGTGTGGGATCGTGTCCCAACTCACTCCACCCGGAACGCCACAATGGAATGGCGTGTCCGAGAGGAGGAATCGAACCCTATTGGATATGGTTCGATCTATGATGTGTCAAACCGATCTTCCATTATCATTTTTGGGCTACGCTCTATTAAGTGCAGCTTTCACCATTAACCGTGTTCCATCTAAATCAGTCATGAAGACACCATATGAGATGTGGAGTGGGAGGCGTCCCACACTGTCGTTCATGAGGATTTGGGGCTGCGATGTCTATGTAAAACGTTTATAATCACACAAGCTGGGGCCAAAATCGGATAAGTGTAAATTTGTGGGGTACCATAAGGAAACTAAGGGTTACTACTTCTACAATCCAACCGAGAACAAAGTGTTTGTTGCTCGGACCGGCGTGTTTCTAGAAAGAGAATTTGTCTCTAAAGAAGCAAGTGGGAGGAATGTAGAACTTGAAGAGGTTCAAGAACCACAAATCACTGAGCCGATTATGGAACATGAACAGGAACCACAAGTTCTTGTGGAGCAACCTGTTCAGGTAACACAAGAGCTTCGTAGATCTAGTAGAGTGCGCCAGGAACCCGAGAGGTATGGACTTCTCGTAACCGATTCCGGTGACACGATGCTCATAGATGATGAGCCTACTACCTATGAGGAGGCCATGAATGGCCTAGACTCTCAGAAATTGCTAGAAGCCATGAGATCCGAGATGGAATCCATGTATACCAACAAAGTATGGACTTTGGTGGAACCACCCGATGGGGCGCGGCCCATAGGGTGCAAGTGGCTCTTTAAGAAGAAGATCGACATGGATGGTAATGTGATTACCTATAAGGGCCGATTGGTGGCTAAAGGATTCAGACAGATTCATGGTATTGACTATGATGAAACCTTTTCAACAGTCGCTATGACCAAATCCATCCGAATCCTACTTGCAATTGCAGCATACCACGACTATGCGATTTGGCAGATGATGTCAAAACAGCATTCCTTTATGGGAATCTCCTCGAGGACGTGTATATGATACAGCCGGAGGGTTTTGAGGATCCAAAGCAAGCCAACAAAGTCTGTAAGCTGCAACGATCCATTTATGGATTGAAGCAAGCTTCTAGGAGTTGGAATCGACGTTTTGATGAAGTGGTCAAAGAGTTTGGCTTCATCAGAAACGAAGATGAGTCTTGTGTCTACAAGAAGGTTAGTGGGAGCTCTGTAGCTTTTCTGGTCTTGTATGTGGATGACATACTACTCATTGGAAACAACATTCCCATGCTGCAATCTGTTAAAGATTGTCTAGGAAAGTGTTTCTCAATGAAGGACTTAGGGGAAGCAGCCTATATACTCGGTATAAAGATCTATAGGGATAGATCTAAAAGGTTGCTAGGCCTAAGTCAAAGTACATATATTGACAAGGTGTTGAAGAGGTTCAACATGCAAGATTCCAAGAAGGGATTCTTGCCCATGTCACATGGAATCACTCTTTCGAAGAGTGGTTGTCCTTCCAATGAGATTGAGAAGGAACGCATGAGTAGAATCCCCTATTCCTCGGCCATAGGATCTATCATGTACGCCATGTTATGTGCTAGACCAGATGTGTCATATGCCTTGAGTATGACAAGCAGATACCAATCCAATCCGGGTGAGAGTCGCTGGATTGCAGTCAAGAACATCCTAAAGTACTTGAGAAGAACTAAGGATGCTTTCTTGATATTTGGCGGTGAGGATGAGTTGCGTGTAAGGGGTTACACTGATGCAAGCTTCCAAACCGACAGAGATGACTTTAGATCACAGTCGGGATATGTGTTTTGCCTGAATGGAGCAGCGGTGAGCTGGAAGAGTTCCAAGCAAGAGACGGTAGCTGATTCTACAACAGAGGCTGAGTACATTGCTGCAAATGGCGCAGCAACGGAGGCTGTTTGGATCAGAAAGTTTGTTTCTGAACTTGGTGTGGTCCCTAGTATTGCGGATCCAGTCGAGTTGTTCTGTGACAACACTGGGGCGATCGCGCAATCAAAGGAATCCAGGTCGCACCAGATGTCCAAGCACGTGCTCAGGAAGTTTCATCTGATTCGAGATATTATCGATAGAGGAGACGTTCGGATATGCAAGATTCCTACAGATGATAATCTGTCAGACCCGCTTACAAAGCCTCTCACGCAGTGGAAGCATGAAGGGCACACTAGGAGTATGGGCATACGAGATGCGCCAGATTGGCTCTAGTGCAAGTGGGAGACTGTTGGAATAGATGCCCTAGAGGCAATCTATTTTAGTATGAATTATTTGTGGCTAGAGATTCATTTATTATTTATTTGATATTTAATATAATGAAGTCCTTATATTTACAATTGTGTTGTTTATCTTAAATATCCCTAGTCAAGTATAATGATTAAATAGGACAATCATCTATAGACTAGTATGGGGTTGGATTGATATGGAGATATCACGATCCAACACATAGGTGTGAATTAGGGAATGTTGCACTGGATTGACCCATCTCCGAGAAGGCTACATACACGTTATGTTGAGTCACAAGCGCTTCTCGCGGTGCAATGGTATTGTCATCCTTAGACTTGAAGTCACTAGATATTCTAGTTGTGGATTATTGTGATCTTGGTAGCGTTAAACGCTACACCGTAACTGGGTAGTTATAAAGGCGTGTACTGGATACAATAAGAAGCAAGCTTAGAGATCGTAGTGGACGTAGATAGGATTTGTCCCTCCCACATAACGGGAGCAAATATCCTAGGCCACTCGAGGGATAGTGCTTATAGAATGTCTGGCCAGACTCAAATAAATCAATATGGGATATTGATGTTATTTGCACGAATAAGGCTATTCCCATGGATCGAGAAACTATGGATTGGATATACGAGTGTGACTTGTATGTCTCGTGTCCAATCCGGATATAGAGACAAAAGGATGAGACAATTACTTGTACAAAGGTTGTCAAGATGACTATTCTATTAGTTGGCTAGAATGGATGTTTAGCTAGAGACCGCTCCATATTAGCAAATAGTTGCTACCAACTAGATAGAACCTATGGGGTCACACGCTACATAGAGTTGGACTAGATTTGGGAATTAATTAATATGATTAATCAATTAGAAGGATCACTTTGCAAACCCTTGCAAACTTAGTAGGGACTAATTTGCAAGGAAGGGACTAAATTGAATTCTAGTAGGACTAGAATAAGTCCTTTAGGTAGTTAACAAGGAGTTGTTGGACTATATAAAGGACCTTCCTTCCTTCCCACATAACTTATGCTCATAATTGAACATAACAAAGAGTGGGAGAGAACAAAAGGAGAGAGAGCAAGCAACAAGAGAGCCGACCGCCCCCTTGCCGCCGCCCTGTCCCCGTCGGCCAAAGGAGGCCGAGACCCTCCTTTTGGGTCTCGTTTTGCGTGATTCTTCTTCCTCTTACTTTTCCAGGCTAGCACCAAGGACTTGGGATATCTAGGATCAACTCTAGGCGTGGATCAACCATAGAGAACGTGACACAATTCGCGTTTGAAGTCATCAAAGGAGAACCCTAAGGTGCGTTTATGATTTCTCACCCTTACCATCGTTATGTCTCTTGACTTGTGATCCTTGGAGGGTTTTGCATGGTTTTATGATTGTTTATGCTTCCGTTGCGCATCCATGAATCAAAACCCTACAATATAGGCATAAGATCACACATTCACTACCTTTAACTTTGGATAAGACGCACTTCTCACTATCATTTATTATAAAACCGAATGGCAATACAGTTTCATCAAACTTTTTATGCCAATCCCTGGGAGCTTGTTTCAAGCCATAGAGAGACTTGATTAACTTACATACTTTCCTTTCATTGCCTGATGCCACAAATCCCTCAGGCTGATCCATATAAATCTCTTCTTCAAGATCACGGTAAGATAAGCTGTCTTAACATCCATCTGATGGATGGTAAGACCATGGACAGAAGCCAATGCTATAAGCATTCGGATTGTTGTCATCCTTGCAACTGGAGAGTATGTATCAAAGTAATCAATGCCTTCCCTTTGCCTAAAACCCTTAGCAACCAGTCTAGCCTTGTACTTATCTATTGAACCGTCAGGGTTCAACTTCCTTTTAAAGATCCATCTGCACCCGATAGTAGAACACCCATGAGGGAGATCAACTGACTCCCATGTTCCATTAGAAGCAATAGAGTCAATTTCACTCTTTATAGCGCCCTTCCAATGCCTAGATTCCGAAGAATCCATAGCCTGCCGGAAAGTTAAAGGTTCGCCCTCGACATTGTAAGTGACAAAGTCACTTCCAAAATCCTTGACAACCTTAGCACGCTTACTCCTTCTAGGTTCCTCTACCTCCTCAGGTACAGACCTACTACTTGATTCCGCCCCCACATTTGTTATCTTTTCCACATGATCAGGAATAGAACTAGATGTGTGAGGTGGATGATCATTAGTAGTATCTTGAGGTATACCAGTCTTCATGGGGTATACACCCTCAAAGAATGTAGCATCACGAAATTCAACTATCGTGTTAGCCACTATACCGTCTATGTCAGATTTTACTACTAAAAATCTCATAGCCGTAGTGGTTTCTCGATAGCCCAGAAAGATACAATCAACAGTCTTATGACCTAGCTTCTTTCTCTTGTGTACAGGTACAAGCACCTTAGCAAGGCACCCCCACACACGAAGACAATTAAGACTAGTCTTCCTTCCTTTCCATAACTCATAGGGTGTTTTCTCTTTGTGTTTCAGAGGGACTCTATTCAGAATATGGCAAGCCGTATTCAAAGCCTCTCCCCACGTGTATTTAGGCAACCCAGAGTTTAAAAGCATACTATTAATCATATCAGAAAAGGTTCCGTTCTTTCGTTCAGCAATCCCATTGGACTCAGGTGTGTATGGAGGAGTAACTTCAAGAACTATTCCATTGTTTGCACAAAATTCATCGAAAGCGTTACTCGTATACTCACCACCTCTATCGGATCTTAAACGCTTAAGTACCTTACCAGTTTGTTTTTTTATAAACAATAAACTTACTAAGCGCTTCATCTTTATGTTTAAGCAAATGAACATAACGTACATTGGTCCTTTGTCAACACACCACCAAACTCACAAATGTCCGTGTGCACTAAATATAACAAGTCTGAATCCCTTACAACACTATGAAAGGGTTCCCTTGTTATACCCACCTACCACCACTTTGAGAAAAAATGTGGGACAAATGACCCTCTTGGTTTCAAGCTTCTTCAAGCTACCAAGAACACCACCATTTCTCTATGGATTTAACATCCAATTTCCAACAAGACGTGGCACAGAGAGGGACGGAAAGAGGAAGAGACCGAGACCGGAGCTTGTCGTCTGGTTTCGTCGGCGGCTTGGGCTGTGGTTTGGGGTCTGATCCCTAGGGCAGCAGTGAGAGGGGAAGGGAGTTCGGGGTGTGAGGGTATACTACTGATTGTACATGGTAACTTTTATTTAGAGCCTTCAGTTTGGGATAGATTTTCACATACAGCCCTCCTAGTTTAAGAAACCTCATTTACACACCTTACGACTACCAACCTCATTTACACACCTTACGACTACCAAACTGGTTATTACTTACACCCCCTATGTGTATTCGCTCTGTTAGTTTGTGGAATTGCCTCCCAAAATACAATTTTGAGAAATATTTGCCCTGACAGCGGCTACACAGGCAAATGCAACTAAAACATCCCATCTCAGTTCTATACAAGTACAAGTCGCCATCTCCGTAACCCAATTTTGTGGGACAACTTTGCTTCCACATACTAGTATCTATTGTCCGTTTAAGCCCATCCAATCCATTAATTACAATCTTGCCAATCTCACTATGAAATTTACAAAAATCAGTAAATCAAATAATCAAGTGGAAATAGGTGGTGTTGTTTTGGTGTTACCAATCAATGTATATGAATAAACAGGGAGTGGGTTGCAAGTTGAGAAAGAATCATGTGGATGATAATAAGCACACGAGTACGAGTGTCCACCAATCTGTAGGAAGAAATCGCACGGCGGAATTCTATTGAACTCGCAGAGGGAACATATCTGTCTTGCTTCTTAATAGAAGAGATTATTAACATTGTAATAAGATCTAATCCATATAAGCAAGCGCTAGCATAAATATAACTTGAAAAGATGCTAGCTATATAACTATAATGTAAACAGACGTAAACGTAAACCGTTATACCTTTACATACGAGCTATCACATAAAACAACTACCGAACACAATACGTTAACTGCCTAGCTTCTACAATATCTTGTATATCACCCCACTAGGCGGCCATCCAAGTACTCTCTTGAATGTAGTTGTGAACTAACGCACTAGCTCAATAGGTTGAACTAATGACCTGAGGACACAAGAGATCCTTGTACTCAACTAGCACAACATGATGTTTCCACTGTAGTTTTTCAAGTGAGATAACTCCGTGTGAAACAGGTAAACATGAAACAACAGGACCATTAGGAAAATAATATATGGACAATGCTACATATGCTAGACCTGAAAGTAAATGCAACAACAACTCTAGACAACGCTAAGATGAAACACCCCTTGTTTTCCGAGCATTCTGTTCCGGACCGGAAAGCCCAGGTGGGTGCTACTTATAATGAAATTGCGGAAATTTAGAACAAACAACATATTATATATTACAAACTGCATAATTGTTTCATATTACACATCCAAAGTGAAATTAGGCTAGGTTTTCAGCTGACTAAAGAAACTAACATAAACTAGTAGAGTTACGCGATCCCATCTACATCGAACTCCCTTCTCCTAGACCTGCTAGTGATAGGATAGATCTTACCCGAATCAACAAGATAGTAAAAAAATTTTCCGAGGAAAATATATTTATGGAAGGCAAGAAGAGATAGTTTCAAGAGAAAGTTTGAGACACAAGGAAAAAAGATGAAGAGTTTTATATGTGTTACCGGAGTTCATACTTATTTCCTCAGGATAGCACTTTAAATATGATTCATTCTTATTTATGATTGTTGTAAAAGAAATTATGCTTCCTCATCTGTTTACATGCTGGGGTGTTACTCACTCAGTATTTCTTACTGACTTTAGAAAAACAGCGGTCTTGGTTTTCTATTCCCCCGCACGTCTAGGAGAAGGGAGCTTGATGTATATGGGGTCCCGTAACTCTACTAGTTTATGTTAGTTTCTTTTATTCATCTGAACACCTGGCCTAATTTCATTTTGGATGTGTAATATGAAACAATTATGCAGTTTTAAGAATATAATATGTGTTTTTGTTCTTGATTTCCGCCATTTCATTATGAGTAGCACCCTCCTGGACTTTCCAGTCCGGAACGGAATTCTCGGGAAACAAGGGGTGTTTCATAAGAGGTTACGGAAAACTCCCTATAACGGCACACAACTCAGATCTGGAGCATTATATGAATAAACAGTTTAGTACAATTTTTGTTTCATGATCTGTACACTTACTTGAAGATTAAGGTCATCAGAATAATATGCCCAGTGAAACAAACTGTAATGGGTTTGGTGACCTACGAGGTTCAACTTATTTGAAAGATAATGCAAAAGTTCAAGATCTGCGATATGCCTATAGGAATAGGACATCTTAAAATTAGATGGTACTCAAATCAAAATCTAAGAACAATTTCAAAATATTTAGATTACAAACAAACATGCGTTTATGGCTAATCTAGAATCTGATAGATAAGGCACAGAAAAAGGTGGGACCACACAGTTTTACAAGTAACCCTAGTCCGACAATGTTGGACCGAGAGAAGTTTGCAGCCGTATCAAGTACGATGAACGACATGCTTAGGGACTAGACAACGATGGCGACGAAGGAGAAAGAAGGAGCTACGGAGTCTCATCCGACTGGGGAGATAGGCAAACAGTTTGGCTGATGACTATTGAGGAAGAGGAAGATATTGTGAGGTATGACCGGGAGCGGTTGAAGCAACTTTGAAGACACACAACCACTGCTTGGTAGGAGACTTTGCGATCCTAGACAGAATGATTATATGGGCTATGAAGCTCATTTTTGCAAAGATCTGGATCGAAGGGGAAAAGGTAATAATCAATGAAACTATACCTAATCTCTTTGTGTTTAGCATTCAGAGAAAAAACGCCATGGATAGGGTTCTCGTCGATGGTCCTTGGATCTTCCACGGTAATCTTCTTTTACTTAATCGTAATCTTCTTTTCCTCACGCATTGGGTGGCAAGCATAGTCATCGGAAAGGTTGATTTTAATACAATGGATGTTTGGGTCCAACTACGCAACCTCCCCCTCATCCTTCTGAATGACGAATATGCGAAGAGTGCAGTATCACCTTGGGGAGAGGTATCAGACTCCGATAAGGTAATCATGTCTGGCGATGGGGATGATTACATGTGAGTCTGAGTTTGGATAGATGCCCATAACCCATTTACGAAGAGGTAGACACATAAAGGTACTCGGCGAAAATATTTGGTTGGATAAACGGATTTTGAATAATTGCGCGTGGTGCGGAAGGATCAATCACTATGCTGACTCGTGCTCTTTCAAGACGGAGAAATAAAACCTAGGAGAAGAACCTAGTTATGGCCACTGCCTAACTTCCAGGCCACCCCACATAAGAAGCTTACTTTTGATAGACCGAGAAAACATAGGGAGGAGGAGGTGAGTGTGGATGGCGAACTGAATGATCTACCGAACACTGAGGGAGCTCTAGGTCATCTGATCGCACTTACAGCCTCTCAGATCCTGAGATGGAAGTTGACAACCCGAAGGGCAATTCGAACACGGGTGTGAAAATCCACAACAACCCGCTAGGAGAGACAGTACATCCATCCGGGAGAAATGTGAAGAGCAGTGAAAAAGGAAAGGGAACTGCAACCAATGAGTCTCGGAGGTCGACTTCTCCAGACCGGAAGGCTAAGAAAAAGATTATGACAACCCCATGGAAACCCACGTCTAATAGAATGGAGAGGGAAAAAAACACCAGCACACTAGAAACAAGGAAAATGGCCAACGTCTCAACTAATTACACGAGTGAGAAAAAGACGACGAGAAGAAACTCAACAAACTAGGTTTCTGAATCTTGGATTCGGCCAACATAACAGGGTGTCATCAAAGACCCAAACGCGAGATTGGCAGTGGATGGTAGGCAGATCTGCCAGGCACAATGAAAATATTTAGCTAGAACGTGCGGGGGCTTGGGAACCCTGAAACTTTCATTCTCTTCACGACCTAGTGAGGGACAGAAGCCCAACATGGTTTCCTTGATGGAAACTAGACTTTTAGCTAACGATATGGAATCAATTAAGATAGGTGTGGGTATTCAAAATGTGTCTTCTATGATTGCGACGATAGAATAGGAGGCCTGGCATGATTGTGATGGAAGAGTCTAATAAAAGCTGGATTTTTACCGGCTTTTATGGAGACCTGGTCCGAAAGGAAAGAAGAAACTCTTTGAAGTTACTTGATAGATTGAGACGTGTTTTCCAGATGTGGCTGGTAGTAGGAGAATTTAATGCGATTTAATCGAACGTAAAAAAAAAGGGTGGAAGAGAAGTCACCCTTAGACAAATAGATGATTTTCTCAATCTAATTCAAAAACTCGAATTGTGAGATATGGGTTTTACAGGTAACCAATTTACACCCAGACGACAGAGCCCCCCGAGAGAGGATTGATAGGTGGTTGGTCCCTGACAGTTGGATTGATCAATTTGGCAGAGCTCGAGCTGATCACCTTGTTTCTGATACATCAGACCATAATCCGATTGAAATCACGATGGGAAGAATTAACCAAAACAGGCAGCACACGAACATACGTTTTCACTTCGATGCAATGTGGTTGGACCAGATGGAGTGTTCGAAAGTAATAGAAGATGGCTGGAGGGATGAAGAGAGATCGGTGGAGGAAAAGTTGAAAACATTAGAGGTTCGTCTACGAAAATGGTAGAGGGAACTTTTTGGTAGCGTGTGAAATCAACTGAAAGAACTCCGCAAACAACTTGAATTACTCGGGTATCAGCCCCAAACAAAGGAGAATCTTAGAAGAACTCACGAAACGAAAGACAAAATTTCAACTCTCCTCCGTCAAGACGAAATTATGTTGAGACAACGATCCTGTGAACTGTGTCTCAAACACGGGGATAGGAACACAAAATATTTTCACTAGAAGGTCTTTATTAGGTATGGTAGATATACACTAAATAGCCTTGAAAATAATAGTGGCAGGTGGGTCGAGGACCTGGACGAGGTATATACTATAATTGAATCTTATTTCAATACTATTTTTAAGTCATCTAAGCCATCTAGAGCCAACATGGAGACCCTACTGGGGCCTATAAAAGAAATTGTAAGTCCAGAATAGAGAGGAAGACTAGAGCAGCCGTTCACTGTAGAAGAAATACAGGAAGCGTTGAAAGATATGCACGTACAAAAAGTGCCTGACCTAGCAGGTTCCTGGCACTTTTTTATCGAAAATTGTGGCCTCCAATGGGCTAGGAGATTACCAAGATGTGTCTACATGTCTTAAATGAAGGAGGAAATATGAGTTCCTTTAATCACACTTTGATATCTTTGATACCAAAAATAAAAAGTACGCAATGTGGCAGATCTAATGTTAGAGACCAAAGCACATTTGTCCCAAGTCGGTTGATATCAGACAATATTTTAACAGTGTCAGAGCTTATACATTCAATGAAAACGAAAAAGGGGAAAGAATGAATAGTGGCCATCAAGCTAGATATCAGCAAAGCTTATGATCGTGCTGAGTGGGATTTTGTACGAACAATTATGGAAAAAATGGGGTTTTGTAATCGCTGGATTTCAGTTGTGATGCATTGCATCTCTACGGCCACATATAGTATCATTCTTAATGGGAATGTGAAGGGTAAGATAGTGCCTAAAAGGGGCTTACGACAGGGTTGCCCACTGTCGTCGTATTTATTTATGTTAGTTTGTAATGTTCTGTCCAGAAACTTATCAAAAGCCACTGAGGATGCCTCAATCTCTGGAACAAAGTCGTCTCGAGGGGGACTGAAAGTTTCTAATATGTTCTTTTTAGATGATATTATTATTTTAAAAAAGGCCACGGTGGCCGAACTAACAAATCTTTTACAATTATGACAGGCCTATGAAGAGGCATTAGGACAGAAATTGAATGCACAAAAATCATCCATGGTGTTCTCGCCGAATGTTAGTAATGATTCGCAAAAACAACTCCGTGATATGTCCGGCATCATAGCAGCTACAAGTCATGACAATTATTTGGGCCATCCTACAACATTCGGAAAGAACAAGAAGATCACTTTTCAGAAAATAGTGGAAAGTATTATTGAAATACCCCGTTATTTATATACGGGTATTATGTGTATTTTAAATAGTATTAAGTGTATTTTAGATAATATTAAGTGTTAATATGTTAAAACGAGTATTTTATAATAATATTGGGTGTTAATATGCTACTATTATATTTTATAATATTATTTGGTGTTAATATGACATTGTGATAAGTTTGGCTATTAGTTATTATTATTTAGAAAGTTAATTTTAATGTTATAAACTAACTAGGTTCTTTTATGTATTTATCCATAACTTATATAGTGTCTTTTATTTAAACTAAGGGGTGGTAGTTGTACTAAGCCTAAAGTTAGTGGAGTGAAAGCAAGGTTGTCAAACCCGCGGGTTGACCCACGGGTTTAACGAGTTTACGAGTCTACATGGTCAATCGGGTTGACCCGCTCGAAAACCCGGCGGCTAACAAAACCGCAGCAAACCCGTGCAAACCCGTCAAACCCGTAGACCCGCGAGCTGACCCGCGGGTTTACCGAGTCAACTCATTGTGAAAATATTGTATCTTTATTCGGTTTTTGATCTTTTAGTGCATGAAAAAATAGAGTATATAACCATTGGTATTATCACAAAATAAATAGATAAAATATAACGACTAATATCCAATTAACCACACCGATGACTTTGTAAATATCAAACGCACCACACTTATTAAGATTATTTGCAAGTTTCTTTTTCATTATGACTTATTTAAGAGATCATCTATAGAATTTAGCTTAGTAAATTTTAGTTACAACCTTACTTCTAATTAGTGGCTCGATGCAAGGAAGAAATATAAATTAATAAATAAATAAACAAACAAATAAATAAATTGAGATTAATCCAAAAAAATTTAAATTTAAAGATTGTAGTAGTGAAACAATTTATATACATAAAGACAAATGCAGCAATTAATCATCAGAGATTCAAAAAGCTCAACTTTTCATAGGTGAAAAGTCATGTTTACGTAAAAAAATTGAAGATTTATAGTAAAACGTGACCCGGGCGAGTCTCGGGTCACGGGTCACGAGTCGAGTCTACCTACCCTCTACGGGGTTTATGCTGAACCACGGGTTTGAAAACCTTGGGTGAAAGTGTCTTTAACCCTAAATATAGTCTTCTTCTTCCTCCAACTCTTCCATGGACGGAAGAGTACTATTCCACCACCATCACCACTCTAAATCCTCATCAAACTTGTTGATTTTCGTCCCAATTCAATCCCAATACGATTCAAACTCAACAAAGATCGATAATTTAGTTTCAAGCAATCCAATTTTGCCAATTTTTGGACCCGATCTGGAATCTGAAAATTCGAAGTGGGTCTCCTTCCTTCGCCGGATTTCTTCACCATCTAGCCTATTTAAACCCCCTCAATCTCAGAAATTTCTCACACCAACATTAGCTCTCTCAATCTCCCTCACCCTAGAGCTCTCTCTCTCTCTCTCTGTCTCTCTTTCTCTCTCTCTCTCTCTCTCTCTCTCTCTCTCCCTCTCTCTCTCTCTCTATATATATATATATATATATATATATATATATATATATATATATATATATATATATATATATATCTCGCCCGTTCAATCACTCTCTCTCTCTCTCCCCGGCGCCGCCGTCGCCGCCAAAGGTCGCTGCCCCGTCGCCGCCGTTCACGCCGGCGACCGTCGCCCGCCGTTCACGCCGGCGACCGTCGCCGCTGCCCGCGTTCCGCCACCACCACCGTTCGTCGCCACGTCATCCCGTCACTTTTTCCTCTCTCTGTTCGGGTAAGAACAAACCCATATGTTCTTCTTTGGTTATTTTTTTATTAATAGTAAATTGTAAGTATATGTTAATAAGGGGTTGAAAGAAGAGAACAAGTGGGGGTCTGACCTAGTGGTTAGTTGGTAGCAGTTAAAGCTTGGGTGTATGTGGGGGATAGGTTCTAGGTTCGAATCTCTTTGAAGACAATTCTATTTATACAAGTTTAAATTCATTTTTTGTACTTATCTTTACTCCAAAATAGAAGTGTAGAATAAGTATGATAAAAGTATATTTTTCTTATTTATTTTTATAAGTTTGTAACAAGTTAGAATAAGTTATTTTCCATAAATAGATTTGTTATTTCTTTTAAATAAAAGTTAGTTATTTTATAACCTATATTCTCTACTAAGGCTTGTTTGGTTGGGAGAAACTACTATTTGAATTAAAAGTGTTTTTGAGATAAAATAATATGCTTCTCTACCCTAAATAATAAAAGAGATATTTTATCTAATCTTATAAATTATATTTATATAAATATAGCATAGTATGTTTTTATAAATAATAAACGTTAGAGTTATAAAGCGTATTTTATTAAAAAAAAAGGTTGTTCACCTTAGCAAAGGTTGGGGAGAGTTAGTAAGGGATTTATTTCATTTACCTATAGGACTTCGTGTGCAATGTGTTGATTAGGATATTATTAAATTTGTAGGCGACAAATCTCGTTGACGAATGATACGTCGAGTATTACTAGGAAGTGAATTGCTTTTGCTTGAGATTCAAGGTAAGTAAACATGCCAGGCCTAGTGCCCATATCTTCTTTCGTGTCTAAACTGCTTTTGTAATTATTGTCTCAAAATTAGAATATGTACTTGAATTGTTTATTTGAGAAAGTTTACTGATTTTATAAAGATGATTCTATCACAACTATCACACGAGATGATAATAAGACGTAAAGACGTAAAGTGGAATAGTTGTACCGGGGATCAATGTTTTGATCTTTGGTCGATGTGGAATACGTCTCTTGACCCCTTTTATTTTATTTTTCTCGGCCGCAACCGCCCCGAGTTTGCTCCAGTACTTACCTCTCTGGCCGCAAGAAGTCTTAGGGGGTGTCGACACTTATGGTCTGGTAGCCAGTTATTAGTAGATCTTTCCCGTGTCAACAAGATAAAGGATGAATTTCCGAGAATGGACCTTTACAGTTTAAATTTGAAAGTCCCGTTTGGACATTTGAAAGGATTTGCGAATGTTTCTCCACAAGTGAAGTGATTAAAGGAAGAGATTGGAAAAATTCTTATTTCATACTTATACTCTTACTCAAATACTTTACTCTTCGAACTCATGTGTCGTTTTTAAACTGCTTCATAATCTATTTACATGCTTGGGTGTTGCTTACTCAGTATTTTCCGCTGACTTTGGAAATTGTGGTGTTTCTTTTTGTTTCTGCACCACAGGTTTAGGTGGAAGCATGGCTTTTGGGGGAAATCGAGACACATCACTTTAGTAAATTTAAATTTCATATAGAATTATTTTATTTAGTAGTTGAATTTTAGATTGGAATAATGCCCATATTTGTGGCGAGACAAGTTTTAAAGTTTTAATTAATTATTTTATGGATTTTGGATTGGATATTCTGTTATAAAATCTCCTTGTATCCGGGTTTAATCTCGGGTATGGAGTGACATCCCCGGGCTTCCGGCTTGGCGGTTTTGGGGGTGTTACAATTATAGCCAAATTGAAAGAGTGGAAGGAGAAAACACTATCAGTTGCTGGAAAAAGAAATACTTAGTAAAGCAATTGCATGGGAAATATCCAATTATGCAATGACTTAATTTTTGCTACCAGCTGGTATATGCAAAGATATAGCGAAGGTGATTCAACAATTATAGTGGGGAGAAATAAGTGAGAAGAGGATATTACATTGGTTAAGATGGGAGAAACTCAAGAGGAACAAAGACGATGAAGGTCTAGGCTACTAGGATTTTCAATATTTTAATGTTGCACTGTTAGCAAAATAGGCATGGTGTATAATCAAGAAACCCCAGAGCTTATTGATCATATTATTAAGAGACAAGTATTTCAAAGAGGGAGATTTTCTGCACTTTAAACCAAAAACACATATATTTTTTTCATTTCGAAGCATATTAGTAGGGAGAGAGCTACTAAAGAAGGCCTTGTAATGGCGAGTCGGAAATGGTAAAGGGATCAACTTGACATGTGGGTAAATAGACGCAGCTAATCCCAAGTTATAACGCCAAGTGCCAAATACGCAAGCTTAAGAGTCTCACAATGCATTCGGAATGGAGATTGGCATGAACAGAGACTACGCACATACCTATGGGAGGTTGACATTGCTGACGTGCAGCAAAACCAGATACACACCTTATAAGAAGACAACTTCAAATGGGGAATTGATCAAAGCGGATGCTACACCACAACTTCAGGCTACAAACTACAACAAGGAGAAAGTTATCAGAACAAAGAGCCATCTACGGGGTTAAATAGAGAGTTCTTCAAGAAGCTGTGGAGATTAAAAATTCCAAGAAAAATACTTTTCCAGACCTGGCGAATGTTGAATGAGTCTCTACATTTTTACACCAAACTCAAGGATAAGGGAACCAGGGGCATATAGACTTTAGTGGTTGTGAAACAGGGATGGAAACAATGGACCACTTCTACTATCGCCGCACCACAGCAAAATAAATCTGGTCACAAAATCTTGGAGATGAATATCAAGCGACTAGAAAAAGCACAACGCGAGTGTGTATTGAATAAGCTGATAATGCCCAAATAGGGGTTATCTTATTGCTTGGTTTTTGTGCGTTTGTGCCGGAAAAATAATGTTTTAGCCAATTTTCACCCTCGGAAGGCCTCGATTTTAGGAACGAGACAATTATTTTCTCTTTATACATTTATGAATTTTCCGTACTTTTATTGGATATGATCGCAGGTGTGTTCGTGTTGTCTATGCCGGAACAAGGCCCGGGAATGCAGCAGGAATTGATCGGGAATGCAGCAGGAGGCAAAAAGAGGCAGAAAAGAGCACCCTGCCTTGCTGTCTGCGTATAATATGCAGGGAGGCTGCGTAAAATACGCAGGCAGTAAGGTTGGGGAAGGGTTTTTGGCCAGTTTTCTCCCCTATCTGCGTATTTTACGCAGCCTCTTGCATATTATACACAGCCAGGGGGAGAAAATACGCAGAAGGAAGAAGAAGAAGGCACAAATTGGGTCCCTGGCTGCGTATTTTACGCAGGTTATGCGTATAATACGCAGAGAGCAGCAACAAGTGGAGAAAAACAGCACAGAGAAGACCCTGGCTGCGTATTTTACGCAGCAGGCTGCGTATAATACGCAGACAACACAAAAATTGAGGCTGTTTCGGGCAGTGGCAGTTTCGTAAATAAATACTTCCAGAAACTTCTCCAGGACTTTATAAAGACTCGTCTAGACTCGTTTTGAAAAAAAAATTCAGCCAAGGACAAGTCTGAGCATCCCCGGAGAGCACTGAAGCACTTATCCAGATCCGAAGACTTAGTTTGATCTTATTCTCTCTCTCAAATTCAGAAACTTTGTTAATTCGTTATGTCGTTTAGTAGCTAAACCTTATACCTAGGTTCTCGGTGAACCTAGGGTTTCGTTTTCAGACATTGTTCTGCAGTTTGATTATGAATTCATGATTACGTTATCTTAAATCAGCAGTTTTATCAGTTATTCTGTCTTTGATTATATCTGTTTATGCATGATCGGAGTCGTGAACCAGAATTGCTATAGACCCGAGCCTGTAGGTGAAATCGTCAGGTTAGGGTTAGGAAGACAAGACATGATTTAGTACCTTACCCTGATACACCGACCAGAGAAAAGGAGATAGGGCTAGCCAAAACGTATAGACCAACTGTTAGAGAATTTGACCCGGGCCATCAGGACAGGTTAGAAACCCTAGCAGACTTATAGCGAGACTGCAGACTTAGGCAGCTTAACTGGAACCCGAAAGTCTGCAGGATCGTGACAGCGTGTGGAATCTGAAAGGTTACTGCACAATTGGTACGTGGCACGTGTAATTAAAACTGCTGAGTGTTTTCATATCAAACCGAAGAACATAATTCTGAAGAAACCCTAGGGGATCTTGGGACCTAGTATTCCAAACCCTAGATTTACGAACTCTCTAGATTTTCAGAAAAACGTCAAAAAAAAATATATTTACGTTTTATTTGTTTATTTTTAGTTTATAGTCAATCACAATCCTAAACTACTCCTTTTACACTCTGCAAGTTAAAACTGATTTCTCAAAAAACCCAAAATAGTCCTCGTGAGAAAACGATCACCCGAGTTTAATTACACCCGGTATTACGAGATTTGTATACTTGCGAACAACAAGTTAGTTTGCGCATCAAGTTTTTGGCGCCGTTGCCGGGGACTTTTTAGGGTTAATTTAGTTATCAGAATTAGTTTTCAGAGTTTCGTTATTTTTCTTTTATCTCACTGCTTTTTGAATCCGCGTTTTTCAGGACTGTTCAGTTGATGCCCAGATTGCCTCGCGATTTGGTACCACCACTCGACAATCCAGAGAAGCTGTACACCGAAGAGAACCGCAAAAACTGAGAAAGCAGAATGGCAAACAACCAGAGAGACAATCCTGAAAACCCAGCAACCGGTGGGGAGGAACGAGACACGTACCCCAGCCCAAATGGCTCGTTACATCAAAGAGCTCGTCACAGCAGGTCTGGCTGCCCGAAGAAACCAGAGAACTTATAACCGGTCTGGGAAAGCGTTGGTGGAGAATTTCGAAGTCCCCACGGGGGGGGGGGGGGGAGGGGGCATGAGCGAGCTATTGTGGTGCCCGAGATCACCGCAGAACACTTTGATATCAAACCCTCCACCATCCAGACGGTGCAGACCCTCTGCCCGTTTTATGGCAAGGCCGACGAAGACCCGAACGACTTTATTGGGAAATTCGAGGATTAATGCAACAAGGTCCGATACAAGGGGGTAGACGCAGAGGCACTCTTGTTAATCCTGTTCCCATACTACCTATTTGGAGTAGCCAAAGACTGGATTGAATCCCGACCACCCAAATCCATCACTACATGGGAGGGGTGTGTCACAGATTTTCTGGCAAAGTTTTATCCCGCTTCCCGAGTCATTCAGTTGCATATTTTGTCATTCAAGCAGAAGATGGGGGAGACGGTGGTAGACGCATGGGCAGATTGATGAGGTTGGTGAAAAGATGCTCGAACCACGGTTTTGGAGATGCGAAGATCCTGCAGGTGCATACCATGCCCTAGACAGGGAGAGTGCTGACAGGATTGACAGAGAAGCCGGGGGAAACTTCCTTTATCATGTGGACAAAGATGGTGCATATGACCTGATGAAGCAGTTAGCTAAGCAGGACACCCGACTGTTTGACGATCGCAGGATGACGGCTAGAGCCGAGCCAGCAGAAGACGACTGGATATATAATCTGGCCAAGATCGTTCAGGAATTGGTCAAGAAAGTCTACTCGGACAAGAAGGTCGTTTCAGCAGTAGGAGAACCTGATATGGACGCGGCCATTGAAGAGCTCAAAACCGAAGACACCAATTACGTACAACAGCAGTGGGACCCGAGCCGGTACAGACCAGGTACGAGAGATCATCCCGGGTTTCGGTATGGAAACCCGAACTCCGCAGTTTATGCACCGGGATTCCAGTACAGGCCACCGGCCCAGCAAGCTGCACCAACATAGCAGGCTCAGCCAGGCCCATCTACACAGCAGTACGACGCCCATATGAAGAAGATCGAGTCCATGTTTCAGACCATGGAGTCCCGGTTCGCGCATATGGATGCCCTGACAGCCGACATGCAGACGACCAAAACGTCACTGCGCGCTTTGGAGGTACAAGTGGGGCAGTTAGCACAGCAGCTAACGGAGAGACAGCCAGGAAACTTGCCCTCGAATACAGTGAATAATCCACGTGCTCAGATCAATTCCATCACCACTCGGAGTGGATTAGCACTACAGGATCCACCGTATCCTAGCCACGCTCGCGCAGAAAAGTCAAAAGAAGTTGAACGCAAACTGTCTGGCCAGGATAACAGCTCAGTCGACCGCCCCATTCAAAGGGCTCGGTTGAGCAGGATTTAGTGCAGAACGAGACAGATGCAGAAACGGTACCTGTCTCCAAGGAGGTACCATACCCCTTGAGGACACGAAAGAGGGATGATAGCAAAGACTACGCCAGGTTTCTCGAGATGTTCAAGCAGCTAAAGATCAACATACCCTTTGCTGAGGCTTTGGCAAAGATGCCCACTTACTCCAAGTTCCTCAAGGACATTCTGTATGGGAGGAGGCGAATGAGCGATTTCCAGACCATAAACCTGACGGCAGAAGTGAGCAACTGTGTAAAGAATGGGCTACCGAGGAAGAGAAAAGATCCTGGCAGTTTTGTTATACCGGTCACCCTAGGTAATGCTTACATAGGAAAGGCTCTGTGTGACCTAGGGGCCTGCATCAACCTGATGCCATTGACGATTTTCAAGAGTTTGAAAGTCGGGGAGCCCCGTCCCACCAGAATCATGCTGCAGATGGCAGACATGTCCGTAAAACAGGCTTATGGAGTTATCGAGTATATTTTGGTGAAGGTCGGCGAGCTGATTTTTCCGGCAGATTTCGTGATCCTGGACATGGAGGCAGGGGAGGTACCGCTCATACTGGGCAGGCCGTTTTTGGCCACTGAGAAGCTATGATAAACTACAAAAGCGGGGAACTGACCATGCAGATTAATGAGGACAAGGTTAAATTTAACGTTTTCAAAAATCTGCAACTGCCAAATTATTATGACCACGAAGCTATCTTCGCCATAGACGTGGTTGATGAAGGCTGGGAAAACGAGTAGATGGATCAGTTATGGGAAGATATTGATAGCATGTACGGAGAAGAAAAGGAGATGACTCGGAGCGAGCAGGCCATGAGAAAGATGATCATGGTTCCGTCTCTCAAGGAGCCACCTACACTCGAGCTTAAACCGCTCCCGAACCATCTCAGGTTTGCGTACATTGGTAATAATAGTACTCTGCCCGAAATTTTTTCTTCTCTTTTTTATCTCAGGAACAGGAAGAGAAACTGCTGGAAGTATTGCGAGAGCACAAAGAAGCAATCGCCTGGATGATTGCGGATATTAAGGGGATCAGCCCCTCCTATTGCATGCACAAGATCAGGATTGAAGAAGGCAACATACCGGTGATTCAGCCCCAGCGGAGACTGAATCCGAACATGAAGGATGTTGTGCGCAAGGAGGTCATGAAGTGGTTGGAAGCAGGAATCATACACCCCATATCAGACAGCACTTGGATCAGCCCGGTCCAGTGCGTGCCCAAAAAGGGGAGTATTACGGGGGTGCAGAATGAGGACCAGGAACAGATTGCACAGCGCACTGTTACAGGCTGGCGGATCTGTATGGACTATCGGAGGCTAAACGATGCAACACTGAAAGACCAATTCCCGCTACCATTCATGGACCAGATGTTGGACAGGCTAGCCCATCACGCCTATTACTGTTTTCTGGACGGGTACTCCGGGTACAACCACATTTGCATAGCCCCGGAAGATCAGGAAAAGACAACGTTTACCTGCCCGTATGGTACGTTTGTGTTCCGGCGCATGCCATTCGGGTTGTGTAACGCTCCAGCCACGTTCCAGAGATGCATGATGGCGATGTTCTCCGACATGATCGAGAAAAATCTTGAGGTCTTTATGGACGATTTTTCACTGTTCAGGGACAGTTTTGACGACTGCCTGCATCACCTGGGCCAGGTTCTGATCTGATGCAAGAAGGCAAATTTGGTACTGAACTGGGAGAAGTGTGACTTTATGGTCACCGAGGGGATCGTGTTGGGTCACAAAATTTCCAGCAAGGGACTCGAGGTGGCCAGGGCCAAGATCGAGGTGATAAAACAGCTCCCATACCCGACAACCATGAAGGCGATCGAGAGTTTTCTGGGACATGCAGGATTTTACCGGAGGTTCATCAAAGACTTTTCCAAAATCACAAAGCCACTCTGCGCTTTACTTGGAAAAGACGTGCCTACGACTTTGATGCAGCATGTCAGCAGGACTTTGACCATTTGAAGAAGAAGCTGACAACAACCCTGGTTATCACTACACCGGACTGGTCACTTCCGTTTGAGCTAATGTGTGACGCAAGCGACTATGCAGTCGGTGTAGTTTTGGGGCAGCGGAAGGACAAGGTCTGCCATCTGATATATTATGCGAGTCGTGTACTCAACGACGCCAAGATCAACTATGGAAATACTGAGAAGAAACTGCTTGCTTTGGTATATGCCCTGGACAAATTCAGGCCATACTTGTTCGGGTCAAAAGTGATCGTTTTTACCGACCACAGTGCTCTGAAATATCTGTTGGACAAGAAGGACGCAAAACCGAGACTGCTGAGGTGGGTATTACTGATGCAGGAATTTGATGTGGAAATCCGGGATAAGAAGGGATTCGAGAACGTAGTAGCGGACTGAGGTGGACCCGGTACCCATCCAGGAAAACTTTCCGGACGAACATATCATGGCAGTCAAACTGGGGAGACCGTGGTACTATGCCATAGCCAACTATCTGGTGAGTGGCACGCTTCCCGATGACCTGACCCCGTCACAGTGGAAACGGTTTATTTCTGAGAGCGGCAGTATTTCTGGGACGACCCGTATCTGTTCAAACAGGGAGCCGACAACATTATGAGAAGTTGTGTTCCGACCCATGAGGCCTGGAACGTAATCCGACACTGTCACTCGGCACAGTGTGGGGGTCACTTCGGAGGGACCCGCACGGCACACAAGGTACTGCAGTCAGGTTTCTTTTGGCCAACACTTTTCAAGGACTGTCATGATTATGTACATGGATGTGATAGATGCCAGAGGACAAGGAGTACGTCACATAGGGACGAGATGCCTTTGACTATTTGGCAGGAAGTTGAACCCTTTGATGTATGGGGGATTGACTTCATGTGGCGGTTCCCGTCTTCTATGTGAAATTTATACATACTGCTGGCGGTAGACTATGTTACAAAGTGGATCGAGGCGATAGCGTGTCGGAAAAACGATGCAGCGACAGTTGAGCGTTTTCTGAAACTCAACATATTCACACGATTCGGGACCCCCAGAGCAGTGATTAGCGATGAAGGGTCACACTTTATTAACAAAGTGTTTGCCAGGGTACTTAAGCAGTACGGGGTGTTTATCCATAAGGTATCACTGCCTTATCACCCCCAGACTAACGGACAGGCAGAGGTGTCAAACAGAGAGATCAAGGGCATTCTCGAGAAAACCGTAAATCTGGGCCGAAAGGATTGGTCGATGAGACTGGATGATGCGCTGTGGGCATACAGGACAGCCTTCGAAACACCACTGGGAATGTCACCATACCATCTCGCGTTTGGGAAAGCGTGTCACCTTCCGGTTGAGCTAGAGCATAAGGCCTATTGGGCTATCAAACTGCTCAACATGGATGAGAATCTGGCCGGAGATATGAGAAAGATGGCGCTGCTGGAATTAGAGGAGTTCCGCAGAACGGCATTTGAGAGCGCCAAAATTTACAAAGAGAAGACGAAGAAGTGGCACGATCAGCGTATCACGCCAAAGTAGTTTAAAGACGGGGACAAAGTACTTCTATACAACACAAGAATGAGGTTCTTTCCGGGAAAATTGAGATCTCGTTGGTCGGGGCCGTTCATCATCAGGAAGATATTCGCATGGGGCGCATTTGAGCTGGAGAATCCAAAATATAACTCAAGCTTCAGGGTGAACGGAAACCGGGTTAAGCCATATCTCGAAAACGCCGAAGTCGCCAGGGTAGATCCAATCTACTTTGACGACCCGTGATCGAACCTGAGGTAACTGGGTCGGGCCGTCGAGCGTAAATTACAAGCACTGTTTGGGAGGCAACCCAACGTAGTAAGTTTAAATTAATTTAGCTTTTATTTTAAGTTTTGAATTTTTGAGAGAGGTGAGACGAGTGGGTATTTAATGAAAACTAAGCATGTGCAGATACAGAAGAAGCAGACAAAGCAGACAAAAAAGAACAGAAAGGAGAGAGAGAGAAATTTTTTGCCTTCTACCCACGGTGTGCTTATTTTACACACAATTGTGCGTATTTTACGCACACCGAAGCCAAAATAACCAAAGTTTGAAAAAAAAAAATTGAAAAATTATTTTAACTGCTGTCTGCTTATTTGACGCAGCTTTCTGCGTATTATAAGCAGCCAGCAATATAAACTATATTTTTCTGGATTTTTGAAAAAAAAAATTGATAAAATTATTTTGCTGCTGTCTGCAAATTTTACGCAGGTTTCTGCGTATAATACGCAGCCAGCAATGATTTTTTTTTTTTTTTTAATTCAACAATTATTTTTAAGGCTTTTCTGCGTATTTTATGCAGGTTTCTGCGTATGATACGCAGCCAGTTTAGAAAAACATAATTTTTGAAAAAAAAATAATTTTGCAATTTTACCTACTGTCTGCGTATTTTACGCAGCTTTCTGCGTATTATACGCAGACAGCAGATAAAATTGCAATTTTTTTTTAGTTTTTGATCACCCCAGTACCCCTGTGTGCGTAAATACGCACAAAATACGTATTATACGCACAAATAATCAGTTTTTGACCATTTTTAGCCAGGGGCATTTTGGTCATTTTGGCACTTAGGGTTTATATGGAGGGAGGCGGGCCATGAGAGGCCATTTTTGGCTTGAAGCTTTCTCTCTCTACATCCATTCCTCTCTAGCACCAACGCACCAATTTTTCAAAAGTGCCCGGAATAAAAAAATCGAAGGCATATTTGGAATCCCCTCGTCTCAAGGAGCACGAAACTAGTCCCGATTTTCATAAATTCGAATCGAGCTAGTGTGGGGGTTGAAGGAAAGTGAAGGGTGTTTTTGAGGAAAAATCTCAGATTTGTAGAGTTGGAAGCAAAACCGGAAAAATTCATAGAAGGAAAGGTTGAAGAGGAGGAAGAAAGCTACGTGTGGGTGTGCCCGGAATTTCATTCCGGCGAAGTCGACTTTTCTGGAGACTTTTCCGGCGACTTTTCCGTCGATAACCTTGCCGGATTCTGCACTTCATCCCCTTTGTGGGAAGGTCCAACTTTCATTCCCTCGCTTTATTTTTCCGTTTTAAGCACGACCCGTAGCCGGTCATAATTTCTGCAATGTTTCTCGGTTTCCGTGCCGTCTGGACCTCTGGTAGATCTTAGGGGGCTTATTTGCTGAGACACACGACTTCACGCGCACGTACTCTAGATTTCTGTTTCTGCTCGTTTTTCATATTTTTCGTGGATTTGGTCAAACCTGTCGTAGACCTGGACCGTAGGCATGAGCCCATGGATATCCCTGCAAAAGACCTTAGGCGGCATAACTTTGACAGTTATCGTTTTGTGACCTACAAGGGCCATAGATATTATCTGACGGGTAAGAGCCGAACTATAGGTTGGATAAGGATTTCTGTTACGAAGTAGATGACGATAGAATGCCTTTTCAGATGGTGAATTTTGCCAGTCGAGTAGACATTTTTGGCACTTCACTGGCTGGATTTGAGGGTGCGTCGAGTTCCACATTGACTAGGGAGTTCTTTAGCAACCTGATGTATGCTGGCAATGCCGAAAACACTGACACGCGGTGGGTCTATTGCCGTCGTGACTATATCCTGCTAACCCCTGAATCCATTAGGCAGGCTTACGGGATTGCACCATCCCAAGAGCAGTGTGCATACCAGTTGGCTCTAAACAACCCTCCGTCGGGTGAGGAAATTCTGAGGGTCTTGACGGGTGGAGCCGCGGGGGCCCACTTTGAGGAGGATGGGACCATAGGGCTTAAGCTGCATTCTGGATTTCTGTGCAAACCTGCCAAATGGTGGGCTGAGTGGGTGGTAAACCGCATTGTGGGGATCCAGCACTTTACTTACCTAGAGAATGAGTCTACCCTTATCGTAACTGTCTTATGATGAGGAGGCGGATCGATATCGCCCAGCTTACTTGGGCTTACATTTAGGAGCGGAACGTCGTCGCGAGCCGGAAGGGACTCGGGTATAGCAACCTGATTGTTCAACTGGCTCGTATCTATCAGATTCCCATCACAGAAAACGAGGGTGACTGGCTTCCTCCTATACTTAAGTCCTATAGGAAGATTAGAGGGGGAGGTCCGCGACCGAATGACCCATTCATAGACCTTGATGCTGACCCTATGGAGGAGGACGAGCCTGCCCCTGCCCCTTCCCCTAGGAGGAGATCCACCCAGGATAGACCTACTCGTCTACAATTAGGCGTTCTCAGTCAACCCATGACCATGGGGAGTCGAGCCAGAGAGCCGGGCCAAGTCAGAGAGCCAGACCTAGCACGAGAGGTGCGACCGGTCCACCGCCACTTTCGGTCATAAACCGTAGGTTGGCCCGAGTTGAGGAGGGAATTGAGGGATGCCGTGCTGGCCAGGAGTCCTTTGGTGAGAAGATGCTTAAGAAATTAGGGAAAGTTTTCCGCTACCTAAAGCACACCAAAAGGACCCAGTAGAATATAGCCAAAGACCATGGCGACGCTATTACGGCCATCCGAGAGGAGCAGCGAGAGGCAGCCCACCATGCGGGCCGAGAGGTGCCATTGCCCATTATTTTCCCTCCCTCCTATTCCAGTGACTACACTACCAGTTGGTCGGACGAGGCGAGCTCGAGTGAGTTTGCCACAGATCCGGCTCCACTGCCACCTAGCAGTCGGTCAGGATCCCGGACACAGTCCCGACAATCATCGAGCTCACGGTCACGCCATTCGTCGAGCTCGCACCCACGACAGTCTAGTAGTGCCAGATTCAGGCAGACCAGCAGCTCACCCAGCAGCATGTCCGGTTCATCCGAGACCGGGTCAGACCCGCCGTATAGTCCAGACTAGTCAGTGCCATGAGGGCATGCCACGTCTTAGTGTGGGGGTGGGAGTCCTGTCTGCATTAACCCGACCTGCACGTTTTTTTTCATATTTATTTGCAGTATTTTTTTTCTTATTTCTTGAGTCCGCATATTTTAGTTATTTGAGTCAACCCACCACATCATTTAGACCTTGCATTGTGTATATCTAAAAAAAAAATCAAAAATTTTCAGAAAAATCCTAAAAATAAAAAATTCAAAAAATTTTGAGAAAGGGCAATCGAGATCACAGAAACTGGGAAGAAATCGAGGTTAAATCCTTTGACGGAAAAGAAAACTTGCACCGAGGTATAGTAGATAGGTGAGAGCCAGAGACCCCTGGAAACCGCAAGTAGTTATCACCTGAGCTAAGGATCCTACTAGTTGCCACACCGCCGTCATCTAGGTAGTCGGAAACCCGCCTACGGGCGCCGTCACGGTCATCGCATCTTTCGGTGGAGTGACTGGCTATCAAGGGACCTCACGTCCTGTTTCTTACCCCTAGGTCCAATTAGTAAACCCTTTTGAAGCCATTTACCCCTTTTAATCACAACCACTATAGCCTAGGGAGCCTTCTTTGAGACCTTCATCAGTCGTTAGTTGGCTATTCTACGAGTTATGACAGAGGGAGTGAGTTAGGGAGGTTTTAGATGGGAGCACTTCATGGTATATCAATTTTGGACAGTTTTGACATTGACACGTTTTTCGAGGGAAGGACAAGGTGAGTTAGTGGCGAAAGTGCATTAATTTGCGGAGGTGGATCACTGCCTTACATAGTGACCACAGGAGGAGTTAGTCGCGTGCGAGACATCTTTCCGCACACAATGGGGTCCGGGGTGGGGGTTGAGAGATTAATTGGTGGTTGCGCCGTTTTTCTACATCTTTGGTGCTGAGGAGGATCGGTGGGACTGCAGAGTATTATTCCGACTACAGGATCAGCGCTTCAGGATTAGTGTGGGGGTACTTCACATGAGGACATCTTTCATACCCCACCATGATATTTTATTTTTACTCACTCAGCTTTAGTCAGTTTATTTATTGTTATTCGTGTATTCATGTGTATATAGAGTCTTATTATTATTATAAAAAAAACGAAAAAGAAAAAAAATAGAAAAAAAAGAAGAAAAAAAAAAGAAATTGTCTAGTTTTGTAGTTTTTCAGTTATTTATATTATTGAGTCAAAAAGCTGAGTGAGTAGCACAATTTTCGAGACAGTTACACCGCTTCACATTTGTGGCCGCGAGAACGGCGAAGACACACCGGGGGACAGGAAGATTGAGATGGCATGAACTTAGTTGTTTCGGGGAGTTTTTTAGGAACTCGGTGAGGGGTGTGAGTTTGGGGAAATTGTGAGAATGTCATAACGAGTAGGATCATGCCGTGCCTATACACATATATATATCCTACCTGTTAGACTTAGAACCTTGATTCGGAAACAGCTCGGATGGTAGGATAACTAGGGATTCGCTCAGGTTGATAGCAAAAGTAACAGTACTTGGGTCCAGTGCTTAAATCCACCAAAGAAATCTGTTCAGACTTACCGATCGCTTGCAGGGAAGTATTTTCTGGAAAAAGGGTGAAGTCTTGGGGGCACCCGGCAATGTTTTTGAGATTGCCCGATCTCACCAAAAATAAATTGTTTTTAGTACTTTTGACTCGTGTGTATTGAGTCTGTGTATTCTGTCTGAGTCAGTCTTTCTATCGAGTCGTCTGGTTATACGGTTCAGGTCGAAAAAGTATGAAATTGCAGGGAGTATGCAAAGGTAGTGTATGCACGACAGGGTTGGTTTTGACAGAGTGATATGCAAGCAGAATGGTATGCAAGGGGATTGCTCGAGACGAGCAATATTTATTGCGGGGGTATTTGATAACGCCCAAATAGGGGTTATCTTATTGCTCGGTTTTTGTGCGTTTGTGCCGGAAAAATCATGTTTTAGCCAATTTTCACCCTCGGAAGGCCTCGGATTTAGGAACGAGACATTTATTTGCTCTTTATAAATTTCTGCATTTTCCGTACTTTTATTGGATATGATCGCAGGTGTGTTCGTGTTTTCTATGAAGGAACAGGGCCGGGGAATGCAGCACGAATTGATCGGGAATGAAGCAGGAGGCAAAAAGAGGCAGAAAAGAGCACCTTGCCCTGCTGTCTGCGTATAATACGCAGAAAGGCTGCGTAAAATACGCAGGCAGCAAAGCAGGGGAAGGGTTTTTGGCCAATTTTCTCTCCTGTCTGCGTATTTTACGCAGCCTCTTGCGTATTACACGTAGCCAGGGGGAGAAAAAACGCAGAAGGAAGAAGAAGAAGGCACAAATTGGGTCCCTGGTTGCGTATTTTACGCAGTGTCTGCGTATAATACACAGACAACAACAACAAGTGGAGAAAAACACCACAGAGAAGACCCTGGCTGCGTATTTTACGCAGCAGGCTGCGTATTATACGCAGACATCACAAAAATTGAGGCGGTTTTGGGCAGTGGCAGTTTCGTAAATAAAGACAAGTTCCAGAAACTTCTCCAGCACTATATAAAGACTCGTCCAGACTCATTTTGAAAAAAAAATTCAGCCAAGGACAAGTCTGAGCATCCCCGGAGAGCACTGAAGCACTCATCCAGATCCGAAGACTTAGTTTGATCTTATTCTCTCTCTCAATTTCAAAAACTTTGTTAATTCGTTATGTCGTTTAGTAGCTAAACCTTATACCTAGGTTCTCGGTGAACCTAGGGTTTTGTTTTCAGACATTGTTCTGCAGTTTGATATGAATTCATGATTACGTTATCTTAATTCAGCAGTATTATCAGTTATTCTTTCTTTGATTATATCTCTTTATGCATGATCGGAGTCGCGAACTAGAATTGCTATAGACCGAGCCTTTAGGTGAAAACGTCAGGTTAGGGTTAGGAAGAAAAGACATGATTTAGTACCTTACCCTGATAGACCGACCAGAGAAAGGGAGATAGGGCTAGCCAAAACGTATAGACCAACTGTTAGAGAATTTGACCCGGGCCATCAGGACATGTTAGAAACCCTAGAAGACTTATAGCGAGACTGCAGAATTAGGCAGCTTAACAGGAACCCGAAAGTCTGCAGGGTCGTCACAGCGTGTGGAATCTGAAAGGTTACTGCACAATTGGTACGTGGCACGGGTAATTAAAACTGCTGAGTGTTTTCATATCAAACCGAAGAACATAATTCTGAAGAAACCCTAGGGGGTCCTGGGACCTAGTATTCCAAACCCCAGATTTACGAACTCTCATGATTTTCAGAGAAACATCAAAAAAAAAATATTTACGTTTTATTTGTTTATTTTTAGTTTATAGTCAAATCACAATCCTAAACTCCTCCTCCTTTTACACTCTGCAAGTTAAAACTGATTTCTCGAAAAACCCAAAATAGTCCTCGTGGGAACGGTCACCCGAGTTTAATTAAACCCGGTATTACGAGATTCGTATACTTGCGAATAACACGTTAGTTTGCGCATCATAAGTTTTTACTCACTGCAATGAAGAAATACAAATTAAGTAGGCAATAAAAGCGTGGAGCATGTAGATCAAACGAAATGAGCAAAAATTTCAAGAGGCAAAATACTCAGTACCAGATGTGATGAAAAAAGTCGCTTTTCACTTATCTTAGATGAAGCTTCAATGGGAGATCCAACTTCGGGTGGATAGTGAAGCTGAACAAGCGAAAAACTGTGAGAAGCTCCCCGATGGATGGATCAAAATTAACACGGACATCGACAGTCGTCAAGAACAATCCATAGCCGGATCTGGGTGTGTGATATGAGATGCAGAAGAGCTGTTTTTCACCGGATGATTGAAGAGGGGACTGGAAATGGCTGGAACAGCAGGAAGAGCAAGAGTGATCCTTGAATATGTCTCTTTGGTGGGAGTGAAACTTCTGCTACAATGGATAATCAACAGAGTCAACGACGACATTGATGAAGAGCTTCGTTCGGTTCTAGGGGAATGCATAAGACTCTGTGCGTCTTTTGATTGAAGAGATCGAGATACGACACATTTCCAGAGCTTTTAACAAGGCAGCAAATCTAACACCTCTGTTTCTTCTCATTCAGCCTACTTCACTAAACGAGAAGTTTCTTCTCTTTCAGCCTACTTTCCATTTTTAGTAATTTTTCTCTTATAAATGACCTAACTACCCTCCATACCTATTAACCCTACCTAACCCAACACAACCCATTCCCCTTCCCACCACACTTTTCAGACGGCAGAGAGAGTAAGAGAGAGAAAGTTTAGATCAAGAAATTGATTGGGAGAGATCCGTGGAAGAAGGTGAGTCTGAAGAAGAAGTAGGAGGCGAGAAAGGAGGAGGAGAAGAAGGTGAAGAAGAAGGATAAGAAGGCGCTACGGCGATGGAGAGAGAGACGAAGACGGCGACGGAGCAACGAGATGCAGACGGGGACTTCCTCCCGGTTCTGTTCCTTTTCCGCAGCTCTCTCTCTTTCAATTTCAGATCGGATTTGCCCCCTTTTCGTTCCATGTCTTTTTCTCCCTCTATCTCTGTGTGTCCCGATCTGGCTCTTCTCCTTCTGCGCCTCATCTTCTCAATTTTGGATCGGCAAAATCAAAATCAAGGAAGAACTCTTCTCCTTCTGCGCCTCATCTTCTTCTCCTTCTAAGATCTGGTTTCGAATAAACGTTATTTTTTCTGGTTATGATCGATTAATTTTGATAGTTATTGGTGGTTGTGGTGGTGTGGTGATGTTTAGTTGTTCACCGTGGGGGAGGATGGTGGTGTGGTGATGTTTAGTTGTTGACGGTGAGAGAGGAGGGATGGAGAGAGAAGGTAAATAGATGAATGGGTGAGGGTAAAATTGTAAAAGGCACAGGTTTCTTAAAACCTGTGCCCATTTTCTCACATCTATTCCTCACGAAACAGAGTTAGTATTTGCTAACAAGTCCTTAGAAAATTCTCAATGGAGCCTATATACACGCCCCCTGGGCGGTAAATGTACTAGAACTTGACAATAGGGACCTAGTTTCATTTGAATGATAAAGTAAACTTTTCCCTAAAAAAAAAGATAAAGAAGAATCTTGTAGATAGAAACGATAGAAGTTCTAGATCTGAGAAAGACGAATTTAGCACGAAATTAACAATGAATATAAATTTCACCTGAAACTTTTAGAATATAAATAAGCTTCTTAATCAAACGAAGAATATTGATAACCACTGATCTAAGAAACAAAATATCTTCTGCTAAATCAAAACTCAAAGAGGGAAGGACACACATGGTCGAATCCCAGAGCTGATGCATTAACACCAAGCCAAGGTGGGGGAGGAGAACACACTATGTCCTATTATTGCTGAACCCTAAAGGGTTTGAAGTAGAATAACTCTTTCTTTCTCACACCTATGGTGAATCATAGCCGTGACTTTCTTCGAACCCTATAACTTTATGTATAGAGTGAGATTACATGATTTCCAAAAAAGAGAGTTCTATAGAAAATCTACAATGAATCAGGACTTTTGGTTTTTTCATACGAACAATATGCTCCACAACCAGGGGATCATTTGACATCCGGAAACTTTTAATATTGCTCAGAAGAAAAGGGAAAACATCACTGGTACTAATAGAACATAAAAGGATCCCCACTAGCATGTCTCGAATCCCAAGGTCTACTAATAGAACATGAAAGGATCCCCACTAGCATGTCTCGAATCCCAAGGTCTACTAGTAAAACCTATTGATGCGTATTAACGTTTTTATTTGCAACAACTTGAAACTAGGAGTCATTCTTGAAAATTACAACAGTTGATAGATTGTCCTTCTCCTACGAGTCATGATGGTGGGAGTGAGTGAGGGAAGGTTGGTTAGGGATTAGGAGCTTCATTTGATGTTTATAGTGGATGATTCTATATTTTATCTGGGGAAGCGAGGGTGAGCTAGAGGTGACAACGTACTTCAGTACATGAGGTGATTCACGTCACAACATCGTGATCACAAGGGGTCGAGTCGCGTGCGAGGCATTCTTCCACACAAGATGATGTTAGGTTGACTGCTTTAATTGGTACATGTGCATTCTTTTTTATAACACTATTCTTGGCGTTTTGGAGGATAGGGTGGATTTTAGCCGTATACTTTATTGAATACATGGGGGATATGATCAACATTGGGTGTGGGGATGTCAACTTTGAGAATTATGCGGAGTTCATGTTATCCATCCCCACGGTTTTTATTTTGAAATGAGCCGCTTCCTACATTCTTATCGTTTTGTGTTACATTGTTATGCCTCGCATTCGAAAAAAGTGAACAAAAACGAAAAAAACAAAGAGGAAAAATTACACAAATTAAGTGATTTAATTGATTTTTTTTTTTGTAAAGTGTCGAGGTTTATGTTTTATTATGTTGCTCACATTTTTTTCACGAAAGTGTCCATGAGAACCGCAGAATAAGAGGAATGAGGAAATTGTGGTCCGGAGTCGGGGAGATTTAGTTCGGTTCTATCATTTGGTTAGGTAAATGTACGAATGGGGGGTTTGGTGAGCATTGTGATGACGAATGGTACCGCACTTCCATAAAGAATATGCGACCGTCACTAAGTTGTTAGAATTCGAACCCTTGGATGGATAAAAGATGTATGGTGATATAGACTACTTTTTCTGGTACACCCGAAGAGTTAGTTGTCTTTTAGGGAAGTACCGTAGCTATCTAGGATAAATTTAATCAATTTAGAATGTAAGTTCTTCATCGTTTTTCACGCCACTAACTTTGTACTTTTTGCGCTTGAAAGACTGAGAGATCGACGACGTGCTAGTTTGAGTTAAGAAAATTGGTCGATCACGCAAAAAAAAAAAAAATATATATTTTAAATACTTGCTTGCGTGTGTAGTGTGATAGTCTTTCATTAGATGAATTGTTGAGTTTTTGTTTATCGAGTTGAGTCGGCTGGTGTCAAGGTTTTGTATGAAACTTTGGTAAATTTGATTGATTGAGATGGAAAGTACTGGTTGGTCATGATTTTGTTCTTATGTGTAGTTAGACTTTGTTCCGGACGCTCAAGAGGTTGTATGGGGGTTATTATGTAACTCCTCTGAAGAGTTATATTTTGAGTTGAGTTCCTATGTACTTGTGAGTTCATTGAGAGATTTTTGCATCATTCCAGGTATGTTTATGGTTAAATTCCATAATCCATATGCATTAAGGTCGAATTCAGGCCATTGCAATGGTTTGATATGTTTGTGGGATACGATTGCTGTTTTTGTATTTCGTGTTGTCTAGGACAGGAAATGGAGGGTTGAAGATTAAAATTTAGCATGCAAAGAACTTGGGGAGCTCAGTAACTCACAAGCAAAGCAAACTAATCTAGAAGAAAGAAAGAAAATGAAGAAGAGACCTAGATAGCTGACATGAGTTATCTCATCAGCTCGCACAAGCTGCCTTGCCCATGACCTAGCTCGCACATGATCGGAAAATCGATCAAATTGTTTACAAAGTACGTGATTTATGCAGAGAATTAACCACATGTTTTCAAAAAATTATAGTGGTAAGTTAACTTGCGGAGTAGAATTTGCCACAGTCCATCCGGACTGGTATGGCGTGTATCTTGGAAGTTTTACCATCTTCTGACATATCTATGTTCGGAATCCTATTGCGATACATTTGACATTTGATCCGTTTTGTTGAGATACACATTTTTTTTATATGGCGTGTGTTCACCCGATATATGTACATCCGGTTATGCTCCACAACTAAAATCAGATCCTGGAAAAGGGCAACTACGGACCTGAAACATTGACTAGTGATACCTGAAGTTTGATAAATTCGATGGATGCATAATTTATTCCTCATGTTTCGTTTTTCCGATATCTACAAATTTTGTGTTTTACGAAAAGTGATTAAAGATCGTTATCTAGGCTAAAACATCGAAATTATTGAATCTCCTATGTCTGGAAGTCTACCGACGTATGATTGAACCGTCAATTTAAGTTTGATAGTTATTCAAACATGAACAGTTCATGAACACAGAGCAGAGATTTTCTATCTTGTTTGGAAAAGACTTAACATTATCCACATTACTAGGAATTATGATGGTCTATTATAGAGAAGTATTACTAACACTAATATAAGGAATAACCATAATTGCACACAAGTATCTTGTAGGAAAAAAATGCATCGCAAATCCCTCCTTACCAACTTTAGTGTCGCTTGAAATAAAGGCATAATCATCTAGTTTTATAACATTACCCATCAACTATAAAATATCAAATACAACACCAATTTACATTCCACAAACTTGAGACTTGAAAACACATGTGAATCACACGATTCCACTTACGTTGGACTACGTCTTGGATCTCTAGAAAATAACTCAATGGGCTCCCAATAATAAATTTGAACTCATAAATCATCCCCACGTTAAGATTTACAGATAGATTTACAGATACTCATTGATAGAGCCTTCTAGTAGCTATATTTTATAGTTATTTTCCACTATTTGGTGAGATTTTCGAGAGGTTTTGAGCCTAAATTTCAGATAATATGGACAGTTTTAATCACTTGAAGCTTCATATGCTTAAATTCCAGCCCGGGCATGTTTTACTGGATTTTTGAGCTCATTTGATGGATTTAATCGCTCGGTACAGTCTTGTGTTGTTTTTGGACAAGAAATACGACATGAGGAGTGGATTATCTTCAGAATCAAGGAAGTGCAATAGTCTAGAAAATATTATGTATGCCATTCGCACGAAAAACGCAAAATACGCAAAGCACAAGACTGGACAAGAAATACGGCATGAGGAGTGGATTCGTTCGAATGTAAAGTTGATATCTCAGAGCTTTGGAAAATATTTAAAATGCTAGAGATATAACTGAAGCTCACAGAAGCTTCAAAGCTTGGAGCTGCCTGTTCTTACTTGTAACGAAAAGCAATCAAAATAAATAACATGAACACAAGGATTTTTACAGAGTTCAGTCACAATTCGACCTAGTCTCTGCCTGAGGGATCTGATCCCTCCAGGATTTCAACTCACTTCTTATTAATCACCCATATTTAGCCTAGATCTCAAGCCTAAGTGAGTTACCTTACTTATATAGCTTGTGCTTCCCAACCTATCTAGTAATAGCTACAACATGTTGAAACAATAAGAACCTCTTGTTGTTCACTTGAACAACTAAACATTCTAAGTTTTGTGAGGTCTAGAAATAATTAAGAGTATAACCGATACAATACTTATTGAAGAACACAAAGGAAATAAGAAAGTTAAGCTTGGAAGTGTTCTTCAGAATGATGAGTGTTTTCTGTTCCTGCAAATGTTGTTTTTCTTGAATGTATGAAGAGTTTTGTAATTGGATTTCTCTGATTGTAAAATTCTCTTCTATTCCCCGTTGATCAGCTACTCCGTTACAATCCTTTTGAATTTGAAACACTGATATTTTATCAACAACAAAAAATAAATTCTGAGAAATCTTATGAATCGATTTCCTGAAAATTCTCTCCCGTGAATATATTTTGAATTTGATTTATGGATGTTTGAACGACCAACAGTCCTGCACAATCTCAGCAAAAAAAAATATAGATAAAATAGTTACAAAAGATCTGATCTGTTAGTCAGTAAGTTCCTGCATAAACCCTAACTGATTTTGCCTTAGAAAAATTCTGATATAACTAGCAACATGTGAATATCATTGCAAGATAAGATTGATTTAAAAAATTGAGAAGTTAAACTAACTCTCAATTCAATCTTAAATCGCACATACTCATCCTGCACACAGACAAAAGTTAAGCAATTCTGATCATAAGAGCAATCTCAAAGCTTAGGAACTTTGACTGCATCTCAAAGCTTTGGGGCTTTGATCATCGGTTCATACAAAGAACCATGCAATCAGCAAAACTAGTTCAATCCTTAGAATTAGCTTGGAGATATTAGATAGAGAGAGTAATAAATGACTGAGTCACCATTCAATCAAATCTTCAAGCCTGCAATCACAGAAACTGTTAAGAAATTCAGACAGATAATATAAGCAAAAAGTATCTCAAAGCTTTGAAGCTTTGAGACTTATAGCAGTTCTGATCCTTTTGTCTTTCATCATCAAATATCAAACTCCCCCTGAGTTTGTAAAAACAGTAAGTTAAAGAGCTTGAAACATCAATCTCCCCTTTTATGAAAGACAAAACAAATAGAATTGCTTTCCTCGATTTCCTGCAACTCGAGATCGGCATTAAAACTTGACAGGATAAATTATATCACATAACCATCAAAACACATATAGCACACACATCTGAAACAAAAAATGGTAACTTAAAAACATCACCACATCCTACAATATCCAAAATTATTACAAAAACTTAAAAAAACTAGCACCGGACACCATTTTGACTTTCATCAAAGAAGTAGAAGAAATGTAGGATCATGTTCAGAGTTTTTATGTCAAGAAAGAGAGAAAAAATGAAACTTCAGGTCTCAGAAATTATTAAGAAATTCGGACAGTTAACATAAGCAAAAAATATCTCAAAGCTTTGAAGCTTTGAGAGATATAGCAGTTCTGATCCTTTTGGATTTCATCATCAAAGATCAAACTCCTCCTGAGTTTGTAAACATATCTAAGTCAAAGAGCTGGAACCATCAACATGAAAGGCTCAGAAACCGCAATAGAGTCTTTGGGTCCCAATTATAATATTGAAGAATTCAGAACATAAGAGTTGACTCATTACAACCTAGGGATCTGAGAAGGATAATTATCATCATTCTGTGTATCCTGGACGTGGAAGAGAGCAAGGAGGCACGGTTGGGGAAGCTTTGAGTTGTGGAGATAATTCAGAATCATCTCCGACTTGGAGGTTTTACTGTCTAATTATTCTATTCTTTTTATTTAATCTTGTATAGAGAAACGTAGGCCGTCTTCTATCTTTGAGTAGCAAAACTCCTTAGATATGCTTCGTGGAGAGCCTAATATCTATGTAGACTTTATTTTCAGATATTTGGATACTGATTCATTTTTTGGATATATTTTTATGGATATACGTTTATTTCTTTTGGTGTATTATTAAATTAGCACAAGTGACACGTGTTAGATATGATTTGAATGGCCATGTGATGATGATAATTCATGATTCTAAATCCCGTCTAAAAATTGTGATCATGTAGTTATAAGTTCATGTTCTAAGCTTAATCTTTATCAACAATTAGGTGAGTGCTCGAAAGAGACTAGGTAGTTAATTAGGTGAGTGCTCGGAAGAGACTAGGTCTTTTTGTGATAGAGAACATGAATGCAATCCTGCATCAATGACTCTTAAATGTGAAATGAACAGTATTGGACATTTGGGTAGATTTGGTAGGTAATTAGACCATTTCGTGCAACGGTTGGCCGGCTTGACCAATTTCCATGCACGTCTTTAGCTTGCTAGACCCGAACAGTAGACGGAAGCCGACCAACGGGGCCCTATATTACACAGTGACGTAGAAGTACATGAGATCGATAGGATATTGTAAATGCAGTTACCCGACATAGCTAAATTAGGATTAACGTGTTTCAATACTATAAATGGATTTGTCTGCAGCCCTAGGTGATCTAAAGATTACCTAGTTTCTTCTCCATCTTCATTAAATTTATTTTTATTACACAAATCATAAAAATATTATCTTTTCAGTCACTTTTTTGGGGGTGGCAACACTTCAAATCAACTGATTTTCCTCGTGGTTACCTAAGTAGATTGAATTACATTATTAATTTGAATAGTTACGAGATTGTTTGTGTGGGTTAGACAACCCATAGTCCTAACAATACTACACTTACTACTTAACCGTACACTTGCGCATTACGCGTATAGATCACTGATAAGTCCATATTAGGAGTTATATTCGTATATGATTCACCACCATTTTATGTGTACTTTGACATATTTTCGTGAGAAATTGACCAATTCTTGTACATTTTGAGCATACATGACTATTTGGACTTCATCGTGTAATTCGGGCGTTTTCTGCTTGTTTTAAGCTTCATTTGTCGCATTTTATCTTTTGGTATTTGTTCATTATGTAGATTTCATGAACCTGAAGCTTGGAGTGCGGATTTGGAGCGGAAGAGAACTTCGGAATGAAAGAAACTCAAGGAACACATGAATGAATGGAAATAAGGAAAAAAAGACTTAGCAAAATTTCAACAGGAATAAAAGAGAAGCAACTCAATGGAAGTAGAGGATCACAAATTGTGATCACAAGATCAAGAGCAAGACAAAATGTAGGATCAACATGATCCTACAACCATAAAATATGATCGTATGATCACAAATTGTGATCACAGGACCACAATTAGATCTGACGTGTGTAAAAAGGGGTTAAAGTGTTATTTCACAAAAGTTACAAAAAAGGAACGGGTTTTGACAAAAGAGAATGACCTCGGGCATTGTACATCGTCCATTCACGACAGTTGGGAGAAGGAGAAACTATAGAGCAAGATTTAAGACGAAGATCATCAAAAGTGAAGGTGTGAGTGTGCAGATGGTAATGGGGCTAAGATAATCTAGAACGCGGGGGGGGGGGGGGGGGGGGGGGGTTGAATAGAGTATGCCAACTTCTGGAAAAACTTGGTAAGAAGATAGGATCTTGTGAAAGTTAGTGAAGTTCAAGGCCTTGAGAATTACAGTTTGTAATGGAACAGTCAAGTCTTTTTCAAGGCCTTGAAAAGAGTTTCAAACCCTTGAAAACAGACAAGTTTGAATGCTGTAAATACTGAGTAAGTAAAGAAACTGTAAATGCAAGAGACAAGTGATTTATAGAGTTCAGTTCTCTTGGAAAACGTCTACCTTAGGGATCTTCTGCCTGCTGGATTTTCAACACAATTCTTATTAATCAAAAGCTAAGCCCTAGATCTCAAGCAAAGAGAATTGCCTTACTCTGTTACAGCTTGTGGTTCTCCCTAACCTATCTAGTACCTGCTTAGCTAACTGATTACGTAATAATTCTCTATTGTTCACCTTGAACAATCCTTGAGAATGACGATAGAAATATTACATAAATGACCTACCAATGAAGTACTATACAGAAGAACACTTAGAGTATAGAAACTACAGTGGAGTATGCAGTGATCGTCTGTGAATGGATTGTGACATGAATGAACTTCTTTGATGCTTTTTCAATCTAGAAATTTGTCTCTCCTTTTTCCCGTTGAGTATTGTTGTGTCTTTTTGCTTCAGAAAAGAGCTCTATTTAAACTTCAAACAGCTCTTCAAATCTTCCCAGATTTTCAGCAACAAATCTCCTATTTTGCAGGCAACAGACTTTGACTCTTTGACAATCTTCTCCAACGGTTGAATGATCTTAATCTGTAGAGATAATGTCGTGATCTTGCATTTGAATACACTGAGAAGTTGTCAAGTCATTCAGATTAAACACATAATCATCTTCTCAATTATTTCCTTCCCTGCATAAGCTAGATTAGGAAATAATCTCTGCAAACTAGGAAATTAAATTACCTGCAAAATCATAGTCAAAAAGATGATATTCTATGTTCAAACCTGTTAGGATAATTTGTCTTTCATCATCAAATAAGAGTAAATCAAAAATATGAAGGAGAGAAAGGAAATCAAATTAGAAGAGTTTAGAGAAAACTCCCCCTGAGAATGTTCATAAAGGTTAGACAGTTTCAAGGCTTTGAATCCAGTTTCAAGGCCTTAAAAATAGCTATACTATTTTCAAGCATGTGATAAGTGATTCAAGGCTTTGAAAGCTGATTCAAGGCCTTGAAATAGTTAAACTATTTGAAGCCTTGCACAACCTGATCTTACAATCTCCCCCTTGATGAAAGAAAAAACCAATTTCTGTTTGATCCTTTGTCTCTGCAAAAGATACTCATTAGTTAACAATTCATAATAACACAATAATTCTAAAAAGATCCAACTTATTCAATTCAGCAACAGAAAAATAAAAAGTTCAGCAGATAATTCCTAAAACCTAAAAACCCTAGAATTTCTCTCCCTTTTTGACTTTCATCAAAAAAATATAGAGATGATGTTGGATCAAGTGTTTGAAAAATTTTGATTAGAAAACTTAAAAACTTAAAAAAGAGAGAATGGGGAAGAAAGAGTAGGCAAGATTAAGGGTTTGGGTCTTCATCTCCATCTTAATCTCCTTCTTCTTCATCACTGTCTTCATTGTTGGCTTGAACTTCTTGTGAAACCACGTCGAGTTCCTTAATGAAGGAACTGATCTTCTCAATAACACTATTGAACAATAATGTGAGTCCTTCTAAAGCTTTTCTTCCATGCTTCATTTTCTTCTTTACAGCCAAACTTTTCTGCTAAGCAGAGGATGTGTTGTGATCCTTCTTCCCTATTTTTTTATGCATCTACAGACTGGGATGGATCATTCTCATGTTTCCCCTTGTTGGGCACATAATACACTCCATAGGATCCTGAAGTAGTGTATGAGTCTTGAATGAGGATTTCTTTTCCTTTTCCTTTGACTCCTGTGTCTGTCTTTTTATTGTCTCTCCTTGGCTACCAGTATGGATTCCCTTCTGATTTTCTTGTGTAGAAACTATAGTATGTTTCTTCTTTGCTGGATTTTTGGTCCTTTTTCACCATCTTCTTGGGAGGTGAAGATTATTGTTCTTCATCTGTAAAGCTATTTGATTATAAATCTTCCCTGATAGTTAGAACCTTTTCTACAGCTATCTTTCTCTTCTTCTCAGAGCTAGGTTTTGATCCTCCAGCCATCTTGATAATGTCTGAAGTTCTCCTTGTGCTCATTAGGGTTTGGGAGACGAATAGAGAAAGTTAGGAATGATACAGAGAGAAGAGAAGAGAAGAAAATAAATAACAAAAGTGTTTGAGTTTCAAAAGGAAACTAAATCATCTCTCTGATCTGAAAAGATCTGAATAAATCAGAGAGGATTCAAATCTTTTAGTCCGTTGGAAAGAAATATTTTAATACCATATTTGGCTAAAAAGAATTTTTGAAATAGGAAGGGGCTATTGAGAAAATATCTACAGAGATATCACCCGATACATAATGATCCAAGTTTATTGACTACTAGTATAGAAGACTTATTTTCGAGGCTTTGAAAAGGTTTTCAAGGTCTTGAAACGCTGTAACATTGCAATAGATAAAAATAAAAGCATTGAAGCGATTTTCAAGGCTTTGAAAATCAGTTCAAACCTTTGAAAACACATACAACTTACCTTTCTTACCTGATGCTCCCCCTAAACAAATGTATCTTTATTTAGCATTCCCAATTCCAATCTTAGAGTTGAGAATCTCTCAACTGCTAATGGTTTAGTGAAGATATCTGCAATCTGCATGTTAGTAGCAACAAATTCAAGAATAATATCACCTTTCTCAGCATGATCTCTGATGAAATGGTGTCTGACATCAATGTGCTTGGTTCTTGAATGTTGAACTGAATTCTTTGTAATTGAAATTGCACTGGCGTTATCACATTTGATAGGTATGCTTCTGAAATCAAATCCAAGGTCTCTTAGCTGTTAAGCAATCCATCGTACTTGTGAACAACATGCTCCTGCAGCTGTATATTCAGCTTGAGCTGTTGATAGAGCAACTGAATTCTGGTTCTTGGAATGCCAACTGATCAAGGATGATCTAATAAATTGGTAAGTTCCTGAAGTACTTTTCCTATCCACTTTGTAACCTGCAGTCAGCATTTGAAAAACCATACAAAGAAAAATTACAATGTCTTGGATACCAAAGCCCTAAGTCTTTGGTTCCATTGACATATCGGAAAATTCTCTTCACATCACTTAAGTGTGATTCTTTTGGATCAGCCTGAAATCTAGCACACATGCATAAACTAAATATGATATCTGGTATGCTTGTTGTGAGATAGAGTAATGATCTAATCATACCTCTATACTCTTTCACATTGACACTCTTACCAGATTCATCCTTGTCTAAGGATAGTGTAGAACTCATAGGAGTCTTGGCTTCCTTAGATTGAGCCTTGCTATATTTGCTTAACAAGTCTCTTGTATATTTGTTTTGATGTAGAAATATGCCCTTCTTCAATTGATGTATTTGAAGTCCTAGGAAGAAGTTCAGCTCTCCAATCATGCTTATTTCAAATTCCCTGCTCATAAGACTTGAGAACTCTCTGCACAATTGACCATTAGTAGCTCCAAAAAAGATATCATCAACATAGATCTGAACTACAAGCAAATCTTTCTCACGAGTCTTTATGAAAAGAGTCTTATCTACTAGTCCCCTTTTGAAATCATTTTCAAGAAAAAAATTTGACAGTCTTTCACCAAGCTCTTGAAGCTTGTTTCAAACCATAAAGAGCTTTGTCAAGTTTGTAAACATGATCTGGTAACTTGTCATTTTCAAAACCAGGAGGTTGAGCATTATAAAACTTCTTCTTGTAAGTAGCCATTCAAGAAATCACCCTTCAAATCCATTTGAAATAGTTTCATGTTCTTGTGAGATGCAAAAGAAAGCAAAATTCTAATTGCTTCTAACCTGGAAACTGGAGCAAAAGTTTCCTCATAATCAATACCTTCTTCTTGGTTGTAACCTTTAGCAACTAACCTTGCTTTGTTTCTGATCACCTTACCACTTTCATTCAACTTATTTCTGAACACCCATCTGGTACCAATGACAGACTGGTTTGTAGGATGAGGAACCAGGTTCCAAACCTTATTCCTTTCAAACTTATTGAGTTCACTTTGCATAGAAATGATCCAGTCTGCTTCTTGTAAGGCTTCCTTCACAGTTTTAGGTTCTACAAGAGAGATAAAAGCAGTAAAAGCACATAAGTTCTTCAATTGTTATCTAGTTTGTGTACCAGTAGTTGGATCTGAAATGTTATTATCGACTAGATGAAATGAGAGATATTTGAGTCTCTTTCTTGGAGACCAGGGTTCAGGTTCTCCATATATCTTCTCTGGTCTTGAAGTAGTGGCTTTGTCACTTGTATCCTTCTGATCATCTTTTTCAAGGCTTTGCGGCTTTTTAAAGGCCTTGAGCACCATTTTCAAGGTCTTGAAAACGTCTTCTGTTTTCTTTTGAGCCTTTCTTGAATCCCAATTGATTCTCAGTTTCTTACTCTGATTCATGCTTGTTCAAATTCAAGTCTGCAAAACTTTCACTCAAAGAACCATCATAGCTTTCATCAAAAATAACATGAATGCTCTCTTCAACCAGTTTGGTTCTTTTATTGTTAACTCTATCAGCTTTGCTATTCAAAGAGCAACGAAGAAATAAACCTCCATCACTTCTTGCATTAAACTTACCAAGATTTTCTTTTCCATTGTTATAGATAAAACATGTGTATCCAAAGGGCCTGAAGTCTGAAATGTTTAGCTTCCTCCCTTTGAATAGTTCATAGGGAGTCTTCTTCGGTATAGGTCTGATCAAGCACCTGTTCAGTATATAGTTGTATTCACCAATTTTGCCCAATAATGCTTTGGAAACTTGTTTTCAAGAAGCATTATCCTTGACATATCTTCAAGAGTCCTGTTCTTTCGTTCAACAACACCATTCTAATAAGGAGTTCTTGGAGCAGAAAAGTTGTGAGTTATACCATGCTTATCACAGAACAAATCAAATTCTAATTGATCAAATTCTCTACCATGATCACTTCTAATTGAAGCTATAGGTAGGTTTTTCATAGTTTGAAGTTCTCTGCAAAGCTTCGAAAATTCAGAGAGGGCTTCAGATTTTTCTTTGAGAAGTGATAACTTGTTTTCAGAGTTATTTTATGCCTTATATTTCTACCTTTTGCGTGCTCAACAAGGAGAATTTGTCGTCTTTTGAGTAAATTATGCTAAAACGTGAGAATATGAGTTCATGAGCTTTACGTGTTGAATCCGCGCGTTTCTATGGATATTTTGAGCTTTTATTGTGATATGATCACGGGTTGTGTTTTCGTGTTGTGATTCGCAGGAAAACAGGGCTTGGAGGATCATCTGGGACATGGAAACGAGCTTTGGAAGCAAGGAAAATGAAGAAAAAGTCAAAGGAAGAAGTGCAGAAAAAGGAGTCTTCGTACGAAGACAAATGTCTTGGTACGAAGAGATTATACTTAGCCAAAATTTTAAAGTCTGAAGATCTCTTCCTAAACAAGCTTGCAGTACTTACATAGGAAGGCATTCGTACGAAGAGGAATTGTCTTCCTACGAAGAATCTTCGTACGAAGAGAAAAGTCTTCGTACCAAGACATCGCAGAAAAACGCAGATTTTTTTGGGGATTTTGCGTAGTTTATCCAAACTTTGTAATATTGTTATGGAAATGTATTTAAGTGTTTTAGGTCGTTATTTTCAGTAGTTCATCACGTTAGAGACATCTTTTGGAGAGCAAGAAGCCATTGTAGGAGATTAGGACCTTTGGATCACTCGTTTGGATTCTCAACTCTTTCTCTTTCTTAGTTGTTGCTTATGAGATACATGAAACTCGTTGTTTTGAGTATGAATAGTAGTATCTAAACCCTTTTGTCTGGGAATTATCATTTGGTGTAGCAAGGGTTTGCTATAAATTTGATGTTTTGAGATTGTGATTCAAGTTTTCAACTTAATCTATCGTGTTATTTCATTATTATGGATTGTTTATGGTTTTGATTCTATTATTCTTGCGCGTAGCTAACGTAGGAGTAATCTTAATTGACATTCACATGGTAACTCCGTGAAAGTTAGTAGGTAAAGTGAATAATCCACCTAGTCGAATCAATATTTGGTAACTCGGAATTGTTAACTCGGATCGTTGGAGTAGAATTGTGATTTCAAATTCATGCTTAAAAGTGAAGTAGACTTGGTAACTCGGTATATTTTGATTTTAATCATATACAATTTGCTTGGTAACTCGGTAAATTTTACATTGCTCGGTTAATAATGAAAGACACGTTGTTGTTTCACGAATCAAAGCATAAGTTTATATCATCCTTAGTGAACCTAAATAATTCCCGGTATTTTCCCTCTAATTAGAAAAGTCATAAATCACTCTTTGTTAATCATGAACTATTCCACTAGATTAATTGAGAATCTTGTCATTTTTATTTTAGTAGAATTAGAACAACAAACAACTCTGCGACTTTCCCACATAAGGTTTAAGATAATAACTGGTTTAACAAAGTCCCTTGGGTTCGACAACCCGAATTTCCAGATTATTACTACACGGGACAACCATACACTTGTGGTTAGATCGTGTCAAGTTTTTGGCGCCGTTGCCGGGGACTTTGGCTAAATTAGTTATAATTCCTAGCCTTAGGGATTTTACTTTTCTGTTTATATCTGATACTCACCTAGGTTTTGCGTGATCTGTGATTTCAGGATAGCTTGTACGGTACATGTCCCGTTCCAGAGACGAGCCTTTGCATCCTACACTTGAAGACCCGGAATCCCTGTTACGAGCACATCGTAGAGCCAAGAGGAATTCAAGCTCAGTTACCATGGATGCTGAGACTAGAGCTGAGTTTGAGAGGATCCGCAAGGGCATGCAAGATGTGGAAGCACCTAGAGTTGCAACTGTAGAAGATGCAGCAAATAGAGCAAGGGAAGCTGAGGAGCTCAGAGCTCATTTGACCGAGGTGAAAGCTGCTATGGCACGCTTGAACCCTCCAAATCCACGACCACGTCTTGGTGTGGGGGTACAAGTGAGGAACGATTGAGGTAATAACAAAAATGGGGAAAATAATAATAACGGGGGGAATAATGCACAGGATGTGGTGGCACAGGTTAACAATTGCCGAGATCGAAGAACGGCCTATGGTGGATTATTTCAGGACTACCCCAGCATGTTACCAACCTACCATTTTCAGAACGCAGATAAATGGCCAACACTTTGAGCTACGCCAACATATGATCAATATGGTTCGTAATGAGTGCGCGTTCAACGGAGCTTCAGGAGATGATCCCATCACCATCTACTAATATTTGAGCAGATTACATCAACCTTGCACGCCCAACGAGTTCCAAACGAAACAGTTAAACTCTTACTGTTTCCCTTCTCTTTGTCTGGAAAAGCTAAGAAGTGGCTTATGGAACCGTCAGCTGGGAGCATAGTGACATTGGCAGATTGTTGTCATGAGTTCCTAAGGAAGTATTTGGCACCATCCAGAGTCGCTCAGCAGATGGCCGAAATTAAAAAATTACTCAGAAAGAAAACAGCTCATTAGAGATGCTTGGAGGATGTTCAGCCAAATTCTCCGTAGATGTCCGAATCATGGGGACTCATGGCACAAGCTCTTTCACTAATTTTACATTGCATTAGAAAAAGAGACAGCTGGCCAACTGGATATGCTAGCAGGAGGTAATTTTATGGAGCTTGGAGCATAGCGAGCCCAAGATTTGATGAATAACATGTCAAAGAGAGAGACTACACGAGCTGAAACTCGTACGTACTCCAAACCGGGGGATGCAGCCTTAGCAAACAAGATTGAATCTATGGAACAAAATCTGGAATTCATGACCTTAGCATTTCACGGCGTGCAACCTCCATCACAGAAGCCCATGGGTGAATTACTAGCAGATGATAGCCAGGGGTACGATAATAGTGTTGAAGAGGTGAATTTTATGAGACAGCAGCAATGGCCCAACACATATCATCCCAATAATTGGAATCACCCCAACTTCAGCTATGCCAATCCAAAAAGTGGATTATATGCACCCGGTCAGAGACCAAATGTTCCATACCAAGAGCAAAGGCAAGTTCCACAACAGCAGGCTCCATAAAAAGAAGAACAAGAGACAAATGCTTTATTGAGAAAGCTACTAGCTAATCAAGATAGGATGGAGAGCACAATTGTCTCAATAAAAGCCACAATGAAGAGTCACGAGACTCAGATTGGGCAGATTTCCAATCAAAATATCAAATTTCCACCGGGCATACTTCCAGCAAACACCATCACGCCTAATGAGCAGTTGAATGCAATCACAACTCGCAGTGGCATCACTACTGAGGATCCCCCATATCCGAGCCACGCACGAGCAGAAGCAACTAAGGCAACCGAGAAGGCATTGGATGAAGCAATTCCCGTGCCTATTGTGATTCCCCAATCAAAGGACACGAGTAGGAAGTGTGAAGAGAAGCAAAATCCAAAGGAGTACAGCATGCGTGTGCCATACCCGCAAAGGTTGAAGAGTCAAGAGGACGCTAAGCACTTCTAGAAATTTGTGGATATTTTCAAGTTGCATATTAATATCCCTTTCGCGGAGGCCATTTGAAAAATGCCAAAGTATGCCAAGTTTCTCAAGGACCTCCTTTCCAATAGGAGGCGCATGGATGACTTTGAAACTGTGACCCTGAATGAAGAGTGTAGTGCCGTAGTGCAAAAAGCATTACCCAAGAAGATGAAAGATCCGGGCGGTTTCAGTATTCATGTAACATTGGGAGATGCGTTCCATGGTAGAGCGTTGTGTGATATTGGCGCTAGCATAAATTTGATGCCCACATCAGTATTTGAACAACTTGGTGTAGCGGATCCAAAACCTACCCGTATGTGCTTACAGATGGCTGACCGTACTATCAAACGCCGAAGGGGCGTTTTGGAGGATGTGCTTGTGAAAGTCGAATGACTCATCTTCCCCGCAAATTTTGTGATCCTAGACATGGATGCTGATGATGATGTCCCACTCATATTTGGACGGCCATTCCTTGCCACGGGGAAGACTATCATTGATGTTTCTAATGGAGAGTTGGCGATGCGTATTAGCGACGAGAAGGTGGCATTCAATGTCTTTGAAGCTATGAAATTTCCCGCGTATGCAGTGAGTAAGCAGTGTTTTGGTGTGGAGGCATACACACCTGATGAGTAGGAAGATATCTTATTGGAGCGGCTCTATGAGGAACTTGCTCTACTTGACTCGAGCGAAAAGGAATAAGCCATGGAAGCTCACTGGCGTCCGCCCCTACCCCTCTTTAATGAGGGAAGCAGGAAGATTCTTACTCCTTCTCTTATTACTGCTCCTATTTTAGAATTAAAGCCTTTACCTGTTCATTTAAAATATTTGTACTTGGGATCTAATGACACTTTGCTTGTAATTGTGTCTGCATGGTTGGACAGGGAACAGGAGGAGCAGCTTCTCAAGGTATTGCAGGAAAGGAAAGCAGCTATGGGATGGACCATAGCAGGTATCAAGAAGATCGGCCCCACAGTTTTCCAGCACAAGATCCGTCTCACAGAAGATAAGAAACCGATAGTTCAATATCAGCGCCGCCTCAACCCTCACATGAAGGAGGTATGAAGAAAGATGTGCTTAAATGGTCGAAAGCAGGAATCATCTACCCGATTTCCGACATCACATGGACTAGCCCGGTACAGTGTGTCCCTAAGAAGGTAGGTATTACTGTGTTCGAAGGGGAAAAAGGTGATCAAATTGCCACTCGTACTGTTACTGGGTGGAGAGTTTGCATGGATTCCTGCAAACTCAATGATGCCACGTTGAAGGATCATTTTCCCCTCCTGTTCGTTGATTAGATGCTTGATAGGCTGGCACGTCACTCTCATTATTCAATGGATACTCTGGGTATAATCAGATAGCAATTGAGCCAGCTGACCAGGAGAAGACGACATTTACTTGTCCTTATGGGACCTTTGCCTTTAGACGCATACCATTTGGGCTATGCAATGCACCTGCCACGTTTCAGAGTTGAATGATGCCTATCTTCTCTGACATGATGAAGCAGAATTTTGAGTTCTTCATGGATGATTTTTCGCTCTATGGTGATGGTTTCGAAGACTGTCTACAGCACCTAGCTCGACTTCCTGACAGATGTAATGACACCAACCTAGTTCTTAACTGGGAGAAGTGTCATTTCATGGTGACAGAGGGAATAGCATTGGGGTACAAGATTTCAAGCAAGGTTTTAGAGGTAACCCGGGCAAAAATTGAGGTGATTGAGAGGCTTCCTTACCCTACATCTGTCAAAGGGGTACGGAGTTTCTTGGGACATGCAGGGTTTTACCGGCTTTTCATCAAGGATTTCTCAAAGATTACGAAGTCGTTATCTGGTTTGCTTGAAAAAGATGCAGTATTCGATTTTGATGCAAAATGCAGGGCAGCTTTTAATATACTCAAGGAAAAGTTGATCAGCTCACCCATCATAGCAACAGAAGACTGGACCTTGCTATTTGAGCTTATGTGTGATGCCAGCGACTATGCGGTGGGAGCAGTACTGGGACAACGGAAAGACAAGGTACCTCATGTCATTTACTACGCCAGTCGTACTCTTAGTAATGCACTGGTTAACTATGCCACCACGGAGAAAGATATGTTGGCTATCATCTTCGCATTGGACAAGTTTCGTCCATATCTTGTGGGTTCTCAGGTGACGATTTTTCACAGACCATGCAGCCCTCAAGTATCTTCTTACCAAGAAGGATGCAAAGCCAAGATTGATCCGATGGGTTCTATTGATGCAAGAGTTTGACATGGTAATCAAAGACAAGAAAGGGGTATAGAAAGTTGTTGCAGACCATTTTTCACGGCTGGAGAATGAAAAACAGGAACATGTGCCAATTAGAGAAGATTTTCCAGATGAACAACTTATGGTAGTGGTAGCAGCTGTGCCTTGGTTTGCTGACTTGGCAAATTTCAAGGCACGCAACATTGTTCCCAACGAGCTGACTTTCCATCAGAAAAAGAAGTTCTTCACAGATGCACGACGTTATTTTTGGGATGACCCCTATCTGTTCAAGTTAGGAGCTGATAATGAGTTGAGAAGATGTGTAGCTGAGCCAGATACGGTTGATATTCTAGGCATTGCAATGAACTAAATTGTGGAGGACATTTTGGCAACACACGCACTGTGGCTATGGTACTTCAAAGTGGTTTTTATTGGCCTTCTTTACATGAGGATGCTCATGTAATTGTACAGCAGTGTGACCGGTGTCACAGAACCGACAATATCTCCAACCGAAATGAGATGCCTCAAAATTATGTGTTGGTAGTGGAGCCCTTTGACGTGTGGGGCATTGATTTCATGGGGCCATTCCCCTCTTCACTTGGAAATCTTTATATACTGTTAGCTGTGGATTATGTGACCAAGTGGGTAGAGGCAATGGCTTGTCCCAAGAATGATGTAGCTACCTTAGAGAGATTCGTGGGCAAGAACATATTCATGCGGTTTGGGACTCCCAGGGCCATTATCAGTGATTAGGGATCGCATTTCGTGAACAAAGTATTTGCCAATGTATTGAGCAAATATGGGGTAAAGACACATAAGATATCACTAGCTTATCATCCGCAGTCGAATGGGCAAGCTGAAGTCTCTAACCGAGAGATAAAGGGGATTCTAGAGAAGACAGTCAATCCGGGACGCAAAGATTGGTCCCTGCATTTAGATGATAGTCTATGGGCATATAGGACTGCATACAAGACCCCTTTATGCATGTCTCCCTACCATCTAGTATTTGGGAAGTCGTGTCACCTTCCGATGGAACTTGAGCACAAGGCGTTCCGGGCCTTGAAAAATATCAACTTGGATGCTAAGCTCTCAGGTGAGCAAAGGAAACAAGCACTACTTGAACTTGAGGAATTTTGATTGATGGCATATGAGATTGAAAAAATTTATAAGGACAAAGCAGTGGCACGACATGCACATCATACCGAGAGACTTCAAGGTAGGACAGAGAGTGCTAATCTTCAATGCCAGACTAAAGCTGTTTCTAGGAAAGTTGAAGTCTAGATGGAGTGGTCCCTACACGATTACTGCAGTTTATCCATGGGGATCTCTTGAGGTGGAATATGCAAATGGGAACAAATTCAAGGTAAATGGCCAGAGAGCAAAGCCGTACGTGGATTTGAATTTCATTGGCGTCATTGAATGGCTCCATGCGATTCCTGCTATTTGATTATCTCTGAGGTAATTGGGTCGGGCCGTCGACCTTAAATTACAAGCGCTTGTTGGGAGGCAACCCAATCTATTTACTGCTGTAGGTAGGTTTTAATACTGTTTTGTAATTTTGATTATGTTGGGTTTATGTGAGAGGTGCGAGAGAGTGGATTTAATATTTCCAATGAGTATGTGCAGGATGCCGAGGTCAAAGGCCTATTCCGGATCCCCTGACTTGATGCGCGTGTGCAAAACAGAGTGAAAATTGAAGAATAGCAGCCTAAAACGTGTATCGGGATTCGGAATGAAGGAGTTGAAGATTGACGCCATTCCTAAACTTATTCAACACACGCACCTGGGGAAGATCATGTTCCCCGACTCCCCGTCTTGACATACGCGAGGATTTTACTGATGAACGGAGAAAGCTAGCACATCGGCACGGATTACGAGGTGATGTTTTGAAGACGAGACTGATAACATAATTGAACAGTGCCAATGTGTGGGGTGGTTGAGAGCTTTTTGTAAACAGGTGGATCGCGCATATCGGAGTCCGGATGAGAAAGTTACGCCAAAAAGGATGCTCAAGAGAGTAACACGAGGCCAAAAGCATCCGAAAATGCAAAACGTGCCTTGGAATGCGTAAAATTGCAAAATGAAATATTCCCCGTACTTTGGGAGTGTTTTAGGGTGAAAAGGGAGTCTCGAGGATGAGGAAATTCGTCGGAAATCAAAGGCACGATCGGATACGCGAAAATATATCAAGAAGGATTTTTTTTGGCAGTTCCAGACTTCTCTTCGTACGAAGAGAAGTGTCTTTTTACGAAGACATTGTACTTAGAAAATTTTTGGCCTCTGAATTTTATCTTCCCAGAACAGCTTGCAGTACTTGTTTGGGAAGACCTTCGTATGAAGACAAATTCTCTTCGCACGAAGAGTCTTCGTACAAAGTGAATTGTCTTCGTACGAAGACCACTGAAAAATTGACAGCTTTGACCGATTGAAATAAGAAGGAGGGGGTATTAATTGGAGGGTAAAAGGGACTTTTTGGGACGAAATATTTGATGAATCAGTTTTCCAGTCCATCTCTCTGTCATTCTTCATCATCCTCACCTTCCTCCTCCATAACAAAAACCTCTCTAGCTCTTTCTCTCTCTCAACTCAAAACTTTCCCAAATTCAACAAACAAGGTAGGGTTTTGTGCGGATTTGCAAGGAGATCAAAGATTGGTAGAGGGTTTTAACTTAAAGAGACAGTTGAGGGAGAAATCAGTGCGAAGAATTCTAGGTTTTTTGGTCCTAGATTCAAAATTTGGGCAAGTTGGAGCTTGATTCAGCCTTCGTTCAAGAAGAAAACCTCGAAGGGGACATCACAAGGAGCACGGTGCACCATTCAATTAGAGATTTCATTGAAAATTTTTGGCGACCCCAAAAACGGTCCTTCTTGCCGGATTTTCTGCAAATTTGTGCCCGTAAGACTTTCTCCAGGCCCGTAGGTAATCTCTGCTCTAGCAAATTTCAATATACGAGTCCTAGGCACAATTGCGTAAAAGCCCGATTTTATTTTGTTGCGCTTAGTAGCGTGCTTGGGGGCGATTGAATAGAGTCCTAGGATTAAGTGCTACAAATTGCGTACGTGTTTAATTTCTGCAAAAACTTCTTGTCACATTGCACAGGTTGAATTAATTGTTTTTACTTGAATTTGAGCATTACAATGGCGGGTGGTGGAAAGAAACGAAATACGGGTGAGGGAACATCTCAAGAGGCATCCGACTTGGGTGATCCTCAGTTAGAAATCCCGCCTTCACCCCAATACCCTGTCTTGAATAACCCTCCACCGACTAAACCGAGAATTGTAGGACGACGATCGTCTAAAGTTAACCTGAAAGAGCGTAGTATTGGGCCCGCGTGCTTTGATAGTTACCGATTTGTTACATTCAAGGCCCATCTAGACTCTATTAGGGACAATTACTTGAAAAAGAATGGGAAGTCGGAGAAGGAGTTTCCATTGCACGAGGAAATGCCTCAGGCAATCAAGGACATCTTTGAGCGTGAAAAGCTGACCAACCGGTTCAAGCTTGTAGGGAAGTCTAGTTCTCACATAGCGCGTGAGTTTTGCCTCAATTTGAGGTATGCTAGAGATGTTGAGAGTCAGGGCCCCCGTCTCGTATATTTTCGAAACGAGTGGATAGTCGTCAGGCCAGAGACTATCGGCTTGGCCATGGGGTTTCCTCGTATACGAGAGGGTTGTGGTTACAGTGCCACGATTCGAAGTGAGGGTATTTGGTCTCGAGTCAATGCATTTTGCTTTGTGAAGTGAGTAGACCCATGGGATAGGAGAGGGGAGGTGCCTCAATGAATAGCTCACAAGAACTACTTTAGGCCTGAAGCGAGGTGGTGTTGTGAGTTACTAGAGAATTGGGTTATGGGAATCACACAGAACCCCCATTACTCTTTCCGCCTGTGTCTTGGCTCTGTGTCTATACACTGGGGTTCAGGTAGACATCCCTAGGCTGATTTCGGCCAACTGCTTGGAGAGAGTGTCGAGGACTAACATGTTAGGTCCCGGACACACTTGTTTGCTGACACCTTTGGCTAAGACCGCGGAAATACCAATTGGGAACGTCATGAACCTGAAAAGGTTTACTGATAGGAAGTGGCCTAGGTTTGATGAGTCGGCCAAAACAAAGGGAAAGGGTAGGAAGATGAACACCTCTAAGTTTGAAAACCAAGTTGCCTATGACCACTTGAAGGCGGAAGTGGCCCAGGATAGAATTGAGAGAAGACGCCAGTTTGACCATACTAGGGACAATCAGACGAAGCTGGGTAGCTTAATCCAGATGGTAGGCCAGTGGGTTATTCAGTCTAGTGGTCAGGCGGCAGAGGAGTTTGTTCCACCGGTCCCGACGGCGGATCCGTGGTTTCAGGAAGACTAATTTGAGTATCCGGTTCCGCCAAGTGAGGACGAGTTAGATTTGGAAGAAGAGGATGATGAAGATAAGGAGGATGAGGAAAAGGATGAGTAGAGGAGCGTGCCCTTACGCTAGGATTGTTGAGTCCTCGTTTTATCTTTGAGGACAACGATGCATCCTAGTGTTGGGGTGGGATACCCTTTTACTAGTCAGTTATTGAGTCTTTGCATCGGCCGTGTCGCATTTAGGTAGGAATTTTGTATATGTCCTTATTTTATTCTTTATTATTTATAATTTTGTTTGCATGTTTATTTTTATTAAGGCATCCCACCAACATATCGAGTCGGTAGTGGAGTAGACCATGCATGTAGTATAGGTTACAAAAATAATAAAAAAAAATCTAAAAAATTGAATAAAATAACCAAAAAAATTAAAAAATTGAGAAAGGGCAATCAAAAGAAGCTGAAAATTTGGTAAAATCGAGAAGTGTGAGGTTTTTAGGCATAGGGCATGATTTGCGATCGAGAGTGACAACGTGAGTTCCCCTTAGTAAGTATAGAGAAGCATTCTTTACGGGAATGCGTGCCTATTTTTCACACGAACTTAAAATTTCAAATCGAAAGTGTGTTCCTAGTTTTATTACAAGAGTTGAGGTAGGTGTGAGTTAAACAAGCCGAACGTTCTTGTGTACGTCTAGGTAGTCGCCTACCCGCCTCGTAGTGGAACACAGAACAGTTGTGCGAGGCCGTGCATTAGAGCACCTCTGCTTATAGAACCCACACTGTAGGACCACTAGTAAACCCAGATTTGAAGCTTGGATTCTTTGATAACCTCTTGACTTAGGGTGACAATTATTGGCCTTCCATCATTGATTGTTTAGAATCACCGCTTTAGTGCGTCACGAGGGAGTTGTATTTGAGGGGGTTCGATGAGGGAGTCCTTCACGCTATATTTGTGTGAGTCTTACACATCGCATATGCGTCATTTGTGATTTTCTAGGGGATGCGAGGGTGAGTGAAAGAGCCGTGAGTGTGTAACATTTAATACGCACAAAAATTGGGTTGGGTGAATTTAATTGGTAGATCGTGCTAGGTAATGGATTATACTCATCATGGTGTGGGAGGTTCGGTTGGATTAGGAACAAGACATACATCCGATTGACTACGTGAGATGGGACAAGATTACATTCGAGTGTGGGGGTGTCGAATTTTGACTACGGACATCGAGATTGAGCTTGCGACGATTCAATCCCCACACGTGTGCTTTGTTGTGTTTGCCGCTTAGTGTGTGACACCATGGATTTCATCGATTTAGGGGGAGATGAATTTATGTGCGATACGTATTAAGTGACTTGATTATTTCCTCCCCCTATCATCTTATTTTGGCTTGACGTATGAAAGACACTCGGGATTTATATTGTGGAAATTTTGCGGAAATTTGAGAGATAAAAAATTAGAAAAAAATATGAAAAAAAGAAAAAAAAATTAAGAAAAAAAAAGAAAAGAAAGAAAAAAAAGGAGAGTTGAATAAAGGAATAAATGGGAAGCTTATTGGAAGACAGAGTGGAGAAGCAACTAGTTCATCAACGGGAAGTTCTATCTTGTGCATAATTCACAACGGTGGCCGCGGAGATCGTAATTGTACCGGGGTTTGAGGGGATCGAGGGCCGGAGATGGTGAGTTTCGGGTTTGGTTTCTATCAATGTTGTGAGGGTGTGTGAGATGTGGTTTATTTGTGAGAATGTAACGCTTTAGGACTAGTACTTGATTATTATCCTTTTGTCCCTAAGCCTCATCATTCTAAACCCGTTAGTGGAATAGGAGCTCGGACCTTGAACGTGTCTTAGCTTAGCGTAGCCTCTTATTTTGTGGCACACACGAAGAGGTAATGCATTCTTGTACGCAGTAAAGCAAGGTTCTCTATACTAGCTAGGGGAGATTCTCGTTGTCGAATTTGGTTTCAACTCATGCCTTGTATCTAGATTTCTCATCGCTTCGTGATAACCGGTCTGAGCTAATGGAGATTGCCCAATCTCGCAAAAGAAAAGAGAAAAAAGAAAAAAAATTACTTGAATACTTGTATTGTGAATATTGCACTTGCATGTAGGTGCATTGTGTATAATCGAGTCGTGTCGACTAGTAAAAAGGGTGGTTTGTGGTTTGATTTAACTCGGACCAGTATGCAATTGATTTTGGATTTGTATGAAATGGATGGTGATAGTATGCAATTGGCGTAGGGAAAGTGATGTAATGATGAATTGGTTTGAATGAAAAGTTGGATTGATTGCTGGAAAGTGAGGATTTTGGCTTGAGAAGTTTTATATGACTTGGGAATTTGCTCGGGACGAGCAAAAGGTAGTGTGGCGGTAGTTGATAACTCTGTTTTCGGAGTTATTTTATGCCTTATATTACTATGTTTTGCGTGCTCAACATGGAGAATTTGTCGTCTTTTGAGTAAATTATGCTAAAATGTGAGAATATGAGTTCATGAGCTTTACTTGTTGAATCAGGGCGTTTACATGAATATTTTGAGCTTTTATTGTATATGATCCCGGGTTGTGTTTTCGTGTTGTTATTCGCAGGAAAACAGGGCTTGGAGGATCATGCGGGAGATGGAAGCGAGCTTCGGAAGCAAGGAACTTGAAGAAAAAGTCAAAGGAAGAAATGCAGAAAAAGGAAATGTCTTCGTACGAAGAGATTCTACTTAGCCAAAATTTTAAATTCTGAAGTTCTCTTCCTAAACAAGCTTGCAGTACTTACATGTCTTCGTACGAAGACTCTTCGTAAGAAGAGAAAAGTCTTCGTACGAAGACATCGCAGAAAAACGCAATTTTTTTTGGGGCTTTTGCGTAGTTTATCCAAACTTTGTAACATTGTTATGGAAACGTATTTAATTGTTTTAGGTCGTGATTTTCAGTAGTTCATCACGTCAGAGACATCTTTTGGAGAGAAAGAAGCCATTGTAGGAGCTTGGGAGATTTGGATCACTCGTTTGGATTCTCAATTCTTTCTCTTTCTTAGTTGTTTCTTATGAGATACATGAAACTCGTTGTTTTGAGTATGAATCGTAGTAGCTAAACCCTTTTCGCTGGGAAGTCTCATTTGGTGTAGCTAGGGTTTGCTATAAACTTGATGTTTTGAGATTGTGATTCAAGTTTTCAACTTAATCTGTCGTGTTCTTTCATTATTATGGATTGTTTATGGTTTTGATTCTATTATTCATGCGCGTAGCTAACGTAGGAGTAATCTTAATTGACATTCACGTGGTAATTCCGTGAAAGTTAGTCGGTTGAGTGAATAATCCACCAAGTCGAATCTATATTTGGTAACTCGGTATTGTTAACTAGGATCATTGGAGTAGAATTGTGATTTCTAATGCATGCTTAAAAGTGAAATAGACATTGTAACTCGGTATATTTTGGTTTTAAGCATAGATAATTTGCTTGGTAACTCGGTAAATTTTAAATTGCTTGGTTAATAATAAAAGACACGTTGCTGTTTCACGAATCCAAGCATAAGTTTATATCATCCTTAGTGAACCTAGAGAATTCCCGGTATTTTCCCTCTTATTAGAAAAGTCATAAATCACTCTTTGTTAATCGTGAACTATTCCACTCGATTAATTGAGAATCTTGTCATTTTTATTTTAGTAGAAATAGAACAACAAACAACTCTGCGACTTGCCCACATAAGGTTTAAGATAATAACTGGTTTAACAAAGTCCCTTGGGTTTGACAACCCGGATTTCCGGATTATTACTACACGCGACAACCATACACTTGTGGTTAGATCGTGTCAAGAAACATAACCCAAGTATATCTAGAAAAATATCTACAACAACTAGCATATACCTTTTACCTTTTGGAGAAGGATTTCTCATAGGACCACAGAGATCCATATGAAGCAGTTTAATAGGTGTAGTTGTACTTACAACTTCTTTGGCTTGAAAAAGCTTTTGGTATGCTTGCCCTAGGCACAAGCTTTGCACAATTCATATACTTTTAACTTAATGGATGGCAATCCTCTTACCATGTCTTTGGAGATCAACTTGTTCAAAGTATGCAAATTGATATGACTAAGCTTCCTATGCCAAAGCTTTGAATCCTCTTTCAACGCCTTGAGACACTTCAAACTTTCTCCTCCAACTTTGTTGGTCTGAAAAGTATAAACATTGTTTGATCTAGAGGCTTTGAGAATGCAATCTCCATATTTCTCATTTTGCACCACACACTTCTCTTTATCAGAGATAACTTTGTTTCCATTATCACAAAGCTGAGATACACTAAGCAAGTTAAATTTCAAACCATCAACTAGATACACATCTGAAATAGAGTTTTCCGAATTCGTACCAACTTTACCAATACCAAGAATTTTGTATTTTCCTTTGTCACCAAGTGTAATTTAACCTTCAAATTGCTTTTTCAATTCTGAGATTAGAGATCTCTTTCCACTCATGTGTCTTGAGCAACCACTGTACATAAACCACTTTTGTTCTTTGATGTTGGTGAAAACCTGCAAACACCAATCACTTCCTTACCTAGCTGTTAGACCAAGTGTTGAATTTGGAAACATATTCAGGATCAACCATGTTAGGTGGTCTAACCCCTTTAGGAACCCAAATCTGTTTAACTTGTCCTTTGAGTTGAAATGGAAAAGTGTTCCTCATTATGTGAGGCTCTCTTCTTCTAAAAGGACAAGTCCTTTTAACATGACCAGTTTTGCAGCAGTAATGACATTCAGAAGAAGTTCTGTTTCCAGCTTTCACAAATTTGGTATTGTTCTTTCATGGAAAGTATGGATTGAATCCAATACCAGTTTTGTGAACTTACTGTGAACTTCCTCCAAGGATCAAGTTCAACTTGTGTTATGATCGAGCAAGCCTAAATTTGACTAATTCAGATTCTTGAAGTTTCTTAGTAAGTGTAGTCTTTTGTTTATCTAATTTATCAACTTAATGTTTCAGATTAACAAGGTTGTTACTCATTAGAGAGTTCTAAGTGACTACTTCCTTGACTTGTGTTTTCAAGACATTGAAACTGGTTTTCAAGGCCTTGAAATCACTGTCAGTCTTCTTCTGAGAGATTCAAGATTTTGAATTAGACAAACAAGTTGTACGTTCTCTTTTGCTCTCTCATGAACTTTTTCTTTCAAAAATCAGATCTCTTTCAGATAATCTTCTTCATTTAAAAGCATTGTTCTGAGATAATCTGAAAGAACTTATTTTGATTTTGAAATCAGACAGTTTACCATTACCTCAATGTTCTTCTCTGAACTCTCATCATGCTTGGCCATGAAGCATAGGTTGGCATGTTCTTCTTCAGATTATGATTCACTTGAGCTATCTGAATCACTCCATGAAGCTATCATAGTTTTTTCTTTCTTCTATCATGGTCTTTCTTTCTTGCGTGGACAATATATTATCAAATTTCATGCATCACCACATTCAAAGCAGTTCATAACCTTTGATTTATTTTGTGAAGAAGACTTACCTTTGTACTTCTTGCTACTGGATTGTCTATGTCTTTCTCTGTTGAAGTCTTTGTTTCCAAAAAATTTCTTCATTTTGAGAATTCTTGTCAAGGCTTTGGAAACAAAATCAAATGGATCTTCATCATCACCATCCTCAGTTTCAAGTTTTTGAGTTCTCTCATTCTCTTTGGCTTTGAGAGCTAACTTCTTGACAATTTCTGGGAGCTCTCCATCAGCTTCATTCATAGATATTTCATGTGTCAGAAGCTTCCCATGTAGGTCATCAAGTTGTAGAGTTGAGAGATTCTGGGCTTCTTCAATAGCTGTGGTTTTTGGTTTCCACTTTGCCTTTAGATGACTTCTTAGAATCTTCCTCACCTTTTATTCCTTGGAAAAATGTTTCCCAGTGAATCAATGTTGTTAACAATGTCTGTGAACCACTTGAACATGTCTCTGATAGATTCATCTGCATTCATCTTAAACAGCTCATATTGCCTGATATAGATGTTGATCTTGGTTTTCTTGACTTGACCGGTTCCTTCAAAAGTTACCACAATCTTATACCATATTCTTTGGCAGTAGTGCATCCTGAAATCATGTTTAATTTATCTGTACTCAAAGCACAATATAAGATGTTAATAGGTTTGTAATTCTTAGAGAATTGCTCTAATTCAGAAGAGGAGAGTGAGTCTTCAGATTTGGGAGTTCTAATACCATCTTTCTATGTGTAAAAAGTGGGAGGTCCATTCTGAATAATGGTCCAAAGCTCTATGTCTTGATCAATGATGAACAATTTCATCAAAGCTTTCCAGTGAGCAAAATTTTCTCCACCAAAATAGAGGAGGTCTGTTAGCAGCTCTTTCCTGTGAGAAACCACCATCACCTGCAGTACTCATGATCAACAGATGGTTAAATCTATACAGTGATACAAGATCGGATACCAATTGAAAGTCTGAGTGTGGAGACGGTAATGGGTCTAAGATACTCTAGAAGGGGGGGAGGGGGGTTGAATAGAGTATGCCAACATTTTGCAAAACTTGCTAAGAACATAGGATCTTGTGAAATCTAGTGAAGTTCAAGGCCTTGAAAACAATTTCAAGCCCTTGGAATGAAATACATTTTGTAATGGAACAGTCAAGTCTTTTTCAAGGCCTTGAAAAGAGTTTCAAACCCTTGAAAACAGACAAGTTTGAATGCTGTAAAAACTGAGCAAGTAAAGAAATTGTAAATGCAAGAGACAAGTGATTTATAGAGTTCTGTCAACTTGGACCTACAACTCTACCTCAAGGATCTTCTCCATGCACGATTTTCAACAAAATTCTTATTAATCAAAAGCTAAGCCCTAGATCTCAAGCACAGAGAATTGCCTTACTCTTTTACAGCTTGTGGTTCTCCCTAACCTATCAAGTACCTGCTCTAGCTAACTGATTAACTAAGAATTCTCTATTGTTCACCTTGAACAATCCTTGAGAAAGAAGATAGAAATATTACAGAAATAATCTACCAATTAAGTACAATACAGAAGAACACTTAGAGTGTAGAAACTGCAATGGAGTATGCAGTGATCTTCTGTGAATGGATTGTGAGATGAATGAACTTCTTTGATGCTTTGTCAATCCAGAAATGTGTCTCTCTTTTTGCCCCTTGAGTATTGTTGTGGCTTGTTGCTTCAGAAAAGAGCTCTATTTAAACTTCAAATATCTCTTCAAATCATCCGTGATTTTTAGCAACAAATCTCCTATTTTGTAGGCAACAGACTTTGACTCTTTGACAATCTTCTCCTACGTTTGAACGATCACAATCTCCAGAGATAATGTCGTGATCTTGCATTTAAATAGATTGAGAAGTTGTCAAGTCATTCAGATCAAACACAAAATCATCTTATCAATTATTTCCTTCCCTTCATAAGTCAGATTAGGAAATAGTCTCTGCAAACTAGGAAATAAAATTCCCTGCAAAATTATAGTCAAACGTTCTATGTTCAAACCTGTTAGGATAATTTTTCCTTCATCATCAAATAACAATAAATCAAACATATGAAGGAGAGAAAGGAAATCAACTTAGAAGAGTTTACAGAAAACTCCCCCTGAGAATGTTCATATAGGCTAGACAGTTTCAAGGCTTTGAAATCTGATTCAAGGCCTTGAAATAGTTACAGTCTTTCAAGCCTTGCACAACCTGATCTTACAACACTTGAAGATTTATTAGTTTTATTTCTCATCTCTTCCCCTCTTTGTATGATGATGAAGATTCTTAGTTTGCTAAACTATTACATGTCTAGCAAAACTCTCTAAGCTATGCAAATGATGGAAAACTAGGGTTTGATTAGTATTTTCTGGATTGATGACTTGATTCACGTTTATGCTTAATTCTAGTTCATGTTCTAGTTATCTTCTTTGTTCTTGTGCTTTATTCTTAGTATTCTTGACCTGATCACCAGTAGGGTACTAGTTTTTGAGATTGTTGCACGACAGTGAACTAATGGAGACGCGAAAAAGAACATAGTGAGTGTTCTTTGAGTTATTTGAGACTTACAGGAGATAAGAAATGGATTAATTAAGTGTGGGTTGTTTCGGTTGGGATTGGCTAGGACATGGTGAAAACGGTGGGCCGATAGGACCCGATGAGCGAGCCTAGCAAGCCAGCTAGAACGTAACGGTAGACGGAGGTGGACCGACAGGACCGAAAGTCAACTGAAACGCAAATTCACGTGACATCGACAGAAGAGTGTGATGAGTGTGACCCGGTATAATTAGACATAACGAGAGTGTTTCAAGCGTAATCTGCAAATTGCTAAGAGCCATTGGTACGATTGATTGCCTAGTTCTTCTCCATAATCATATGCCCCTAAAATCATTCTTTTAACTTGAAAATTATACAAAACCAGTTATCTTAGTCTGTCATTTACTTAAAGTTGCTTTTTTGTGGGCGACGAACATTCAAATCAAACAACTTCCTCCCGGCTCTTTAACTCTAAATTAAGATTTTAACTAAATAATCTCAGGATTTTCCTCATGGTATTTATAAGTCCGGGTTGAAATACAACCCCTATATTACTTGACCTAGCACTTGCGCATGCGCGTTATGAAATCGCGTCGCGTTTTTGGCGCCGTTGTCGTGGACAACAATAGATTGTTTAGTTAGAAAATTGTTTAGAATATTTTTATGTTACTACATGTTTACCTAACGAGTGTGCTAGTAATGTTTTCTCAGGTATTGATATGGGAAGGCCAAAGGCTGATTGGGCTCACTATAGAGCAGCTTCAAGCTATGGTTGCTGCAGCCGTGGAGAAAGAAATGGAGGCAACATCTAGAATGCACTCGAATTCAATGCCTTATAACTGTTCAGGGAAAGCAATAATCCAGGCATTTGAGGCGGATCTTAGAGGAAGGGAGCCATAAAATTTGGTTCTACCAATTCAGGCAAAAAGATTTTGCCTAAAGTTGAGCACAATTCAATTCACTCAGGAACAGTGCACCTTTGCTGGTACATATGAGGAAGACCCACATGAATTCTTTTGGAGGTTTCAGAGCCATTGTGGGCTAATCCGTTATAATGGGGTCACTTCTGAAGATGGAAAACTGGTGCTCTTTCCCCATTGTCTCAAGGAAGTTGCTTTTGCTTTGCTAGATTACTTTCCATCCAACTCAATCAAAAGATGGGAAGAGTGTGTCTCCAAGTTCATGGGTAAATTATATCCAATCTCATTCTTGATTCAGCTGCACAACGATATTTGGTCATTCTGATAAAAGCAGGATGAATCTATGGTCAAAGCTTGGGAGCGCCTCAATTGTTTGCTGCATAAATTCCCCAACCATGGCATTGAAAAATCCCATATCATCCAAGTCTTGTATGATGCACATGGAATCCTTGAAAAAGACAAGATTAACAGAGAAGCTGGGGGCAATTTATTGTTCAAATGCGACTTGGAAGGTGTATATGAGCTGATGAGACGGGTGGTAGAACAAGAGGAGAGCTTGGATTATGTGTACCAGTGGCAAGAACCGATGAAGAATAGCTCAGTAGTATATAGAATGGTTCATGTAAATGCGGTGGAGAAAGTGAAAGAAGCAAATGTTTCAGAATTGCGTCAGCAACAATAAGAATTATCTTCGGAATTTGCTGAGATGAGAGGATTGATGAAAGTGATGGGCCAGCACGTGATGACCATGATTGCATAGAGCAAAACTTCTGCAGTTACACTAAAGGAAGCTCTAGCAGAAGTTAATGATCTTAAATAGCAACTCAAACACAGAGCACTGGACACTTTGTTGTTGCATGTGATGAACATGCTCAAGCCATCACCACTTGAGGGGTATTGCTATCAAAGACCCTCCATACCCTAGTCATGCAAGAGCTGCAGAGTCAAAGGATAAAGAGCATAAGGTTTTTGATTCTCTGAAGACCCCTGTCATGGTCCCTAATCAAAGGGCTTGATTCAACAGGACGAGGAGGAACTTACTGAGGTACCACTTTCACCTCCTTCTTTGAAATTCCATACCCATTGCGTAATAGGAAGTAGAAGGATTGTTATGAGGAATATAGAAGCTTTTTGAACGTATTCTCTAAATTGCATATTAATATTCTTTGATCGAGGATCTTCAATAGATGCCTAAATATGCTAGGTTATTAACGATGCGGTCTTGGTAAGAAAGCGATGAATGAATTTCAGTGAGTGAACTTAAATGAACATGTTAGTTCATGCTTTTTGCATGGGCTACCTAAGAAAAATAAGGATCCGAGTAGCTTTGTCATTGAAGCTACATTGCGTGACTCCTACACTGGAAGGGTTCTCTACGATCTTGGAGCGAGCATTAATTTGATGCCACTGTTGGTATTCAAAAAGTTAAGTGTGGGGGAGCTACATAAAACTTGTATTACTCTAAAGTTTGAAGAAAAATCATCCATGAGAGCCCGTGGGATGATAAAAGATGTCCTTGTGAGAGCCTGCAGCCTTATAATTCCAATTGATTTTGTCATATTGGACATGCCTACTAGTGATGTGCCTATAATTCTAGGTAGGCCATTCTTAGCAACCGAGCGTACTCTCATTGAGGTAGAGAATGGGGAGCTGATCATGAGGGTATATGATGACCTGGAGACTTTTTGAGTCTTGAAACCGACGCCCCAATACTCATGGGAGTATCAGCCAGGGCTACCTTTTCCCGTGCAAGTAAAGTGCAAACTCCCTGAGTTGTCACAAGGAGATCCACCTGACTACTGGGAAAGAAACAAGCCATCAGCTGTGCACACACATGAAGCAGTGCTTCACATCCAACACATGAAAGTTAAAGCTGGAAGCAGCACAATGTGCTAGACCACCCTTGTGAGGTGGAAGAGGTAACACGGTCGGGCCATCGACCTTAAATTACAAGCTCTTTTTGGGAGGCAACCCAATGTATATTTATGCTTTAGTGTAGAGAGATTGTTTTTAAATAATTTTGTATGCATTTTTAATATTGTTTTCTTATCTAAGGGGTGAGAGAGTGAGGATCTCACATTTGAATTGATTCTTTGCAGGAATACAGGTTGGAGACGCGGTCCGGACTCCCCTTCTTGATGCACGTCAAAGAAACAAACAAAAACCGAGAAAGCGATGTCGTGATCACAGAATTTGTAGTCATAAATTCTGAAGTTTACTCCGGTAATCTTTGAGTAACACAGACAAAAGCCAAAAAAGTGCGAGACGAGCTTTCCAATGGTATATTATATGTGTGCATCGGAGTCGGGGGACATAGAAGAAGAAGAAGAAGAAGAAGAAGAAGAAGAAGAAGAAGAAGAGGAGGAGAAAAACAAAAAAAAGGGCGGCTTACACTTTGAAAAAATATTGGCATGGATAGTTTTCATCAACCTACTGGAAAGGCACGGTCAAAATATGTGATCGTGTGTTTTATCGCAAGATCACAATGAGGATAAGCTTCCTTTTCGCGTCAGATTTCATTACAGAGGGGAAATCATGACTTTTCGCATTTTAAGTGAAAAATAAAAAAAGGAGAATCACGCAAGAAATCAAAGCTCAGACGTAAGCTTCTGTTCGACAAACCCACGATAGAACAGTACTGATTAGAAAATCGTTGGAATTCTACGGCGTTTGGTGGGTTCCCCTCGGTTCATCAGCGACTACGAAATTCAGTTTTCAACTTCTGAGGAATCGGCGAAGAAAACGTGGGAGGTAGTGTAAACTTTAGGCTTTTTCACAAACAAATTAGCCCATTCGTTCTCAACCGGTGGGAATTGGAGAAAACCATTTGTGGAGTTGTGACGGGGAAAACGAGGAATAGTCGTTGAGCTAAAAATATCGCATCGCAAAATTTATCGAAAAATCAGTCGACCGTGCGGTCCTTCCTTGACTGATTTTGTGATCAAGCCCCGTAAAACTGGAACTCCAGGGCTTCAGGTATCTATAAACTCTCTTTTAATCGAGTTTAGGCATTTTCATAGGATTTACTTGATTTATAACTGAATTTGTCGGAAATCTATACGTAATTGCTGAATTTTTTCTACACTCCTGGTCACGTGCACATAGCAAAGATAATTTCTAATTTTGAACTGCTACTTTCTTGTGCGATTAAACCGTTTGGCAGTAAGAGGAGTAAGGCGCCTAAGTCTTGCTGTAGGAAGAAACATAAAGTAGTTGAGGCATAGGATGACGATGGTCATGAATAGATTCACTGCCCCTTGCATTCGTATTTCTCAATCCTCTTGATTGCTCCCAAAATTTCATGAGGACAACGAAGCAGTCTAGTGTGGGGGGATATTTATTCTTGACTAGCCAGTCCGTGTCTGCATTAACATGTTACATATAGGTTGTTGTTCGAATTGTGTCGTATTCGTGGTCCGTGTCGTGTTTAGTTATAATGTCGTATTGTGACATATTAGTGGCGAATATATGTTTCAGCTTTTCGATTTTGCTTGTTTACTTAACTGAGTCCACCTACCTTATTGAGTCAGTTTTCTTTGGCGTCTTCATTCGAGTCGGTTGTGCATATAGAGTAGGAATTAGTGAATAATACATAAAAATTAAAATTTGATTTATTTAGAAGAGGCAAGAAAAATGATTTGAACTTGACGAGGGCTTAATGATAGAATTTCCTAGCAGTATGAAGATCCAAATTTAGGCAGACGAATGAATCTGGAGTTGGTAGACTTATAGAGCTAATCGACACTAGAAAAGCAAGTAACTGACTCTCAGAATCCGGTATCCGACCAGTGCTACACTGCCATAACTTAGGTAGTCGTGAACCCTCCTCGTAGTGGCAACAGAATAGCTGTGCGAGTGATATCTTTGGGGATCCACAGGTCTTGTCTCTACTTGTAGGTACACTAGTTACCCTTTGATCCATTTACCCCTTTTATTCACAGCCTCTAGCCTAGGAAGCCTTTCATTGTGACTTTCATCACTTGTTATAATGAATCTTTTCTATGCGTCATGATAGAGGGAGTCGAGTTAGTGAGGTTCAATGAGGGTGTGCTGCTTTGATACATTCATTGTGGATACTCTTACATGTTTCGTCTTAAGAGGGGATCTGAGGGTGAGTTAGAGACGGCAGCACACTTCGTTGTGGCGGTGAATCGTGTCCTCACACCATGATCACAGGTGGAGTGTCGTCGTACGTGACATTTTATCCGCATGATATGGGGTGGAGTTGGTTGATCTTATAGGAGTACGTTCTAGTTTTTCATGTTATTCTCTATATATTAGGGGATGAGGAGGATCAGTTGGAAATCACGTATCACTTTGACTACCGGGTTTTATGAGTTGGTTTACATCGACTCCGGGGGTGTCGAAGATGATTATTATATCTCTTTCATTTGACACATTCCATCCCCAAGTCATCTACATGAAGTTTTTATCTCCTCGGTTCACTCAGTATTATTTGTGCTCCATGTGTTGACTCCTTGTGGGAAGTGAGAAAATAAAAATAAAAAAAAAAAGAGAAAAAAAGAGAAAAAAAGTGATAGAGGGAATAAAAGGAAAGTGTAGAGAATAAAGGAGTGTTTTTTCAAAATCACAAGGGGACCGAGGAGATTAGCTATGATTCTGTCAAACACTCTTTCACATTTGTGGCCGTGAGAACGAAGTTGCACCAGGATTGACGGAATGAGGGCCAGAGTAGGTGAGATTCGGTGTGGTTCCTTTCATTTTTGTGAGGGAGTGTGAGAAATGGGTAATGTGAGTATATCATGACGTCTACGACTACGCTTATAAATATCCTATCCTACCCGTCCTAAGCCGTGAACAGATTTAACCCATGGATAAATAGCTCGGATGGTAACTACTAGTGATATTTCTGATGAATATGTGAAAGAAAAATATTAAAAGCTTGTGCTTGTTAACGAAACTGGCCGCAAGCTCTGCCGATCATTAAGTTTGTAGAATTTGTAAAGGGGATGTGAATGCTAATGACTTATCAATTCGCTTATCGAGATTGCCCATTCTCAACCAAAAAGAAATATTGTGTGCGTGTGTAAATATGTGTTGTGTAGAGTTGAGTCTTAGCTTGCATTTGCATTATCTTGTTGCATTGTTGGGTTATATTTTGTTATGGATTCAGCTAGCTAAGATTTGTATGCAATATTTGTTTCGAACAATATGCAATTGTCTCATCTCGTATCATGTTGGTGTTGGAGGATGAAGTGAGAATGTGGTTGCATTTTGATTTGTTGCTCGGGACATGCAATATGTGAGTGTGGGTGTGTTTGATAACTCCATATTAGAATTCATATTCGTATATGATTCACCACTGTTTTGCGTGTACTTTGAGAGATTTTCATGAGAAATTGACCGATTCTTATACATTTTCAACATACTTGAGTATTTGGACTTCATCGTGTAATCCGGACGTTTTCTGCATGTTTTATGCTTTATTTTTCTCATTTGATCTTTCGGTATTTGTTCGTGTTGTATATTTCAGGAACCAGAATCATGGAGTGCGGATTTTGGAGCGGAAGCAAACTTCGGAACGGAAGAAACTCAAGGAACGCATGAGAGAATGGAAGAAGAAGAGGAGAAAAAGACGTAGCAAAATTTCAAGAGGAATGAAAAATAAGCAACTCACTTGAAGTAGGGGATCAGAAATTGTGATCACAAGATCAAGAGCAAGACCAGATGTAGGATAAACATGATCCTACAACCATAAAATGTGATCATCAGATCACTAATTGTGATCACAAGACCACAATTAGATGTGACGTGTGTAAAAAAGGGGCTAAGTTGTTATTTCGCATAAGTTACCAAAAAAAAGGAACAGGTTTGACAAAAGAGAACAACCTAGGGCATTGTACATCAGCCATTCATGAGAGTTGGGAGTAGGAGTAGCTAGGGAGTAAGATTGAAGAGGAAGATCATCAAAACACTTGAAGATTTATTCGTCTGATATATCATCTCTTCCCCTCTTTGTATGATTATGGAGAATCTTAGTTTGCTAAACTATTTCATGTCTAGCTAAACTCTCTAAGCTAGGATATTGATGAAGAACTAGGGTTTGACTAGTGTTTTCTGGATTGATGACTTGATTCACGTTTATGCTTAATTCTAACTTATGTTCTAGTTGTCTCCTTTGTTCTTCTGCTTTATTCTAAGTATTCTTGGCTTGATCACCCGTAGGAAACAATTGCCCGACAGTGAACTAATCAAGACGCATTAAAGAACATAGTGAGTAGTCTTGTAGTTATTTGAGACTAAGAGGAGAAAAGAACTTGATTAACCAAGTGTGGGTTGTTTCGGTTGGGATTGGAAAGGACATAGTGAAAACGGTAGGCCGACAGGACCTGGTGAGCGAGCCTAGCAAGCCAGCTAGAACGTAACATTAGACGGAGGTGGACCAACGGGACCCAAAGTCAACTGAAACGAAAATTCACGTGAGATTGATAGAAGAGCGTGATGAGTGTAACCCCGTATAATTAGACATAACTAGAGTGTTTCAACGTAATCTGGAAATTGCTAAGAGCCCTAGGAACCATTGATTACCTAGTTCTTCTCCATAATATTATTCCCTACAATCATTCTTTTAAATTGAACATCATACAAATACAGTTAGCTTAGTCTGTCATATACTGCCTTTGTTTGTGGGAAGCGGAGCTCCCTATTTACCAGTAGAGGGTTCCCGGTATTTGTCTCATTATTATTTCTCAAAGCATTTCTCACATTGTTCAAAGTGTAAATTAGTAATTTAGCTTTTCTTTTGATTAGTAGAAATAGAACAATAAAATTAACTTGCTAGCCCACGTAAGGTTTTAATTATCAAATAATATTATATATTACTTCACACGACAACCGTACACTTGCGGTAAGAATGTGTCACTTCCTGTAGTCCATGCACACACGCCAACCAGTAACTGTCCGCTGAGTGATTCACTCATGCTCGTCATTCTTCACCACATTCATCCGTTCTTTCTTAGGAACACTTGGACATGGATAGTCCAAGTGGTGCCTGCAATGGGAAAGATGATACCAGCTTCTAGCCACTTCATAACTTCATTCTTCATCAATTCATTCATGTTCGGGTTTAGTCTCCGCCGAGGTTGAATCACTTGCTTCTTTCTCTCCTCAATACGTATTTTTTGCTGGCAATATGCGGGGCTTATCCCCTTGATATCTGCTATTGTCCATCCAATGGTTGACTTGTGCTTCCTTAACACTTCCAAAATTTGCTCCTCATGTGCCTGACATAAAGAAGCATCAAAAATTGTAGGTAACATGTTATTAGAACAAAGAAAAACATACATGAGATGGATTGGTAACGGTTTCAGCTCAAGCACAGGTGGTGACTTGAGTGAAGGGATTAGAGTCAGTTTATTTTCTCCATGCTCGCCCGACTCTAGCTTTATCCAGCTGTCTGTGAAACACACTTATTTGCGGTGAGGCTCCCCCTCTTCTTTGTTCATCCTGGCAATCACTTCCCACATCAGATCTTCTTCTTCATCCTTATTGTCCCCCTCATAAACTTTCACACCATAACAATCCTCAATGTCATAATAGGAAGGCATCTGCAACACCTTGAACACATCAAAGACAACCTTTTTATCACTCACTTGCATGGAGTGGTGCCCACTTTTGACACAAATGATGGAATCTCCTGTCCCAAGGAATGGTCTTCCTAGAATGAGTGGTACTTTTCCCACCTCCATGTCAAGAATGACAAAATCAGCAGGAATGATGAGTGATCCCACCTTCACCATTACATCCTCGGTTACCCCATATGGCTGATGAATAGACATGTTTGCCATCTGCAACATCATAGTTGTTACATTTAGCTCCCCCACACCTAGCTTCCCGAATGGGGGCAATGGCAACAGATTGATGCTTGACCCAAGATTGCATAAGGATGTGACTTTCATGGAATCTTTAAGGGTGACTGGAATCACGAAGCTCCGTGGCTATTTTCTCTTATTTGGCAAGCCTTTTTAACACACTTTCTGATGTTTCAGCGATCAAACACACTTTGTCACAATCATCTACTCGCCTCCTCCGTGCCAAGATGTCTTTGAAAAAATTGGCATAGGTAGGCATTTCGGTCAACGCCTCAACAAATGGGATGTTTGTAATACCCGCGATTTTCCTAGGGACAAACTGGTAATTTGTCAGCGCGTATGCGTACGTCTTAGTTACATTTTTATAATTGAACTTTATAAACAAGAATTTATAAGCTATAATGTTTATTCAAAACTATTATTTGCTAGATTTTAATTTTGCGTTTACGCAAATTTATATGTCAAAATTATATGTAGTTAGTTATTTGCAAACGTTATTTTTCCCCGAAATATTTTTCGAAGTCGTTGTCGAAATTCTCAAATTTTTAAATAAATAATCGTATAAATTATTCGTAGCGTATTAGTTAATTGTCGTGCGTCAAATTAGTTGTCGCGTTTTATTTTTTTCATATTCTTCGATCGTGTGTTTAGTCACCCGTGTCGTTTATCTGACCACCGCGTAAACCCGACCCTCACATTTCATTTCATTCAACTTAGAAAGATTACCAACATGTTTTTTTTGGACAAAACATTTTAAAAAAATTACCCTTTCCATGAAATTTGAAATCAACGTTTTACCTCTTTTTTCCCCATCCCCATTTTCAGCTCTTTTCTTCTCCTCTGTTATCTGCTCTTCCTCCTCCCGTGACCGACCCCAGCACCACACTACCTTGCCTACACCTACTCCTCAATTCTGCTGCATTTGTTTTCTTCTTCTTAAGCATTTCTCTTCTCCTCCTTCTCCACCTACAATACTCTGTTGCTCTCTTGTTTCACGGAGACACTACTCTCCATCTCTCACTCTCTGCCCTCTGTTGTGTCACTAAGAAATCAGCTGCCAACAACAACAACCACCACCACCACCGAACACCACCATGACCCTCTGTTTTTGCCGCACTAAACCCACCTGAAAACAACAAACTTCACCTCCAACACCACCACTGAAATCAGTTCCAAAACTCCCTTCAAATCCACCTTAATTCTCTCCCTCCATCTCTCTTTCACTCCCCCTTTATTCCGTCTCAAAAACAGCCGCCAAAATCAGTGGCAGCAGCATCTTCGAGAGCAGCGAAATAGAGCCCCGACGCCGTCACTGCCACCGCTGCTCCTTCACCCTCTCTGTTCTCTACGGTCGCCATCGTCCTCCATCCCTCTCGCTGCTCTTTCCGACTGGAACCAGGAGCTCAACCTCCACCTCCATTAAAGCCCACGTAAGCTTCGCCGGAAAATCGACCCACCTCAAATCGCAACATTTTCGACTCGTTTTCGGCCTGGGTAACCTCTATTCCACCTCTTGATTTAGTTTCAATTGTCTAAAATCGAATCTTGCTAGCTCTAATATCAGTTTGAATCAGGGAAGGATCCATAACTTTTTTTTAGGGGGGGGGGGGGGGGGCGAAGAATTTATTTTTGAAATGCTGTATGATTCCAACTAACAATAATCCCAGTTACACGTTGTCAAAGTACTAATTACTTTTTTTTCAATACATTTCTATATAGTCTTCTATGTGATTAATGAGATTAAATAGCATTTCAAAAAAAGTGAGATTAAATAGAAATTTTATAATATTACTGAGTTGGTTATACAAGATATACTAACAACCAATATATTTTGACTAATAAAAAGTTATGGTTGAAACATACCAGGGTAAGTTTATCAAGTCACAAGTGAAGCCCAAACCCTGGAGGGGGCCACGTTTGAAAGCTAGTGTTCAAAACCCTTAAAACTGGGGATGCATAAGCAGATAGATACTGATAAGCAAAATCCTAGGGGCGCCACGGCCCAGGCCAGCTTTGCTACAGGTCCGTCCCTGGTTTGAATCGTTATAGGGTTGAATGTTCATGTGTGTTTCCCGTGGTTAGGACTGCAACTCGGGCGGGTTGGACGGGTTGGCACCCTTGTCCAAGCCCGACCCCGAGTTCTGTCATGGCTGCCCAAGCCCAGCCCGACCCGGGAGAAGAGCATTGTCAACCCGTCCGAGCCCAAATTCGTATAAATCAATTCGGGTTCGAGTTGAATTCGGGTTATTACATTAAACTTAATATCTTTTTAAAAACACAAGAGAATAATAAATTGTTTGCGAAAAAACAAATCAACTAGTTCAAGAACAAAACAATGATTAAAAACATCGCTAATAATCAAAAGAAAAGTAGCATATTCATGTTAAACATGCTACACAATTTTTTTTTTTAAATATAATATTTATAGGTAGTGGTCATGCAAATCGAGCAATTCGGGTTAGCCCGTCGTTTGATATTTGTGCCCAAGCCCAACCCTAATTGCAATTCGGGCTGAGAATCTATGTCCAAGCCCGTCCAAATTACCAAAACTATGTGTTCGGGCCCTATTTAAGTTCGGGCTGGGCTCCGATTGGTCGGGTTCAACCGTTTTCTTTTGCTTAACTTGTTTACTCATTTAGTTGTTGTTTATGGAACGTTAGGGGAACTTGTTGTCATTATCACGAAATAGTTTTTTACAATTATATATATATGCACACATATGTATATAGTCCTTTCTTTAATAAGTTTAAATTTTTAATGAAATTTTGTTTGTTTATACACTAGCACAAATAAATAAAAATAAATTATTTTGAAATACAAACTAAAAAGATAATTTTTCCCAAATTAGACATTGCTTACAATTAGATATTTATATTTAGTTCTTGAAAAATAAGTTAATAAAATTCACCTTTTTTTGTATATGTATATATATATATATATTCCATAAAGATTATGTTGTTTAACTGATAAATGGAATCTGAATCTCGTTTTAATTACATTACTATTAAGATTTCAATAATGTGTACAACTTGGTTTTTCCTTATCAACAAATAAATCTGTTGCATTGTGTACTTGCATTACAAACTTGTTTGTGATTATGAATTTATTTGTGTGATTGTAGAGCCCATCTTTGAAGAACCGGGCGTAGTGTACGAGTAGTGCAGCTATTATTGGCTCTCACGATGAGTAAACATGATTAGTGTGGCGTACTTGACTTCTTTCGTGTCAAATTCTGATTTCATTTCATGTCTCAAAATATATGTTTGAATATAATCGCTTATTTTGAGATAACTGACGTACTTTATTCTCTCTTTTCCAAACATGTCGTACTTGCTTTTAAATCGTCACTTTACTACTTGTCTTGAAATCGGAACGACTGATTATCCAAATTTCACTAAGTCATAAATCATTAATAACGTAAAGTGACAAAATCGCAAATACCGAAAGCAGTTGAGTCTGCGACAGTGCAATATGCCTACGTCGTTTGTTACTCTGTTGGCTATGGCCGTAATTATTTATTCGACATAATGCCTTGACTACTTGTTGGAGTCTTGGACCTGCTTCGATTTGGGAACTTTGTGCCTCGGATCTTCACCTTGTTGGTGAGAGTCCAGCATTCTAGGATTACTCTTCACACTTACAATCTTAAGGGGGTGTCGACACTTAAGGTCTAGTAGCTGCTTGTATGATGACTAGCGGGGCGGTTGGAATCGTCCATAACGCTTGGTAGAAAGGTTGGGTTATCAGAACCCCTTACATGCCAGTATCATTTGTTTCTAATTACCATGATCTCTTCTGGATACTGCGAATTCATAACATGACTTGTTTCATTTCACGTTTGGAAACGTACAGAAATATTGATAGACGAATTGACCACTCGTAATAACTTTCAAATTGAAAACTCCACTTTTGAGAACACTGATAATCGTCAATAATTCACTTACTTTTATTTTCTAAAGATAGTTCAAGTCTTTACCCTAATGTTTATACTTACACTCCGTTACTGTTCAAGCTATTTCAAATGTTAACCCCGTAACCTTTCTTAGCCATTCTGTTTGACATGCTAAGGTGTATATTCACTGAGTATTTACAGATACTCGAAAAATTGTGGTCGTGTGTTTCCTTTAATTCCCCCACAGGTGTATGATTGGTTGCTTCAAGTAACACGCTGGGATCACGAACTCGTTCTCTCATGCAAACAAGTTGAGTTTACTAATTAATCGGAGAGCCCGCTTTTGACTTAAAATGTTATTTGCTAGGCTTGTTGCCTCCTTTGGACACAGCCATGAAAAATTTTATCGTGTAAATTTTTAATCAGTAGTTGGATGTTTCTTCTCACCTATTTATTATTACCACTCCTTGTACGAAAGCGTAAAATCCCATGTATGGAGGGCACCAACAAGTTTCCGGCTCCACTGGAAATCGGGGGTGTTACAGTTGGTATCAGAGTAGTGACATCCAGTAGGACCGTAGGGAGAAAACCCTTAAAACTAAGATTTTTTAAAGTAACTGAAGTTAAGTTTTAACTTAAATTTGAAATCGATGGGCAAGATAAATTGGGAAGTAAAATCTGAATAAGCCGGGGAGTTTGGGTTCTGCCTCTTGTTTTATCCTCACATGCGTACTGCATCTTATTTTATCCTCACATGCATACCTGATATATGTTACATGTCTTCACTTACTATTCATTTCAAGCCCCGGTACTTGTTATTTGTTCAGTGGATCAGTGATTGAGTGGGGGTGTATCCCACCCACCCTCATCTTGTGCTTTGAGATGCTAATATCCTAAAATTATATGCTTTTTTGCCTATTTAACTCAAGGTTGTTTATCCTCATTTGGCGACAATGTCTGATTATGCAATCGCACTTCGCTATATGTGTAGGGTTTTGATTCATGGATGCGCAACGGAAACAAAATTAACCATGCAAAACCCTCCAAGGATCACAAGTCAAGAGACATAACGATGGTAAAGGAAGAAATCAATAACACACCTTAGGGTTCTCCTTTGATGACTTTAAACGGGAATTGTGTCACGTTCTCTATAGTTGATCCACGCCTATAGTTTATTTCTAGATCTTCCACTCCTTGGTGCTAGCCCGGAAAGAAGAAGAGGAAGAAGAATCACACAAAACGAGACCAAAACAAGGAGGTTTCGGCCTCCTTGTGGGCCGACGGGAACGGGCAGCGAGCAAGGGGGCGGCGGCTCCTTTTGCTTGCTTGCTATCTCCTTTTCGTTCTCTCCCACTCAAGTTATTATCAAAAGGTCAAAAGTCTGGGAAGGAAGGAAGGAGTGTCCTTTATATAGTCCAACAAATCCTGGCCAACTACCTAAAGGACCCATTCTAGTCCTACTAGAATTCAATTTAGTCCCTTCCTTGCAAATTAGTCCCTACTAAGTTTGCAAGGTATTGCAAAGTGATCCTTCTAATTAACTAATCCTATTAATTAATTCCCAAATCTAGTTCAACTCTATATAGCGTGTGACCCCATAGGTTCTATCTAGTTGGTAGCAACTATTTGCTAATATGGAGCGGTTTCTTGCAAAACATCCATTCTAGCCAACTAATAGAATAGTCATCTTGACAAACCTTGTACAAGTAATTATCTCATCCCTTTGTCTCTATATCCGGACTGGACACGAGACATACAAGTCACACTCGTATATCTTATCCACAGTTTCTCGATCCATGGGAATAGCCTTATTCGTGCAAATAACATCAATGTCCAATAATGATTTATTTGAGTCTGGCTAGACATTCTATAAGAACTATCCCTCGAGTGGCCTAGGATATTTGCTCCCGTTCTGTGGGAGAGACAAATTCTATCTACGTCCACTACGATCTCTACGCTTGCTTCTTATTGTATCCGGTACACGCCTTTATAACTACCGGTTACGGTGTAGCGTTTAACTCTACCAAAATCACAATAATCCACAAATAGAATATCTAGCGACTTCCAGTCTAAGGATGACAACACCATTGCACCGCGAGAAGCACTTGTGACTTAACATAACGTGTATGTAGCCTTCTCGGAGATGGGTCAATCTAGTGCGCCATTACCCTTAATGCACACCTATGTGTTGGATCATGATATCTCCATATCAATCCAACCCCATACTAGTCTATAGATGATTTTCCCATTAATCATTATACTGGACAAGGGATATTTAAGATATACAACTGTAGATAGTGCTTTCTGAGCTGGCAGATCTTGGCCACGTGGCAACCATCCAGCACACCATATTGTGCTCCATACACACTGGATCACCAGCCGAGCTGATCCATGTGGGGGCTGCGAGACAGAGCCCTCGCATACCACTGCACGGGACTTGTAGGGACTTAGTGGTTTGGAGGCTAGAGTAAGTCCTGTCGCGTGCGAGCCAAGCCCGCGCGCGACCTTTAGTAACTGCTTTTGAGAGATTTATGGCACGAGCTCCATAAAACCGGTCAATCCGGTCAAACCTGGTCAACCTCGTAACGGTTCCGGTATTCGCGCATAACGTGCTGTAACGGTCCCTATACAGGCGGACGAACGTGCCGTTGCGGTTACACTAATTAAGCCGCCATTGATGGGCGCATTAACCACACTGCAACGGTCACATTCTCCGTCATATATAGGACTTTAACCTTTCCATACAAAGGAGAACACACTAGCCATACGCGGAAGCTCTGCCAAACCTCTGTCTCTCTCTCAGACATTACTACTGCCTTACTCTCTCCCTACACAGAACCCAACTCTTCCTGTGCTATCTCTTATCCTCTACATACGGTGTACACGGAGGTCTCCCCGCCGGAATCTCTTGTGCACATTTTGGTGAACCCGACGTGAACTTACCAACAAAAGCAACCATGTCTCAGGAGGATGATGTTAGCAACAGATCGCCTTCCACCGAAGCTGCCTCAGGGGAGGAGACCCGCAGTACTCCTGCAACCCCCAGCGAGGAACCGACGCTAGAATCCTTGGACGCCACCGTCCAAGGACAGGCGAAAGCTCTCAAAGCTCAGTCTGCGCAACTAGAACGGATCCTGACCGTTCTGGGCACCCTTGCACCAAACCCTTCACCAGCAACCGCCGTCTCTCAAAGAGGAGGAGCCCCTACCGCTTCAGGATTGGGAGTGTCGACCACACCTCCCAACCCTAATCTGCAAACACCACCGGCGACTACGCAGCTGCCTTCCATTCAGGGGTCAACAGCTCAGATGTTGCCTCTCACTGCTCATACTCAGTCTCCGGCTTTGGCTTCTAATCCGGCTTCGCAGTATCCCTTGCCTCCGCCAACGGCGATCTGGGGCAATGCGAATGGCCAATATGTCCCCAATCCTCCGGCGGCATACGTGTCGCCTCCGTCTGCGGCAACCCCTCCTCCTGTTACCGAGGGAAGCATTCCAGAATGTATGACGTCTCTGCAGAAGCGCATGGACATTATCCTGGCTCACCAATCATTCGCGGATACCATCATCTCGAAGCTAGACAACGATCCACCCATCCCGCGGAAGATCTATCTCATGCCTAACCCGGTGGGGTATGAGGCTCCTAAATGGGACAAGTTCGAGGATGTCAATGGGAACGTTCATGAGCATGTCATGCGTTTCATTGATGTCATGGGGCCATACGGAGCTGATCCCAAACTACTGATGCGAGAGTTCCCAAAATCCTTGGGAAACGTAGCGTACAAGTGGTACCGAACGTTGGAGGCTGGATCCGTGAAGACCTGGGACGACATGGTCCAGAAGTTCTATACCAAGTTCTTCCAGATGGAAGAAAAGGTGACGATGATCCACCTCTCGCGGATGTATCAGAAGCGCGAGGAGGATGGGATAACTTTCATCAAGAAGTTCAGGGCGAAGTCATTGGAATGCAAAGATCCAATGCTCGAAAGTCGGCTTGTAGAGATATGCCTGCAGTGCATGCGAGACGAATACAAAGGTATGCTCATCAATTTGCAAACACCTACGTTTTCAAAGCTAATCGAATGCACAAAGAACATCGAGCCTATAGTCGAGAGGCAGAAAAAGAAGAACGCTCCGGAGCGGTCTTCGAGCGGCACCACCTACAAGATCGGGAGATTCAGTTACAAGAGGGGACGCGAAGCTGAGGTCAATACAGTTTCACCCCCGAAGCAAGCGAAGGTTGTGAACTACGACGTACCACCTCTGCCATGCTCGGTGGAGGAGGCAAGTGACCTCTGGAGGCAGTGGCGTAAGGACGGTGTCCTACCGCCGCTTGAGAAGATACCCTCCAAGGAGATGGTGAGGGACCCGAAGTGGTGCGAGTACCACGGCAAGGTCATGCACCCCACAGCGGAATGTAAGAAGCTCAGGATTACATTCAACCAGAAGATAAAGAACGGCGAGCTGATCGTCAGCGATCACAGGAAGGATGTGCGCAACAATCCGCTTCCTGCCCATGCGGAGCAAGACTCAAAAGGCAAAGAGGTCGCCATGATCTCGATCGTGGACTTGGAAGAAGTCGCAGAGGATGGTCTACCCATCATTGCCGAAGTCCATGATGACGAAGATTACAGTATGGACACAGAGGATGAACGTGCTGACCGAATGAAGGGGTCGCACGGCTTTAGCAGATTTTTCGACGAGATGAACTTCTCCGAGAAGTGCCGAACAGAAATGACGAAAGCAATCTTGAGGATAGCAGAGGACTACGAGGAGGATCTTGTAGTCTCCGACGGGAAAGTCATCAGGGCGTCCCGCTCTACAGAAAAGATTATGACCTTTTCTGCCAGCGACAAAAGGACAGATGCGAGCCACCAGAGGCCTCTGTACGTGACGGCCATCATCAATGGCGTCGAGTTCAAACGAGCATTCGTCGACGGAGGAGCAGCGGTCAACGTCGTTTCGCTCCACAAACTGAAGCTAGCAGGGATCCCCGAGCACAAGATTGTCAGGCGTCCATCTCCACTGATGGGATTTGGAAGCGACTCTAGAATGACGATCGGATGGATCAGCCTGGGCGTTCAGATCGGCAAAATCAAGTGCTCAGCGAAGTTCTATGTCATAGATGCGAACACTACGTATCACATGATCATAGGTCGAGCCTGGATTCATCGCTTCGACGCGGTCCCTTCAACAGCCCACCAAGTCATGAAAGCTATCTGAAACGACAGAATAGTCGAGATACCTGCCTCAACGAATCCATTCAACATGGATGAAGCACATCTTAGCGAGGCGTGTGGTTCACTGAGATGGCGGACGAGCAAACACCGGGGCCGTTCAACCCTACTCCTTTACCTCTTTGGGAAGACATCAAGGATCAGTCACCTGCGGGGGTGATGGTCACGAGGGAAGATGCCAAGGAGAAGCCGCCCACACGCGAAGAGGCGCCGCGAATCGCTTACCAGCGAAAGAACGTGTACACTCTGAAGAGAATAGCAAAGCGTGACCCTGAAGGCAAGGAGATAGAGAGCTTCTACGCCAATGGGAAGAAGTGCTATCGCATATGAAGGTGCGCGGGGATGTCCTCACACGGGCATGGGGATATCCCTGGGCAAATCAACCAAATCGAGCAGATTGCGCTCACGGAAAGGCCAATGCAAAACACTCCAGATGAGAAGCTCAAAGAAGCACCCGAATGCATGGAAGACAGACCCAGACCACAGAAGCAAGAGCTAAAGGAAGTGTTCCTCAGCCCGAACGAGGAAAAGAAAAGGCCAGTCTTTCTAAGCGCGGACCTCACAAGCGAGGAGGAGAAAGGACTGCTACAGCTCCTAACTGAGTACAAAGATGTGTTCTCGTGGGAGTATGATGAGATGCCCGGACTGGACACAAGCCTCACTATGCATCGTTTAGACATTATCCCGGGTTCTAAACCGATAAAGCAGAGCACAAGAAGCTTCAGGCCGGAGCTTAATGTGAAAATCAAACAGGAGATCGTCTAACTCCTGGATGCCAAGTTCATAGAGCCGAATCATCATCCAACATGGCTGGCCAACATCGTGCCAGTGGTGAAGAAGAACGGACAGCTTCGCATCTGCGTGGACTTCCGAGATCTCAATCGCTTCTGCCCCAAGGACGATTTTCCGCTCCCCAACATCGATTTGCTTATCGATTCGACAGCGGGTCATCGCATGTTCAGTTTCATGGACGACTTTAGCGGGTACAACCAAATCAAGATGGACCCCGAAGATGCACGAAAGACTGCCTTCATCACCCCCGTGGGAGTGTTCAACTACAAGGTGATGCCCTTTGGTCTCAAGAACGCAGGTGCCACCTACCAGCGAGCCATGATGGCCCTATTCCACGACATGATGCATAAGGAAGTGGAGTTTTATGTGGATGACCTTGTGGTTAAATCCAAGCAAGAGGCAGACCACCTGGCAGATTTGCGGAAGGTGTTCAACAGATGCAGACGCTTCCAGCTCAAGATGAACCCTATGAAATGCGCATTCGGGGTAACATCGGGAAAATTCTTGGGATGCGTGGTACATCGCCAAGGAATAGAGCCTGACCCTGCGAAGGTTTCAGCCATCGTCAGCATGACCCCGCCGCACGACCAGAGTGCCTTGAAAACATTCTTGGGGAAATTATCATATCTGCGAAGATTCATCCCTGCGATTGCCGAGCTTACTTTCTGCTTTAGTAATCTTCTCAAAAAAGATGCCGCATACAACTGGACCCCAGAGCACGAAGCTGCGTTCGGGAAGCTGAAAGAATTGCTGACATCTTCAAAAATAATGATCGCACCTCAGTTGGGATCACCGCTTTTACTATATCTGACGTCAACCAGGAAATCCATAGGAGCACTTTTGGCTCAGGAGTACGAGGGTTAAGAAAGGCCCATCTACTACATCTCTCGCATTGTGCAGCCCGCAGAATCAAGGTACACAGACATCGAGCGTCACTGCCTTGCTTTATTCTTCATAATAGAGAAGTTGAAACACTACTTTGCGTCGCACAAAGTGGTGGTGGTTACGAAAAGTGATCCCATACGATATCTGTTAACTCACACTACTCCGGGAGGAAGATTGGCGAAATGGTACATGACCGTTTCTCAATACGATATCACATGCGCGAGACCGCGAGCGATCAAGTCGCAGGCGGTAGCGGATTTGCTAGCACAATTCCCCGACAACAGTCATGAGCCCGTGATCGAAGAAGAACTCGAGGGACCTGAGATCTATGCGATCGATGTACCCTATTGCGGGTCGTCAACAAGGAAATGCGGAGGCATTGGGATAGTCTTGACCAAGCCAGATGGGGAGGTCATACAGATGTCCGCAAAGCTCGACTTCGCGGTCACCAACAACGAGGCGGAATATGAAGCCCTCATAGCGGGGCTGCGTGCAGCAAAAGCTTTGGAAGTAAGCAATTTGACGGTCATGGGAGACTCCAAGTTGATCGTCAAGCAAGCCTCGGGCAAGTACGGCTTGAAGGAGATTAACCTTCTGTCCTACCGCTTTCTGGTACAAAAGCTAGTGTAGAAATTCTGTGATGTGAGGTACGAGCACAAGCCCCGAGCAGACAACAGACATGCAGATGCTTTGGCCACCTTGGGATCCAAGGTTCGTACAGACAAATGTCCCGCAAGGATCTCCATCGAAGTGCGAACCTCGTCGGCGTTGGCAGAAGACGCGTGCGACGATGAACACATGGATGATACGGACTGGAGAAAAACAATTTTACAAGCTATTGCAGAAGGCACAAGCAGCGAAAGCTGGGCACTCACAAGAGGGTATTGCATACATGACAACACCCTCTACTACAAAGGCCCTGGCGGAATACTCATGCGATGTGTTTCCGAGCAAGAGGGACAATTGCTGCTGGAGAAGATTCACAACCATGCTTGCGGAGAAAGCGAGGTGTCAATCTATCGAAAGGCTCAGAGATATGGCATTCATTGGCCGGATATGTCAACAGCTGCTGCCCTGATACAAGGGAAGTGTGAAAGTTGTGCACTGATTAAAGATTCCTTACTCATCGCTCTAACCGACGATGATGCGGACTGGAGGAAACCACTCTTCGATTTTCTCACCCAGGGCACCGTACCTGAATCGAGAAAAGAGGCGGAGAAGCTGAAAAGGAAAGCGTCTCGATATGTGGTGCAAGAGAACTTGCTTTGGCGAAGAGGCCATGAGGGCAACTTGCTGCGATGCCTAGACGGCAGGGAAGCACAAGAAGTCATGGACCTTTCTCATCAGGTGGAACACCAAGGAGGTGCGAAATTATGCAGGCAGCTCCTCTCAATCGGATATTTCTGGCCCACGATGGAGGCCGATTGCCGCACCAAAGTACGACGCTGCCAGGAGTGTCAATTCAAAGGAAACCTAGTGCGCGCTCCTGCTGTGGATCTACATGCATTGGGAACGCCGTGGCCATTTCACACATGGGCGTTGGACTTCATCGGTCCTATCCGATCAACTTCGCACGGGAATCATTTTATTCTCACCGCAACTGAGCTGTTCACCAAATGGGTGGAGGCGATAACACTAAAGACGGCAAATGCGCTAGCTGTGGTCAATTTCATCCAAGAAAACATTATATGCAGGTTCGGAATTCCCAACACCATCCTTTCGGATAATGGTACTCCTTTTGTTAATCGCCAGGTGGCTGCAAAGCTAGCAGAGTACAATATCAGGCAAATATGTTCCACCCCGTACTACCCGAAGGGGAACGGGCAAGCCGAAGCGACCAACAAAACGCTGTTGAGGATTTTGAGCAAGATGGTCGCAGATGACCACAAGAGGTGGGCTGATTCTCTAAACATAGCCCTGTGGGCTTACCAGACTTCTCCAAGGACTGTGGCCGTGGTACCTGCGGAGGTGAGAGTCAATTCGGCGAGATTGGCCTTCCATGCATTGTACGACAATCAACGCGATCATGACTTAGTCTTGCTAGAGGAAAAGCGAGAGCAAGCTAAAAGGACCAACAAGCGGTATCAAGAAAGGATCGCTCGCGCTTACAATAAGACGGTCCAGCGAAGAGATTTCGCAGTTGGTGATTTGGTCTTGCGCGCATCTGACCATTGCATGCGAGAAACGGCTCACCCAAAGTTCGCAGCTAATTGGGAAGGACCCTTCGAAGTCACAGAAGTCTTCGACAGTGGTTACTGCAGTATACGGAGGTTGCACGGAACGACCTCAACCCCAAGCTCAGTCAACATGCGCTGGATTAAGAAGTACTATCCCTGACTTCTCTCATTTTATGCGTTTTATTATAACGTTGCCTCATGTATCGTATGGCTATGATTCACACAATCTTCTCTCCCAAATGAGAGAATTGTAAGCTTATATCTCCCATATGAGAGCATTATAATAAAAGGATTCTCCCAAATGAGAATTTCATATTTCTAGCTGTTAATGTTGCTTTATTTAGTTTGTTATTACTGTTACAATAGGCTATCCGCCGCAATAGCAATCTACGCTAATGCGATCTTAATTGATCTTTTAAGCCTATCTGTCACGATAGCAGCCTATGCAAATGCAATCTTAATTGATCCTTTAAGCCTATCTATCACGATAGCAGCCTATGCAAATGGATCTTAATTGATCTTCTAAGCCTATCTGTCACGATAGCAGCCTATGCAAATGCGATCTTAATTGATCTTCTAAGCCTATCTGTCACGATAGCAGCCTATGCAAAAGCGATCTTAATCGATCTTCTAAGTCTATCTGTCACGATAGCAGCCTATGTCAATGCGATCTTAATTGATCATCTAAGCCTATCTGATACGATAGCAGCTCATGCGAAAAATGATCTTAATTGATCTTCTTAGCCTATCTGATACGATAGCAGTTCATGCGAAAACAGTATTAAGTAATCTTTTAAGCCTATCTATTGTGATAGCAACATATGCGAACGTGATCTTAAATGGTCCTTCAAGCCTATCTAATGTGATAGCAGCGTTATACGAATGCGATTTAAAATTCGTTCTTAAGTCTGTCTATTATGATAGCAACATTATGCAAAGTGATCCTAAGTGGTCTACAGAAGCCTATCCGATAAGATAGCATTTGCACTTGAATCCAAAACACAAGCCCATCTGCCAAGATGGCACAGCTGCGAAAACACGATCTCGAACGATCCAACAAAAACATCTGCGAGTTTATACGGCAGATAGCAAACACAAAGTGCGAACATAGCATTACACAAGGTGAAATATGCCAATATACATGCGAAGTTGCAATTTGTGTAGCAAGACAACAGATCATATAAAAGCAATTTATCATTATGAGTCAAAAGGGCTTACAATTTATCTGTCTAGATAGCAGCTTACAAGCGAAAAAGCTCAAATCTAACTACGCAGCCAACATGGCTTACAATGCATTCGAAAAAGTAACTTAAAAGCTTGAAGTTACACATCGGGGGAATCCTAGCTGAAAAAGGATGAACCTAACGGTCCTAACACCGGTTATGCAATGCGCAGATCTGCGGCCAAAGATCTGTAGCAAGTAGGATGCTTCTGCGAAGAGATCAACTCGCCATTCGCTACATCCCGGGCAGCAAAGATCTGGGTGGTTCTGGGTCCAAGATCTCAGGATCTGACAAGACCCCTGTCTGATCAAGATATGTACCAGAGGAACTACCTGTTCCGACGTGTGCAGTCGCGCAAAACAGGGGAAGCAGTCATTCCTCTGGTATTGGGTTCCTTGTCCTGATAGACAAGGGCATTGGCAAGCCTCCTGAGTTCAAGAACGAAGAGGCAAGAAATCCTCCTCCAAGGATGCTGGAGGAGAATTCCGCCGTTCATTACGAGTCGGCAGCAAGGTCACTACGGCGCACCTCACCGGGAGGCGGCCGGAAACATGACCTGCAAACATAATAGACGAAGAAAATTCTTCGAATACACATGAGATATCATCTCCATTTTCTTTATGAAGGTTACAAAGATTAGTAAGCCTCATAAAGCGGATCTTGGAAACTATATCTATGGCACAAAGCGCAAACTCAGGTCTCATGACTTGGAGTTGCCATGAATCAACGAAAAACAAGCGTTGAAGCCAGCAGTCGTAAGGACTCACGACAAAGCACATTTTTTGGGATGAAGAACCCAAATGGCAAAGACAGGGTTTATATAGACCTTGTGGAGACTCTTCAGTTGCCAAGATGAGTCAGCAGAATTCGAAAAGAGGGTAAGGTCAATCACTTACGCCTTGAAAAGCGGTAACGATCAATTACCCTACTAAAGGCTACGACGATTCAGTTGCGTATCCTAATAAATGACGGATGGTCATGATTCGGATGGACTTCCCAAGGAAAGCGTGCTTATCTTACGAGAAATTAGCGCGAAAATCAAGCAGAATATCAATTGCTGATGTCATAATTAGATATGCACAGAGATATTCCATCAAATCCCGGAAAGGGCAAAACGGGAATGTCGATTCTTTGTTTTTAAAAAAAGGGGGGAGAAACCCTAGCAACATTACATTAATGTTTCTAGTAACATTACATTAATGTTCTGCTATTTGTTTGCTATTTTTCAAATTCAAAAGTCAAAGTAAATTCTTGATCAAGGAGTCATTAAGGGTGAACTGACGGCTCAGCTTCTCTACCTGCTCCACTTCTTGCTTCAATTGCTCGCACTTGGCATTCATCTCATGATAGAGCTTCAGAGCTTCGTCAACCTTTTGCTTTTGCTGCTTCACCTTCTGCTTCTCAGCTGCGAGGTTTTGGTGGCCGAGTTTCAAAGTTGTGGCTGCGCGAATCAAGGTAACTCTTTTCATAAGAAAATTGAAACCCAGACTGCCTTGAACTTTGGCCAGGAGATTTTGGCACATGCCAAAAAGCATTTCGGCACTCTGAGCAGAAATGGTCGCAGGCGTGGCCGCAGACAGCTGCTCCAAAATCCAAATAGCCTCGGTAAGAAACAGCCTTCTGTCAAAGGGCCCTATCTCCAAAGATCTCACAAATGATTGGGGGTAGGTGAGGCGCATCCGAACTAGCCAATTCACATCAGCTTGCTTCAAACCTAAAGCAATGTCAAAGCTGAGTTATGATATCAAGATCGCAAATGAATAGTGCGAGATGCAAACAGCAAACCATGACTTACCAGTTCCTTCAAGGATCTCACGAAGAGAAGGAATGCGCATTGCTGGAGTGGTCGAAGACTGTCCACGCTCCATAGCTCTCCTGTCAGCTGCGAGCTCTAACTCCTCATAGTTAGAAGGAAGCGTAAAAGCTGCACCAAATGCGATTGCAGTCCCGACCTGCGAGCCCCAAAAGCTCCACGCAGGAAGTGGTGTCACAGACTCAGTCATCGCTGGAGGCATTGTAGCAGCCGAAGTTGCTTGGTGAGGGACACTTTCAGATGCGGTAGCATCGACAGTACTTGTTCTTACTACCTCAGCGCCAGCATGGGCATCTTCCTCCATTAACACAGCGCCAGCTTCGGCATCATCAGAAAGTTCGATGATGTCCTCAAAAGGCTCCCCTGCGTATTCAGCAGCTGCGACGGGCTTCTCGGTATGAGAACTCGGCACTGGGACGTAGGATGCAGAAGTTTGACTTCTTTGCTCCAACACGGGTTCATCAGCAGTACCTGCGATACAAAATGCGATGATGTGAGGTAAATTGTATCATACGTTATTTTACTATCTTTTGCTAAAGCTAAGAGCAAGCACCTCCACGCGAAGGTGGGATTGCAGTGTCTTCGTCATACACTAAAGACGTGGAATCATGCCCTATTAATGTGTCTTCATTAAGCATGTCTTTAAAAGGAGCATGACCTGGGACGCGAAGAAGCTAGTCATGATTATGCTTCGAGTTACTAATCTTAAGTTCATGCATATCGATCAAAAGATTACCTGAGGTTTCACCGCACTTGCCTACTAGCCAACGATGAATGTCAGCCTTTGACACACCATGCTTTAACGCACCAACAATAACATCTCGATAAGTTACTGCGAGATTAAAGATCTCACCTTTATTGCCGCCTGCGATTTCTTCAAAATCTGCTTGGACTTGTTCCAAGGTTGCTGCATCCTCTGCAGGAGCCACATCCTCCTCTTCTGCTTGAGGAGCCACCTCTTCAGGAAGCGCATCTTCCTCCTCAGCTGGACGCACTAAGTCGTCGACATGTTGCTCTTCGAGGCTCCGCTGCCTCACGCGCTCGAGCTCCTCCTCTTCTCGCTGCCTTCTCCTTTCAGCAGCCTCCTCGGCTGTCCTCCTAGATTCGGCAAGAACGTCCTCGCTTATGGGTTCGTCCGAAACACCAGAATGAGCATCCCTCTACTGTCTCTTGGCCAAAAGGCCACCGATGGTCTCATCATCATCATCATCTGCGAAGACACGATTGGTTAAAGATCAAGTTGCAAAAGAATTACGATAATGAGAAGGAAAACGTGATGGAGGTACCTCCTGATTCTTCCTCATGTATCACAATTGTTCTTTCTTCTTCTTCTTCATCACCTTCTCTGGGCTCCTGCCTCTCCTATTCTTCCTCCTGGTTGAATGGAACGAAGGTCTCAACTGCGAGCTCCTTCCGCGCTTTACTGGGCATGCGACCTTTGCCTTTGTCCTTGGCAGAAAGGGACTTAGCTGGAGGGGAAGTTGGAGCGCTCCTAGGGGAAGATATTGTGATTCCCTTTTGCCTGGGTCTCTTTGCTCTCGGCGCTGCAGTCGCTAGAGGAGACGGATTATCTCTGGGTGGAGACGAGGCCGGAGCATTATCTATCAGCGAGTCAGCAAAAGCATTCATGACTGCGCGAACCCTGGTCTCGACTTCGGGATCCATTCTCGATGCTAGCAGGAACAACTGTCCTTGTCTTCTGGTGGCAACAATGTTTTTGACCAGCGACTTGGAACGATCACCAGATGCAAATCTCCGCACATGACACTACAGCAAATAGTGTAGAATAAAGGCATCAACATGTGGAAATCAGGAAGCTTAACGCATGCGAAAAAAAAAGTTGCTTACCTTAGCAAATGTCTCGCTATATCTGATGACATGCGAGTCGCCTTTCTTGACTGCGGCGATCTTTTCATTCAGAATGACGTCAGGGCACAAATGGTTCTCATGATCCAACAATGAGTAGCAACCATATTCAGACTCGCTCAGACTGCAATTGGGACGAAACAGAAAAGAGTTTCTTTTGATCAAAGGAGCTCTGCTTGGCTGAGGAGCTGACTGCGTCTCAAAGCTGACGTGCTGGGCGATCCAGTATGCGAGCAAGTTCTTGGAACAACCACCCTCGCGGTTACCCGCAGGCTGCTCAAAAGGAAGATTGTTCATAAACACTGTCTTGCACTCCTTTGTCAGCAAGCGCTTATAGCAGCCTCTGATAATAGACCGTGGCCAGATTCAGGGTGCCACGGCATCAAAGCCAAACGGGGGAGAAACTCGAGTGGGGTCAACATCCACAGTAATCCTCTCATACCTTGGCGCGAGCTCACGAATATGCTCTGCGAGAGCAGGAAGGGAACCTCGCAGGCACCAGCAAAAGAATTCGCGATAGCGCTCATGGAAATGCGATCCCTCTTCAGAGAGGAGCTCTTCTGAGAAGACAATACCTTTAGAAGGGTACAGCCTTGGAAACCACCGCACATTCTCAATACGCACGGCATAGGGCCTGGCAACGAACTCTTTCCGGCTGTCGCATATCAGGCTCCAAACGCACTTGGTATTGTTCGCTCCGAACCATCTCGCAGCTCTGCCGCTGTTGCGCTCCTCCACCTCGCCTGGGGGACACCACTTGTTGGGCTTGGAGGAAGTTGGGGCATAAGAAGGCCACCGCTCGAAGACCCACATCGTCAAGAAGGCAATGTTGACAAAGGTCAGTATGTCGAGGCGGCCGCGCGACTCTTTCATGGCCACAACCAGCTGATCCAATCTATGGTACAATGTGCCCAAGACCAAGGGTCCGAGTGCGACTCTCTGACCAAGGGCCAGCTTCACAGCAAGCAGCAAAACATGGTAGAAGACCCCATCGTGCGGGTGACCATCGATTAAGTACCTCGACAGCTTGGCGCAGAGGAAAGCACAAAGGGTCAAGTGATAGGCTTTACCCTCCACGTAATTCATAGCCTCCGGGTCTTGACTCAGAAGCTTCTTGGTGATGCTGCTGTTCGCATAGTCACGGAAGAAGTACTGCACCCATTTATTCCAAGTATTCTTTGCAGACGTGTCAACCAACTGCCAATTGGGAAGGGCTTTGGTAGTGGTCCACCGGGTGGAGATTTTTTTACCTCTGATAGGCACTCCTCCATCTGCGTGTACAAAGCGATCTCCGCATCCGTCCTCAAGGGACTTAAAGGGTCCACTTCACCCATGGGGGATAGATCGTACAGCATATGCACGTCCTCGAGTGTGGGGGCAGCCTCGAACTCAGCAAAATGAAAGGTGTGAGTCGCAGGCGAGTAGCGGGAAAGATGGTTTAGAAGCATGGACTGGTCCAGCTTCACGGCAGCACCCTTCATAGCACGAACAGCGAAGTATACGCCGGCCTCATTGAGGGTCGCAGCATGATCGGTCAACACATGGTCAATCCACTCATCCATGTAGTCCAATTTTTGGAAAAAAGCTTGGGTGGAAATCGCAGCATAGGGGAAGTACCCATTTTCGATTCCTAATCGAACCACATCCTCGCAGCCAATCAACTCGAGCAAGGCTGATTTAACTGGGGGAGTCAACGTTAGCAATCCCTCATTGGGGACAGAAGCAGGCATTCTCTTTGCCTTAACCCTCGCGTGGTAGAAATCTTTGCCACCCAGATAGTGGGCTTTTCGCCACAAAGCTTGCGGAAGATCAGGTATCTCTTCGTCCTCCTTGGTGGGTTTGGTTCCTTTTGTCTTGGCCATTCCTGCGGAAGAGCAAGAAAAATGGGGGGAGAAATATACCACACTTCAGTTTGAATTTCGAGATTCAAGATCTATGGGAAGAAGGATGAACAGTTTCTGGTATCAATTTCAGAAATCAGGGATTGGAATTGTTTGCATTATCAGAAATTCCAAAAGCCCTACATTCAAGGTCCTTATCATTGGGGGATTAAATCAAAATTGAATTCAAAGGTTGTGAGTCCCTTTACAAGTTTTTCAGCAGATAATCGGTTTGCAGATCCAACGCAGTTCGAAGCATATGCTAGTATGTTAAATCGAAATTAAACAAGGCCAACCTTGTTTCTGTGAAGCCTGCTTGGATACACACAGTTGAAGAAGACGAATAGCAGTTCTGAATTGGTGATTGATTATCTGAATCGGCTCTCGAAGACTTCCGGGTACCATTCACTTTAAGAGAAAAGAAGTGATGCTTTGCAACAATGGCGAATGCAGAGTATTTATCCAAAAACAATGAGGGGTTGCGTCCTTTCAGTAGTCGAATCGCAACCGTCACCGTCGAATCGCGCAATCACAGGACAAGCTGACGTCACGCCTAAAACCCTAAAGGCCAGACGGCACGACTCTAGGGGTTTAGGTCATAATGACACACATGGGGGCTGAACTTGCTCATGTTTGAATTGGTGCGTCGCGACGACGCACATGTTGGTTTCCGCGCATGGAAGTCTATACAGCTATGAGCCTTCACGCGCAGAAAGGGGGCTAATGTAGATAGTGCTTTCTGAGCTGGAAGATCTTGGCCACGTGGCAACCATACAGCACACCATATTGTGCTCCATACACACTGGATCACCAGCCGAGCTGATCCATGTGGGGGCTGCGAGACAGAGCCCTCGCATACCACTGCACGGGACTTGTAGGGACTTAGTGGTTTGGAGGCTAGAGTAAGTCCTGTCGCGTGCGAGCCAAGCCCGCGCGCGACCTTTAGTAACTGCTTTTGAGAGATTTATGGCACGAGCTCCATAAACCCGGTCAATCCGGTCAAACCCGGTCAACCTCGTAACGGTTCCGGTATTCGCGCATAACGTGCTGTAACGGTCCCTATACAGGCGGACGAACGTGCCGTTGCGGTTACACTAATTAAGCCGCCATTGATGGGCGCATTAACCACACTGCAACGGTCACATTCTCCGTCATATATAGGACGTTAACCTTTCCATACAAAGGAGAACACACTAGCCATACGCGGAAGCTCTGCCAAACCTCTGTCTCTCTCTCAGACATTACTACTGCCTTACTCTCTCCCTACACACAACCCAACTCTTCCTGTGCTATCTCTTATCCTCTACATACGGTGTACACGGAGGTCTCCACGCCGGAATCTCTTGTGCACAACAACACAATTGTAAATGCAAGGACTTCATTATATTAAATATCCAATAAATAATAAATGAATTTTCTAGCCACAAATAAATTCATACTAAACTAGATTGCCTCTAGGGCATCTATTCCAACAGTCTCCCACTTGCACTAGAGCGAATCTGGCGCATCTCGTATTCCCATACTCCTAGTGTGCCCTTCATGCTTCCACTGCGTAAGCGGCTTTGTAAGCGGGTCTGACAGATTCTCATCTGTAGGAGTCTTGCATATCCGAACATCTCCTCTATCGATAATATCTCGAATCAGATGAAACTTCCTGAGAATGTGCTTGGATTTCTGGTGTGACCTGGGCTCCTTCGATTGCGCGATCAACCAAGTGTTGTCACAGTACAACTCAACTGGATCCGCAATGCTAGGAACCACACCAAGTCCAGAAAAAAACTTTCTGATCCAAATAGCTTCCTTTGCTGCACCATTTGCAGCAATGTACTCAGCCTCTGTTGTAGAATCAGCCACCGTTTCTTGCTTGGAACTCTTCCAGCTCACCGCTGCTCCATTAAGGCAAAACACATATCCCGACTGTGATCTAAAGTCATCTCTGTCACTTTGGAAGCTTGCATCAGTGTAACCCCTTACACGCAACTCTTCCTCACCGCCAAATATCAAGAAAGCATCCTTAGTTCTTCTCAAGTACTTTAGGATGTTCTTGACTGCAATCCAGTGACTCTCACCCGGATTGGATTGGATTGGTATCTGCTTGTCATAATCAAGGCATATGAAACATGTGGTCTAGTACATAACATTACGTACATGATATATCCTATGGCCGAGGCATAGGGAATTCTAATCATGCGTTCCTTCTCAATCTCATTGGAAGGAAAACCACTCTTTGAAAGAGTGATTCCATGTGACATGGGCAAGAATCCCTTCTTGGAATCTTGCATGTTGAACTGTTTCAATTCCTTGTCATTATATGTACTTTGACTTAGGCCTAGCAGTCTCTTAGATCTATCTCTATAGATCATTATACCGAGTATATAGGCTGCTTCCCCTAAGTCCTTCATTGAGAAACACTTCCCTATCCAATCTTTAACAGATTGCAGCATGGGAACGTCGTTTCCAATGAGTAGTATGTCATCCACATCCAAGAAGAAAAAAGCTACAGAGCTCCCACTAACCTTCTTGTAGACACAAGACTCATCTTCATTTCTGATGAATCCAAACTCTTTGACTACTTCATCAAAACGTCGATTCCAACTCCTAGAAGCTTGCTTCAATCCATAAATGGATCGTTGCAGCTTACAGACTTTATTGGCTTGCTTTGGATCTTCAAAACCCTCCGGCTGTATCATATACACGTCCTCGAGGAGATTCCCATAAATGAATGCTATTTTGAAATCCATCTGCCAAATCTCATAGTCATGGTATGCTGCAATTGCAAGTAGGATTCGGATGGATTTGGTCATAGCGACTGGTGAAAACGTTTCATCATAGTCAATACCATGAATCTGTCTGAATCCTTTAGCCACCAATCGGCCCTTACAGGTAATCACATTACCATCCATGTCGATCTTCTTCTTGAAGACCCACTTGCACCCTATGGGCCGCGCCCCTTCGGGTGGTTCCACCAAAGTCCATACTTTGTTGGTATACATGGATTCCATCTCGGATCTCAGGGCTTCTAGCCACTTCAGAGATTCGGGGCCTTTCATGGCCTCTTCATAGGTAGTATGCTCATCATCTATGAGCATCGTGTCACTGGATTTAGTCACGAGAAGTCCATACCTCTCGGGTTCCTGGCGTACTCTACTAGATCTACGAAGCTCTTGTGTTACCTGAACAGGCTGCTCCACAACTGTTTGTGATTCTTGTTCATGTTCCGTAATCGGTTCAAGGATTTGTGGTTCTTGAACCTTTTCAAGTTCTACAGTCCTCCCACTTGCTTCTTTAGAGACAAACTCTCTTTCTAAAAACACGCCGGTCCGAGCAACAAACACTTTGTTCTCGGTTGGATTGTAGAAGTAGTAACCCTTAGTTTCCTTAGGGTACCCCACAAATTTACACTTACCCGATTTTGGCCCTAGCTTGTCTGATTGTAAACGTTTTACATAGACATCGCAACCCCAAATCCTCATGAACGACAGTGTGGGACGCCTCCCACTCCACATCTCATATGGTGTCTTCATGACTGATTTAGATGGAACACGGTTAATGGTGAAAGCTTCACTTAATAGAGAGTGGCCCCAAAATGATAATGGAAGATCGGTTTGACACATCATAGATCGAACCATATCCAATAAGGTTCGATTCCTCCTCTCAGACACACCATTCCATTGTAGCGTTCCGGGTGGAGTGAGTTGGGATACGATCCCACACTCTCTAAGATAGTCGTCAAACTCTTGGCTCAAGTATTCTCCTCCACGATCCGATCGTAGAGCCTTGATACTTTTTAAAAGTTGCTTCTCTACTTCATTCTTGAATTCTTTGAACACTTCAAATGATTCAGATTTTTCCCTCATAAGGTACACAAAACCATATCTACTGTAATCATCCGTAAATGTAATGAAGTAGACGTAACCACCCCTGGCTGGCATGGCAAATGGCCCACACACATCATTATGTATGAGCGCCAATTGCTCACTAGTCCTCTCCCCTTTCTTATTGAATGGGGACTTTGTCATTTTTCCCAATAAACAAGCCTCACATGTCCCATATGATTCAAAATCAAATGAGTCAAGTAGTCCATCCTTATGGAGTCTAGATACACGTTTCTCGTTTATGTGGCCTAAACGACAGTGCCATAAGTAAGAAGGATTTAAATCATTTATTTTAATCTGCTTGGTATTAATGTTGTAGACAGGATTGCTTAGATCAAGGACATACAGTCCATTAAATAATTGCGCACTAAAATAGTGAATATTATTCAAATAAAAGGAACAACAATTGTTCTTTATTGAAATAAAACCATCCTTTTCCAAACAAGAAATAGAGATAATGTTTCTGCTCATAGCAGGCACAAAATAGCAATTATTTAATTCTAAAACTAATCCTGAAGGCAGAGATAGCTCGCACACGCCCACGGCTAACGCATAAACTTTTGCTCCATTCCCAACGCGCACATATATCTCCCCTTTAGCCAATCTTCTAATTCTCTTTAGATCCCGCACATTTCGACAAATGTGAGATCCACATCCAGTATCTAATACCCATGATGTAGAGATAGTTAAATTGACATCTACAACAAAAATACCTGGTGGTGGTGGAATCACTATTCCAAGCCTCTTGTCCTCCAGATATTTTGGGCCGTTCCTCCTCCAGTGTCAAGGATGACTGCAGTAGTGACATTCACCTTTAGGCACACCTTTGGCAATGCCACCAACACACTTAACGACAGGTTCCTTGGACTTGGCAGCTGACTTGCCTTTGCCCTTGGAGGATGAGGCAAACCTTTTCCCTTTCCTTTCTGCACCATCATAGTGGCCTTGCCCTTACCCTTGTTGATGCTCTGTTCAGCTGTCCTCAACATATTGAGCAAATCTGGCAGTGGTTTCACGATCTCGTTCATGTTATAGTTCATGATGAACTGTCCATAACTCTCGGGAAACGATTGCAACACGAGATCGATTGCCAACTCTTGGCCGACTGGGAACCCTAGTCGGGCGTGATTCTCCAGGTACCCGATCATACAGAATACATGGGGTCCCACCGGGTTCCCTTTTGCCAGATGACACTTGAACAGTGCCTTCGAGACCTCATACCTCTCAACCCTTGCCTGCTCTTGGAAGAGCTGCTTCAGATACTCGATCATATCGACAACATTCATGTTTTCGTGTTGCTTCTGAAGCTCAGAAGTCATGGTGCATAGCATAAGGCAGGCCGCATCATTAGCGTCATCAACACGCTTTTGATACGCCTTTAGGGCTGCAGGTGTTTGGTTCTCTGGACCTGCTGGAACATGCTCCTCTATTGCGTACAGTTTCTTCTCTTACTTGAGAACGATTCTCAAGTTTCTGTACCAATCAAGGAAGTTCGTTCCAGAGAACTTGTCCTTCTCAAGGACAGATCGTAGGGAATGTTGTGAACTCGATGAGTTTTTTACCATTTGAAATTCTACAAAAGGAAAATACGCAAGTTTTAGTATTTGTGAATTTTTCTTTTTGACTATATTCAATAATGGCTAGTTTATCAAATTTAGCTCCCACTATTTTTCTACGGATTAACAACCCTCAAGATATTAATGCGAAAAATATCCTTATATTTTCTAGTGGGCCAAGATCCATGTTTCATCTCCTTATGAGCTTGCTTTGGCAAGTCACCCATAATTTGACCACTTTAGGTAGGAACAATTCCAATTGCATCCCTTATGAAACTCTTGGTTCAACTGGGCAAATAACTCCTTATTTATTCATCCATATGGATAATCCCTATTGATTGCCTCTAGGTTTCTTAATCACATTAATAGCCTAGTTGTGTTCAACCTCTTATTTAAGCAATTGCACATTACTAGCTTGTGCCATCGCATTCCATCATTATGAACCAAGTCTCCATGCTTTGGCACACATGAACTTGATAAATCATGATGATAATGAGTGTTTAAATAACGAGAAGGCAAGAACACAACATTTGAATTTTGAAGGATTTTAAATTCAATTTTTAATTGTTTTGTTGATCAATATCAACTAATCTATCTATTTGAGTTTGGGCACAACTCCAAATAATAGATCCGGGTTATCTAATTATCTTATTATCCTAATTACATGCATCATCCATACACCACCACAAAATAATAAGACAATAAAATAAACAACCACAAAAACAAAAATAAACGTGATGTGGATATGGCCTTTTTTAGACTAAGATAATTCCAAGCCAATGGAATTATCTATGAACCCTAAAAGCAAACACATCTCCATGCATCTTGACCTTTTGGTCCATCCTTCATAGTCATGTGGAATGCTCCATGCTCCATCTTTTGTGGCTCCTTTTGGCTTTGGGCTTCTTTTCTTCAATCTTGGCTAACAATATACTATATCTAGCACTAGCTAACTTCTATACTAAATAAAATAAATCTCACAAGTTGAGAAAAAAAAGGCTCGCAGGCCATAAAACCCTAATTAATTATTACAATTAATTGACCAGCTCGCAGGCCGTAAACCAAACCACAAAAATTAAACATCCACAACAAACCACATCCTAAGGCCATATCCAATCACCATGCGAATTGCACATAAACAGTTAAAATCCAATTTTAACGCACTTGGTCAATTTTATTTGATTTTAGGATATTCTAGGGTTAAAACGGTCCATGGGGCCCAACAATCTAATTGCCCGGGCCCAAAAAGAGAACCGCAAAGGCCTAGGGCCGGCCGGCCCCTAGCCCACGCGGCTAGGCCGCGGGCTAGGGCTGCCCCGGCCCCTAGGCCGACCCTTGCTTGGGTGGCAAGCAAGGAGGGGCGGTCCCCTAGGGGGCCGAACCTTCTTTGGGAGTTGTTTCCAAAACAACTCCCTTGCTTGGTGCCCAAGTTTGGTTGTTTCCTTGTTTGGGAAGAACTCCTTCTTCCCCAAGGATGCCCAAACCCTAGATCTAAGATCCTAAAATTTCTCAAACTCACTAATTCATGCATCCAATGCAAAAAGTAGATCTTGTTATGATAGATTACTGACAAATTGCATCATATGCTTGATTTGTCTTGTTTTACGCGATAAACAACAATTTTAAGGTGTAAAACTATCAAAACGTAACACATAAACCACGTTTATGCTCTACGACATTTGGCTCTGATACCACTTTATGGTTTTGATTCATGGATGCGCAACGGAAACAAAATAACCATGCAAAAACCTAAAAGGATCACAATTCAAGAGACATTACGATGGTAAAGGAAGAAATCAATAACACACCTTAGGGTTCTCATTTGATGACTTCAAACGCGAATTGTGTCACGTTCTCTATAGTTGATCCACGCCTAGAGTTGATTTCTAGATCTTCCACTCCTTGGTGCTAGCCCGGAAAGAGGAAGAGGAAGAAGAATCACGCAAAACGAGACCAAAACAAGGAGGTTTCGGCCTCCTTGTGGGCCGACAGGGACGGGAGGCGAGCAAGGGGGGCGGCGGCTGCTTTTGCTTGCTTGCTCTCTCCTTTTTGTTCTCTCACACTGAAGTTATGATCAAAAGGTAATAAGTCTGGGAAGGAAGGAAGGAGTGTCCTTTATATAGTCCAACAAATCCTTGCCAACTACCTAAAGGACCTATTCTAGTCCTACTAGAATTCAATTTAGTCCCTTCCTTGCAAATTAGTCCCTACTAAGTTTGCAAGGTATTGCCTAGTGATCCTTCTAATTAATTAATCCTATTAATTAATTCCCAAATATATTTCAACTCTATATAGCGTGTGACCCCATAGGTTCTATCTAGTTGGTAGCAACTATTTGCTAATATGGAGCAGTTTCTAGCAAAACATCCATTCTACCCAACTAATAGAAAATTCATCTTGACAAAAACCTTGTACAAGTAATTGTCTCATCCATTTGTCTCTATATCCGGACTGGACACGAGACATACAAGTCACACTCGTATATCCAATCCACAGTTTCTCGATCCATGGGAATAGCCTTATTCGTGCAAATAACATCAATATCCAATATTGATTTATTTGAGTCTGGCCAGACATTCTATAAGCACTATCCCTCGAGTGGCCTAGGATATTTTCTCCCGTTATGTGGGAGGGACAAATTCTATCTACGTCCACTACGATCTTTAAGCTTGCTTCTTATTGTATCCGTTTCACGCCTTTATAACTACCAGTTACGGTGTAGCGTTTAACGCTACCAAAATCACAATAATCCACAACTAGAATATCTAGCGACTTCAAGTCTAAGGATGACAACGCCATTGCACCGCGAGAAGCACTTGTGACTTAACATAACGTGTATGTAGCCTTCTTGGAGATGGTTCAATCCAGTGCGCCATTACCCTTAATGCACACCTATGTGTTGGATCATGATATCTCCATATCAATCCAACCCCATACTAGTCTATAGATGATTGTCCCATTAATCATTATACTGGACTAGGGATATTTAAGATAAACAACACAACTGTAAATCTAAGGACTTCATTATATTAAATATCCAATAACTAATAAATGAATTTTCTTGCCACATATAAATACATACTAAACTAGATTGCCTCTAGGGCATCTATTCCAACAATATGCTCCTTTATTTCCGAGAAATATATTCTTAATTTTTGTAAATTGCAACAAGTCTCTTATATGATTTGCTATTGTGTGCGTATTTGTACGATGTCCTCTTGCACAATTAGAATCGTTTTTGTGCCTATAGACCATACCTATCTGCATACCCTCCGAATTGCGCAATCGATAGGACATGTATAGCGCATATGACCGATCGTTAACATCCCTACGCCACCAGAAGCAACACATCAACCTAAATAGAAGGAGTCGAAGAGTTAAACCCATATGTGGCTAAGCTAATCGCTCAGATGGGTTAGTTTGTTCAGGATGTGAACATTAACTAGGGCAATCCAACAACAATTTTGCCAATGAACGGGAATCAGAATTGTCTAAGAAGATAGGTCAGAGGAACCCGAGCAACTTCTATGGAAAAGAGGATCAATTACTGCTCAAAAACTTGGTCACGGACTTCGATAAAATCTTCCATGCAATGGAATGTCCCAAAGCCCGCAAGGTCAATGAGGCGACTTTCTATTTTAAGGACAAGGCCGATAACTGGCAGACAACTAATCGAGCAAGGCTCATAGCTCAGGAAGGCTTTAACTGGGAAGTAATGAAGGCTGCTATGAGGGCAAATTTCTATCCAGAGCACGTCAAAGAACATAAGTATAATGAACTCATCGCGTTGAAGCAGGGCAACGACTGTGTGACAGACTATTATGACAAGTTCTTGGAGTTAGCATGTCTATGGAAGGACACAATGCCTACGGAAGGACTCATGGTCACTCGCTTCATAGCAGGTCTAAGAGTCACCCTTAAGAGGACCAGGCTTACGAGGAGCTATGACACCATGTCCGAAGCCTATGGGATAGCTGCAAACATTTGGATGGTCGACCAACATCTAACAAAGGAGCTAGGAAAGAGGAAAGTGGAAGGCGAAGAGGCTGGAAACGATGGCCAAGGAAGAAACAACAACCACGGGTTGGACTAGCATTTCAAAGCTGAAAATGGTAAAGGAAATTACCACCCGAATCGTGGGAATGGACAAAACCAACACAACCAAAGTGACGAGGCCTGCTCGCCACTTCTATTGTAAAAGATGCAACGGGGATCACCCAGGTGCTACTTGTGATGGAAGGAATGTAACGTGCGGCTATTGCGGCATCTTGGGCCACATGAGGTATGAGTGTAACAAAAGAAAAGCTGCAATCACGACAACATTAATGGGGGGAACAACCACGGGAATGGACATAACTATCAAGGGAACCACCATAACCAAAATGGGAACAACTACCATCAAGGCAACTACAACAACAATAGAAATGGAGCGCATAACAGGAATGTGGCTGCCAATGGTGGCAGCAACAACAACAATGGATCTAGCAACAATGGAAAAAGAAATGGAAGGAATGCAGCTCAGGGCAACAACCAGAGGTCAAGTGGCCAAATCTATATGATGAACCAAGTAGAGAAGGAAGCGGCAAATGACATGGTGACAGGTACGCTTTTTTTTTTCACTATCACCATGCATTTCACTTTCATACCAAAAATCTGTAGAGACCTTCGAGCTTCGAGGACGAGGCTCACTCCTACGTGGGGGAAGATATAACGACCATGTTTTGTCCTTGCCTGCATTTTCCTGTTAATTGTCTCCTTGTAAAGTTGTGACTTCCAGTAGAGACCTCTAAGACCTAGTACCAAGTTCTAAGCTTCGAGGACGAATCATAATCGAAGGAGAGAAGGATGTAATACCCGAGATTTTCCTAGGGACAAACTGGTAATTTGTCAGCGTGTATGCGTATCTCTCAATCATTTTAGTTACATTTTTATTATTAAACTTTATAAAAAAGAATTTCCAAGCGATAATTTTTAATCAAAACTATTATTTGCAAGATTTCAAGTTTTGCGTTTACGTAAATTTATATGTCAAAATTATATGTAGTTAGTTATTTGCAAACGTTATTTTTCCTCGAAACGTTTTTCGAAATCGTTGTCGAAATTCTCAAATTTTCAAATTGATTATCGTATAAATTATTCGTAGCGTATAAGTTAATCGTCGCGCGTCAAATTATTTTTCGCGTTTTATTCTTTTATATTCTTGGCTCGTGTTTTTAGTCACCCGTGTCGCGTATCGGATTACCGGCGTAAACCCGACCCTCACATTTCCTTTCTTCTCACTTAGAAACACCACCCACATTTTTTTTTCAGACAAAACATTTTAAAAAGTTACCCCTTTCCATGAAATTTGACTTCAACCTCTTACCCCTTTTCCCATCCTCCATTTTTAGCTCTTTTCTTCTTCTCTGTTATCCGCTCTTCCCCCTCCCGATATCGACACCAGCGCCACACTACCTTGCCTACACCTACTCCTATTCTCCTCACCATCACCCATCACCATCAACTATTTTTCTCCTCAATTCTGCTGCATTTGTTTTCTTCTTCTTAACCATTTCTCTTCTCCTCCTCCTCCTCCTCCAACTACAATACTCCGTTGCTCTCCCTCTCTCCATCTTTCATTCTCTGCCCTCTGTTGTATCACTAAGAACTCAGCCCCCAACAACAACCACCACCACCACCACCGAACACCACCATGACCCTCTGTTTTTGCCGCACTAAACCCACCTGAAAACAACCCACTTCACCTCCAACACCACCACTGAAATCGGCTCCAAAACTCCCTTCAACTCCACCTCCATCATCTCCCTCCATCTCCCTTTCACAACCCCTCTACTCCCTCTCAGAAACACCCGCCAAAATCATCGGCAGCAGCAGCTTCGCGAGCAGCGAAACAGAGCCCCGACGCCGTCACTGCCACCGCTGCTCCTTCACACCATCTAATCGCCGCCGTCTCCGTCGTCCTCCGTCCCTCTCGCTGCTCTCTCTGACAGGAACCAGGAGCTCAACCTCCACCTCCATTAAAGCCGACGAAAGCTTCGCCGGAAAATCAACCCACCTCAAATCGCCACCGTTTCGACTCATTTTCGTCGTGGGCAACCTCTATTACACCTCCAGATTTAGTTTTAATTAGCAAAAATCGAATCTTGCTAGCTCAAATATCAGTTTGAATCATGTTTGGGTTGAATGTTCATGTGTTTTCCCATGGGTATGCTTGGGGGGGGGGGGGGGGGGGGGGATAAGTTTTCTATTGCTAAACTTCTTTACTCATTTACTTGTAGTTTATGGAACTTTAAGGAAGCTTGTTGTCATTATTACTAAACTGTTTTATAAATTTATATATATGTACACATATGTAACTAGTCTTTGTTTTAATTAAATCTTTAATAAAATTTTGTTATTTCATACACTAGCATAAATAAATAAAAATAAATTATTTTGAATTGCAAACTTAACATATATTTTGTCCCAAATACGAAATTGCTTACAATTAGATATTCATTAATATTTCTTGAAAAAAAAAAAAGTTAATAAAATACATTTTTTTTGTATATGTCTAAATATATATATTCGGTAAATATTATATTGTTTAAATGATAAAAAAAATCTAAATATCGTTTTAATAACTATTAAGATTTTAATAAAGTGTAAAACTTTTTTTTTTTTTTCGTAGGCTTGTATTTTATTTAATAGGGGCTGGGTTTATCCTTGGCCCAATAGTCATTCAAGCAAAATGTACATTGATGGCCCAAAAAGAAGTGTACAACTTGGTATATCTTTATCAACAAATAAATTTGTTAATTAGAATATTAAATAGTTTCCACTCCTTGAAATTATTGGTTAGTTTTCTAAAAATAAATTAGGAGTTTATAAATAATTTGGGGGTATTCGATTAGGAATTCGCTTCCATATCATCTTGGACACATGCATTGTCCACTTGCGTTACAGACTTGTTTGTGATTAGGAATTTACTTGTGTGAGTGTAGAGCCCATCTTTGAAGAACCGGGCGTAGTGTACGAGTAGTGCAGCTAGCGTATCTTCGCTTCTCACATTGAGTAAACATGCTTAGTGTGGTGTAGTTGCCTTCTTTCGTGTCAAATTCTGAATCCTTCAAATTATTGGTTAGTTTTCTAAAAATAAATTAGGAGTTTATAAATACGTTGGGGGTATTCGATTAGGCATTCGCTTTCATATCATATAGGACACATGCACTGTCCACTTGCGTCACAGACTTGTTTGCGATTAGGAATTTATTTGTGTGATTGTAGAGCCCATCTTTGAAGAACTGGGTGTAGTGTACTAGTAGTACAACTAGCGTATCTTCGGCTCTCACTGTGAGTAAACATGCTTAGTGTGGTGTAGTTGCCTTCTTTCGTGAGTAAACATGCTTAGTGTGGTGTAGTTTCCTTCTTTCGTGTCAAATTGTGATTTTATTTCATTTCTCAAAATATACGTGTGAATATAATTTCTTATTTGAAACTAACTGTCGTAGTTTATTCTCTTTTTTTCCAAACATGTCGTACTTTCTTTTAAATGGTCACTTTACTACTTGTCTTAAAATTTGAAAGATTGATTATCCAAACGTCACTAAGTAAGAAATCATTAATAAAGTAAAGTGAAAGAATCGCAAGTACCGAAAGCAGTTGGGTCTGCGATAGTGCAATACGCCTACGTCGTTTGTTACTATGTTGGCTACGGCCGTAATTATTTATTCCGTAGAATGACTTTACTACTTGTTGGAGTTTTTGGACCTGCTTCGATTTGGGGACTTTGTGCCTCGGCTCTTCACCTTGTTGGTAAGAGTCAACCACTCTAGTACTACTCTTCACACCTACAATCTTAAGGGGGTGTCGAAACTTAAGGTCTAGTAGCTGCTTGTATGATGACTAGCAGGGCGGTTGGAATCGTCCATAACGCTTTGTTGAAAAGGTTGGTTTATCATAATCCCCTACATTCCACTATCACATGTTTTCAATTGACCCTGATCTCTCCTCGATACTCCAAATTCATAACATGACTTGTTACATTTCACGTTTGGAAACATACAGAAATATCGATAGACGAATTGACTACTTGTAATAACTTTCAGTTTGGAAACCGCACTTTTGAGAACATTGATAATCATCACTCCTACACATACTTTTATTTTCTGAAGGCAGTTCAAGTCTTTACTCTAATGTTTATACTTACACTCCGTTACTGTTCAAGATATTTCAAAATTTAACCTCGTAACCTTTCTTAACAATTCTGTTTTACATGCTTAGGTGTATATTCACTCAGTTTTCACTGATACTCGAAAAACTGCGGTCTTGTGTTTCCTTTAATTCCCCCGCATGTGTATGATTGGTTTCTTGGGGTAACTCGTTGGGATCACGAACTCGTTATCTCATGCAAACAAGTAGAGTTTAGTAATTAATCGGAGAGCCTATTTTGCTGTAAAATATCTTTTGCTAGGCTTGTTTCCTTGTTTGGACACAGCCATGAACAATGTTATCGTGTAAACTTTTAATCAGTAGTTGGATGTTTGTATTCACCTGTTTATTGTTACCACTCCTTGTACGAAAGGGTAAAATCCCATGTATGGAGGGGACCAACCATTTTCTGACTCCTCTGGAAATCGAGGGCGTTACAATGTTAATTTCTAGCTTTTTAAATATCTGAAGGAATTTATAGAACTCGATAGAATCCCTCTTTTTCCTTGTTCTCACGGGGTATGGAAGTTCGGTAGAGATGGGGATGATGTCGGTGCGTACCTCTTTATTTTCTTGTTCTTCACTCGCAGCTGCCACCATGGATTCATTCTTCACTATCACAACATCATGAAAAAAATTCATGTTCTATGGCCGTAGAGGTCGTGGCTCTTGCGTGTGCGGGGTCTGTTGGATCGGCAAGTGCAATCCCACTTCGAGTCGTGATCGCCTATATCGGATGGCAATTCTCAAGGGACGTGGGATGCGGTGCTACTAGAGCTGGAGTAGATAGTTGTGTAACAATCTTCCCCACTTATTTCACCATTGTCCGTAATACAACATTTTTCATCTATAAGTTAGCAATCAAATAATACATCTAATCAGTAAACTAGTTAACATTTCTACCCATTTGCATCATTATGCTCTTGAGTTCGTCCACTCCACTGTCTTTCCTTGATTGCTGCTTTGGTTCCTGCAACTGAATTACGCTATGGATGGGGTAAAATTTTCTAAGATTTACTCAACGCATTGATCCCACGTGATGATTGAATATGATTCCTGAGCCTCCAGCGAATCAGCTGCTGCTGTACTCAGACAATATGGAAATCGAAAAAGTTTGAAAGTGTTTGAGTTGACATCCTTGTACCTCACAACACGGAAAAAGGCAGTGGACATTCCTAGGAGTTAATTTGGATCATCTTCGCTTCCCCCATGTAATTGAAATAAATTCCAGTCTGTTTGGATATTAGTGTCCTGAAGCTGAAAGGTTTCAGCATGAATTTTTGAGACCATGATAGCTGGGCAAATTATATATGTAGAATCTTAAAAACCCGTAACAAGAGGATTTCCTGACTTATTATAGGGGGTTTGATTCTTGGAAGCCTAGAGTTTTGTAGTCATTTCACCATCCATCTGTTATCTCATTAAGAGACAACTGCTCTAAAGTAGTGTTTTCTGAATTCTCACTGTCTAAATGTGTAGGATCCCGTGATGGGGACAAAACATCCTTTGTCTTTCCGCCCATCGTGTAAACACATGCTCACTAAGATCAAATACAAGAAGAGAGATCAAATAAACTGGCAAAAATAAAATAACACTAAAATTGAAATGTTTTCTAAATTAATTCTCGATTGTCCCAGCAAAACTGTTGCTCCCCGACAACGGCACGAAAACCTTGAAGCGAAGATATTACGGGTATTGCGCAAGTATAAAGTCAATTAGTAAGAGTAGATTATTATTTTACTTCGGGTTGTAACCCACCGGAAATAAGTGTTTATCAAATAATTAATAATTAATCTACGAACACAAAGTAACAGGGAGGAAAGAGTTTATTGGTAAAAGTTCGCCACCCACAACCAAGTGGCTTAAAATGAATATGTCTAATTGCAAATATCTGAATAGAATTACTATGAGTATGGAGAAACTAGGTTATATATGGTCCATAGGGTTTGTGACTAATTTCGGACTATCTTTCACAATACTCCACTCTCTACACCGCGTTACCCTTGCCATGCTCATCTCTCGATCTCGCATAACTCTGCAGTTTGATTTGTAATAGGTCCTCTCAGACTACAACTACCTACCACCCTGTTCTAGTTGCATCATTATATCATTCAACTATTCATGTCGGCTCGCGGATTCCACTAACCCTAACACTCTAAACCGAAACAACCTTGTTGGTCACTCTTGTTCTATCCATTTTCAGTCCAAAGATGCACAAGAATGTTTACCTACTCTTCACGTATCCAAGCTTGGATCACTGTTGTGCATCCACTTAAATAACTAACCTGCTACGGGCGAGCAAGCCTCACATGCTACAAATTACCAAATTGAGTAAGAAAGTAATTAGAATTAAAAATAGAGTTGAATACTGAAATCATGAGATGAATCCATAAAACCAAAATCTGGCAAAGTATAACCCTAGTTCTCCATAAATATTCGTAGCTGTGAGTTTAGCTAGACATAGAATCTCTTATTATAAATATCTCCATAAAAGTATTACAAGAGAGATAAAGAAGAGATCTCAAACACTGAATCCAACAAAGAATTATCATCTCTAGCCTTCACGTGGTTCCTCAGCTTCTTTTCCTTGTCTTTTCTTTCGTCCGTCTCCGTCAGATCTCCCTCTGGTCTTACTGGGCTCTTTTTCTCTTCCTAAGTTATCCGTAGTTACATTAAGTCCCCAAATGAATTTCTTCATTCCAGTGGCATTCTCCCGAATGCATTCCTGATAATGGGTCGTCCTTTCATACGAATGGTACTGGAGATTGCCTTCAAACTTTCTCTTCTTTCATTTTTCATTCTTGGATCTTCTTTTCTTGTACGCTCAGCTACTGAAGTTCACGTTTTGTGAACTCCCTCGCAGTGTGCCCTATCTCCTGTCACAGACAACATGCAACTACACCACGCGATTAAATCTAACAAAGATAGAGCTCAATCATATATAAAACGTGCCCCGACATGCATTTTTTACTTGCTCAACTACAAGTGATAAAACAATCTTTCGACCCGAGTAGTAATACCCAAAAATCTCTCAATTAGACTCAAAATAGTAGCCAAACATGCTCAAAGTATAGTTCTTAAATAGGGCTATCAGTATTGCACCGCTCTATTTATGATGGAGGCATTGCATGTTCTGCCGTGGCACACAATGTGTTTGGTTGACACGGTTTTGGTCAACGTAGGAGCAGTTTACAAACTTGTTAAGATTTTTTGTGTTACTATGGTGGCCATAGAAGCGAGCTAAGGACCCAAAGCACTGCGTTAAAGCCAAACACGTAGAAGAAAAAGTTATCATTTCATCGGGATTCTGGTAACTACCTGGAGACGTTATCTTGGAGTATATCAGTATGGGCCAATTGTTGCCTCATCCCATTCCCAAACAACTTGTGACATTTCTCTTTGTGGATCATGTTAAGGAGATGGGACTCTGTATTTGGTGAATTACTGTATGATTTATAGGTATTCGAGACATTGACTTATGGATTTTAATTGGATTTTCTTGGTTACTATGCATCTTGAGTCAATGATATGAATCATATTCGGCAAACCAAAGTGGGCCGTCGGTTGTTGTGGGCTTGGTGATACAATGTCACACTCACCCACACATTGACTATATAAAGGAACTCTTGTGGCATTTGTAACAAACACAGGCGCAACGTGGGTTTGAAAAATTGGTGAGTTGACAACTTCTAGTTTGTTTGTCGGGTGGATTTTGTATGGGGGTGGTTGTCGTTGCGGCCACGCTGTTCGTTAGAGGTAGCTCGCAGGTTCGTTGCGAATTCGATAGTGCACCGCGTTAACTTTGTCTCCCTCTCTTGATTTGTTTTTATCGTACTTTCTCGAATACCCACATGTTATAAGAAACAGGTATTAAATATGGAGTTCCAAGAATGATGTCTGGTCTTGCGATCAAGATCGATCTGTTTGTGAGGAGAAGCAGTTTATGCTCGTTGGCCTCTGAAACAGGGTGAACAGGTACACCGACCAGCTGAAGATCAATGGAGGGGGCTATCCGGGCTCCTGTTATGGAGAAATTTAGCGCACATATGATTGGGTGTGGATGTGATCTGGCAAATTCATTATGCATTCGATACTGGAGTGAATCTGGTGGTTCACACGCATCCAGCATTCTGGAAATTGGCAGTTAGACGTAATCTAACTCCCGGCATGGAGCATCTGCTGTGTGAATTGAATATGGTTCTGACTCATGCGTCGCAGGAAATTGTTGGAGTTGGAACAGCTTCATGGAGCATCTAGTGCGTGATATTTATGGAATGCCCATTAGATCCTTGTTCTGGGGCACATTCTGCACAATGTTTGGTTCTAGCATGCACATGCTTCTCGCACATGGCGCGATCTATTTCTGGCAAACATTTGGCACATAGGAGGCAATGGGGGGGGGGGGGGGGGGCACTTTGGCACGACAATCTACTTGAGCACTCGTTACTAGTGCATCATGTCTGAGTAATATCTAGAAGTTATCGTGGTGCATCTGTCTGGTGCAACTAGGCGCATCGGGAGTTTGGTTCTCGATGGAGCACTTGTTTTTGTTTTAGGAAGTGTATGTGCATCGGGCACATTCATTGTAGGAACACATGGTAGTGGGTGAAACGATTTGGCGATTCGGTTTTTGCATACAACTTTGGAACATCAGTTCGGGGAGGCGTGCTTATTCTGATGCACAGAGATGCATCAGCTTCAGGTTTGAGGTGAGAAGCATCATTTTTTGATTTTGAGTTTCCAAATGATATCATGAAGGTGGAGCTCTGTTGAGTCAGTGACATGAATCATATTCGGCAAAACAAAGTGGGTGGTGGGTCGTTGTGGGCTTGGTATACACCGCCACACTCACCAACACTTTGCTACATAAAGGCACTCTTTTGGTATTTGTAACATAAACACACAATGTCGGTTTGAGAATTGATGAGTTGAGATCTTCGAGTGTCTTTGTCGGGTGGGTGTTGTATCGTGGTGGGCGCCATGGCTATTGTGGCCACGGTGTGCATTGTTATCGGGTTCCCTCGCAATTAAAATCTGGGTTTGGTTGTGGATGTAGCTAGCAGGTTCATTGCGAATTAGTTACTCAACCACGTTAACTTGGTCTCTCTTTCTCTTTTAATTGTTCTTGATCGAATACCCCCGAGGTTATAGCAATTTATGTTATGACTATTGCGTGTGTAATATCTTGTATTTACTATACTATCATTATAGCATGTCACACAGACATGAGATCAGCTCACTCACAAGATCGATTGCCTTTGGCGTCATAGCTGGTGAGAAAAGATGAGACAGATTCTCGGTTACGCTAGACACTAACCTAGCGGATTCACTTGTCGCCTTGGATTGCCAAGATGAGGGTAGGTTTCATGCCGCCCGAACATGGTATATACCCTTAAGCCATGTAAGTGTGCATACCATCCATATGGGATAGCTGAATTTGGGACGTATTTGAATGAGACTTTTTGGTACTTGGGTAAGTTTCCTAGATGGAGACTAGACTTGCTCTCTAGTGGGAGTTCATACACAATGACGTTTGTTTCCATAAACACGTGCTGAAGAGCGACATGAGGTGGTGAGTAGAGTTGTCCCATAACTCATTGTCGTGTGGGCCTCATTCATCATTTGTGTGTGTGAATAACACTTAAAAAGTTTGTATGCTTATCTGTGTCATGGGTGACATAAATGTGATGCTATTTTGGCATGCAACTTTATGGTTATAAGTGATTCGAACTTTCTGACATTACTAGGAAAGGAGCCGATCCGATTCCTAGTGACACATTGACGAGGGGAAGATTCTGATTGCATCACTCTATATTATTTTCATTGGGCCCACTTGCGAGACCAATACGGTGTCATGCAAGATATGAAGAGCACAGTATAACGATAGATGCACTTATACACTAAATTTCTTGTTCGAAAATGAGGAACAAGGAAACATGCATCAAAATCAATTTGATGAAAATAATAAAGCGGGATTACAATCTCTGGTATGTATTTTCTTAAATAAGAAAACAATCTCCTTTGATTCTTATCTCCTTCTATTCGATCGAGGGTGTGAGCGACTTCATCTCGAATCGAATGGCTTGAGTTCCTCCAATTTGGGTTGAGATGGTGATTTGGCAGCAATGAGGGACCGTCCTCCGGTCCTTGGCGGCGTGTTCGGCAGAGCTTCGGCTTATGATCTTTGATTTGACAGAGTTGGGATCTCTGGTGGCTTGAGTGAAGTCCTCCAGGCCATCGTGGCGTGTTCAGCGAAGCTTCAACTGATGATATCCGACTTAAGTGGAGTTGGGATCTCCATGGATTGGATGAAGTCCGACGGGCCTTGGCGGCGTGTTCGTTAGAGCTTCTCTAGCCTTTGGAACTTTGTAGTGTTGTAATGTGTAGTGTCCATAGAGATTTATTTGCCAAATGGGCTTTTTTTTATATGCTATTAAATGTGGCATGTTGATAAAGGTGCCACCATTAAATGAGGAGGACCGAAATGGTGGCATCACACTGCGAGATATGGATCAGTAGCGCTAGTGGCTAGGAGAATTGACGAATCCAGCAAGGGGAACAATATCAAATTCGAGCAATGAAAGGTGAACTTTCATGGCCAAGCTAATGAACTTTTGACTAGCCGCAACAATCAACAAGAATTCGAAACGAATGCCATGTGAACTCGGGTCAACAACACCAATGGTGAGAAACACCACGCATCACTGAAAATGAGAAGCCTTAATGAGATGTAATTTGTTGGCTACGTTTCTTTTCCACTATATTTTGTAGGTCCTTGAAACTTCGCTTTTCATTGTGAGCATGATAAATTTAATGCAGCCATGAGATTAATGAAGATTTACTTGAGCTGATAGTGCAATATTCTCGATCATATGACGAGCTTGGTGAGTGGTGAAGACGGCTATCACGAAGTTCGGGAGTGGGAGCAGATGATGAAATGCCAAGCTGAGTTGAAGTAGCCTTGATCAAGGAATGAATCTACCCTCCTTCGCCGTGGTGGTTTTGATGTTTACGTAGAAATAATCCCTGACACCGAATGATGACTTAGTGAACAGTGATCACACCGAGGCAGCGAGGGAGCAGGTACAAATTAAGTACTTCACGGTGGTTTCGATCTTGGGCTGAGAGAACGAGACCACTTGGGAAAACAAACCTGGTGTAACGCGCCGAATATGACGAAGAATTTGAACATGTAACGCGCCGAATATAACCGACAATGCTCAAATATATTTTTCTTGTGTTTCTTATGGTTGCAGAGCAAGAGAATGATCACAACAGGACTATCAAGCATGTAGATTAAACTAAAATAAACGGGAACAACATGTAGTTATTATACATGGTAGGAGAATCAATGAAGATGGTACATTTGATTAGCAACACCAATGACCCGACACATCTGACTAACAAAGCTTTCATCAATTAACGTCAATGACATGATGCACTTGATTATCGAGATATTGGCGAGTGGCTGAGCATGTTTAAGAAAGGGTTAGAGCTACACGATTTCCAAGATGCAAGGAATGCTACAACAATAGGTTCATGAAAAGGAATAAAAATTTCATTAATTTGGCATTGGGGTCGAGGGTCAATGAATTATAATTTTTTTAATTTATCTTGCAGGTTTAAATCCTCTAGGATGCAACAATAACTATGAAGGATCCAATTCGGAATCATGGGAGCGACAATGCTTGATGATCTTAAAGACATACTAGGCAAGGATGGTGAGCTCCAGGAGTACCAAAGTTGCTGGTCATGAATGTGATCATCAAGCAAAAAGAAAAAAGTAACTATATAATACGTAATTAATATTACATTTTATTCTACCACGTGTAGCGTGTCAAACATGACATTTTTGCGCTACTAAAATATTAGTAAAATAATTATTTTTTTTGTTTCAACAAACGCCCCCTCGAGACTTGTTCGCCGGCTCAGATAGCTTATGGGTGGACATGTCACGAAATTTTGAATTCATTGTAGTCGACATTCTCTGAACTTGCTTTGATTTTATTTTACCTTTTTATTTTTTGATCTATGGGGATTTGAACTTGGCTTTTAGAACACAACTCTTGTTTACCAGCAAGCATATTTCCGACATTCTTTTGTAACTCGTCAATCATCGAGCTTCAAGTGCAAATTTCAGTATTCTTGACCTTTTCTTGGGCTTGAAATTTGAATCCCTCTCATGTGTGTATCAACCACCATGTTAGAAAACGATATGGAAGCACACGGGGGTGACGAGACGAAAAAATACGATGAAGAACAACACGAGATTGCATGTGGTTCACTAATTTTTAAGCTAGTTACGTCCACAGCCAAAACGAACCAATTTTATTGATGATAAGCCAATAAAATTCCCCTCACAATGTTAGTCTCGACCCTAGGTACTTATATAGGCGTCGGATACTGACTTGTGCCCAAAGAAACGAAGAAACGTTCAAAAATTGAACATGGAAACAAAGAAAACCCCAGCCCCCCATGTCTTCGCACGAAGACAAATTGTCTTCGCACGATGACCCAACAGTACCTTCCAATGCCGCTTCGTTCTTTTTCCTCGCTTTGCCAATTGCTTTGCCGTTTCTTCCAACACTTAGCTAGGAGATTATGACCAAAACATAACGATTCTCCACATTTATTCAAATTCCCTATATACCAATCCAATCATCTCATCATTCCAATCAACAAATAAAATATATTCCCAAATTTGCGGTAACGGAATACATTCCCTATGCGCCACAACAAGCGCGTCTTTGCGTATCAACAAACGCAGAGACTTTTATGTCCCAGTCAATACACCACCAATGCACCATGAAAAAATGCATCTCCCCAACGTCGTTACAATGACACCTAACAAAAAAAGTGCCCATCCATCAAGTCAAGCCAATTGCGCCGCCAATACATACCGCAACAAGACGCCAACCGAAGCACGCCCTGTAACGTGCCAACTATCAATGCATGGCCAATAACATGCAAACAATCAACCCACCAATCCGCGTTTCACAAAACACATGCCCATGTTTCTATGCGTGGAGCCCAAGCTTGCGCATGAGTCCTAGAGAACGAAGCCATCCTCGCACTTTGTCCCTCCACCTTGAACTGCAGCAAACCCTGTAGATCCTTTTTTTCGTGGGACAATTCCGCTTCCAATGACCCTTCTCTCGAAAAAACGCACAAATTTCCAATGGTAAGTCAGATCTACCATAATAACGATGTCTACCCTTGACCGTTAATGCGCCACCATCATGATCTTCAAAAGTTGACGCCTTTTGTCTCAATTCCCTTGTGTGCCACGCCGAAAAGACTTCCTCTACAGTTATCGTCTCCTTCCCAACAAATCACAATTGGAAAAAACCCACAAAAGAAGGAGGTAGAGACACCAACAAGATCAAAGCCGCATCAACATCACTTACAGTCTCTTCACTATTGCGCAATTCAAGAAAAGTAATGTTGAGATTGTCTAGGTGATCACCAATATGCATAATTTCAACCCTCCGAAGACCAAATAGCCACTGCTTCAACATCAACTTGTTGGCCACGAATTTATTTGCATACAGATCCAATAACTTCTTCCATTCGCCATTTGCCGAGGTCTGATATGCGATTCCAGTAATCACGTCGTCCGCAAAGCATAACATGATCGCCGAATGCGCCTTCTCCTCCATCTTCACAAACTCCGATGTGGTCTAGTGAATGCTCGATTTGTTAGCTAGTGAAAACCACATATATTGTTGCTTCAACAAAGTACGCATCTTGATTTACCTCACGCAAAACCCATTCTTTCCATCAAAATAATCAATCAATCTTCATCATATTCACATCACTCCTCACATAATCGAGATAAACCAACCAGGATCTGATACCACTAGTTAAAAATGATGCGCAAGCCAAGAAGAGTGATGAGATGATGAACAAGATGAAGAAACGACACAACGATTTAACGCGGTTCACTAGTTTTTAGGCTAGCTACCTCCACGGCCAAAATGAACCAATTTTATTGATGAGAAGCCAATACAATTCACCACAAAATTTTAGTCTCAACCCCACGTCTTATATAGGCCTAGGATACTAACTTGTGCCCAAAGAGACGAAGAAGCATTCCAAAATTGAACAAGGAATCAACAAAACCGCCTATGCCCTGATGTATTCTTACGAAGACAAATTGTCTTGGCACGAAGACATAACAGTGTCCTTCCAATGCCGCTCTGTTCTTCTTCCTCCCTTCGACAATTTTCTCGCCATTTCGTCCAGCACTTAGCTAGGAGCTTTCATCACCAAAACATAACATACCAACTGATTTTATTGCATCAATAGCCAAGCTAGACATTATGATCTAGTGCATTTATTTATTATGCCTTGAAACTTGGATTCCTCCATTTCTTTGTTGAGCTCTTACACCTGTTTCTGAAGAGTAGATCAACATTTAAGCCTAATTTTTTTTGTGTTTCATTCAAGTGAATACATTATCACTTTGGATTTTGGCGTCTTCAATCTTTCAGTTCGGATTTGAATTGAATGACAAACCAACTGAATGATTCTGGATGAACTCCACATAATTCAAGTTCACCTCTTTCATCCTTTTCCCCCTTCATGAGAACGATCTTATAACAAATTTCAACTCACAAACTAAATCAGATAAAATCTGAACAAATTGTGAATATCTTTTTTGAAAAATGATTTTTCTTTTATCTTGATGGACTTTCTTGAACTCCTATATTAGGATACTGCACAACATCAAACTCATCCTCTTCACTCAGCTCTAGTTGATGCAGCAAGAAGATACCTTCCAATTCCTTGGCAAAGAGCTCGGAAGAGAGAACGAGCTACAGGGGTCGTGGGCGATACGACGAACCAATTTCTGACTGACTGAAGAAGAGGCCAACAGTGTTACATCATAATTTCCAAAAAAAAGTTTTTTATATTTTCTTTTGAACTCTGATATTTACTAGCACTTCCGATGCTCTGTTCTGACAGATAAAGACGATATTGGTGTACATAGTTCTCAACTCCAAACAAGAAATTTTGTGTACAAATTTCTGGCATACCCGGTGGGACGATCTCTTTATTTCATCTCTTCTTTCCAGAAAATCTCTCAACCTTATTTGTCACCAAAGGCGTTTCAACAGTTCCTGAACACGAGATCCACACCATCATATCTGCAAGCTCTTCCAAAGATGGCTCAGGAACAAGTGAAGAAAGTTGGGACTCGTTACTCGAAGCAAATCTATGGCCCTAGGCCTCCCTCCCATGGTGTTGATCACCAAATCAAATCCAGTGTTTGGATCCAACCCTCCAGATGTTCCAGATCAACCCATCCAACATGAAGCTAAAAATGAGGATCATGATGCCTCGGGGGCAAGAAGTCTAGTCAATTCACCAATACAAAAATCCCCTGCACAGTCATCAACTGAAGGAGATGATGTTGCTAAACATGGTGAGGAGAAGGATTATGCAAATGTAGAATATTCCTTCAAGGCCGCTAATTTGAAGTCACATAAGGACGATGGGCTCACAACTTCCAACTGCTCTATCCTGCCTGTCATGACCACAAATGTTGTGTCTTTCGAAGGGAAAGTTTCACTCTTGTCTAAAAGTGTCGAGGAAATGAAGCTCGCTATGGAGAAACGTGATCTCCAGTTTGCAGCACTGATGAACCGGATGGGGAATATGGGAGAATCAAGCCATGTTTTACAACGCCTCCGAGAACTGAAGATGTAGCTAGTGAAAACAAATAAATGATTCTAGATCAAAATGTCTCGGAAGAGGGTTCCATTACTGTCAGCCAGTTGAAGAGCTTTATTTTTTAAACATTGAATGAGAGGTAAGAAAAAGTGAGGAGGTTCCCAAGCCTTTTCCAGGATATTGGAAACCTTACAATGAGATAATTGAGCTCTTGCAATTGCCAATGGGATATAATATTCAATAGTTCAAGCTCTTCAATGGTAAAAGCAATCCAAGGCAGCATATTGCTCATTTCATGGAGACATTCAATAATGCAGGTTCATTTGGTTACCTACTGTCAAGTAGTTTGTACGAACACTTGACGGTTATGCTTTTTAATTGGTATGGAGATCGTGAGCCAAGATCAATAGACAACAGGGAGCAAATGGAGAGCGAGTTTTTGAACCAGTTCTACAGCACACGAAGGACGGTGAGCATGGCTGAGCTCAGTAACACCCGCCGGTGGAAGAATGAGCTCGTGATCGACTACATCAACCGGTGGAGAAATCAAAGTCTCAACTGCAAAGATAGAGTTAGTGATCTGACATTGATATGTGCATTCAAGGCATGAACTGGGGACTCCGCTACATCCTTCAGGGATCAAGCCTAGAACCTTTGAGGACTTAGCAACCCATTCTCATGACATGGAGCATAGTATCTCTGCTTGCAGAAGCTAAGGACCACCGATTCAAGACTCTAAAAATGTTTCAGTTAAACCAAATTTTCACAAAGGGTGCAATGGAACATTGAAAGTTGAAGCAAAGGAATCAATCGTTGTAACGGTTGCACCAGTGAAGCTAGGTTTCAAGTGTAGTAAGAAATAAGGCGATAAATTCACCGCGTATCAAACGGGTTACGTACCAAATCCCTCATTGAAGGAATTGCAGGCCAAAGCGTGTCCGTTTTCCGATGATAATGTTCGTGATATGCTTGATCAACTTTTGGTCCTAAAGCTGCTAGAGCTCCTTGATTCCTGGCATCCAGAGGAAGCTACAATGACAAATGACCCACGATACTTCAAGTATGATCGTTTGGTAAGCCATCTTGTGTTTTATTTTGAAAGAGAAAATACTGAGACTTGTTCAAGAAGGGAAGGTTTCTTTGGAAGAAGAACAAAAACTACAACATCCAATATGATCTCTCTCAGTTGTGGTAAGGAAGATCAAGAAATGATGCCATATGAAGTATTGTGCAATGTCATTGGTGTCGAAGAAGTTGACGACAATATTGGTGAATTATTGAAAGTCAAAGATAACGAGGTAGACACCATAAAGAAGCCTTCTATCATTCACCGTCTTGGAAAGCAAAAAGAAAGAGTTCCTGTGCTTGATCGTTTAGGAGCAAAGGATGCGACTACCATGACTCCTTGGCGAGTGATCCACAATAGGTTGGGTACACCCGTGGAGTGTGAAACGGAAGCTATGGCTTGCAGAAGAAAACCACCTGCAATATGAAAAGAACGCGAGGAGATCGATAGTAAATTTCCATCTCAAACGAGAAGACATACAGAACTTGTGGTAGAAGCCAAGGACATGCTGAAAGTTAGACAACAAACTGTGATAGATACCAAAGTGATAAATCAAGAAAGATCAAGAAAAACTCCCATCAAAAGAAATTTTAGCATAATTCACTCAAAAGATGACAAATTCTTTATGTTGAGCACACAAAACGGAGAAATATAAGGCATAAAATAACTCCGAAAAAGGAGTTATCACTTACAACCTGAAATCCTGCTGAATTCATCTGTACTCAAAGCACAATACAAGATGTTAATAGCTTTCAAGTTTTAAGAGAATTGTTCTAATTCAGCTGAAGAGAGAGAGTTTTCAGATTTGGGAGTTTTAATCCCATCTTTATCTGTGTAGAAAGTGTGAGTTCCATTATGAATAATGGTCCATAGCTCTATGTCTTGATTAATTATGAACATTTTCATCAAGGCTTTCCAGTGAGCAAAATTATCTCCACGAAATAGAGAAGGTCTGTTTGCAGCTCTTCCCTGAGAGAAACCACCATCACCTGCAGTACTCATGATCACCAGATGGTTAAATCTTATACAGTGATACAGTCTCTGATACCAATTGAAAGGGGAGTGAGCAGGTAGAAATGCAGAACATATACTCTAGAGGGGGGGGGTAGAATAGAGTATGCCAACTTTATGTAAAACTTGAAAATATGAGATTTTGTATGAAGAGTAATGAAGTTCAAAGCCTTGAAAACAGTTTCAAGCCTTTGAAGGGGATACAGTTTTAGTGAAAACAGACAAGTCATTTTCAAGGCCTTGAAAAGAGTTTCAAACCCTTGATAACTTACTAGTTTGAAAGCTGTGTAAAATATGTATGAGAATGGAATAAACAATGCAAGTGACATAGGATTTATAGAGTTCAGTCCACTTGGACCTACGTCTCTACCTCAGGGATCTTCTCCTTGCAAGATTTTCAACACAATTCTTATTAATCAAAATCTAAGTCCTAGATATCAAGCATAGAGATCTGCTTTACTCTGTTACAGCTTGTGGTTCTCACTAACCTACCTAGTACCTGCTCTACCTAACAGATTAACTAAGAATTCTCTATTGTTCACTTTGAACAATCCTTGATAATGACAGCTAGGAGTGGTATAATAATGATATAAAAATTAAGTACAGAACAGAAGAACACTGAAAGTACAACTGCAGTGAAGAATGCAGTGATCTTCTGTGAGATGGATTGCGAGATTGATGTGCTTCTTTGAAATTTGTAAATCCTGAAATGTGTCTCTCTTTTTGCTCATTGAGTGTTGTTTTAAATGCTTCAAATTGAGTTGCATTGCTCAAAATATCTGCAAATCTTTCTAATTTTCAGCAACAAACTTCCTGTTTATTTGGCAACAATCTCTGACTTCTCCAACAGTCTTCCCAACGGATAGTTGATCATAATTTCTAAGGATAATGTGCTGATATTGTCTTTAAGTGTATTGAGAAGCTCTATTGAGTGTCTGATTGATCACATACTCACATTCTCTCAATGTTTCTTTTCCTGCAAAACTCAGGTTAGGAAACCAATCCTGCAAAATAGGAAAATGAAATTTTCCCTGAAAAATTAAGTAAAACAAGTTAATTAAATGAAGTATAATTGAATCAAAAGCTTTTTCATTTCATCATCAAGTAATAAAAGATCAAATATATGGGTGGAAGAGTTAGAATAAGATCAGAATAACTCAGAAAAACTCTCCCTTAGAATATGCATACAAGTCAGACAGTTTCAAGACTTTGAACATTGTTTCAATGCCTTGAAATAGCTAGGCTATTCCTAGCCTGTGAAACCTCTGATTCAAGGCTCTGAAAACTGTTTCAAGGCCTTGAAGTAGCTCTATATTTCAAGCCTGTGAAACCTGTGAACTTACAATCTCCCCCTTCATGAAAGACAAAACCACAATCTGTATGAATCTTACTTTCTGCAAAAAATACTCATTAGCACAAAGAATAACACATAAGTTCCAAAAAGATCCAACTAATTCAATAACAAACTTTAAGCAGAAATCAAAAAAGTTCCAGATAATTCCTACTGACCAAAAGACAGGTCACTAAATACATAAAAACGCCCTAAGATTTCTCCCCCTTTTTGAGTTTCATCAAAAAGAATGAGAAAATGTTGGATCAGAGTATTTGGAAAATTTTAAAAATAATTTAAGAAAAGAATGGGCAAGAAAGAGTATGCAAGAGTTTATGGGGTAGGGTCTTCATCTCCATCTTGTTCTCCTTCTTCTTCCTCACTTTCTTCATCATGGCCTATTCCTCTGCAGCCTCTTCAGTCACACCAGCAGTCTCTTCTTCAGTCTGATCTTCAAGTTCTGGAATGATTTCCTTTGGAGATTTCTTCTTCTTCTTCTTCTTGATGTTTATCAGAAATGCATCTGAATCAGGAGTGTCTACTTCTTCTCCCTCTTGAGCAACTTGTTCATATTTCACCTGATTTCCTTTGTCCTTGTCTTGAGCAGCCTCTTCCTAGTTTAAGTGTTCACTGGGTAAATTCTTGTGAGAACTATCCTTCTTGAGACCTTCTCCAGCTTAGAAGACATCCTCTGGAACATCAAACATTGTCATGCTTCTGAAGATGTTCTCCCACCATGTACTTTTATTTACCTGTGATCTATCTCAAACCCATGCTGATTTTCTTTGTATCCACATACCTTTGGATTCTCTTGTGATGTCTTCACACGTGAAATTGTGTTCATGTCTCTATGGCTAGTCGAATCCTAGTTTAGAAACTGGATCCACCAACCTTGGTGATATCAAGGATTGAATAAGGAAGAAGAAGAAGATCATGATAACGTTAAACGAACCAAGGAGGGCGGTCCTCCTTTGTTGCCGACGGGGTGAGGGGCGGCAAATGGGGGCTTCGGCCTCCTTTCATTGGTCTCTTTCCTTGCTTTATTCTCTAATACTCAAGTTATGTAGATGTGTGGAGAATATAAGCTAGGAGTTTTCTTTATATAGTACAACAAATCCTTGTCCTACTACATAGAGAACCCATCTCCTAATCCTACTCATGCAGGGATTAATCCATTTAGCAAACTAATCCTAATCATGTCTATACATGGATTATTCTCTTCGCAAATAATTCCTAATCATCTCTATACATGAATTAGTCCACCTTGGTAAATCATAATCATGTCCATACATGGATTAGTTCACCTTGCAAATTAGTCCTACCAATTTTGCAAGTGGTTGCGTTTTGATCCTTTTATTTAATTAATCATATTTATTAACTCCATACTCCGGTCTAATCCATAGGAGTGTGACCCCATACGTTTCCACTTAGTTGGTAGTAACCAGTTACTAACATGGTGCGGCCTCCAACATGACATCCACGCTACCCAGCTAATAGAAATAATCATCCGACAAACATTGTGCAAGTATTTTCTCATCCGTTTGTCTATATATCCGGTTTGGAAACGAGACATCAAATTCACACTCGTATATCCAATCCATAGTTTCTCGATCCTTGGAATAGTCTCATCCATGCATATAACATCAATATGCTATATTAATTTATCTTAGTCTTGCTAGACATTCTATCAACACCATCCCTTGAGTGGCCATGGATATCGACTCCGGTTATGTGGGAGGGACAAATTCTATCTACGCCACTACCAGGTCTGAGCTTGCTTCTTTGTTTTATCCGACGAATGCATTTATTGCTACCCAGTTACGGTGTAGCTTTTGATGATGTCAAAATACAATTTTCCACAACTACAGGATCTAGTGACTTCAAGTCTAAGGCTGACAATAACGTTGTCACTACGAGAAGCACTTGTGACTTTACATAACTTGTAAGTAGCCTTCTCGTTATGGGTCAATCTAGTATGATATTACTCCCAATGCATACCCATGTGTTGGATGGTGATATCTCCATATCAATCCAACCCCATACGAGTCTATAGTTGACCGTCGTATTAATCAGTATAATTTACTAGAGATATTTTTGAATATAACATTTATATTCTAAGAACTTTATTCATGTTAACATATCTCCATATTGATAGCATAACGAATTGTAAATCCATAAATGTCATAAGAAATTGATTGCCTCTGAGGCATGTTTCCAAAAAGAATAAGTACACTAAGGATTTAATGAACAAGTATAATGTCTCAATCCAAGGAAGCCAAAACTCCCATGAGTTCTACACTATCCTTAGACAAGGATCAAAGTGGTAAGAGTGTGAACCTGGAAGATTTTAGAGGCATGATTGGTTCAGTACTCTATCTTAATGCAAGCAGGCCATACATTATTTTTTAGTGTGTGCATGTGTGCTAGATTCGAAGCTGGTCCTCAAGAATCTCACTTAGTTGCTGTCAAAAGAATTTTTTAGCTATCTCAATGTTATCAAACACTTTGGGCTTTGGTATCATAAACAGCCTAGCTTCTCTCTGTGTGGATATTCAGATGCTGATTTTGTAAGATGCAAAGTTTATAGAAAAAGCACTTCAGGGTGTTGCCAATTACTTGGATCATCCCTGATAAGCTGGCATTCTAAAAAAAATCAGTAGTTTATCAACAGCAGAAGCTGAACACATAGCATCAGGAGCTTGCTGCTCACAAGTCGTATGGATAGCTCAACAAATGGGAGACCAGGGTTATGATTTCAGAGATATTCCCATCAAATTTGACAACACTAGTGCTATTTCAATTACAAAGAATCCAATACAACATTCAAGGAATGAGCACATTGATGTTAGACATCACTTCATTAGAGATCATGTGGAGAAAGGTGATGTTCTCATGCATTTGTGCCGACTAACATGCAGTTCGCAGATACCTTCACTAAAATTGCCATAGGATATATTCACATCCTTTAGACTAGAATATGGCATGTTGAACAAGGAAGCACTGGTTTAGGGGGAGCATCAGGTAAGTAATTTGTGTTTCAAATTTTCGGAAAGTTTTAAAGCCTTGAAAATCTTTTCAATGACTTGAAAGACTTTTCAAAGCTTTGAATATTAGTCTGTGTATATATGTTTCAATGAATGGATCACTTATGATGGGTCTTATCTCTTTAGATAATTGTCTAACATTATTTTTACCTTACAAAATAAATATTTTTCAAATAAGTATAAAACTATTTCCTTTCAACACGTCACACACAAATTTGAATTTCAAACAAACTTTCCTTCATCAAATATTTAGTTTTCTTCTTTAACTCAAACTCTTCAGTATTTATCTTCTGTCTCTCTCTCTCTCTCTCTCTCTCTCTCTCTCTCTCTCTCGTCTATCTTTCCTACCTCTCTCTTCTTAAACCCTAACCCTATGGACTCAAGGAGATCCTCTCAAAGAATTAAGATGGTTGGAGGTTCAAAGAAGAGAACAAGGAAGAAAAGAAAAGCTGGACAAGAAGAAGAAGTTCAACATATCAATGGAAGTTCTTGTTCCAGAACTGTTAGTGCACCAAAGGTACACTCTCCTCCTCCTAAGAAGAAAAGCAAGAAGGACAAAGATGATCAGACAACTTATTCAAGAAAGAAGAAGTCAGATCCAGTGGGTACTTCTGGGAAACAAAAGGGTATTCAGACTGAAAAAAGCTCAGATATCAGACAAGGGGAAGGAGATACAGGTTTCATAAAAGGACAAGGGGAAGGAAATTCAGGTTTACTCTGAAGAGAAAAAAACTTCTGGTAATAGATCTATTTCTTCTAAATGGTTTATTAATCATGTTGTTGTTAGAATTGTGCCCCAGAGGGAATCAATTTATCGTGACATTTATTTTGACTTGCTATTCATTATGCTATCGATATGGAGATATGTTAACATGGATGAAGTCCTTAGAATATGAATTTTATATTCTTAAATATGCCTAGTCGAGACCATTAATTAATATGACGATCACTGTGCACGGAGAATAGTATGTGGGTAGATAGATATGGAGATATCAAGTCTAACACTTGGGTATGCATTAGGATTATTGGCATACTAGATTGACCCACCACGAGAAAGCAACGTTAGATTATGTCAATGTCACAAGTGCTTCTCGTAGCAAAAATGGTATCGTAGTCTATGGCAGTAATCGGACCTGATAGGAAGAATGCTGAGAGATGGTAGTAACGTAGAGAGGATTTGTTTCATCCCACATAATCAGAGAAAATATCCACGGGCCACTCGAGAGGTAGTGCTTATGGAATGTCTGGCCAGACTCAGATAAATAAGATAAGCCTATTCCCAGGATCGAAAAACTATGTTTTCGATATACGAGTGTGAAATTTATGTCTATTGTCAAATCCAGATATAAAGAAAGAGGAACTACACAATACAATAACATTGGGCACAAGGTCTTTCAGATCACCGACTGTTTCTATTAGTTTGGTTAGGATTGATGTGTTGCTAGACACAGCTTAATGTTTTTAATTGTTACTGCCAACTTAATAGGAACCTACAGGGTCACACACCAAAAGGGTTAAACTACATATAGATGTTAATTAGGAGGACTAATTAACATATGGATCAAGGATGAAAACACAACCACATGCAAAGTTAGTTGGACTAAATTTCAAAGTAGACTAATCCGTGTATGGACAGGATTAGGATATTAGACTAATTGGTGTACGGACATGATTTGTCTATTAGACTAATCCTAATCTGTTTATGGACATGATTAGGATATAAGACAAATCTGTTTATGGATACGATTAGTATTGGGGCAAGTTTGTAATCAATAAGGAGTTATTGATTATAAAAGGGAGTTCTAGCTCTAGTATTTCACATGAATCTTGATTGAGTGAAATAATCAGAACTAGGAGAGAGAGTAGAGAGGCGCACGGCACCCCCTACCCGTCGGCTCTTAGAGGCTCGGCCACTTCCTCATGTCACCTGATCCGCTTGATTTGATCAAGATCATGGCGATTCCTTCTTCTACGTTGCTAGCACAAGGCGCAAAGAAGATTCCAGCCGGCAATCCTATTGTGTGGTTACCGGTAGAGATGAGGGTGGTATTCTTCGTTGTGATCACACAAACCTACAAGATGTACACAATTCTTCCTTTATCAAATTATGATAGCTTGCCTGAGATACGTGGAGGGATTTGATCAGGGATTAATTATTGTTATTCCACTACGTAACCTGTATCAAAACCATACAGTCGTATTAGAGCCTGGGTTCGTAGTGCATATATGATTTATGTGTTGCTGTTTTATATGTTTACACCGTATCGCTACTTTTCGCGAAAAATTAATATTGGCATAATGATTCACATTGACTTTGATTCAAAAGGTAATGAGAAAATTTCGCATATCGTATAAAGTTTGGCGAATTTCATTCACATATGATGTGAGTTTTGGTAATTTGGTTTGGGCACAATTTGGGAAAAAATTGTTTTTCTCTACAATTGGAAATATGCCGGCAAGGGAAGAAGGAATGTTTTGGAAACTACCCTGTGGGGTTCGGCCAAGGTGACCGCCCCCTGCCCTTGGCCCGAGGGCTTGGGCTGAACGCCTACCGGGTCGGCCAAATGGCGGGTTTGACCAGACTGCTTTGTCCAACCGGTACGGGTTGGTCCGGCAGGTACTTGTGGTTCGGCCAATTGGATTGGTGAAACCACTTGGACTGTTTTGACACTAGAAGATTCTAAATTCAACTAAACTTGACCAAGCGCGTTAAAATTGTATTTAACTGTATTATATGTTTATCGCATGGTGGTTGGATGTAGCCTAGGTTGTGGATGTTTATTGGTTGGTTTGCTTTTTGGTGTATTTTTATTGTAATTAATGTAATTAATTAATTTTACGGTCTGCATTTCGTCTTCTCCCTCGCAACTGAAGTTTATCTTTTTAGTTTGTAGATGCTAGTTAGAATTATATAGATAGACTATAGCCAAGGAATGGAGAAGAATATCAAAGACTGGAGAAACCACAAGACGGTGAAGGTCCACATGATAGGACACATGGACTCAAGATGGAGACACACGAAATGAGCTTAATATTCTCATTGGCTTGGGAATATCTTAGCCTTAGGGGCCACATCCATACCACATTTTATTTGTTTATTTATTGTCTTGATTATTTATTTGGTATATGGTTGATGCATGCAAAACGTAACAAGAAAATAATTAAACAGTTGGATCTTTTATTTGGGATTGCCCAATCCAAATAATTATATCAGTTTATATCATAAACAAATTAAACTTGAAAAAGAAATCCCTCAAAGTTAAATATTGCAGTTTTTCCTTCTCTTCCTTAAACACTCATCATGATCATGGATTATTAATTTCGGTCTTGCCAAATCAAGGCGACTTAATTCTTCATGATGTGGCACGACGCCACAAGCAAGTAATTTGCGATTGTTGAAGTAAAAGGTCAAACGCAACTAAGCTATTTCAATAGGATTGAAAGCTTAGAGGCAAGGAAATTGAGATTATCTATAAGATTGATAAATAAGGAGTTATTTTCCCAATTGAACCAAGAGTTTCATAGGATGCATTTGGAAGGTGTTCCTACCTAAATAACTAACATTTGGGTGACTTGCCAAAGCAAGCTCACGAGGAGGTGAAATATGGATCTTTTCCCACTGGAAAATATATGATATTTTCTGCATTAATAGTGAGGGTTATTAATCCGAAAAAATAGTAGGAGCTATGTTTAAGAACATGTCCTCGTTTAATATAGTACAACGTCACATCATTTTCATTATCCTTTTTGTGTTCAATGCCAATGGCATCAACAAACAAACTCGACTTTATCGTTATGATTTGTCCTTGCGAAGGACAAGATTGTCTTAAATCAGTTTTCTAGATTGGTACAAAATTGAGAATTATTCTCAAACAAAAGAGAAAAAATTGTATATCCTAGAGCATAAATTTTCCTTCCACCAACAACCAAAACACACTAAATCCTAATGGAAGGAACCTCAAAGAATGGTTCTTTAGATGTTACTTGCCTCATGTTAGACTACCATGATCTCTGAGCTTTGGAAGCAAGATGAGAACATGGAGGCGTGTGATATGATCATACATTTATAAAAGCTCTTTCCAAGAGCATGCTAGACATGAAAGGTTTGAAGTGTTGATCCAATTGTGCGTTTTACCTTATCTTTATTAGCACCCATCATGATCAAGATGTGAAAAAATTTGGGCCTGCCAAAGCAAGGCGGCTTGATTCATCAAGATGTGACGCGACAGCACAAACTAGTAATGTGTGACTGCTGAAGTAAGAGGTCAAACGCTGATGAGCTATTTCAATACGATTGAAATATTAAAAATGGGAGTTATCTATGGGATAGATAACGAATAGGATTTATTCGCCCAATTGAACCAAGAATTGCATTAGATGCAACTAGAAACTTTGTTCAAAGGAAACTCACTCAATGTGATTGAGATCTGCTGAACAAATGGAAAAGCGAATGCCATATAAATGGAAAAACAATATGGGATATGAAAAAGGATTTTCCCGGACCCCAAGGGTATAAGAAAGTTTTTTGCTAAAGACAAGTTTCCTTACAACCCAATCGGTTGTATAGTGGAAGAGAAACTGCCATTCTCTTCCAAAAATACCAGGAACGAAATAAGAAAGGAACTGCAAATTCCAATTAAGGTATACTTTGTTATAGAATTCAATTTTTCTATCTCATCATCATGGATATATGATTCTTAGATGAGGATCTCAAATTTATAATGAGGGGATATCAAGAGATATAGACAATTCGATAAATGATAGTACACCTACACTTGGGGCAATGAAGCAAGCATTACTGAATTAGCCTTCAGAATTTATCATGTATTTATACCTTATGAAATTATTCATCAATTAGAAAAATACGATTATGTCCCTTCGATGAGTAGGAACATTATCTCGGTTTCTTGTTTGGACAAAAAAAGTTTTCTTATCACAATAAAGGGAAAATGTTGTTCCATGTATTCTGATATGCATTATTGTAATGCAATTTTGTCTAATTGATTTTATATCCTTAATCATGATAATTTCATATATAACATTAAATACCGGGAGGTATGCATGTAATGATATGAACTTCACTTAACTTTAGCATTGTAACTTAGGCCACATGAATGAGAAACACATTTCTAGATTCCATATAGATAGAATTCTGGACCCATTTGTTTTTGAATCATATGAGACGTGTGAGGCTTATTTATTGGGAAAATATGTGATCTTTTGGGAATCGTACATATTGATGTATGTAGACCTCTAAGCACAAGTTCTAAAATTGGTTTTCAGTGCTTCATCATATTTACAGATGGCTTCAGTGATATGGATTTGTGCATCTTATGCAGAAACAAATCAGAATCCTTTGAAAGGTTCAAGGAAATTAAGAATGAAGTAGAAAACCCGCTTGGCAAAGTATTAAGGCTCTACGATTAGATCATAGAGGAGAGTACTTAAGCAAAGAGATTGAGCATCTAAAGGAGTTTGAGATCTGATCTCAACTCACTCCACCTAGAACACCATTATGGAATAGTATGTCTAAGAGGAGGAATCGAATCGTTTTGGACATGGTTCGGTCCATGATGCGTCAATCAGAACTTCCAGTATCCCTTTTGAGGCCATCCTCTACTTACAGCGTTTTTCACCCTTAACCTTGTTCCACTTAAATAAGTTATGAAAAATACCATATGAGATATGGACTACGATGTGTCCTTGTATGTCACTCATAATGTTTTGGGGTTATGAAGTTTATGTAAAACGTTTACAATAAGATAAATTTGGACCCAAGTTGGATATATGTATTTTGTGGGATTTCCTGTAGGATATTCTCTCTACAATCCGATCGAGATCAAAATGTTTGTTGCTCAAACCACCGTGTTTATAAGAAGAGATGGTCTCTAAAAGAAACAGTGGGAGGATAGTAGAATTTGAAGGAATCCAATAACATTAATCCTTTGATGGAACATGAGACGGAGCACAGTATGTTGTGGAGCAACCTGCTCAAGTAACACAAGTACCTCGTAGATCAGGTAGGATGCATCAAGGACCGGATAAATATGGTTGAAGCATTCTTTTGGAGTGGGAATCTTCGATTAATGATTCAATCAAATGGTTTGATTTCATCAAGAATGAAGATGAAGCTTGTGTTTACAAAAAGGTTAGTGGGAGCATAATAATATTTCTGGTCTCGTACGTGGAGACATAATAATCATTGAGAATGATGTCCCTACTTTGCAATATGTTGAAGATTGGATAGGGAATTGATTTCCAATGATAGACATAGGCGAAGTAACCTATAAATAGATCTATGGAGATAGATCAACAAAGTTGTTCGGCTTAAGTCGACGTACATATATTGACAAGGTGTTGAAGAGGTTAAACATGCAAGAATATGAATTCTTACCTATGTCAAATGGAACTAGTCTTGGGAAGACTAATTGTCCGTCCAAATAAATTGATAAGGCCCGTATGAATAAGATTCACAAGATACGCCATGTTATGTACTAGGCCAGACATGTCGTATGAGCATGACATATAGATACCAGTCAAATCCGGGTGAGAGTCACTGAATAATTATCAAGAATATCCTTAAGTACTTGAGAAACACTAAGGACAAATTCTTGATATATAGAGGATAGTAAGGGTTAACTGTAAAGGGTTACCCTGATGCGAACCTCCAATCCGAAAAAGACAATTTCAGATAATACTCAAGTTTTGTGTTTCGCTTTAATGGAATGACTTTAAGCTTGAAAGGTTCCAACCAAGATTCTGTTGCTAATTCTATCCTAGAGGACTGAGTATATTGCTGCATTACATGCACATACTCAAAAGATTCCATCTCATTCGATTTTCAGTAAAGGAGAAGTGAATATATGCTAGGTACCAGCATATGTCTCGACTAAAATTCCCCTTGCGGAGCAAAAGCATGAGGGTCGCGCTAGATCAATAGGCATACGAGATGCACCATATTGACTCTAGTGCAAGTGGGAGACTGTTGAATTTGTGCCCTAGAGGAAGACAAAGTATCGCGACAATTGTATGGATTTGCTATTCATTATGTTATCGTTATAGAGATATGTTAACAAGGATGAAGTCCTTAGAATATAAATGTTATATTCTTAAAAATCCCTAGTCGAGTAAATTGATTAGTGGGACGCTCACTATGCATGGATGGTATGTGTATGATAGCTTGACTACGATCCGTGGAGGGATTTGATCAGGAATTTATTATTATTATTTAACTCCATAACCTGCATGAAAACCTTACAGCTGCAACAGGTACCTGGTTAGATTGTTTTGCATCTGCTCCTGTTTCTTACAATAGTATGATCAGTCTAGCATGCTAGACTCTATGGATTCAGAGTGTAATAGGAGATTGAAATAGAGATCTCTTTAGTAAATCCTAAACCCTTCTAAGGTTGCATACCCTAGGCTTACCAGACTCTTTTACATGAATATGAAACAAATGAATACTTTGCGTTTAACTATATCATCTAAGGTTGAAGGTATGGAGATGGTGTTGGATCATGTTAAATTTTCTAATGCCTTAGGTTGTCTGACACGATTTCTTACGTGTTTCCGCAAGTGCACGGTTCAAGTAATATAGAGTGAGTATATTTAGTACTCGGGTTGTCGAATCCCACGAGGACAAGCTCGAGATTGTTTAGTTATAATGTTAGTTTAAAGTGAAGTAACCGGGAGGAATGTAGTAAGAATTGTGAGGTTGCCACCCCCAAACAAGTGGCTCTATGGAAATACTGAAAAGATATTGTTTTTGTGGTTTTGTAATTTAAAAAGGTTTAATTAACTAGGCGTTCTATGGATCATCTAGGGTTGTTAGACAATTCTGGATACTCTATTGAAACTCGCTAATCCTATCTCAGTTATGCAAGGTAACTAGTCACTACGATCTTCTCTCGATCTCACGCAGTCCTACGTCACAGTCTACCACAAGTCCTGTCGGTCCACTATCGTCTACCAAATGGCCAATCCTATTCAAATCACCTCTCAGTCTCATTGATTTAGAATTGTGTCCATGTTCTCTATCACCCTAGGCTAAGTCTCCGTCGAGCACTCCACCTAAGTACTAGCGATTCCTGGTAGCTACTCCATTGTTGCTAAGATTGAAGCTCGGAACATGAACAATAACTAAGCTCAATTAAATAATTATGTAATAATCATGATTATGCATCAAAAACATCTTCTAATTTTCATTAATCTCATACCAAGGGTGTGTCAATAATCCTAATTCAACAATACACCAAAAGAAGTTGAAGAGTATTCAGAGTCATGAATGCAATACATGAGTCAATTACAATCATCCGGAAAAATTGTCTAATCATAACCCTGGGCTCTCCATAGAGCCTAGCAAAGTATCTAGCTGCTCATGGCAATGAAAAGATACACAAGTTTCTCCATAGAAAGGTAAAGAGAAGAGAAGAAGTGATCAAACAGTGAAATCGCCAAAGATTTGACGAATCCGTGAAATCGTGTCCCGTGCGTATCTGATGTCTCTCTAGATCTTCTATCTCGTTCTTTTACCATATGGGGCGAGTTTTAATGTAACTTGGCCGAAATTGCATTTCAGCCCCTGCAGTTTGTAATTCTCGGACAAAATTGTAAGCTGATCTTTCCATGTCATATCTTCCTCATCCCGACTCGTATTTTGGCCTACCATATATCCTTGGAAAGCTATGGATGTCTACTTTCCATTTCCGCAGGCCTTGCTACAAAACACATTGTAGATTTTCCGAAGCATCGAAAAATAGTGAAGGCTGGTCCTGAGTGACTTTTCCAACTTTGCTTCCTTTTTGCATCTTGTTTTCTCCTCTTCATCTACCTTCATTCCAAGCATATCCAAGCCTCTCATAAGCTCCATTTCAACTATTTTACCTGATTTACACAACAATAAACAACACGTGCAATGATCTTCGCAAATATGAGAGAAAACATGCGCGAATAAGCTAGAAACCACACTTTTAACTATTAGACTTATAAATCATCAATTTAACATATTTGCGCACATATATCATATAAATCATGTGAAATAAGACTAATTCAAGTGATAAAAAAGTATCATAATAACTCCTAAATGAGAGTTATCAAATACCCCCAAACATACCTTTTGCTTGTCCCGAGCAACAACTTACTTCACTCCCCAATGATTTCCATCTATCTTTACTAGCCATGTGACACAAACGACTCGCACACACGACTATGCAATCTACATGCATTGTACAATGCAACTCGATTATTTCAAAATGCAAGTTTTGAAATAACACAAAAAAAAAAAAAAAAAAAAAAAAAATCTTCTTCTTTGGAGATCGAGCAATCTCGCTATCAGTAACCAAAATCATCAAGTTCTCACAAGTATCATTTGAAAAATCACACAACCGATAGCAAGAAATTGAAGTAGAATGATCCTACGCACAAGTTCACAAAGGGGTCCCCAAACATCCACCATAGACAATTCTAGACTCAGGCACGTCCTTTAGCTCAGAGGGTCTAGGCATCCTTTGTACTAAGGTAGTCTTTCGTCGCCAAGTCATTTGAGGTTTTTAGACCCTCTTAGCCGTGATTTCGTTTGAATGCAAATTGTCCCAGTGACGGGAGACACATCTCCGTGTAATACGGCTTGACTTTAATTTTCCCTAGATGCTCTAATTAGATGTAATCCAAATTCCCCGCGTGAACGGAGGCACATTATGTTTTTCACCGTATCTAATCCAAGAGAAGATTTTGATTCATTTTGTTTTTCATTCTCTTCTAATTTTCTTCCCGTGCATTAAGAGCCACTCGGTGTAGGCTTTTTCGGTTAGCTCTTGAGACCGCCTTAAGGGATGGTGGTTTACACTCCCTAACTTCTCTTTATGCTAGAGCAATGTACCACACGGAACCGACTCTACACGAAGATCCACCCCGATTTCAAGAGGCCACCAGTTTCCACTGAAAACAGACCATTCAACTTCCTTAGAACCAAATCCTCCTAGCACAATAAAGGAACTAAAGGTATGCCCTCGTCTAATTTCCACTTTTCCCTGAGTACCTGGGACTTCCTTCCATGAAACAGGTGCGCAAGATACTAAAAATTAAGGTTTTACTACTACGGCGCTTCCAATTCTCAGAGACTCTTTAACTGAACTCTCTTCGGTTTCAAGCTTCATCAATTGCCCACATTCTCAAAAATTTCAAATTTTCTGATTTTTCACTTTTCTAATTTATTTTTCGATTTTTTCACATTTTCCTAACTCTATATGCTTTGGCCAACTCGATTAATCACACAACTATTGGGTAGGGGGACTCAATATTTAAAAGTTCAAACAAATACATAATATACACAATCTAACAACACGAAAATATATATAACACTCTACACTAACCAAAAATATGACACAATACTACACATACTACATGTAACAAGGCGATGCAAGACAATGCAAGACGGACATGGCTAGCAAAGGTAGACATAAACACCCCCCCCCCCACACACTTGAGATATTCGTTGTCCTCAATGAATTTAGAGTGTCCCCCCCAAAGGACACGATCTCAAAGTGTAAGGATTATAGAGCAAAAATGACAAGTGTTGCAGGGCACTTCGCGTAGAGTGACTCGACAAGAAATTTAAAGCGAGAGAGAGAAATTGTACCTACGGTCCCGGAAGCCCGTTCTTACGGGACCGATTTTGCAAAATTTGGACGAGAATGGACCGGTTGGTCGACCAATTTTTCGAAAACTCGAGCAAGTCGAAGCAAGACTACCTTGTTGTGCTACTCGGTGTTCTCGTTCCAAGTCCCCCTTGGAGATATGGCCGAATCCCCCTCCAAAGCGACGAATTGTACGATTCTCGTTCTTGGAGTTCTTCCTCTTTGAATTCCCCCACACTCAAACCGCTCACTATCTCTCAAAAACTCAATAGTTAATCTTATAGTTGTGTAGGCAAGGAGCAAAACCCTCAACAATTTCGTGATTTGGATGCATTTTGAGTTTTTGGTGTGTGGTGTTCTTGAGGTTGAGAGGAAGAAGATTAAGAAGAGTGTTTTGATCCGAAATTGGGGTTGGGACTGTGAGAAATCCGGTTTTTGACTTTAAATAGTAGCCCCTGAATACCCAAAATGCCCTCAATTAATGAGGCTTCCAGAGCATTTCGGCCCGAAATGATTTCGAATTATCAAAACAAACCCTCTTTTCATTTTGGCCCGAAATAATTTCATTTCGGCCCAAAATTCCCTGGGACTTACCGGTTTTTGTTTTTTCTCTATTTTCTTCATCCGGTGTCCGATTCCTTCGATTCTCGCGATGACGGACTCGTCATTGAATGTAGAATCCCATGTTGGAGGATTCAAAGAACATAAACTTAATAAAATAATGAAAGTCCTACTCTACATTGGGTTGCCTTCAAAGAAGAGCATGTAATTTAAGGTCGACGGCCCGACCCGATTACCTTTTCCACCTCACGAGGGTGGTCTGGCACATAGTGCCGCTTCCAGTTTTGCTTTCCTATGCTGATTTTGAAGCACTGCTTCATGTGCGTGCACCGCTGATGGCTTGTTCCTTTCCCAGTAGTGAGGTGGATCCGCTTGCGATAAATCAGGAAGTTGTCGCTTCACTTGGACAACAAATGGAACCCCTGGCTTATGCTCCCACGAGTACTGAGGTGTTGGTTTGAAGACCCGAAAAGTCTCTATGTCCTCATGTACCCTCAAAATCAGCTCTCCATTCTCCACATCAACGAGAGTATGCCTAGTTACTAAAAACGACCTACCTAGAATTATAGGCACATCACCAGCTTGCATGTCCAATATGACAAAGTCAGCTGGCATGATCAGGATTCCAACCCTCACAAGTACATCCTGTATCATCCCACAGGCTCTCTTGGATAATTTGTCTGCAAAATGAAGAGTGATCCAGGTTTTATGACACTCCCCCACACTTAAATTTTTGAATACCGAAAGAGGCATCAAATTCCCGCTTACTCCCAAATCGCAGAGAGCTCTTCCAGTGTAGGCATCACCCAATGTAGCTTCAATGAAAAAACTACCTGTATTCTTCTTTTTCTTAGGTGGCCCATGAAAAACACATGAACTAACATGCTCTCACTCTCTGAAATTCATCCACTGCTTTCATATCAAGGACTGCATCCTTAATAAACCGAGAATACTTAGTAATCTTTTGAAGTGCCTCGATCAAGGGAATATTAATATGAATTTTCAAAATACATTAAGAAAGCGCCTGGACTCCTCAGAATCATCCTTCTTCTTCCTATTTCGCAAAGTATATGGAAGTTCTGAAGAAGAAGGAGGAGATGAAATTAATAACTCAATGGAATCCTCCTCGTTCTCCTGAGTCATGCCCTATGATTGGGGGACCATGATAGGAGTCTTCTCAGAATCGAAGACTTCATGCTCCTTCTCCTTGGATGCTACCGCTCTGGCATGAGTAGGATATGGGGGGTCTTTGATTGAAATACCACTGGGAGTGGTGATGGATTGAACATGTTCCTCAGATGTAAGAACAGTGTGTTCCGGTGTTCTGTGTTCGAGTTGCTGCTTAAGATCCTTAACTTCTGCTAGAGCTCCCCACAGTGAAACTGCATAAGTAGTGCACTCTGCAATCATGATCATCACGTGCTGACCCTTCACTTTCATCACTCCTCTCAGCTCAGCCAACTCTGAAACTAATTCTTGTTGTTGCTGCTGCAACTCTGAAACTACTGCTTCATGCACTGCCTCCCTTGCATTGACCTGAACTGTGCCATAATCAATTGCATTATGCTTCATCATTTCTTGCTGGTGGGACCCATAATCCAAGCTCTCCTCTTCTTCCACCGCACGTCTCATCAGCTCATATGCACCCTCCGAGTCGCATTTGAACAATAAATTGCCCCCAGCTTCTTTGTTAATTTTTTCCTTTCAGGATTTCCAAGTGCATCGTAGAAGACCTATATGATATGGGCTTTGTCAATGCCATGGTTGGGGCATCTACGTAGCAAACAATTTAGGCACTCCCATGCTTTGACAAGTGATTCATTTTTCTCTTTCCTAAAATTCCAAATCTCGTTCTGCAGCTGAATCATGCGTTAGATGGGAAAACATTTACCCATGAACAAGGAGGTAAACTATTCCCACGTCTTGATTGAGTTGGATGGAAATGAATCTAGCCAATCCACAGAGCCTCCCTTGAGACAATGAGGGAAGAAAAACAACTTTAATGCTTCAGTAGTGACCCGACTATAGCGTATTAAGCCATAATGGCTCTGAAATCTCACAACGAATTTATGTGGGTATTCCTCATATGTACCAGCAAAGGTGCACTGTTCCTGAGAAATTGGAAGGTGCTCAGCTTTAGGCAGAAGCTCTCGGCGTGGATTTGTCGCACCACAATTGCTGGCTCCCTTCCTTTAAGATCAGCCTGAAATGCATGGATTATTGCTTTTCCAGAACATTGTACGGCATTGAGGTCGGTCGCGGTCTACATGTTTCCGCTAGTGCTTTCTCTACGGCTGCAGCCACCATAGCTTGTAGCTGCTCCGTCGTGAGGCTAATCTGCCATTGGCCTTCTACCATAGCTGCCTGAGAAGACAACACCAGCACACCTGTGTGGCAAACAGATAGTAACAAAAATAAAAACTCCAAACTAATTTCTAACTAAACAATCTACTGTTGTCTCTGGCAACGACACCAAAAACTTGACACGATTTCTTACGTGTTACCGCAAGTGCACGGTTCAAGTAATGAGTATATTTAGTACTCGGGTTGTCGAATTCCACGAGGACAAGCTCGATATTGTTTAGTGATAATGTTAGTTTAAAGTGAAGTAAGTGGGAGGAATGTAGTAAGAATTGTGAGGTTGCCACCCCCAAACAAGTGGCTCTATGGAAATACTGAAAAGATATTGTTTTTGTGGTTTTCCAATTAAACAAGGTTTAATTAAGTATGGAGGGGGACTAGGCGATCTATGTATCACCTAGGGTTGTCTTACAATTTTGGATACTCTATTGAAACACGCTAATCCTAACTCAGTTATGCAAGGTAACTAGTCACTACGATCTTCTCTCGATCTCTCACAACCCTACGTCACGGTCTACTACAGGTCCTGTCGGTCCATTATCGTCTACCAAATGTCCAATCCTATTAAAATCACCTCTGGACCTCATTGATTTATAATTGTGTTCATGTTCTCTATCACCCTAGGCTAAGTCTACGTCGAGCACTCCACCTAAGTACTAGCGATTCCTGGTAGCTACTCCATTGTTGCTAAGATTGAAGCTCGGAACATGAACAATAACTAAGCTCAATTAAATAATTAAGTAATTGTTGGAATAGGTTCCCTAGAGGCAGTCTAATATTTAGTAAGAACAATGTAATTGTCTAGAATATTCATTTCTTATATATTGTGATATTTAATAGATTGAAGTCCTTAGAGACAATGTGTTGTCTATCTTAAATATCCCCAGTCCATTATATTGATTAATAGGACGATCAAATAGAGACTAGTATGTGTGTAGATTGATATTGAGATATCAATTCTAACACATGGGTATGCATTAGGAGTAATGGCATACTGGATTGACCCACAACGAGAATGATACATTAGATTATGTTAAGTCATAATCGCTTCTCATAGTGCTAATATAATTGCAATCCATAGACTTGAAGTCAATATATACTCTAGTTGTGAAATATCGTGCTTTGATGTTATCAAACATTACACAGTAACTGGGTAATCATAAAGGTAGTTATCGGGCATGATAGGAAGCAAGCTTAGAGATCATAGTGATGTAGAGAGGATTTGTCCCTCCTACATAATGGGATTAAATATCCAAGCCCACTCGAGGGATGAGGCTTATTGAATGTCTGGCTAGACTCAGATCAATCAATATGGAGATATTGATGTTATCTGCTTGCATAAGCATATTCCCAAGATTGAGGAACTATGGATTGATATACGAGCGTGACTATTTATATCTCGTGTCCAATCCGAATATGGAGAAAAAGGAATAGTGCAATATGATATATTGGGTTGCATGGATGTGTTGCTAGACACCGCTCCATGTTAGTAATAGGTTACTACCAACTAAGTAGAAACCTATGGGATCACACGTCAAATAGAGTAGAACTAGATTTGGGATTAAATAATATGATTAATTAATAAGAAGGATCATTGTGCAACACTTTGCAAACTTAGTAGGACTAATACGCAAGGAAGGGACTAATCCAAGTTCATGTAGAACTAGGAAGGACCTCTATGTAGTTAACAATGAGTTGTTGGACTATATAAAGGAGGCTCTAGCTTCCTCCCCACTAATGTTATTAGACATAACAGAAGAGAGTGGGATAGAGCAAAAGAGAGAGCAAGATCAAGCTAGAGGCGTCCGCCCCTAGCCCGTCCGCCCCCTTCCCGTCGGCTCAAAGAGAGGCTCGAACCCTCCCTTTGCCTCCTTTGGTTGCTTGATTCCTTTTTCCCTATTCCTCCGGTCCAAGCTAGCACTTGAGAAGGAAGAATCTAGATCTCACCTCTAGACGTGGATCAACCGTATAGACGAGGAAAATATTCTTCGTGTGATCTCCCAAACCAAAAAAGTTACACAAATACTATGTCCCTTATCATGTTATGATGTCTCCTCCTATGATCCTTGGTGGGATTTGAGTAGGATTAATTTTTTTTTATTCCGGTGTGTTACCTACGTCAAAACCCATTAGTGGTATCAGAGCAACAAGTCGTAGTGCATAACATGATTTTATGTGTTACGATTTCAGTTTATACACCGTATTGTTTAATTTACACGAAAACTGAAATTATTTGGCATAGTTGATGCAAATTGAATATGATTCAATAAACAAGATCTAATTTAATATTTGATGTTAGAATTGGTGAGTTTAATCACATAAGATGTGAATTATTGGGTTCTTGAAAATTAGGATTCATGGGCACATAGTTGAAAAGGAGTTTCCAATTGTGCAAACAATTTTATGGAAACATCCATAAAGAAAATAACCATGCTTGGGCAACAAGGAAGAAGGGAATGAGGCTACAGCCAAGCAAGGCTGCGAGTCAATAGGGCGTCCGGACTTGGGCCGGGCCCACGTGACGGGCGGGGGTCCTCCTAGGGTTTCGGCCCATGAATGGCTTGGAGAAGAAGACTAGAGAACCGAAGAAGCCAAAAGACAAAAAGGACACCCCTAGGCGCGCGGCTATGGTGGAGCACATGGAGATGATCTTGTCACTTTAGGGCAATTGGATATTATCATTTGCTTGATAATATCTTAGTCTAGGGGCCATATCCATGCCACGTTAGTTTTATTTTTGTGGATGTTTATTATTTATGTCTTGTTATTTATTTTTATGTGTATAGATACTAGCAAAACGTTAACAAGATAATAACAAACAAGGATGGTCTTTTATTGTGGATTGCCCAATCCAAATAAGTAGATCATGCTGATTGGATCAACCAAACAAATTAAGATTAAAATCCCTCAATTAAACATTGTGTTTTGCCTTCTCTTGCCAAAACACCATTAATGATCAGGGTTTATTAAAATTCGGGCTATCCAAATCAAGGGGATTTTAATTTACCATGATGTGTTGCGGACGACACAAGCTAGTAATGTGTGTATGTTGAAGCAAGAGGTTGGACGCAACTGGGTAAGACTCAATTAGATTGATGAACCTAGAGGCATGACAATTAGGTGTTATCCATGGGATAAAGAATAAAGAGTTATTCACCTAATTCGACCAAGAGTTGCATGGGATGCAATTGGAATGGTTCCTACCTAAATAACCTATTCTTGGGTGACTTGCCAAAGCATGCTCAAGAAGAAGTGAAAAAGGGATCTTGGACCTACTAGAAAATATAATGATATTTTCCGCATTAATGGTGAGGGCTATTAATCCGAGAAAAATAGTGGGAGCTATAGTTGATGATCTAGCCATTGTTGAATATAGTTAAATTGTTCAAAATACTAAAATTGCACATTTCTCGTTTTGTAGAATTCCAAATGGCAAACAACAACCCATCGACTTCATCCGTACAATTTTTCCTTCAGAAGGATAAATTGTCTGGAACGAATTTCCTTGACTGGTACAGAAACTTAAGGATTGTCCTTATGCAAGAAAAGAAGCTGTACGTCTTGGACACTCCGATTCCTGAACCACCACAAGAAGAGTCTATTTTAGCGGAAGTAAGGGCACGTCAGAAACATATTGATGATTCTAATGACGTGACTTGCCTCATGCTTTGCACCATGACTTCTGAGCTTCAAAAGCAGCATGAGAACATGGAGGCCTATGATATGATCATACACTTGAAACAATTGTTTGAGGAACAGGCAAGGCATGAACGCTATGAGGTGTCTAAAGCATTGTTCAAGAGTAGTCTAGCAGAGGGGAATCCAGTAGGGCCTCATGTGCTTCGAATGATCGGGTATATTGAGAACCTTGAGAGACTGGGGTTCCCACTTGGTCAAGATTTGGCAACTGATCTTGTCTTGCAATCGTTGCCTGACAGTTATAATCAGTTCATCATGAACTATAATATGAACGAGATTAGTGGGACTCTTCCAGACTTGTTGAACATGCTAAAGACAGCTGAACAGAGCGTCAACAAAGGCAAGGGCAATGCCATAATAATGGTACATAAGAAGAAGGGCAATGGAGTTGCTTCTACTTCCAAAGGAAAGCGCAAGAAAGTTGTGAAATCCAAGGAAGCCCTAAAGCCTAGTGGAGGCATGGCTAAAGGTGAATGTCACTACTGCAGCTAGCCGGGTCAGTGGAGGATGAATTGCCCTATATATTTGGAGGATAAGAAGCTTGAAATAGTGATTCTACCACCACCATGTATTTATGTTATAGACATCAATCTTTCTATTTCTTCATCTTGGGTACTGGATACTGGATGTGGTTCTCACATTTTTCGAAATGTGCAGGATTTGAAAAGAAGTAGAAGATTGGCTAAAGGGGAGAAAGATCTGCGCGTCGGGAATGGAGCAAGAGTCCTACTTGCTATTGCAGCGTACTACGACTATGAGATTTGGCAGATGGATGTCAAAACAGTGTTCCTTTATGGGAACCTCCTCGAGGATGTGTACATGACACAGCCGGAGGGTTTTTAGGATCCAGAGAATGCCAATAAAGTCTGTAAGCTGCAAAGATCCATTTTTGGATTAAATGAAGCATCTGGGAGCTGGAATCGACGTTTTGATGACGCATTCAAAGAGTTTGGCTTCATCAAGAACGAAGATGAGCCTTGTGTTTACAAGAAGGTTAGCGGGAGTTCTGTAGCATTTCTGGTCTTATATGTGGATGACATACTAATCAGTGGAAACGACATTCCTACTTTGAAATCTGTTAAAGATTGGCTAAGAAAGTGTTTTGCAATGAAGGACTTAGGAGATGCAGCCTGTATACTTGGTATAAAGATTTATATGGATAGATCTTGAAAGTTGCTCGGCCTAAGTCAAAGTACATATATAGACAAGGTGTTGTAGAGGTTCAACATGCAAGATGCAAGAAGGGATTCTTGCCCATGTCGCATGGATTCACTCCTTCAAAGAATGACTATCCCTCCAATGAGATTGAGAAGGACCGCATGAGTAGGATACCCTATGCTTCGGCCATAGGATCCATCATGTACGCCATGTTGTGTACTAGGCCAGACGTATCATATGCGTTGAGTATGGTGAGCTGATATCAGTCCAGTCCGGGTGAGAGTCACTGGATTGCTGTCAAGAACATGCCAAAGTACTTGATAAGATCTAAGGATGCGTTCTTGATATTTGGAGGTAACATGCTCATTTAAATTCACTCTCTAAAATTCATCCACTGCTTTCATAACAAATACTGCATCCTTAATAAACAGAGAATACTTAGGCATCTTTTGAAGTTCCTCAATCAAGGGAATATTAATATGCAGTTTCGAAAATACATTAAGAAAGCGCATGTACTCCTCAGAATCATCCTTCTTCTTCCTATTACGCAAAGTATATGGAAGTTCTGAAGAATAAGAAGGAGATGAAATTAATAACTCAATGGAATCCTCCTCGTCCTCCTCATTCATGCCCTTTGATTGGGGGACCATGATAGGAGTCTTCTCAAAATCGAATACTTCGTGCTCCTTTGCCTTGGAAGCTACCGCTCTGGCATGAGTAGGATATGGGGGTTCTTTGAGTGAAATACCACTGCGAGTGGTGATGGCTTGAACATGTTCTTCAGATGCAAGAACAGTGTGTTCCGGTGTTCAGTGTTCGAGTTGCTGCTTAAGATCCTTAACTTCTGCTAGATCTTCCCGGAGTGCAACTGCAGAAGTACTGCTCTCTGCAATCATGGTCATCGCGTGCTGACCCATCACTCCTCTCAGCTCAGCCAACTCTGAAACTAATTCTTGTTGTTGCTGCTTCAACTCCGAAACCACTGCTTCATGCACTGCCTCCACCGCATTGACCTGAACTGTTCCATAATCAATTGCATTTTCCTTCGTCATTCCTTGATCGTGGGACTCATAATCCAAACTCTATTCTTCTTCCACCACACATCTCATCAGCTCATATGCACCCTCCGAGTCGCATTTGAAAAATAAATTGCCCCCAGCTTCTCTGTCGATTTTGTCTTTGTCAGTATTTCCAAGTGCTTCGTAGAAGACCTGGATGATATGGGTTTTGTCAGTGCCATGGTTGGGGCATCTACGTAGCAAACAATTTAGGCGCTCCCATGCTTTGACAAGTGATTCATTTTTTTCTTGCCTAAAATTCCAAATCTCGTTCTGCAGCTGAATCATTCGTGAGATGGGAAAACAATTACTCATGAACAAGGAGGCACACTCTTCCCACATCTTGATTGATTTGGATGTCAACGAATCTAACCAATCCACAGCGCCTCCCTTGAGACAATGAGGGAAGAGCATCAGCTTTAATGCTTCAGAAGTGACCCCACTATAGCGAATTAACCCATAATGGCTCTGAAATCTCCCAACCAAATTTATGTGGGTCTTCCTCATATGTACCAGCAAAGGTGCACTGTTCCTGAGAAAATTGGATGGTGTACAGCTTTAGGCAGAAGCTCTCGGCCTGAACTTGTGCACCACAATTGCTGGCTCCCTTCCTTTAAGATCTGCCTCAAATGCATGGATCATTGCTTTTCCAGAATAGTTGTACGGCATTCAGGTCCGCTGTGCTCTAGATGTTTCCGCTAGGGCTTTCTTTACGGCTGCAGCCACCATAGCTTGTAGCTGCTCCGTCGTGAGGCTAATCTGCCATCGGCCTTCCGCCATAGCTGCCTGAGAAGACAACACTAGCACACTCGTGAGGTAAACAGATAGTAACAAAAATAAAAATAAAATAAAAAATCCAAACTAATTTCTAACTAAACAATCTACCGTTGTCCCCGGCAACGGCACCAAAAACTTGACACGATTTCTTCCGTGTTACCGCAAGTGCACGGTTCAAGTAATGAGTATATTTAATACTCGGGTTGTCAAATCCCACGAGGAAAAGCTCGAGATTGTTTAGTTATAACGTTAGTTTAAGGTGAAGTAACCGGGAGTAATGTAGTAAGAATTGTGAGGTTGCCACCCCCAAACAAGTTGCTCTATGGAAATACTGATTTTTTTTGTGGTTTTGAAATTAAACAAGGTTTTATTAAGTATGGAGAGGGACTAGGCGATCTATGGATCACCTAGGGTTGTTAGACAATTCTGGATACTTTATTGAAACACGCTAATCCTAACTCAGTTATGCCAGGTAACTAGTAACTACGATCTTCTCTCGATCTCACGCTGTCCTATGTCACAGTCTACTACAGGTCATGTCGTTCCACTATCGTCTACCAAATGGCCAATCCTATTCAAACTACCTCTCAGTCTCATTGATTTAGAATTGTGTTCATGTTCTATATCACCCTAGGCTAAGTCTCAGTCGAGCACTCCACCTAAGTACTAGCGATTTCTGGTAGCTACTCCATTGTTGCTAAGATTGAAGCTCGGAACATGAACAATAACTAAGCTCAATTAAATAATTAAGTAAGTGTTGGAATAGGTGCCCTAGAGGCAATCTAATATTTAGTATGAACATTGTAATTGGATAGAATATTCATTTATTATATATTGTGATATTTAATAGAATGAAGTCCATAGATACAATGTGTTGTATCTTAAATATCCCTAGTCCATTATATTGATTAATAGGACGATCAAATATAGACTAGTATGTCTGTAGATTGATATGGAGATATCAAGTTTACGTACCTTAGAGTTTAATTCACTAGATACTCTAGTTGTGAAATATCGTGCTTTGATGTTATCAAACATTACACCGTAACTGGGTAATAATAAAGGTAGTTATCGGGCATGATAGAAAGCAAGCTTAGAGATCGTAGCGATGTAGAGAGGATTTGTCCCTCCCACATAATGGGAGTAAATATCCTCGACCACTCGAGGGATGAGGCTTATTGAATGTATGGCCAGACTCGAATAAATCAATATGGATATATTGATGTTATCTGCTTCCATAAGCACATTCCCATGATCGAGGAACTATGGATTGGATATACGAGTGTGACTATTTATGTCTTGTGTCCAATCCGGATATGGAGACAAAGGGATATTGCAATATGATATATTGGGCACAAGAGGTTTGTCGGGATCACTGATTATTTCTATTAGTTGCGTTGCATAAATGTGTTGCTAGACACCGCTCCATGTTAGTAATAGGTTACTATCAACTAAGTAGAAACCTATTGGGTCACACGTGAAATAGATTACAACTAGATTTGGGATTAATTAATATGATTAATTAATAAGAAGGATCATTGTGCAACATATTGCAAACTCAGTAGGACTAACATGCAAGGAAAGGACTAATCCAAGTTCATGTAGAACTAGGAAGGACCTTTATGTAGTTAACAAGGAGTTGTTGGACTATATAAAGGAGGATATAGCTTCCTTCCCACTAATGTTATTAGACATAACACAAGAGAGTGGGAGGGAGCAAAAGAGAGAGCAAGAAAAAGCTACAGGCGTCCGCCCCTAGCCCGTCCGCCCCCTTCCCGTCGGCTCAAAGAGAGGGTCGAACCCTCCATTTGCCTCCTTTGGTTGCTTGATTCCTTCTTCCCTCTTCATCCGGTCCAAGCTAGCACATGAGAATGAAGAATCTAGATCTCACCTATAGATGTGGATAAACCGTAGAGACGAGGACAATATTCTTCGTGTGATCTCCCAAACCAAAAAAGGTACATAAATACTATGTCCCTTATCATGTTATGATGTCTCTTCCTTTGATCCTTGGTGGGCTTTGAGTAGGATTAAATTTTTAAAATTCCGCTGCGTTACCTACGTCAAAACTGAACGGTAAAAATCATGATTATGCATCAAAAAAATCTTCTAATTGTCATTCATCTCATACCAAAGGTGTGTCAATTACCCTAATTCAACAATACACCAAAAGAAGTTGAAGAGTATTCATAGTCATGGATGCAATACATGAGTCAATCACAATAATCCGGAAAAGATGTCTAATCATAACCCTAGGATCTCCATAGAGCCTATAAAAGAATCTAGCTGCTCATGGAAATGAAAAGATACACAATTTTCTCCATAGAATGATAAAGAGAAGAGAAGAAGTGATCAAACAGTGAAATCGCAAAAGAGTTAACGAATCCGTGCAATCCCCAAGCTCCAAGATTTTCTACAATGATGTCTCGTGCGTCTCTGATGTCTCTCTAGGTCTTCTATCTTTTTAATAGCTGGGGCGAGTTTTAATGTAACTTGGCGGAAATTGCATTTCAGTTCAGCCCCTCCAGTTTGTAATTCCCGGACAGAATTGTTAGCTGAACTTGCACAGGTCATATCTCCCTCATCCGGAATCGTATTTGGGCCTACCATATATCTTTGGAAATCTATGGATTTCTACTTTGCAATGCCGCAGGACTTGCTCCAAAAATCATTGTAGATTATCCTGAGCATTGAAAATAGTGAAGGCTGGTCCTGAGTGACTTTTTCAACATTACTTCCTTTTTGCATCTTCGTTTCTCCTCATCATCTACCTTCATTAAAAGCATATAGAAGCGTCTAATAAGCTCCATTTCATCTATTTTACCTTAGATACTCAACACTAAACAACCCGTGCAATTATCTGATTTTTATATGAGAGAAAACATGCGTGAATAAGCTAGAAACCACACTTTTAACTATTAGGCTTATAAATCATCAAATTCACATATTTGCGCACATATATCATATAAATCATGTGAAATAAGCCTAATGCAAGTGATAGAAAGTATCATAATAACTCTGAAATGAGAGTAATCATTGTCCCAAGAGGTACAACGCATACAAATACCCTACAAAATTGATGGTATAAGGATGGGTAAGGAAGAGTTCTTTTTACCTAATATAGCTACTACCTCTAAGCACTTAACTCATTCTGTGTTAATTGTTGAAGCCAAATCTTGTTTACTATAATGATGAGGTGTGTAGTACCAAAACACAATTCAAAGGTATTGCTACCTGATAGGGTATTGTATCTTATGTACTTGGTGATACATGGATATGAGTTTTATCTTCCAAGCATTGTAATGGAACACATCTGGAAATACCTATGACAACCTCCTCTCACTTATCCTTCATCATCTGGAAATACCTGTCGACAAGGAAGAGACAATTACTACTGGTTTTGGAATGATATATTAAAAGTCCTTTCAAAGGATTGTAATTGTGAAAACCAATAAGGCAGTATGGGAGTTATACTCTGAATTTTCTGCTGATGAGTTGAAGGCCAAGAATTGGAAGCCTAAATCCTTAACCACTCCATTAGCCCTACCTTCCGCACCTCAATACAAGTCTCAAGTTCTTCAAAAGCTAGATTTTATGGACAATGAACTAGATGAGCTAAATAGGGTTAGTATCAGATGAGTAATGAGTTTATATTGATGAAGTACATGATTGAAAGTGTTTTAAAGAGCATAAATTTGACACATTTGGAAGAAGAGGACTTGCCAGCTTAAGAAGGGTCAAGGAAGTCAGGATCCACCAGAGACTTTCTTGATGAACACAGTACTGAGGATGAAGCTTTTCGAGATAAGGCTGCTGGTACAAAGGCTTATGAGGCTAAGGAACCAGGTGAGGAAGACAGTATTGACTCAGGGATGCTGCTCACATAAGTCCTACACAAGAAGAAAAAGAAGGAAATGTTCCAGCAATAGACACCTCAGAACAAGAGGATGATGTGGTTGCTGATAAGCCTTGTGAAGAAGTTTCTCACGAAGAGGATCAACAAGAAGGTGGAGAAGAAAGTGATCAAGATGATGGTGCAGGGCCTAAGACTGATGAAGTTCCAAAGCCTTGAATTCAAGCTTCTCTATATTCTTTTCAAAGCCTTAAAAATCCTCTCTTTCAAAACTTCTAATTTCTTTAAGTTTTTTAGTTTTCAAAATAAGGTTGATCCAACATTTTCTCACTTTATTGATGAAAGTCAACAAGGGGGAGAAATTTTAGGACATTAATATTATTTTCTGTTTTTAGATGGTTTTAGAGAGATCTAGTTTAGAGATCTGTGGAAGTTTTTGAACTATTTAGTTGTTTTGGTTATTCAGTTTGAATTTGATTCAGTTATTATATATGATTGTACGATTATTGGTTTTTGAGCTTACGCAACTGTTTATGCTATGCTGCTAGTGTTTATATTTTTCAGAAGTGCAGTTCTAACAAATTATTTGGTTTCGTCTTTCATCAAGGCGAAGACAAAAAGCTCACAGTTATTTTCAAAGCCTTGAAACTTTCAGAGGGAGAGTTCTTACTCCTATTCATCTCTGATCTCCTACACTTGATCATGCTATATTAGATGACGAAAGACTGAGCATGAACTGAGAGAGAGTTATAACTTGACTTACTCTCATTATTTGTCTAAGTGTTTTGCAGGGAGTATCTAACTTTGTTTTTTCATTAAGTTTCCTTATCTCCAGAGTTGCAGAATAGGAATTACAAGCCTGCAGATTGATCCTACAAGTATGGAAAGTTGTCTGTACATTCCTTAGACTTAGGGATTGAAAATCAGAGCAAAATCAGTGAGAAAATCAAGCAGTTGGCCGTTGGAATTAAGCTGTTGAGAGTCAAGGATTCTGCAGAGGATCTTTAGGGATTTATGTTGAAGAATTCCTATAAAATTTGCTATTAAAATTGACAGATTACCCAGTGATTCAGAAAGATAAAGAAGCACGTATCATTACAAATAGATAAATACTCTCAAACGGATTGACAAGTATCATTGAAGAAGATCAAAACTCCACTCAATCAATTTCCGTTTCTAGAAGAACACTTCAAGCTTTACTACTTAACTTTGTTTACAGTGTTCTTCATTATGAGTTAAGTTTGTATATCATTATGTTCTATTACATAATATTTTGTTCTTGTTAGTTTTTCAAGAGGAACAATAGAGAATTCTTATTATAATCAATTAGCTAGAGCATGTACTAGATAGGTTAGTGAGAACCACAGGCTGGAAAAGAGTTAGCGAATACTCTTGGTCTGATATCTTGAGCTTAGCTTTTGATTAATATGAAGTGTTGAAACCCTAGAGGGATTAGATCCCTCAAGTAGAGAGTAGGTCACTTGGGACCAAAATTTGTAGCAAATCACTGAGTACTTTTTCTTGCATTTCAGTTCTTTACTTGTCTTCATAACTTCTTCAAAACAGGTTTCAGTTCAAAGCTTTGAAAGGCTTTTCAAAGACTTGAAAACTATCAGTAACGTTCAAATTTTCTGTCTTAAGTTCAAAGCCTTGAAACTGAGTTCAAAGCATTTAAACACTTCTAATTCTTCACACTCTTTTTAAAATCCACTCTTTTGGCAAAAGTTTCCATACACCATTCAACACCCCCCCCCCCCCCCCGCGCATTTGTAGCATTTGATCCGATATTTGTTACCAGCATTATTATCCTCAGCTTCAAATGCTTTTGTATCACGAGCCTAAACTACTTCAACCGCTCTTGAATCATGAGCTTATACACTACGTCAATACTCTACGACCGAAAAGCTTATACTGTGTCACTCCTAACTTGCACGAGTATAAAATGCATAGGCTAAATTGAACAACGCTTGGCTTGATCCTATGAAAGTACGTAGGCAGCTTGGAACATTCTTACGAGTACATTCATTCCAAAAATAAAATCCCCCATTTTTATGGATTCTTATAAACGCAAAATAATGTCAATTTGCTTCAAGCCAAGACATTCTGAAATGGTGAGATATTAAAATACACTCTCGAAAGGGATTGAAACTCTTGTTGATCCTACAAGAAGTCAAACTACACTCATTTTCTCTCTCAAGTTTTTGAAGTCTCCATTATCGCCACCTGATCCCATCCATGACAAGCAACATTGTTACTTCTCAAGCTCACCAACGTTGCCTAGTATGTTAATAAGCTCATCAAGCATTGTCGCTCCCATGGTTCCGAATTGGATCCTTCATAGTCATGGTTGCATCCTAGAGGATTTGACCATCCTCATGGTTAATCTCCAAAGCATTACGATTCTGCAAGATAAATAAAATCCATTGATGCCTTGACCCCAGAGCCAAATAATGACATTTTCATTGCTTTTCATGAACCTTTTTTTGTTGTGTTCCTTGCCTCTTGGCACTTGTGTGGCACAAGCCATCGGTTAAAAATGCTCAGCCACTCGCCAATTTCTCGATAATCAAGCAAATATGAAGTTTCCTGACTGAGGAGTTACATGAAGTTGAACCCAATGTAAACTCTCCGGGATTGACAAAGTATTTCTACGCAAGTCGTGAAAGCGTCAACAAAAGATGAATTCAAAATTTCGAGACCCGTCCACCAACAAGTTACTGGAGTCGGCGAACAAGTCTCGAGGGGGAATTTGTTGACACACAAAAATTAATCATTTAAGAGCATCGGAAGTGCTACTAAATATCAGAGTTCAAAAGAAAAGATGAAGAACCTTTTCTTGAAATGGTGATGTAACTGTGTTGGCCTCCTATTCAGTCCGTCAGAAATGGGTTTGTCGTATCGCCCACAACCCTTGTAGCTCGTTTTCTCTTCCAAGATCATTGCAAAGGAAATGGAAGGTATCTGCTTGCTGCATCAACTGGAACTCAGTGAAGAAGATGGGTTGACTGTAGTGCGTAGTTTCCTTATATAGGAGTTCAAGCAAGTCTAGCAAGATAAAAAAACAATTTTCAAAAAGATTCTCACAATTTGTTCAGATTCTATCTAATTCAGTTTGTGAGTTTAAATTGGTTAACAGATCGTTCTTATGAGGGGGATGAAGGCGGAAAGAGGTGAAATTAAATTATGTGGAGTTTAACCAGAATCATTCAGTTGGTTTGTCATTGTATTCAAATCCCAACAGAAAGATTGAAGACGCCAACATCCGAAGTGACGATGTGTTCAATTGAATGAAACAAAAATGTTGGGCTTAAATGTTGATCTACTCTTTAGAAATAGATGTATGGGCCCAACAAAGAAATGGGGGATCCAAGTGTCAAGGCCTGCTAAATAAATGCACCAGATCATAAAGTCTAGCTGGGCTATTGATGCAATAAAATCAATTGGAGTTTGATACACACATCGGAGGAATTTCAATTTCAATCCCAAGCAAAGGTTGAGAAGATTGATGAGTTACAAAAGAATGTTGGAAATATGCTTGCTGGTAAACAGGCGTTGTGTTCTGAAAGCGAAGTTCAAATGCCCAAGGATCGACAGAATAAAAAAAAAAATAAATATCAAAGCAAGTTTTGAGAATGTCAACTGCTGATCACTTCAAAATTTTGAGACATGACCACCAACAAGCTAACGGAGGAGGCGAACAAGTCTCGAGGGGGAATTTGTTGACACACAAAAAATTAATTATTTTACCACTATTTTGGTAGCGCAAAAATGTCACGTGTGAGACGCTACAGTGGTTGAATAAAATGAAAAAATAGTTACATATTATATCGTTACTAATTAAATTGGGACTATATTCATATGTAATTATTTTTTACTATTATCTCGTAACAAATTAAAGAGATAGTAAAAAATGGGTTGGTATTATCTTTTTGATCTCAAATCTCAAATAAAAGGACAAAAATGCCCCCACTCGGTTTTCCTATAAATAGAGGTGCATTCCAAGAGGAAAAAGTTCCAAAGGCTACAGAAGATTCGACGAACATGCCGCCAAGGCCCGGAGGACTTCATCCAAGTCCCGGAGGACATCAATTCAGCTGCCAGAGATCCCGACTCAGTCAAATCTAAGATCATAAGCCAAAGCTCCTCCGAAAATGCCGCCAAGGCCTGTGAGGACTTCATAGCTGCGACATCACCATCTCCACAAAGATTGGAGAAGCTCAAGCCATTTGACTCGATATCAAGTCACTCAGACCCTCGATCGAAGAAGAAGGAAATAAGAATCAAAGGGGAGTATTTTCTTATTTAAGAAAGTACATACCAGAGATTAAAATCCCAGTTTATTATTATTTTTTGATCTAATTTAATTTGACGCGAATTTCCTTGTTCCTCAAATCCGAACAAGAATTTTATGTACAAACATCTAGCACACCCGGTGGGACTCGAAACAACAATCATCCCTTCATTTCTTCTTACAGAAAATCAATCAACCTTGTTGGTGATGTCTTCCTGCAAATGTGTTTCAACAGTTCCGGAGCACAAAATCCAGAAAATCAGATTTGCAAGTTCTGACAAAGATAGCTCAGAACAAGTGAAGAAAGTTTTGGACCAATGGCCCGAAGCAAAATTGTGTCCCTAGGCCACCCTCCCATGGTGTTGATGCCCAAATCTACTCTGGTGTTTGGATTCAACCTTCCAGATGTGCCTTATCAGCCCATCCAATTTGAAACTCACAAAGAAAATCATGATGCGTCGGGGGCAGCAAGCAAGTGAACTCACCAATGCAAAAATCCCCTATGTAGTCATCAACCGAAGGATATCCTGATGGTGATAATGTTTCTAAAGATGATGAGGAGTAGGAGGATGCTCACAAATCAGAATATTCCTTCAATGCCGCTGAGTCGAAGTCACATAATGACGACGGGCCTACATATACTAACTGCTCTAACATGACCGTCATGACCACAAATTTCATGGCTTTAGACGAGCAGGTTTCACTCTTGTCTAAGAGCGTCGAGGATATGAAGATCACTATGGAGAAACCTTAACTTCAGTTTGCAGCACTGATGAACATGATGGATAATATGGGAGAATCAAGCCATGTTTTCCAAGGCCCTCCAAGAACTAAAGATGTAGCTGGCCAAAACAAAGAAAATATGTCAAATCTGAATGTCTCGGTAGAGGGTTCCATTCCTGTCAGCCAGTTGAAGAGTTTTATTTAACAGGGTATAAGAAGCCTTACTCCGAAAGGATCGAGCTCTTGCAATTGCCGTCAGGATATCCTCTAAAGTTTAAGTTCTTCAGTGGTAAAGGAAATCCCAGATAGCATATTGCTTATTTCGTGGAAACATGCATTAACGCAGGTTCGTATCGTGACCTACTTGTCTAGCAGTTTGTCCGAACACTTGATGGTTATGTCTTTGATTGGTATGGAGATCTTGAGCCCTGATCAATCGACAAGTGGGATCATATGGAGAACCAGTTCTTCAATTGATTCCACATCACACGAAGGACAGTGAGCATGACTGGGCTCCCTAACACCCGCCAATGGAATAATGAGCTCGTGATCGACTACATCAACCGATGGAGAAATCTGAGTCTCAACTACATTGATTGACTTAGTGGAAGTTTCGGAATAGAGATGTGCATTCAAGGCATGTAGTGGGGACTCTGCTACATCTTTCAGGGGATCAAGACTAGAACCTTTGAGGAGTTACCAACCCGTGCTCATGACATGGAGCTTAGTATTTCTTCTTGCGGAAGCCATGAACCACCGATTCAAGACTCTACACATGTTTCGGTCAAACCAAATGTTCACAAAGGGGGCAACTTTTCTTTGAAATTTGAAGCAAATGAATCAATGGCTGTAACGGTTGCACCTGTGAAAATAGGGGCCAAGTCGAGCAAGAATGAAGGTGATAAATTCACCTCATATAAAATAAGGAACATACCAAAGGCATCGTTGATAGAATTTCATGCCAAAGTGTACCCGTTTTCTGATGCTAATGTTTCCGACATGCTCGATCATCTTTTGGCCCTAAAATTTCTGGACCTCTCTGAATCCAAGCAACCAGAGGAAGCTATAAATACTAATGACCCGCGATACTTCAAGTATCATTGTTGGTAAGCCATCTAGACAGCATTTCTTTATTTTGAAGGAGAAAATACTGCAACTTGTTCGAGGAGGGAAGGTTTCTTGGGAAGAGGAACGAGAAACTACAGCAACTAATTTGATCTCTCTCACTTGTGGTGACGAAGATCAATAAATTTTTTCATATGAAGTATACTGAAATGTCATTGGCGTCGAATAATTTGAAGAAAATTTTGATGAATGGTTACAAGTTGATGGTAACGATGTAGACACCACAAATAAGTCTTCTGTATTTCACTATCTCGGAAAGAGAAAAGAAAGAGAGTCTATTTTCAATCTTTTAGTATTGATGACCGCTACTACCATGACACCTCGAAGACTGGTCCACAATAGGTCGGAGACACACATGAAGCATGAAATGAAGGCTATGGCTGAAATCAGAAAACCACCTACAATGTTAAAAGAAAGAGAGGAGATTGCCACTAAGTTTCATCTCGAATGAGGAGGCATACAACACTTGTGTTAGAAACCAAATACATGTTGTAAGTCAGAAGACAAACCATAGTTGAAACTAAAGTGGTAAATAAAGAAATAGAAAGAGTTTTCCTCATCGATGTAAAGTTCTTGAAAGATGTTATCTTTGAAAAAAATGTAAGGATCATGTAGCATGAGCCTAAACTTCTTCAAACGCTCATGTAGTACAAGCTTATATACTACTTCAATGCTCTACGACACAAGAGCTTAAACTATGTTACTCCTAACTTGCACGAGTCTAAACTGCAACGGCTACTTTGAACTATGCTTGGCTTGATCATGTGAGGGTACGTAGGCAGCGTAGAACATTCTTCCAAGTTCAGTCATACCAAAAAGTGCATCACCCATTTTCATGTATTCCTATAAAGGCAAAATAATGTTGATTTGTTTCAAGCCGAGATATTATTTAAAAAGTCTGAAAGGTGAGATATTATAGTTCGATCTCGTAAGGTATTGAAACTCTTGTAGATCCTACAAGAAGTCAAGTTACACTCATTTTCGCTATCAAGCTGTTGAAGTCTTTATTATTGCCACCTAATCCCATTCATAACCACCAACTCTGTTACTCCTCGAGCTCAACATCGTCACCTAGTATGTCTATATGCTCATCAAGCATTGCTTCTCCCATGGTTCAGAATTGGATCATTCATAGTCATGGTTGCATCCTTTAGGATTTGATCATCCTCATGGTTAATCTCTAAAGCAGTGTGAACCTGCAAGATTTAAAAAAATAAACAAAATAAAAGGAGTATCCATTGATTCATTGACCCCAATGCAAAGTAATGAAATTTGGAGTTGCTAAGATCATTTACAAAATTGATGCAACGAAGTTGTTGAGATCGTTTATAAAATTGACAAATACAACCGGGTATATAACCTATGGAGTTGCAGAGATCGTTTTGAAGATGAGAAAGGCATCTTTTTCTTCTGCAAGTGCAGTTCAAGTTTTATGCAGCTGTTGGAAATTTGGTGTGCAACATGGGCAATGATGGCATTCTTGGCACCATAGAAAACACTCAAGCGGCGGGGATGGAGTTAACGACGAAAGCAGGAACACCTTCATTGAGAAGGCTCCTGAAGTTTCAAGTTAAACTGGAGACTATAGTAGCTTCCTCATAAATAGCAAATTTCGTCCGAGTAGCGAGAGCAACAATAAGACAAAATGAAGCTGCTTTACGTGGTTCAGCTCAAACGAATGAGATTTGAAGGAACATGAATGCGGTAGTGACATGCTTGAAGATTCTTAGTGATTGATGCTTAAGCAGGAGACAATCTATATAACTCCCAACAATGATTGTCGTGATTGAGCTGACAGTTATAAGTTTAGAGATGATCCACTTCCCATGTCAAGTTTTGATTACTTCTCTTCATTTTCCTTCAATATACCTAGATAGCATGATTTCAATAAAGTAATAAAGTATTTTTATTTAATACCTTAATCTCGGCCTCTGCGATCAGAGATACTTTCTTTATCTTGAAAAAAAATCATAATTACATGAGACTATTCCAAACTCTAGGTCTTTGAAACCAAACCAGCATTATTTCTCCTTCAAAAGAATTCCTACAAATGTTCGATACCTTTGGTTTTTTTATGACTAAACTCATAAGGATATTATGGGCTACCTACGGACCCTCACAGGATCAAGTCGAGCGTAGTTCCATTTAGCCTTTGCAGTTTAGACTCGTGCAAGTTAGGAGTAACACATTTTAAGCTCTTGTGTTGTTGAGCGTTGAACTAGTTTATATGATCGTACTACAAGAGCGTTTGAAACCGTTTAGACTCGTGCTACAAGAGCATTGAAGCAGTTTTGGCTCGTGCTACAATAGTCTCGTGACAATCTTCGAGGTTAGTTGTGTTTCAAAGACTTATCGTTGATTGGTCTAGTTCTTGATCTAGAATGGAATGGCTAGAGTTTCTCCAATCTGGTTGGAGATGGTGATTTCGCAGCAACAACGATTTCCGAGCCTTGGCGTCGTGTTCTACAAAGCTTCGACTTATGATCTTTGATTTGACGGAGTTGGGATCTCCGTTGGCTTGATTCAGGTCCTTCGGGCCTTGGCAGCGTGTTCGGTGGAGCTTCAGCTGATGACCTCCTATTTGAGTGGAGTTGGGATCTCTAATGCCTTGGAAGAAGTCCTCCGGGCCTTGGCGGCGTGTTCATCAGAGTTTCTCTATCCTTTGGAACTTTCTTGTGATGTAATGTGTTGTGTGTTTCTCCTCTTGGAATGCACCTCTTTTTATAGGCAAACCGACTGGGGGCCTTTTGGTCATTATACTTGAGATTTGAGGTCCACGAGATACTAACAACCCATTTTTTATAATCTCTTTAATTTTTTAGAGATAATAGTAAAAATAATTACATATGAATGTAGTCATAATCTAATTAGTAACTATATAATATGTAACTGTTGTTTCATTTTATTTTACCGCGTGTAGCGTGTCAAACGTGACATTTTTACTCTACTAAAATAGTGGTAAAATAATTATTTTTTTGTGTGTCAACAACACTCGAGCACTATCTATGGGACTAGACGTACTCATGGTCAATGAGATGGCAGTTTGATGAGTCTGGGGCATACCAGAGCTAGAATGTGCACTATCCATTTACTTTGGAGGTTAAGCATGCTAACTACTAGCTAATAATGAGTTTGGTGTACAGAGCTCCTGAAATACAGGTAGTCTCAGCAGTTTCGCGGCACGATTGGTGATCAGGTTTTAAACATTTGGTTATTTCTCATTTTGTAGGTATGGTTGGTGGTGCAAAGGGTTATCGGAAAAAACAACTCCTTACTCTGCAGAACCATTGCAAATGCTTTCGTCTTTTAGCATATGTGTAAACTTGACAGTCTAATTCAGAGACGAGTTATAATCGAGAGTAAAATTTGGTTCACTAAGATCAATTGAGTTCATTAGCTGTGATAAAAGTCCAATCGAGCGGTCCGTCACAATCGATAGTTCCACTGCAAGCCAGTAGTAGAGGTCGACAATGCATTCGAGCGATGAGTCACAAGTTATAGTCTAATTTTCCCAGTTAGTCGTTAAATTTAGTTAATAACAAGTGAATAACGGGCGTACTCGGGTGATTCAATGTTAGGGTCCAAACTGGTAAATTAGTGGTTCGATTTGAGTTCATTAGTACAGATTGATAGTCCAATTGAGAGGATAAATACAAATGAGAGTCCAATTTGGGGTCAACTACTCATCCGATTTAGTTCATTACTAGAGATCGACGGTTTAAAATGAATTCACATTAGATAGTCCAATTTGGTCACTTTCAGGTTCAATTGAGTTAATTAGTAGAGCTTGACAGTCTAAATTGAGGTGTGAGTCAAAATAGAGTGAGCAATTTGTTCAATTAGGATTTCAATCGAATTGATAAAGAGGTTGACAATTTTAATGAAGGTTCAGTTATAATCGAGAATCCAATTCAGAGACAAATGAAAACGAGAGTACCATTTGGTCCATTACCGTTTAAATGAGTACATTAGCCCAGATCGACAACCCACTTGAAGGGTGAGTCCCAATCTATAGTCCAATTGGTATACTAGAACTTAATCGAGTCATTTGTTAATATATTGATAACGAAACCTACTACTATACACAATCGTAAAGAACGAAAAGGAAATTTAATAATATTGAACTATTAAGTATTCATTATTAAGAATAATATATATTTTGCTCAATTGTAAATTTATAACACATGTATTGCATTTTGGCAGATTCAAAATAAAGAAAAATCAATTGATTTAATTTGAGGTAATGATAATGATAAGTAACTTTACATTTTCCTTTGAAATCAAAATTGATGCTTGTGTGGTGATAAAATAAGGGCACAGTAGGGGCGCTTGTTGGTAGTTCCAGTCTCTGCCGTTGCTAATTTTACTTTCTTTTTAAAAAAAAAAAAAATGTTCTATGGCAGCGATTAAACCCGCCGCTAATTCTCCGAATTGCCAGTATGTTGGCCCGCAGCAGAGGCTGGGTGATCAACCGCTGCCTAACCTGAAATTTATGGCGGTGGGTCTCCTACCCGCTGCTAAAGATCATGTTTTTCCGGCAGCTAAGCACCACCGTTGGCATAGGCTTCCTGCAGCAGCGGTTCTCCGCCGCCGCTAAAGAAGCCGCTGCTATACCTAAATTTCCTGTATTTCGTTAGCTACTATGCCAAAATTAAATAAATAATAATAATAATAATAATAATAATAATAATAATAATAATAATAATAATAATAATAATAATAATAATAATAATAATAATAATAATAATAATAACAAGAATAATAATAATACTAATAATAATAATAATAATTATTATAATAATGTGCCTAATATCGGCCTACTTGTGCATTGGTACTGCTTAGGTCTAAATGAGCATAGCTGAGTGAACAAATTATTTCCACTCTGGCTATAACCATACCTATTCTATTGGAGTCTAGCATTTTAAAACTTATTTATAATTTTCCAAACAAAACTGCATTGCACATCTCTAATGCTAGTAGTTAAAATCATGTATAAGTCAATCAAAATTGTCATTCTTTATTTCAACTATTCAAAAAAGTTCAAGTGATCTCCAATGCCAACTGTGTAAAAGTAATGTGTAGTTTTTGTATGTAGAAATTAAATAAAAATAATAATTAAAATATAAAAAGAAGGAGAGATAACAGCTATTTATATATGCGGAGTAAAGAGCCCATTAGAGATGACGTTTTCACAATCTTCTTTACATTGTGAAGATAACAGCTATTTAAATATCCCATTGGAAATGCTGGAGTATTGAAACCAGCCAATGCTCTTTGACAGTTTGAACAAACTAGGTAGTTTTACAATGTGTGATATGCCTAATAACTAAAAGCAATTTGGTAAAATACTAGTTAAAGTCTTTGGGATATAAAGGGAATATACGGTGTTAGCCTGAAAAGGGACATTCATAAACAGATTTGCAAATGGACACATTTGTCACATTATACTAATATGATGAATGGGAATGTTGCGATTACGCTAAAAGAACTACAAGAATATGCATCGCGTAATTCTCGTTTCATAACATATCAATCTCCGAAATAATTTGACGCAAAGTGTCCTCCAAAAGTTCATCATCATTGAATGGATAAGCGTCCAACCCACGTACCAGCAATTTTTCCGTAGCCTTCTTTGTCAGAAATCTACCATCTGATCCAAAAGCAATAAGCAGTGGAATATCATATTTTTGTGCCTTGAAAACTTCCCAGTTAAACGAATCACGTTTTTTGGTACTTTTCTGGAATGGGAGTGCTAACCATGGCATCTTGAAACAGTTCTGATGATACGAGTCTTCATCTTTATCCCACGATACATAAATAATCTCGAAAGTATGATCTTTCATTTTGATTTGCCCATACCACTCTATCAGTTTGTCGAGAAAATCATTGCAGGCCTTGCAAGATAGAGCTCCCATGAAAAGGGCTATGCTCTTTCCTTGTAGCTCCGAAACGTCAACCTGAATACAGTGGTGTATCAAAATGCATCAGAAATCAAAATATATATAAAATATCAGTACTTCCCTACTTCCCTTAAAGATTATAAATCAAATTTTCGATATGTGAATGCTATTTACCTGGGTTCCAGTCTTGCTCATAACATGTTGGTGACCATAAGACATCAAAACGGATTCCAGTGATTTTTCTTTCATTTTTGCAACTTCCAAGTGAGCAGCACTCTTTCTTGTGAAAGGAAACGCATCGATTCCATACTCATTGATGATGTCGAGACCATATTGGTCTATGAATTCCATGTTTGGTCCAATCATGACCATACACTGAGAACGAACATATAATAATCGGACCAGTCTTTTGTATTTCTTATCACTCAATGGCCATGCCAACCAGGGCATTTTCTGAGACGCCTTCATGAATCCTATCTCGTTGGGCTTCGAGTTATTGGTGTTCACCATAACAATCTCAAACTTTTCACCTCTATTTCTCAATGTTTCGTATATCTTTGCCAAATTAGCAAAATAGCTTTTAAGAATATTATTATTGATAAAAAAAAGTCCCACAACACTGCATTCCAATTCACGTGCAGGTACCTTCAAATAATAATGAAATTTAATGTTAGTACTAGAAGAAAAAATTAAGAAGAAAAAATTAGGAAGTAAATTCAGATCTCTTTGTGCGTGTGTGTGTATTTTTCTGGAATTGTGTGTATATATATGCCTTCGTACCTTTCTTCCTTTCCTGTCTACCAAATAGTCTCGATTCGAAGAAGTCAAAAGGCTAGTCAGAGTAGCCTCTCTCCGCGCTTTGCCATCTTCGATTTTTAATTCTTCAAAACGCTCTGGTGTAAACGGGAAACACTCAGTTCCGTACACGCTAAGATCACCAAGTCCATCATGTGTTAGGACTGTTCCACCAGGGTCAAGGATCGTACAACTTGGTCTATATTTATATAAAGAATCTAAACGTGCTAATCTTTTTCTTGATTCAATGTCGTCGCATGGAATAGCAAGCCATGGCATCTTAGAGAAGCAATTACGAAACATCTCTCTATCTTTATTTTGGTCGAAATCTGCATCGTCAACAATTGCAACAAGAACAACTTGGAAATTGCCAGATGGATTGTAATTATTGTAACAATGTATCAGATCCTTTGTTTCGTCGAACCTTCCCTTCGTCTTCTCTTTAAGTGGGACAAAATAGATTCCAATAGTCTTTCCAACAAGAGTTGTAATCCGGACCTGCTAGAAATATTGTTATTCTTTGTAAATAACTTGTAATAGACGTTAACTTTATATGCTCTATATATGTTTACTTCACTTTTTGTAACTATTCACCTTGCCACTTTGACAGCGGTGATTAGTACAATGCATGAATTTGGTATTCTTTGAAGAATCTTGTAGGGTAAATTTTATTCTACAACACCATACAAAAATTGTAAAAAATTTACATTGTATTATTATTCAAATCACCACGTCAAAATAACCCAGTTACTTCAACCCACGATGATACAGATAGGAACGGATGTAGTGTACGATCAAATAAATAAAATTCAGATGTATAGTACAACAAAGTTGAAAGAGGAGAAGAGAAGCACTTGTAAAAAACAATTACCTGATCTCCGTTGTTGCGAACGAGAAAATCTCTTCCGGATGCGGAGAGTAGACCAAAAACATCGTACGATTTTCTGGCTACCATCGTTATACAGAGACACAGAGAGCCACGGAAAGATGAAGAGATCGAGACCGGAGCTGAGCGTCTGGTTTTCGTCGGCGGCTTGGGCTGTGGTTTGTGGTCTGATCCGCAGGGCAGTGAGAGGGGAAGCGAGTTCGGGCGTGATGGTTTAGTACTGATCTATATATAGATTTTCACCTACAGCCCTCATAAATTAAGACACCTCACTTACACCCCTTATCACTACCAAACATGTTATTACTTACACTTACACCCCCTATGTGTATTGCTCTGTTAGTTTGTGGAATTGCCTCCGAAAATACAATTTTGAGAAATATTTTCCGTGACAGCGGCTACACAGGCATATGCAACCAAAACATCCCATCTCAGTTCTATACAAATACAAGTCTCCATCTCCGCGACCCAATTTTGTGGGACAACTTGCTTCCACATACTAGTATCTATTGTCCGTTTAAGCCCATCCAATTCATTAATTACAATCTTGCCAATCTCAATATGAGTTTTACAAAAATCAGTAAATCAAATTATCAAGTGGAAATAGGTGGTGTTGTTTTGGTGTTACCAATTGATATATATGAATAAACATGGAACGGGTTGCAAGTTGATAAAGAGTCATATGGATGATAATAAGCACACGAGTACGAGTGTCCACCAATTTGTGAGAACAAATTCCACGGCGGAATTCTATTGAACTCGTAGAGGGAATATAACAGTCTTGCTTCCTAATAGAAGAGATCATTAACAACGTAATAAGATATAATCTATATAAGCAAGTGCTGGCGCAAAGACGACTTGAAAAGATGCTAGCTATCACATAAAACAGCTACCCACCACTAAACATTTACCTGCCTAGTTTGTACAATCTCTTGTATAGCACCCCACACGGTGGCAATCCAAGTACTTGTAGAGTTTTGATACGGATTACGCAACGAAAATAAAATTATATTATTCCGTTCAAGACCCTCCAGGAATCGCAGGACAAGCCATCATAATGTGGTAACGGTAAAGTAGTTGTGTACCTTGTTTGTCTGAATAATCACTTTACGAGAATAGTGTCCACGTCTCTATAAGTATCCACACATAGGATTTCACTTGATTTCTTTCCATGTCTTTATGCCAACTCACGTCAAGAAGGAGGAAGAAGAAGATCACGCAAAACAGGACCACATGGGCCACTCAAGGCCGATGGCGCAGAGAGGGGGCGGACAGGTGAGGTTCGGCCTCCTTGTCTGCCTCTCTCCTTGATTTGTTATTTCAAACATTGATGACCCTCACTACTCGAAACGCACAAAAAACGGCAAGAATTTATCGCCGTTTATGACGATTTTCTCGCCGTTTATAGCAAAAACGGCAAGATTTGGGTCGGTCACAAGGTATTTTGACGTTTTTGCTCAGCAGCGAGAAAACTCAGGCCGTTTAAACCTTAAACGGCGAGAGACGCACTCTCGCCGAGTATGTTCACCTTTTATGTGGCAAAACCCTCGTCTCGCCATATTTTCTCTTATTAAAAACAGCAGGGACTCTTGCCGTTTATATCAATCTTAACCCCCGATCGACATCAAAATACACAAAACCCTCCCCCTCTTCTCCTTCTCCTCCCTGTAGCTAGACCATAAAAACTTTGTCGCCACCATATTCTCCCCATCACCTTCGTGACTATGTGATCCACCCAGAGACAAGAGACACCGAAGAAGAAGAAGAAGAAGAATAAGAAACTAGAGACCAGAAACGCCGAGAGAGGGAAGGACAGAGGGGTCAAATGATATGCACCAACAGATCTGAGTTAAAACACCCATATCAAAGCTTCAATCTATGGCGACGACATGACGAGGAGGAGGGCGACATGATGAAGAGGAGGACAGCGACGGAGAAGGGAATATGAGGACAGCTACGACGACGGGAGCGAAGCTTCTGTCTTCTCCTTCTTCTTCGTTCTCTGTTTCTTCCTCTTCTTCCACCGGTTCCCCTTGTTATTACAATGGTGGCGAAGGTGACGAGGACGAATGAGGTGAATTAAGGGTTTCAGAGAGATCGATCGATCTATGTGGGTTGGGGATCGTGGGTTGGGGATCGAGAATATAGGAAAGGTATAAGAGGAGATGGGAGATTTTCTTATAAGTGTAGGGTTTTAATTGATGGCTAAGATTACATCTTCCCGAATTAAATGGATGGCACAGTAAGCCGCATATGAACTTTCATTTTGGGCGGGCTAATAGAAATTTTGTCCCAAAATTTGGCTCCTAAATCAAAAAAAAAAAAAAAATTAGTTGTGAGCTAAAAATAAATTAAAAAAAAGAGTTGTGTACAACAATTTTTTGTCGTTTATGGTAATCTTTAACGGAGATAAATGTTTCTTGTCGTTTATGTTATATAGTGTAGGCGGCAAGATTTTTTTTCCAATAATGACATTCTTATTGCCGTTTTAGATATTTTTAAGCGCAGAGAATTATTCTTGCCACTATAAGAACAATTCATGGCGTTTTTGATAAAAATATAAGCGGAATTAATATTTTCTCGCCGTAAAAGACTATTTTAAGTGGCAAAAAATATTATCGCCGTTTTTTATATCAACTACGGCGAGAAAAACTCTTGCCGCGCGATTTTAGTATATTTTTGTCATTTTTGTGTTCATTTCTAGTAGTGCCTTATGAAATAATAAAGCTAGGGTTGCCTTTATATAGTTAATAACTCCTTATTAATTACATATTTGCCCCAATAATAATTCTATCAATACACAAATTAGTCCACCTTGCAAATTAGTCATACTAGGTTTTCTTGTGGTTGTGTATTTATCATTTGTCTTTAATTCGTCCTTTTAATTAATACTCGTATCTAGTTTAATCCATATGGTGTCTGACCCCATAGGTTTCTACGTAGTTGGTTGTAACAATTACTAACATAGAGAGATGTCTAGCAACACATCTATGCAACCCAACTAATAGAAATAAGGAGTGATCCGACAAACCTTGTGACCAATGTTACCGCATTCTTTTATCTCTTTGTTTCAATATCCAGATTGGACACGAGACATAAGTGTCACACTCGTATATCCAATTCATAATTTCTCGATCCTATGAATAGGCTTATCTATACAGATAATATCAATATCCCATATTGATTTATCTGAGTGTGGTCTGACATTCCATAAGCTCTAACCCTCGAGTGGCCATGGATATTTACTCCCATATGTGGGAGGGACATTTCCTCTCTACGTCACTACCATATCTAAGCTTGCCTCCTATTATGTCCGATAAATGCCTTTATTGATATCCAGTCACAGTGTAGTGTTTGACGATATCAAAACACAATATTCCACAACTAGAGTATCTAGTGATTTCAAGTTTAAGGAAAACAATATCATTGTCACAACGAGAAGCACTTGTGGCGTTAACATAATTAATTTAGCCTTCTCGTGGTGGGTCAATCCATTACGCCATTATCACATTATGCATATCCATGTGTTAGACTTGATATCTCCATATCAATCTACCCACATACTAGTCTATAGTGATCGTCGTATTAATCAATATACACGACTACGTATATTTAAGATAAACAACGATTGTGATCTAAGGACTTCATTATATTTAATATCTCCATATATAATAAAGTGAATATTCAAGCCAAGAAAATGTTCATACTAAATAAGATTTCCTCTAGGGCATCTATTCCAACAGTCTCGCACTTGCACTAGAGCCAATCAGGTGCATCTCGTATGCCAATAGATCCAGTGTTTCCTTCATGCTTGCGCTGAAAAAGCGGCTTTGTAAGTGGATCTGAAAGATTGTCGTTGTTGGAATATATTCCCTAGAGGCAATCTTGGTTAGTATGAACGTTGTTTTCTGCTAAAATAATCATTGTATTGTTTATGGAGATATTTGATATAATAAAGTCCTTAGATTACAAATATGTCGATTATCTGAAATATCCCCAGTCGATTATATTGATTAACAGGACGATCAACTATAGACTAGTATGTGGGTAGATTGATATGGAGATATCAAACCTAACACATGGGTATGCATTAAGGGTAATGGCATACTGGATTGACCCACAACGAGAAGGCCACATACAAGTTATGTCAAGTCACAAGTGCTTCTCATAGTGACAATGGTATTGTGGTCCTTAGACTTGATGTCACTAGATACTCTGTTTCAAGGCTTGAAACTGATTTCAAGATTTGAAACTAACACTGCAGATTCTGGCATGAACATAGGGGGAGCTGATGATCTTGTTCAAACTCTTAATCTCTTATAATTCATTATCTGTCACATGATGATGAAAGACAAATCATTTCTCTACTATATACTGTGATTAATCTATTTGCTTGAATCATTTTCTGCAGGGATATTTAGTTTCATATATTTGTAGGATTTTTTCCTAACTTATTTTATTATAGAATGGAAATCAATATTACAGAGTTATTCTGCACTTTGATCTGCTACATATGAAGCTTCAAAACCTTCTAACAAATAAGATCAAGTCAGTATCTTTGAAGATACTGGGAAATTATTCGTTGGGAGAGCTGTTAAAAAAGTCAAGATCCTATGCAGATTTTTAGGTAAGTTTGTTACAATGAAGATCCTGAAGATCCTCAACTCAAACAGCTGCACAAATGTGTGAAGGCTTGAAGTAATAATAACAGAAATTTTACAGAAACTCTCAAGCACTTCACAGAGATTGGAAAGCAACAAATAAGCAGATGAAATCATCCAATCTGATCATTTGAAGTGCACTTCATATTCACTTTCAGACTCAGTTCTAGTTTCTTTCTATTCTGAGCTTTATTTGTATATCATTCTGATAATACTTGTAATTCTTATTCTCGTGGGGTTTTCAAAGTGAACAATAGAGAATTCTTAGTTAATTAGTTAGCTAGAACACTTACTAGATAGGTTAGTTAGAACCACAAGTTGTAAGAGTAAGGTATCTCTCTGTGCTTGAGGTCTAGGGATTTAGCTTTTAATTAATAAGAATTGAGTTGAAAATCCCGCAGGGATTAAGTCCCCGAGGTACAGACGTAGGTCTAAGTGGACTGAGCTCTATAAACCATTGTGTCTCTTGCCTTTACTTTATTGAATTTTACTTAGCATACAAACTGCTCAAAACAGGTTTTCAGTTCATGGGCTTGAACCTTATTTCAAGTCCTTGAAAACTATAAGCTTTCTCTTTACGATCCGTTTTGATTCCAAGGACATCAAACTCATTTGAAGGCCTTGAAATACTTGCTCCATTTCACAAACTCCTTCGAAATCACTCTTTTAGCAAAATTTTCAAAAGTTTCCATACTGTGTTCAACCCCCTCCCCTTCTAGAGTATTGATCCTGTAGTTATTCCTACTATACTGTCCTTCAATTGGTTTCAGAGCTTGTATCACTGCATAGATCAGTACTGTAGGAGATGGTGGCTTCTCACACGGAAGAGCTGCTAATGGACATCCCTTGTTTTGTGGTGTTAACTTTGTGCACTGGAAAGCCCTGATGAAAATGTTCATCATTGATCAAGATATGGAACTTTCGACTATCATTCAGAAGGGTCCTCACATATTCTATACTGAGAAAGATGGGATCCGGACTCCCAAAACTGAGGATTTACTTTCTGCTTCTAAATTAGAACAATTTTCTAAGAACTAAAGAGCTATGAATCTCATATATTGTGCTTTGAGTGCAGATGAATTTAACAGTATTTGAGGTTACAAAACTGCCAAGGAGATCTGGGATAAGCTTGTGGTGACTTTTGAAGGAACCAGCCAATTCAAGCAAACCAAGATCAACACATACCTCAGGAAATATGAGCTGTTCAAGAAGAATGGAGATCAATCAATCAGAAACATGTTCAAAAGATTCACTAATATTGTCAACAACCTCGATTCATTGGGAAAACACATTTCCAATGAAGAAAAGGTTAGAAAGATTCAGAGAAGTCTTCCTCAAGAAAAATGGGAACCAAAGACTACTGCCATTGAAGCAGCTCAAGATCTATCATCTCTTCAACTTGATGACTTGCAAGGAAAGTTGCTTACACATGAGATATCTATGAATGAAGCTGATGGAGATTTACCAGATAGTGTCAAGAACTTAGCTCGCAAGGCCACGGAGAGTAAGTCATCTCAAATCCTTGAACCAGAAGGAGATGATGATGAAGATCCTTTTGCTCTCATTTCAAATACTTAACTAGGATTCTAAAGATGAAGAAGAACTTTGGAAACAAAGACTTCAGCAAGGATAAACACAGATCCTCCAGTAGTAGAGATTACAAAGGTTAATTTATCTTTCATGGTAATAAAGCTAAAGTAATGAATTTCTTTGAGTGTGGTGATGCAGGACACTTAATCAGAGACTGTCCACATATGAAAAGCAAGTCATTTCAGAAGATAGACCATGACAGAAGAAAGAAAGCTATGGTAGCTTCCTGGAGTGATTTAGATTCCTCTTGTGATTCTGAATCAGAGGAAGAACAAGACAACCTCTGCCTTATGGCCAAGCATGATGAAAGTTCTAAAAGAACATTGAGGTAATGGTAAACTGCTTTATTTCTAAATTAACATATGTCCTCACTGACTATCTTAGAACAATGCTTTTAAATGAAGAGGACTATCTGAATGAAATTTAACTCTAATAGAAAAGGTTCATGAGCAAGAAAAAGAGAACTTGGAACTCGTTTGTAAAAATCAAAGCCTTGAAATTTCTCAGAATAACTCTGATAGATATTTCAAAGCCTTGGAAATCAGTTTCAAGGCCTAGAAAACCCAAGTCAAGGAAGTAGTTACTGAGAACTCTTTACTGAGTGACATATTTGTTTCTCTAAGACATCATTGTGATGAATTGGAGGAAAAAAAGACTACTATAACTTTGAAACTTCAAGATGCTAAGAATTATATGACCAAGCTTGCTGGCTGAGAACACAATTTGAACTTGATTCTTGGAGGAAGCTTACAGTCAGTTCACAAAACTGGTATTGGCTACAATCAAAATTTTCCTAGAAAGAGCAACACCAGATTTGTGAAGGCTAGTAACAAAACTTCTCCTAAGTGCCATTACTGCAACATAATTGTTGATGTTAAGATGACTTGTCCTTTTAGAAGAAGAGACCCTCAAATAATAAGGAACACTTTTCCATTCGAACTTAAAGGATAAGTTAGACAGATTTGGGTTCCAAAAGGGGTAAGACCACCTAACATGGTTGACCCTAAATATGAATCTCAATTCCACACTTGGTCTAAAAGTTGGGTAATGCATTTAATGGTGTTTTCAGGATATCACCAAGAGTAAAGATCAGAGATGGTTTATGGATAGTGGATACTCCAGACACATGAGTGGAAAGAGATCTTTATTCTTAGAACAGAAAGAGCAATCTGAAGGCTCAATCACACTTGGTGATAAAGGGAAGTGCATCAATTTAGGTATTGGTAAAGTTGGCAAACATTATGAAAACTCTATTTATGATATTTATTTAGTTGATGGTTTGAAATTTAATCTGCTTAGTGTATCTCAACTTTGTGATAATGGTAACAATGTTATATTTGACAAAGAGAAATGTGTGGTGCAAAATGAGAAATCAGGAATTTGCATTCTCACTGGCTCAAGATCAAACAATGTCTATACTTTACACACTAACAAAGTTGCAGGTGAAAGCTTAAAGTGTCTCAAGGTCTTGAAACAAGATTCAAAGTTTTGGCACAGAAAGCTTGGACACATTAGCTTGCATACTTTGAACAAGTTAATATCTAAAGATCATGTAAGAGGATTGCCCTCTATCAGTGCAAAGATGATGAAGTATGCAAAGCTGATGCTTAAGGTAAGCATATGACACGATTTCTTACATGTTACCGCAAGTGCACGGTTCAAGTAATATAGGGCTAGTATTTCAACCCCGAGTTATCGATCCCACGAGGACAGTGTTACTGTGTAATCAGAAACTAGGCTTAAAGAGTAAAAATTAAAAGGAGGGATTTCTAGTTGATTTAGCTAAACTAAGTATTGAACGTAATAACAGAATTAAACGATCTTTTTGGTAATTTTCTGGAAATATATTGAAGTAGGAAACTGATAAATTAATGATCTAAGCTCCAGGATCCCCTAGGGTTACTATTCAGCTTTTCAGTTTTTCCGATTCAGAAACACACAGCAGTTTTGTTTATGCCAGCATACCAATGTTGCAATCTCCTCTCGGTCTCATGCACCTGTCACCCCCCTACAGATTTTCGGGTCCTCTCGGTCCACCTAGATCTGCAAGTTCGTTATAAGTCTGCTAGGGTTACAGGTTCTCCTCTCGGTCTCCCCCTAAACGTCTAACAGTTGGTCTAATGCTTCTGGGCTAGTCCCCTGATTCTCTTCACCTCTCGGTCCATCAAGGCAGAGTACTAAATCCTGTCTTCTCTTCCTAACTCTCACTGGCCACTCTCGCGCACCAGATCCTGTCTGTAGCAATCCAGGTTCATGACTCCGTTCATGCATAAAAATAAAAACCAAAGACAGAATAATAAACAAAAACCTCTACTGTATTAAGACTTTAACCAATCATGAATCCAAATTCGGGATAAACTAAGTTGCTGAAATCATAAACCCTAGGTTCACCGAGAACCTAGGTAAAACGTCTAGCTACTAAAAACTAACATAAAGAAGAGAAGAGAATCAAACAGGTGACGGAAATCTGGCGATTTTCGGGACTGCTCCGGTTCCTCAAGCTGCTTCTGCTGGGTCTGACTCTGATCCTGTGTCTGTGTCTGTCTGTGCTGTGTATCCTGTGTTGTATATTTTGTATATGCTGAAACTGATGGGCAGAGCTGCTTTATATACTGCTGAAGTTTCCCTAATCCTGTGCTGAAATTCCTATTCTGTCCCTGTCTAAACCGCCCTGGGAAGCTTCTGGAAATCCTGTCCTGCATCTGAACGCACATCTGCTGACTTTGACTTTTCTGACGAAGTTTTACTTTTTCCACCGTCTTCAGAAATTCTGAAAATCTTGACCTGCGTTTGAACGCACAAATGTTGCGTTTGAACGCACATTCTGAGAGTTGACTTTTTGACTTTGACTTCCGTTGACTTTTTGGATGTGCGTTTGAACGCACATACTTAGTCTTCTGCTTGACTTCTCCCTGATTCTGACCTTTCTGAAATTTGAAGTTTCCTGCGTCTGAACGCAGGATGTGCGTTTGAACGCACAACTTAGTCATTTTCTGGCCAGTTTTCCCTGTCTGTTGCTGCACTATGTTGTGCGTTTGAACGCAACTCTCCTGCGTTTGAACGCAGTGCGTCTGAACGCACACCTTCTGCGTTTGAACGCAGGCCTTAGCCGTTTTTTCCTTTTTTCTCTTATGGCTCCTGAACCCATGCGTTTGAACGCAGCTCCTCTGCGTTTGAACGCACCCCTTGGACGTTTCTTCTCTTGAGTGTTGAGTCCTGCGTTTGAACGCAGGAAGTGCGTTTGAACGCACCCCTTAGCATTTTTTCAGCACTTCGGCCTCTGCCCCCTGCGTTTGAACGCAGACTGCCTGCGTCTGAACGCAGGACTTAGCCAATTTCCTGCCATTTTTCCTGCTGCTCCTGTCTTGTGCGTTTGAACGCAGCTCCTGCGTTTGAACGCACCATTTAGCATTTTTTTCCTCTTTTTCTGCTCAGCTTTCCTGACACGCTGCCTCCCATCCAAGTTAATCTCATGCATTTTTCGGCACCTGTTACCTGCACATCATAACACGCACCCGCGATCATATCCAACAAAATTATGCATAAAATTACTCAAATTTTACAATCATGATCTATAAGTCTCTGCCTCGTATCAGGTGGAAAATAAGCTGAAAATGGCCAAACTCAACTCTCACAGGGTTAAAACCAATGGTAAAAAGATGTCCCAGACTAATACATTTTCAAGCTGTCAGCAGACAGGGAGCTCATTCAAGCCAAAGAAGTTCGTAAGTACTACCAGACCCATTGAATTACTTCACATGGATTCTTGTGGTCCTATGAGGACTCCAACTCCAAAGGGTATGAAGTATATGTTTGTTACTGTTGATGATTACTCTAGATTTACTTGGGTTATGTTTATGAGAGATAAATCTGAAGCTCTAACTGAATTTTCAAAGCTTTTTAAGGAGGTCCAAACCTTGAAAAACTTGCCAATTGCCTCAATTAGAAGTGATCATGGTAGATAATTTGATCAACATGAGTTTTATTTTTCTAAGTATGGTATCTCTCACAACTTTGCTGCTCCAAGAAATCCTCAACGGAATGGTGTTGTTGAAAGACAGAACAGGACTCTTGAAGAAATGTCAAGGACAATGTTTCTAGAGAACAAGTTACCAAAGTCATTTTGGGCAGAAGTTGTGAACACAGCCAACTACATACTTAACAGGTGCATGATTAGGTCAATACTTAAGAAAGGTAGAACGCCAAATATTCTATATTTCAAATCTTTTGGGTGCACTTGTTTTGTTCACAACAATGGTAAGGACAATCTTGGTATGTTTGATGCAAGAAGTGATGAAAGTATCTTTCTTGGTTACTCTCTGACTAGCAAAGCTTATAGGGTTGATAATAAAAGAACTAAGCTTTTTCAAGAAAGTATTCATGTCATTTTTTATGAAAGCTATGATGGTTCTTTGAGTGAAAATTTTGCAGACTTGAATTTGAAAAAGCATGACTCAGAAGATGAGGAAGAGACTTCACATGGTTTCAAGGAATGCTTGCAGGAAAACAGGAAGAATTTTCAAGGCCTTGAAAATGATTCTTAAAGCCTTGAAAATGTGCAATAGAAGAATCAAAGTGATCAAGCTACTTCCTCAAGATCTCAAAGGATTGAGAAGTTAACTGGAGAATTTGAGCCATGGAGTCCAAGAAAGAGATTCAAATATCTGTCATCTCATCGAGTTAACAAAATTATATCTGATCCATCTACTGGTACACAGACAAGATCACAATTGAAATATGTGTGTGCATTTAATGCTTTTGTTTCTCTTGTAGCACCCAAAAATGTGAAAGAAGCATTACAAGAACCAGACTGAATCATTGAAATGCAAACTGAACTCAATGAATTTGAGAGAAACAAGGTGTGGAATCTAGTTCTTCCACCAAAAGATCAGTCTGTCATTGGCACAAGATGGGTTTCAGATGCTGACTTTGCAGGATATAAAGTTGACAGAAAGAGCACCTTAGGGTGTTGCCAATTCCTTGGTTCATTCCTAATTAGCTAGCATTCAAAGAAACAAAACTCTGTGGCATTATCAACAGTTGAAGCTGAATATATAGCAGCTGGAGCCTGCTGCTCACAAGCTTTATGTATTGCTCAGCAAATGAGGGATCTAGGTTTTGATTTCAAATAAATTCTTATAAAATGTGACAAACTAGTGCTATTTCAATCACAAAGAATCAAGTTCAGCATTCCAGAACCAAGCACATTGATGTTAGTCATCACTTTATCAGGGATCATGCTGAGAGAGGTGATATTGTTCTTGAACTTGTTTCTACTAACATGCTCCTGGAAAATATCTTCACTAAACCATTTCCAGAAGAAATATTTACAGCCCTCAGATTTGAGTTGAGCATGCTTAATAAGGAATCATTGGTTTAGGGGGAGTATCAAGTAAGTCTAAGGTATAGTTTTCTGTGTTTCAAAGTTTTGAACTGATTCTCAAATCCTTGGAAATCATTCCAAAGCATTGATTTTATTTATTTTAGCAATATAGCTTTTCGAGGGCTTGAAACTCTTTCAGAAGCCTTGAAAAATTAAGTCTACTGTAGATGGTGCCTTCCAGACAGACAGATCACAGCCACGTGGCAGCCATCCAGCACACATAGCTGTGCTCCATGCACATCCGATCTTTACCCATGCTTATACACTTGGGGGCTGCGAGACAGGGTCCTCGCGTACCAACCACATGGGACCTGTAGGGACTTGGTGGTTTGGAGGCTAGAGTAAGGTCCGTCGCGCGCGTACGAAATCAAGCTCGCGTGCGACCCCTTGTAACTGCTTTGAGAGACGTAATTACCATGTCCTATAAACCCGGTCGATCTCATAATGGTCTCCGATATCTGCTGAAAGGTGCATAACGTTCCATATATATACGGTCGAACGTTCCGTTACGGGTCTACCATTAAACCGTCATTTATGGTGCATTAACCCCCACAACAGTTACTTCTCCACTATATATAGGAAGGTTAGCCCTCCATGGAAAGGGTTCAGTTCTGAAGTTCTGCTTCTAAACCCTCTTACCATCATTAAGCTGTCTCTTTCTCTTACAGTTGTCTTTGCTTACTCTCTCCCTACTCACCCCCTACATCTCTCTTTCTTCTACTCTAATTCCCTACTTGAGGTGTACGCTTGGATCTCTCCCAAGGATTTTCTTGTACACAATTTGGTGAACCCGACGTGAATCCATCCACCTTCAAAGCTTCAACCAATCAACTTGGTAGCTATGTCTCTTGAGGGTAACCTTGGTGATGGAGACCGATCTCCCTTGAGGGAAGAAACCCGAGATAAGAAATTCCCAACACCAACACCCAGACAGATGCTGCGAATAGTCTCTCTTAAGAGACACTACATGCCACAATCCATAGCCAGGCCAAGGCCATGCAAGCTCAGTCTGTCTTGATCGCCCAGATCATGACGCTCCTGGGAGGGCTTGTCTAGAATACCGCTCAGGGGACTTCAGACCCACCACCAGGAACTCAGCTGCCTCCGCCGGGGGTAACCCCCACCTCTGTGGTGCGCACGCCTGCCCCACATATCCTACAATCTTCTCTTCCAAATGGCCATACGCCCCAGGCACCAGGGCTCCAAATAGGTTCCCCTCTGGTATCTGATGGGAATCCTCCTTACCACGCGTTGCCTCCACACCTGAATGCATCCCCAGGGAGTTATTGCACTCCCACCTCCGCCTCCTTATGACTTAAATATGCCCTACATTCCAAGTTTTGCTGTAGCACCATCGCCAACTCCTAGGGGAAGTACGCCTGCCAACGTCGCGGCCATGGAGAAACGATTGGACAACATCATTACTAACAAGAGCTATGCAGACACTGTCATCCCAAAGGTTGATAACACCCCTCCCATTCCACGGGACATATAACTGATGCCCGATCCTATTGGGTACAAAGCACCCAAATGGGAAAAATTGGATGAAAAAGGTGGGAATGCGCACGAGCATGTAATGAGGTTCGTTGACTTGATGGGCCCGCATGGAGTCGATACCGGGCTACTAATGCGTGAATTCCCCAAATCACTAGGGACTGTCGCGTACAAGTGGTACAGGACCCTCGAGGCAGGATCTGTCAAGACATGGGAGGACACGGTGAAGAAATTCTACACCAAATTCTTCCAAATTGAGGAGAAGGTCACCACCATCCATCTCTCCCGCATGTATCAGAACCACGACGAAGAAGGAGTCACCTTCATCAAGAAGATTAGAGGCAAGTCCTTGGAATGCATTGATGACATCTTGGAGAGCCGCCTGGTGGAAATATACCTACAGGGCATGCGCGACGAATACAAAGGTATGCTAATAAATTTGAGTATGCCTACCTTTTCAAAGTTGATTGACTAAACGAGGAACATTGAGCCACTTGTGGAGAGGATGAAAAAGAAATATAGCAGTGAACGCACGCCAGCAACCTCTGGCTTCATGATCGGAAGGTTCAATTACAAGCGTGGGCGAGATGTCGATGTACATGCAGTGTCCTCCCCCCACAAGCAACAACGACCCGCGCCCCGGGAGGTACCACCTCTGCCTTGTTCGATCAAAGACGCAATAGACCTTTGTAAAAGGTGGCGGAAAGATTGAATCCTACCAGCACTGGAGCATAAACCCTGCGGATTTGAGGTGGTGCGAGTGCCATGGGCATGTTATCCAAGGAAGGAGTGCAAAAAGCTCAGGTGGTTGGTGGATAGAAAGATAAAGGAGGGACAATTGGTTGTCGATGAGCCGGCCAAGAATGTCCGCAGCAACCCATTACCATCTCATGCACGAAAGGAGCCCAAGGGGAAGGAGATCGCTATGATCTAAATCATGGACCATGAAGAGGTCGAGGATGCAAAAATCCCAGTGGTTGCAGAAATCCGCGAGTACGAAGATTATGACATGGACATGGAGGATTCGCGCGCAGAGCGGATGAAAAACTCGAACAAGTTTGAGAGATTCTTTGATCACATGAACTTCTCAACCAACTGCAAGCATGAGATGATAAATGCCATCTTAAGGGTGGTAGAAGACTATGGAGAGGATCTAGTCACTTCGAACGGCAAAGTTGTCAGGGCCACGAGATCAAATGGCCTAGTTATGAAATTCGATGAGTCGGACAGAAGAGCAGACGCGAGTCATCAGAGGGTGTTGTATGTGACAGCCATCATCAATGATGTTGATTTCAAGAGAGCCTTCGTTGATGGCGGAGCTGCAGTAAATGTGATTCCACTCAACACTATAGAGCTAGCTGGAATCCCACAGAGTAAGATTGTTAAGAAGCCATCACCACTGATGGGCTTCGGAAGCGACTCAAGAATGACCGTGGGAGGGATCCGCCTAGGAATCCATATTGGACACATTAAGTGTTCCACCAAATTCCATGTCATTGACGCCAGCACTACTTACCACATGATCATTGGTCGAGCGTTGATTCACCGCTTTGACTCTGTGCCTTCCACGACTCATCAAGTGATGAAAGCCATTTGGATAGACAGAGTGGTCACCATACCCGCTTCAGTAAATCCATTCAATTTGGAAGAGGCGCACTTGTCCAAAGTTGTCTGGTTCAAGGAGATGGCAGACGAAGCTACTCCAGCATTGTGCCTGTCTTGAAAAAGAATGGGAGCCTTCGCGTTTGTGTCGAATTCAGAGATCTGAACAAGTTCTTCCAAAAGTACGATTTCACTTTGCCAAACATAGATCTCCTAATCGACTCTACTGCGGGACATGAGATGTTTAGCTTCATGGATGAGTTTAGCGGCTACAACCAGATCAAAATGGACCCAGAAGATGGGAAGAAGAGGGCGTTCATCACGCTCGTGGGAGTCTTCAGTTACAAAGTTATGCCATTTGGTCTGAAGAATGAAAGGGCTACTTATCAACGCGCAATGATGGCATTGTTCCATGACATTATTGATGATCAAACTAACGTGCTATTCGCAAGTACAAGAATCGAGTAATACAAGTTGTATTTCAACTCGGGTGACCGTTCCCACGAGTACGATTTCAGGTCTTTTCTAGCAGTCGGGCTTAACTTGCAAAGTATAAAAGGAGGAGTGATTTGAGAGTGTGGTTACTAACTACGTACAGAAAATAAACAACTAAAAACGTAAATATTTTGTGTGACGTTTTTCTGAAAATCTCGAAGGTTTTAAACTGTAGGGTTTGAATACTAGGTCCCCGGATCCCCTAGGGTTTCTACAGATTTTCATTCTTTGTTTGATATGAAAACACACATTAGTTTAATTATCCGTGCCACTTACCAGTTGCGCAGTAACCTTTCAGATTCTGCACGTTATCACGATCCTACAGAATTTCGGGTTCCTGTTAAGCTGCCTAAGTTTGCAGTCTCGTTCTAAGGCTGCTAGGGTTTCTAACCTGTCCTGATGGCCTTGGTCGGATTCTCTAACATTTGGTCAAACGTTTTCACGCTAGTCCTATATCCACTTCGCTAGTTGGCCCATCGGGGTAAGGTGCTGAATTATGTCTTTTCTTCCTAACCCTAATCAGATATTTTCACCTACCGGCTCGGGTCTGTAGCAATTCTAGGTGATCAATCCGAGCATGCATAAACGATAAAAGTCAAAGACAGAATAAAAAACAATACTACTGAATTAAGATAGTACGATCATGAATTCAATACCAAAACATAGAACAATCACTGAGTACGAAACCCTAGGTTCACCGAGAACCTAGTAAAAAGTTTATCTACTAAGTGACATAATTAAGTGACAACGTTCTGAAATAAAGAGATAGTGAGATCAAACGAGTGTCATGGATTCTGGATTCGCGCTTCCGTGCTCACCGAGGCTGCTCTGAATTCTCTTTGGGTGTCTTATGTTGTAAACGAGCTCAGGAGGTTCCTTTAAATAGTGCTTGAGAAGCTTCTGGAAAACTGCCTGAAATTACAAAACTGCCACCGGACGAAACTGCCTTCCCTGCTTCGTGGCTGACAGTTAGCCACGCAGACAGGGACTCTGCCAACACCAAAATCTCTCTCTAACCCCCTTGCATGTGTGCCTGACATGCTCGCTGCGTGGCTGACACTGCGGGCTGCGTGGCAGGGTCTCCCGGCTGCGTAGCTATCCAGTTGGCTACGTAGTTGGACCTCCCGGCTGCGTACTATCCTGCTCGCTGCGTAGCTGGACCTCCCAGCTGCGTAGTTATCCTGTTGGTTGCGAAGTTGGACCTCCCTGCTGTGTTAACAGTAAGATACGCAGGTAGGGGCTTTTTTGGCTCGTTTCTGCCTTTCTCTTGCCTCGGGCTGTATATCTGCCTGCGTACTTGGCAGTTAGATACGCAGACAACACCTCTTACTGTCCTCATTATGGCCGGTTTTTGAACCCTCTCACCTCGGACTGCGTTTTGACCCGAAACTTGTCGAATTTACCAAAATACACCTGGGTCAAAACCGCTCCAAATTTTGCCCAATCCTGACTGTAGTCCTAGATAGGCTGCTGACTGAATCAGGGCGCCAAAATCCAAACTCGACATCCGAAAACCCCGGTCCAGTGCCAAATGACCAAAATACCCCAGGGTCAGAACTGTCCCGGAAATCGTCACTAACATGAAATAGTTACTCACGACTCCGGACACCAGGAACCGAGATTCCTTACATGGGCGTGGCCTGTCTGGGACCCACACTTGACGGGAGTCGGTTTTTTGGCCGAACTCCGTTTCCGCATTTTTACCAGTTTTCGGAAAGCCCTTGGCGTCTTCTTTCTTCTTCCACTGGTTTTACTTCAAAACTCAAAGTAGAGCTCAAGATATTGTCAACCGAGCGCATCCCGGTCATTCTAGGTTCTGGCGTTTTCATCATTCTCGGATCTCGCCTCTGCAATCCTGCTTCTTTCCCGGCTCCTGCACAAATCCTGTTCCTGCATAGACAACACGAACAAAAACCCGTGATCATATCTCAAAATGCGTGAAAAAGAGCAGTTATGCATAAAGAAGCTCAAAACTATAAGCTGTGAATTCTGAGGCTAATTCGGGCTGACATCCGGCTAAAATCTGATTTATGACACAAATACCCTCAAGTAGGTGTTACCGATAACTCTTAGTGGGGAGTTATCAAATTACCCCCACATTATCCTTTGCTCGTCCCGAGCAAACCTCTTGCATACTATCCCGATTGTATACTTTTTGACCCGAATTTAAAACCAGACGACTCAATAGACAACTGACTCAGAAGAGAATGTACTGACTCAACAAACACAGACTCAACTACTCACAAAAAAAATATTTTTTTGGGTGAGATCGGGCAATCCCCTTAACGCAAAACGGTACATCAACCAGACCTCACCTTCTTACCAGGAAGCACCTATCCACACGGGATCGATGAGTCTAACCGGTTATACGAGTGGATATCTAGCGCTGGCAACTAGTACTATTACTTCCGTACTCAACTTGGCCAAATCCCTAGTATACCCACCATCCGAGCTGTTTCCGAATCCGGGATCCTAAGTATACCAGGTAGGATGTATAAGTGTATATCAAGGTATGGCATGTTCCTACTTTTTATGACATCAGACAGTTTCCCAACTCACACCCCTCACCGAGTGCCGAAAAACTGACCGAAACACCTAAGTTTCTGCTCACTCAATTCCCATGTTCCCGGTGTGTCTTCGCCGTTCTCGCGGCCGCGAATGTGAAGCTGTGCAAAATTCAGAAAATCGTGCCTCCAACTCAGATTTGAAAATATCTAATTAAATAACTCAAAAAGGTAAACGAATAGAACATTTCTTTTTTTTTCTTTTCTGTTTCTCTTTTTTTTTTTTCAATTTTTTTTTCTTTTTATTTTCTTTTTTTCTTTTTTTTTTTGCAAAATACAATAACGTAAGTAAACAAACAGATATAATCTGAGTGGTGCAGAAATAATCCAATGTTGCGGGGTACGAAAAATGTTCTCGTTTTGCTGTACCCCCGCACTAGTCATGAAGCGTCGATCCTGTAGTCGAAATATGAGGCGTGCAGTCCTACCGAACCTCCTCATCGCCAAAGATGTAGAAAAACGGCACGACCAACAATTAACCCAACAACCCCCCGGAAACAGTTTTGTGCGGAAAGATTCCTCGCACGCGACTCCTCCACCTATGATCACTATGTAGTGCGTGAATCACCTCCGCAAATCAATGCAGTCGCCTCTAACTCACCCTTTCCAACCCTCGATAAACGTGAAAACTGTCAACCTGTCCGCCATAATCTTTCATGAAGCTCTCCCTGTCAGAAACCCTCCCTAACTCACTCCCTCCTGCATAACGCGCAGGAACATCCAACTATACGAGTGATGAAAGTCACAAAGAAGGCTTCCTAGGCTACATAGGCTATGAATAAAAGGGGTAAATGGCTTCAACGAGGTTTACTAAGTGGACCTAGGGTTAAGAAACAAGACGTGAGGTCCGTTATGAGCCAATCACTCCACAGAAAGATGAGATGACCGTGATGGCGCCCGTAGGCAGGTTGTCGACTACCTAAGTGACGGTGGTGTAGCAACTAGTCGGATTTTTTTGTCCAAGTGATAACTACTCGCGGATTCCTAGGCACACAAGCTCTCACTCAATCTACTACACCTCGGTGTGGTTTTTCCTTCCTGTTCAAAGACTATCATTGGTTCATTCCCGTCTTTTGTTAATTCAATTGCCCTTTCTCAAACTTTTCTGATTTTTCATTCTCTTCTTCTTTTTTTTAAGATTTTCCGATTTTTTTTTTTTTTTTTTTTTTAATAACTACCTGCAGTGCATGGTCAGAAAATTGTGATGGGTTGACTCAAACTCAAAAATGAAAATAAAACTGCAGATAAAGCTGAAAAAACGTGCAGACCTGTTTAATGCAGACATGACCCCCACCCCCCACACTAAGAGGTGGCATGCCCTCATGGCACAAAGTGATCTAGCACAAAAGTCGGGTCTGGCTCGGTTTTAGAAGAACTGGACAGACTGTTGGTGGTAATTGTCGGGTCACCATGAGGCAGAAAAATAAAGCAGAAAAAAATGTGAAGAAATTACGTGCCTGTGATGCGTGCGTATCAGCAACTAACCTCCTAAAACTACCAGGGGTTCTACCACAGTCGGCACGGAAACCAAGAAAAATGCAGAAAAATATCGACCTGGGTACGGGTTTGTGCCTGAAACGCAAAAAAAGAAGCGAATGAAGGAAATGTGGACCTTCGCACTCGGAGCAAGTCTTATGGGTGCAGTTCATATTTTCCAGTTGCTGAAATTTTTTCCGTGTTTTTACCCCACCGGCTGCCTGTGGCTAGGAGTCCGACCTACGTGGCTAATCCTCTGGCTGCGTGGATGGGTTCTGGCTGCGTGTATGATCTCTCAGCCTGCATGGCTAGCACCCTGGCTGCGTTTGTGCACTTCGCGGTTGCGTTTTTACACTCTCGGGCTGTGTTTCTGCACTCCCGGCTGCGTTTCAGCAAAAAAATTACCCTTTGTCTGCGTGGCTAGCAGACAGCAGCTTTTTGGGTCAAAAAAAATTCTGCAACTCTTCTCGGGCTACGTGGCTGTTACGTGGCTACCAGCCAGCCACGCAGACAGAAGCCTCTCGAACCTTTTATTTTTTCTGCAATATTTTTGTGGTCGCCTGCACATTCTTGCATAAATATTAGATCACACTCATCTCACCAATCTAAAATTTCAACATAATTAAATAAATTAACCTACTCCTAAATTGGGTAGCCTCCCAACAAGCGCTTGTAATTTAAGGTCGATGGCTCGACTCAGTTACCTCATGTTTGCTCAAGGGACACCAAAGTCGCCAGGATCTACCTCGAAGACTGTTGCTGGGTCCAAATATGGCTTGACCCGGTTTCCGCTCACCGTGAAAGTTGTACTGTCATGCAGATTCTCCGATTCAACCGCATCCTATGAAAATACCTCTTTGATGATAAATGGTCCTTAGCACCGAGATCTAAATTTTCCCGAGAAAAACTGCTTCCGAGAATCGCAGAGAAATACTTTCTACCCTACTTGAAACTGCTTTGGCTGTGACGAAGTTTGATAGCTCGAGGGCGGTTTCAGCACCAAGGTTTGTGGCTCTTTGAGTGACGAGACTAGGGCAATTTCTGGCCACATTTTTCGTCCAGCTGTAAAGTGGTCCGGTTTTCATCTTCCATAGCCTGCTCCTCCGGGAATCTCTCCTCGTTTTCTCTATCCACTATGTCAATCTCTGCCCATAGCTCGTCAACTCCTCGTTTTCCAGGTCATATTCTTTACCTACACAGCGAAGATGTCTTCATGTCGTAATAATTCGGCAGTTGCAAATTTGTGAAAACGTTGAACTTCACCTTGTCTTTATTAATCTGCATGGTCAGTTCTCCGCTTTTGCAGTATATCATGGCTTCTCCAATGGCCAGACACAGTCTGCCCAGAATGAGTGGTATGTCTCCTGCCTCCATGTCCAGAATTACAAAATTTGCCGGAAAAATCAATTTTCCGACTATCATTAAAATGTCTTCAATAACTCCGTAAGCCTGCTTCACATATCTGTCCGCCATCTGCAGCTTGATTCTGGTGGGCTTGAGTTCACCGATTTTCAAAGTTTTGAAAGTTGATAACGGCATCAGGTTGATACTGGTCCCTAGGTCACACAGAGCCTTTCCTGTAAGCGTTACGTAGGGTCACCGGAATGACAAAACTGTCAGGGTCCTTCCTCTTACTCGGTTTCCCATTCTTCACATAATTTCTCATTTCTGCCGTCAGATTTATTGTCTCGAAATCGCTCATACACCTCCTTCCATACAAAATATCTTTGAGAATTTGGCATAAGTGGGATTCTTTGCTAACGCCTCAGCAAACGGTTTGTTGATCTGCAGTTGTTTGAACATCTCGAGAAATCAAGCGTCGTCTTTGATATCATCCCTCTTCCGTGTCTTCAAAGGATACTGCATCTCCTTGGAGACAGGCACGGTTTCATCTATCTTCTCAGTCTGAACTGCATCCTGCTCAACCAAGCCCATCGGCTGGGGGCCAACGACTAAACATTTATCCTGGCCGAATACTTCGTGTTCGACAATTTTCGACTTTTCTGCACGTGCATGGCTAGGGTACCGCGGATCCTGTAGTGCTACTCCACTCTGTGTGGTGATGGAATTGATCTGAGCATCTGGATTGTTAACCGTGGTCGAGGGTAAGTTCCCTGGTGCTCTCTCGGTTAGCTGTTGTGCAAACTGCCCTACTTGCACCTCCAAAGTGCGAAGTGAAGTCTTGGTGGATTACATGACAGCTTCAAAGGTGTCCATCTGTGAAAACTCGGACTCCATGGTTTGAAACATGGACTCAATTTTCTTCATTTGAGCTTCGTACTGCTGTGTTGATGGTCCTGATTGCACTTGCTGTGCAGGTACTGCCTGCTGTGCATGTGGCCTGTGCTGAAACCCCGTTGCATAAACTGCAAAATTTGGATTTCCTGACCGGAACCCGGGATGATCTCTCGTGCCCGGTCTGTATCGACTCGGACCCAATGCTGCTCTATGTAATTGGCATCTTAGTTTCTGAGCCCCTTGATGGCTATGTCCGAATCTGGTCCGTTTACTGCCACAACAATATTTTTTTCCGAGTAGACTTTCTTGACCAAGTCCTGCACGATCTTGGCCAGATTATCTATCCGGTCGTCTTCCACTGGCTCGACTTTGGCCATGATCCTGCGATCATCAAACAGTAGAGTGTCCTACTTGGCTAACTGATTCATTAACTCATAGGCACCGTCTTTCTCCACATGGTAGAGAAAGTTCCCTCCGTCTTCTATGTCAATCAATGTAGCACTTTCCCTGTCTAAGGCATGGTAGAATACCTGCGGGATCTTCGGGTCTCCAAAACTGTGGTTCGGGCATCTCTTCACCAATCTCATCAGTCTGTCCCATGCGTCTACCACCGTCTCCCCCGTCTTCTGCTCGAATGACGGAATCTCACTTTGCAGTAGAATGACCCGGGATGCGGGGTAAAATTTGACCAAAAAATCCGTGACGCATCCTTCCCATGTAGTGATGGATCTGGGTGGTCGGTATTCGAGCCAGTCTTTAGCCACTCCGTATAGGCAGTATGGAAAGAGAATAAGCATGAGTGCCTTTGCTTCAACTCCCTTATACCGGAATTTGTTGCAGTAGTCCTCTAATTTCCCGATGAAGTCGTTTGGGTCTTCGTCAGCTTTGCCATGAAATGGGCAGAGGGTGTGAACAGTCAGGATAGTGGAGGGTTTTATATCAAAGTGCTCTGCGGTGATCTCGGACACCACAATAACTGCCTCGTTTCCTCCCGTCGGGACCTCAAAATTTTCCACCAACGCTTTTCCTGATCTGTTGTATGTCCTCTGGTTGTTCCGGGCAGCAAACCCTGCTGCAATGAGATCCTCGATGTACCGAGCCATCTGCGCTGGGGTACGTGTCTCGGGCAGTTCTGGCGTTCCTTCAGTATTGTCGCCCATCCTGAAAAAACAGAGATCTCAAGAGCAGTGAGATAACAGAAAAATCAAAAAAAAATAAAAAAAAAAAAAAAAAAAAAAAAAAAAACTCTGAAAATTAATACTGACTACTAAATAAACTCTTAAAATTCCTCAGCAACGGTGCCAAAAACTTGATGCGCAAACTAACGTGTTATTCGCAAGTATACGAATCGAGTAATATCGGGTGTATTTCAACTCGGGTGATCGTTCCCACGAGGAAAATTTCAGGTCTTTTCTAGCAGTCGGGTTTAACTTGCAGGGTATAAAAAGAGGAGTGATTTGAGAGTGTGGTTACTAACTACGTACTGAAAATAAACAACTAAAAACGTAAATATTTTTTGTGAAATTGAGAGTGTGGTTACTAACAAATATTTTTCAATCTCGAAGGTTGTAAAATCTATGGTTTGAATACTAGGTCCCTGGATCCCCTAGGGTTTCTACAGATTTTCGTTCTTTGTTTGATATGAAAACACATAGCAGTTTAATTATCTGTGCCACTTACCGGTTGCGCAGTAACCTTTCACATTCTGCACGTTATCACGATCCTGCAGACTTTGAGGTTCCTGTTAAGCTGCCTAAGTTTGCAGTCTCGTTCTAAGGCTGCTAGGGTTTCTAACCTGTCCAGATGGCTTGGGTCAGATTCTCTAACAGTTGGTCAAACATTTTCAGGCTAGTCCTATTTCCCCTTCGCTAGTTGGCCAATCGGGGTAAGGTGCTAAATTCTTTCTTTTCTTCCTAACCCTAACAAGATGTTTTTACCTACCGGCTCGGGTTTGTAGCAATTATGAGTGATCAATCCGAGCATGCCTAAACGATAAAATTCAAAGACAGAATAACGAACAATACTATTGAATTAAGATAATACAATCATGGATTCAATACCAAAACATAGAACAATCTCTGAGTACGAAACCCTAGGTTCACCGAGAACCAAGGTAAAAAGTTTAGCTACTAAGTTACATAATTAACTAACAACGTTCTAAAATATAGAGATAGTGAGATCAAAAGAGTTTCGTGGATTCTGGATTCGCGCTTCCGTGTCTTGTGTTGTAAACGAGCTCTGGACGTTCCTTTATATAGTGCTTGAGAAGCTTCTGGAAAATTTCCTGAAATTACAAAACTGCCACCGGCCGAAACTGCCTCAGAAAACGTGTTGTCTGCGTCCCTGCTACGTGGCTGACAGTTAGCCACGCAGAAAGAGACTCTGCCAGCAACAAAATCTCTCTCTAACCCCCTTGCCTGCATGGCTGTCATACTGGCTGCGTGGCTCACATGCTGGCTGCGAGGCCGACATGCTGGCTGCGTGGCTGGGTCACTCGACAGCGTAGCTATCTTGCTTGCTGCGTAGCTGGACCTCCCGACTGCGTAGCTGGACCTCCCAGTTGCGTAGCTATCCTACAAGTTGCGTAGCTGGACATCCCAGCTACGTAGCGAACAGTTAGATACGCATACATAGGCTTTTTGGCTCGTTTCAGCACTTCTCTTGCCTCGGGCTGCGAATCTGCCTGCGTACCTGGCAGTTAGATACGCAGACAGGAGCTCTTACTGTCCTCATTCGGGCCAGTTTCTGAACCCTCTCCGCTTGGACTGTGTTTTTACCGAAACTTATCGAAATTACCAAAATACCCCTGGGTCTAAACCGCTCCAAATTCTGCCCAATCCTGACTCTGGTCCTACAAAGACTACTGACTGAATCTGGGCGCCGAAATCCAAACTCGACTTCCGAAAACCCAGGCCTAGAGCCAAATGACCAAAATACCCGTAGGTCAGAACTGTCCAGGAAAACGTCACGAACATGATATAGTTTCTCACGACTTCGGAAAACGGGAACCGAGACTCCTTACTTGGGCGTGGCCTGTCTGGGACCCGCACTTGACGGAAGTCGATTTTTTGACCGGACTCTGTTTCAGCATTATAACCTGTTTTCGGAAAGCCCTTGGCGTCTTCTTTCTTCTACCGCTGGTTTTAATTCATAACTCCAAGTAGAGCTCAAGATATTGTCAATCAAGCGCATTCCGGTCATTCTCGGTTCTGGAATTTTCAACTCTCTCGGCTCTCGTCCCTGCAATCCCGCTTCATTCCCGGCTCCTTCACAAATCATGTTCCTGCATAGACAACACGAACAAAAACCCGTGATCGTATCTCGAAATGCAAGAAATAGAGCAGTTATGCATAAAGAAGCTCAAATCTATAAGCCGTCAATTCCAAGGCTAGTTTGGGCTGACATCCCGCTAAAACGCTCATTTCTGACACAAATACCCCTCAAGTAGGTCTCACCGATAACTCCTAGTGGGGAGTTATCAATGATGCATTAGGAAGCTGAGTTCTATGTGGACGACTTGGTGGTCAAATCAAGGCAGAAAAAGGACCATTGGGAAGACTTGATGAAAGTCTTTGAAAGATGCCGAGATTTTCAGTTGAAAATGAACCCCATGAAGTGCGCGTTTGGGGTAACCTCGGGAAAATTCCTGGGTTGTGTAATTCACCGGCACGGGATCGAGCCTGACCCTGCCAAGATCTCGGCAATCACTAGTCTACCTACGCCACAGTCTCAGAGTACACTGAAAACATTTCTGCGAAAATTTTCATATCTAAGAAGATTCATACAAGCTATTGCGGAATTGACCTTTTTCTTTGGAAATTTAATAAAAAAGATTGCAACATTCTTATGGACAGAGGAGCATCAGGCTGCGTTCGAAAAACTGAAGAAGTTATTATAATCTCCGAGAGTAATGATTGCACCTCAATTAGGATCGCCTATGTTGTTATACTTAACCTCGACAAAGAGATCCATTGGAGCGTTACTAGCTCAGGAGTTTGAGGGACAAGAAAGGCTAGTATACTACATCTCGCGCACGATCCGGTCCGCGGAACCCAGGTACACAGATATTGATCGCCACTGCCTAGCTTTATTTTTCGCTACAGAAAAGTTAAAGCACTATTTCGCTTCCCATAAAGTTGTTATTGTAACCAAAACCGATTCTATACGTTATCTGTTGGGACACTCACCTCCTTGCGGGAGACTGGTAGAACGGTATATGACCATTTCCTATTATGACATAGTCTGTGCGCGACCAAAGGCCATCAAATCCCAAGCACTGACAGACTTGTTGGCTCAGTTCGAGGACGAAAATTGTGAGCCCTTAGCAGAGGGGGAACTCGAAGGGCCCGAGATATACGTGATCAGCCACGATTATTGGAAGCTGCATTTTGATGGATCCTCGACGAGGTGAGGAGGTGGAATTGGAGTGGTGCTGATCAAGCCTGATCAGCAAGTCATTCACATTTCAACAAAGCTGGACTTCGCGGTGACCAACAACGAGGCTGAATACGAAGCTCTGATCGCAGGATTGCTTGCAACTAAGGCCTTGGAGGTCAAGAACCTCGTCGTAATTGGAGAATCTAAACTAATATTAATGCAAGCTTCAGGGAGTATGCATTGAAGGATATCAACTTGCTAAAATACAGTTCGATAGTGCAGAAGCTGGTTCAGAAGTTCGATTATGCAAGTACGAGTACACTCCCAGATCTGATAATCGACACGCGGATGCACTAGCTACCTTGGGGTCAAAGATCAGCTCTAATGAATTCCCAGCGAAAATCTCGATTGAGGTTAAGACAAATCCATCCTTAGTCAAATACCTGTGCGAAGAGGATTCTAAAGAAGAGGTAGATTGGAGAAAGCCCATCATACGCGCGATAGCTGAAGGAACGAGCAAGGAAAGATGGGTTTCCACAAAAGCGTTTTGCATACAGGACAGTCTGTTGTACTACAAGGGCCCTGGGGGTATTCTGATCGATGCGTGACAGTGGAGGAAGGTCAAGCAATCTTGGAGAAAATCCACCAGCATTCCTATGGACAAAACGAGATTTCCATCTATAGGAAGGCGCAGAGATATGGAATCCACTGGCCACATATGTCATACTTTGCTGTCATCATACAGAGCAGCTGCGAAAAGTGTGCGCTGATAAAAGACTCTCTAGAGGTCGCCGCAATTGAAGATGTAGATTGGCGAGACCTATAATCGATTATCTGCAAGATGGGACTTTGCCGAGCCTCAGAAAGGAAGCCGAAAAGCTTAAGATAAAGGCGGCTCGATACATACTGCAAGAGAATTTGCTTTGGCGGAAAGGGCACAATGAGAACTTACTCAGGTGTCTGAACGGTCAAGAAATCCAGGAGGTCATGGAAACGTCTCATCAAGTGGAACCCCAAGAAGGCGCGAAGTTGTGCTGGCAGCTCTTAACTGTTGGGTACTTTTGGCCGACCAAGGTTGCTGATTGCCGCGCGAAGGTCAGGAGATGCCAGCAATGCCGATTCCATGGCAACCAAGTTCATACCCTAGCTGTCGATTTGCAAGCGTTAGGGACTCCTTGGCCATTTCACACTTGGTCCTTGGATTTCATTGTTCCTACCCGACCCCCTTCGCGTGGGAACCAATTCATTCTTACTGGAATGGAGCAATTCACCAAATGGGTTGAGGAGGTCCCGCTCAAGACAGCAAATGCATTGGTCGTGGTCAAATTAATACAGGAAAATATTATCCATCGATTTGGGATTCCCAACACTATCCTGTCTGACAATGGAAATCCCTTTGTCAATCGACAGGTGGCCGCGAAACTAATGGAGTACAATATAAGGCAGGTGTGCTCGATGCCTTATTATCCGAAGGGGAATGGACAAGCGGAGGCCACAAACAAAAAGCTGCTCAGAATCCTAAGTAAGATGGTCGCGGATGATCATAAAAAGTGGGAAGATTCTCTAGGAACGGCACTCTGGGCGTATCGCACATCATCCAGGACTCCTACAGGGTTTTCTCCGTTTTTACTATGCTATGGGGCCGAAGTAGTAGTCCCTACTAAAGTCATGGTAAACTCTGCAAGACTGGCCTTTAGTGCCCTATATGAAAACGAGCACGACCATGATCTCATTCTGCTCATAGAGAGGTGCGAACAAGCAAAGAGGACGAACACTAAGTACAAGGAGAGAATCTCGCGTGCCTACAATAAGACAGTTCATTATAGGGACTTCGCAGTAGGAGACCTGGTCCCACGAACTTCCGACCATTGCATGCGCGAAGAAGCTCATCCCAAGTTTGCTGCCAACTGGGAAAGACCTTTTGAAGTCAAAGATGTCTTTGATAGTGGCTATTGTAGTATTCTACGTTGCCATGGGACTGCCACTACTCCCACCCCGATCAACATGCGATGGCTAAAGAAGTACTATTCCTAACCTTCTCTTTTGCCTTACATTTGCATTGTACATATGCTTATATCCTCCCATATGACGATTCAATTAAAGATAATAATTCTCCCATATGAGAGCTCTGTTATCAATTGCTAATTTCATTTAATTAATTACCTTGCTTGAAGACTGATAGTCGATCACCTTGCAAAAAAAAGCCTATTTGTCTAGATAGCAACAAAACGCGAACGTAAGCCTATCTACTCTCATAGAAGTAATGAATTGTAAGCCTATCTATTTAGATAGCAGCCAAGTACAATTTAAAGCCTATCTGTTTAGATAACAACCAAGTACAACTTAAATCCTATCTGTTTAGATAGCAACACAAATGCAAGCTAAAGCCTATCTGTCTAGATAGCATCCTAATGCGATTTTAAGCCTATCTATCTCGATAGCGCCATTATGCTAAGGAATACTAGCTTGCTCATAAATCGTAACAGCTATACGCGATATCCGCATGACATGCGCTTGTCGATCATGTTCGCATAACATAACTCAAATGTTCGTTAATAAAAAAAAAAGAAAAGAATATTAAATATAAGCAAAGCTTGGAAACATAAGTCAGACATCAAAAGCGTTCTCAAAGAACATCCTAGACTCCTACAGAGAACCTACAAACTACAGAAATAACTACGGTTGATTCGTTTTCACCATCGACATCCTCGATCGAAATAGAGCTCTTGTCGATGCCCCTAAAATGGTGAGATGCTAGATGAACTTCAAAAAATGGAGGCTGCTGTTGTGAAGAACAAATGGGAGAACAACTCATGGGGCAGAAAGCTGATTGTGCGTAAGGAAACTACACCCCACTCATCACTCTCTGGTTCAAGCACTAGTTGCAAAGTGTCTTCGGAAGGTGGTCCTTCGAGAATAGCCTCTTCAAACATGACTAGGGTTAAGACATCTCCACTTTGATAAGAGAATTTACACTACCGGACTTTGGAAAAATTGGGCGAGGCAATGGCTTATTTCGTGGAGTTCTTGGGAGCCATTTCTATGGCACAACACACACATACAGAATTAGAGATCCGGAGCCGGTACGAGCCGTAAAGCAGTTAAGAACAAAAATTCAGAGGAGGAGGCAGGATTATCCAATCCTGGTTTTGGATCTGTAAAGAAGAAGGGGAAGTATTCTCTCTCAATCGCTAAACCAAGAAGGTGGCAATGGTGAAAAGTAAAAGACCAACTGCAGAAAAGGGTTTATATAGGACCCAGAGGGGGTGACTCTTCAGTTCCTTGCTGAGTCAGCAATGCCTCGAAAATAGGCAAGAATAAATGACCTTATTAAAGCATACGTCGCTACAATAGCCCTAGGTGATGATAACGGCTTAGCTTACCGTGCAACGCGCACACCCTATTTAAGCCTACGACGGTAAAACAGCTTAGGCAATAATGGCGGCTTATGGGGACTAGGGTCTTTCAGACATTAAATTATTTAGAGTTCACCAGGAATCGAGCGAAGATACTTAGTTGATTTTCAACACAACAGCACATATGTGATTCCGCGCGACTTTAGCCACAATATGCGTGCATAAGCCTATCTACCTAAGATAGCAGCAAGATCTGTTTAGATAAGCAAAACCATTAGCAAGTGTAAGCCTATCTGTTTAGATAGAAACCATACGCGAGCGTAAGCCTACCTGTCCTGATAGCAGTACTTTAATCAAGCCCATTCACGAATAATGGCAAAGCATAAGCAGTTTACTTGTTGATCAAACAGCTATTAAGAGCACAAGTCAAAAGCAGCAAAGCAATGTTTAACACGCGCGAAGCAGTGTGCGCAAAAACGGGCAAAAGATAGTTCAAAGGATCCAAAAACTCGCAGCCATGAAAGGCGCAAAATATTACACCAAAAATATAGTTCAGAAGAGAAAGCTATTGCAGTACTAAGCTATTGATCCTCGAAGAAGTCTTTGAGAAGCGATTCTTCAGCTGGTAGCATTATGCAGTTAGCAGACAGTGAATCCAGGCGAGCCTTGTTGCTTTTATGATGCTTAGCAGCAGACTCAATCTCTCTGATAGCTTTCTCATGCACCTCCTTACACGCCTTGAGGGCTGCTTTCTCCTTGCCATAGTTGGAGTATTCAGACCATAGCTTTGCAGAATTGTTGATCCTAGTCAACCTGTGCATAAGGAAATCCAAGTCTAATCGCCCTTCCGAGTTTTGTCGAAGGCTATTCGCGCTTGATAAAAGGCTTTGAGCACTGGCAAATGAGGTTCTTGCTGGAGTCACCTTATGCACTCTCTCTAAGAGAGCAGTCATCTCCTTGAGAAGATCCCCTCTATCCCTTGGCGCTAGCTCCAGAACTCTTGCAAATACAGTTGGATACGATATGTGCACCTTCATGAGCCAATCAAGGAAAGCCTAAACAATACCTACACATGCGAAGATGAAAACTAAGTACTGAGTAAAAGCATATGATCATGAACCATGCAAGAGAAGGGGATTTGTCTTACCAGTTCCTTCAACGATCTGCTGAAGCGAAGCAATAGGAGTTGCTGCTTGATTGCCATTAGAAAAGGGTGCTGCAGCTAACCTTTGGTCTGCTAATGCTTCGCGCGAGATATACTCTGCAGGAATAACATAGTTCCTTTCAGTAAAGACTGGCTCGACGACTTGCGGCCCCACACTTCCCATGGATTTTGCAAAAAAAGCGCATCTACATCAAATCTAGAAGATTCAATGACCATGATAGGAAGTGAAAAATCTTCACTTGGGCCCTTTGAGGATGCAAGAACTATTGAGTCATGTTGTACAGTAGGTGAGGTCCTTGCAAGCACCTCAGTTGCGGCTACAGGAGTATTGGCTTCAGAGGTCGTGTCTTATTAGGTTCAGACATAACTACATCTTCATTCCTATCTCTTTCCTCATACAGACTTGGGGCAGACTACGGGGCTTTTGGCGCACTTTCGCGCGCGACGTCTGGTTTCATCCCGGGAGTTGCAGCAATATTGGCATCAAGAGCAGGTGCTTGAACATCAGTCATAACTTGGTCAGATGCGATGTTATCCACATTAGGCTTAGGCCCAGACTCTCCTGGGCCAATTGTCACATTCTTAGGAAAAATACTTAAAACGCTTGCATCACCATCAACCTCAACTTCCTTAGTTGGCAAAACAGCTGCAAGGGAAGCGCTTGTTGGACTTGAAATCACTGCCACACCAATAGGGGTCTCAGTCGCGGGAGCTTCAGATGTTGGAGGCACAATCTGCTCAGAAGCATTCCTTTCTTCAGCACTTCGTTCTTTCCCCTGCTGAAGTTCCACCCCCTATTTTTCTTGTTCCATGATGAGTTCAAGACGCTCGCTCTCAAGGTCGATCACCTTAGTACCTGGTCCCGACAGCACGATTGATACTTCTTCAGCAATAGGCCCTTGCGGCACGAATACAGGAGCAGTGCTATGCCCTTGGGACATGGTTGCAACTCCCTCCATTTCCCTGTACCCCTGATTGGCTTCAGCGGCAGAATGAGGTACGCGAACAATGGCGTTACGAAGCCGGTGGGATCTCTAAATCAATGGATCTGCATCTTCTACAAAATAAAGGTTAACACTCAGATCCAAGGTGAAAATCAATCATAAAAGGGCTGAGAGGGGCTATGATGATAAGACCCACTTTTTCTGAGTTCATATGAAGTATCTGCGCAAAGATAATCGTCAATTCCTTTGGATTTTGCGTTACCTGAAGTACGAAGTAAATCTCTATTGTAATTCAAAAACAAGTACGAAGCATGATGGTGCTAAGGAGGTGGATATACATGAGGACTCCCCACACTAATCCCTTAACCATCTGCGGATATCATGCCTATTTACCCATGATATATCAAGTTTAAGATAAGTTCATGGTGCGACAAAGCATACTTAAAGATCGTACCTTCCTCATCTTCATCACCAGTAAGATCATGGAGATCCATCTGCGCTTTTTGAAATTGGGAGGTAGTTGAGTGAGTCTGTAGTTTTTGGCTTCTAGCCCCGCGAGAAGAAGGCCTTTTGGAAGAAGCTTGTTCTGCAACACTCTTCTCCAAAGCTTCCTCGATCTGTCGATCCTCCTCTTCCTTCTCTTTCCATTCCCTCTCTTCAGCCATGATCCTCGACTCTTCGATCGCTTCTTCCTCGGTTTAAATAGCTGTTCCTTGGACTGGACTATCACTTCCTGCAAACAAACCAAGAATTAAGTACTAAGACAAGTGACTTTTCACAAGATTAGTGGGAGCACAGTGTGATTACCTTCTCTCGCAATGTATGTCTTCTTTGTGGCGGCCTTCTTAGAACGAGCAGTTTTCTTCGCGGGGGAAATTTTCTTCGATTGAGTAATGATATTCTTAGTCGCTGGCTCACTTCCCGGACGCTTCAATTGTTGTGTTATCAGATCGTCATGCGCAGGGGTGCTTGCACTTCTCTTTTTTCACCCCCTTGACGTATGGAACGAGTAAAGCCTCGAGCTCATATGAAATCTCCTTTTGAATATCTTCGTCCATGGGTGTCTCTGGAGTAATGGGATCGTTGGGTTTGTTCCTCTTCGCGCGACAGTAATCTATAAAACCCTAGCTGCGGTCCCCTGATGCGAAGCGTCTCAAACTGCACTATTACAGGACAAGAGGAACAAGTAAGATTTTCAAATTTTCAAAGTCGAGAACAGAGAGGACAAGGGATGAAGATACTTGGACATACCAGTTTGAAGTTCATCGCGTATTGGGCCCTCGCGTTCAAAGAGTTCTGTCTAACAATGGCGGGTTTCTCATCCAGGATAAGTTGCAGACATAGATGGTGGTTTTTATCCAGCAGGGAATAATAACCATACTCCGACGCGCCCCGGGTACGAGTTGGCTTGAAGGGAGATTCCTTTACTAGGAGCGCATGAGACATGCTGACCTGGAGCTGATCCTGAGGCTTTACCAAATGGCGTGCCTGGGTGTTCCAGAGAGCCACCCAACCTGATGTGTTCCATCCTTGCCTCTCTCTGCAACGTTGAATAAGCAGGGGTTCGGCAATGAGCAGGTAATTTCTCTTCCCATAGAGCACCCCATTATAACAACCCTTCACAATGGAATCAGACCACATGGGTGGCGCGATGACATCAAAACCCAATTGGGGGCTCACACGAAGCGGATCATGGTGAAACGCCATACGTTCGTAATTGCAGGATTCGGAGCCAGGGGCATACTCGATCAAAGCAGGCATATACCCTCTTCTACACCAATTCACATAACTCCCATGGCACCGGGACCCTTTGGTGATATGTTTCTCCTCGAACGGGTTGCTTTCTTCTGGGTACATGTCTTCCAGGAAAACGACCTTGTGTAACTGGGTAACATAGGGCCTAGCCACGAAGAACCTAACATCGTCGCACATCAAGGAGAAGTTGCGAAGAATGCCCCTAGTGCTAAACCAACGCCACGACCGTGGGCACTTGTGTTGATGCTTATAGTTGGGTGCGTTCCACGGCTCGACCTCGGAAGGGAGCGGGGCATACACAGGCCGTCTTTAAAAGGCCCACATGGTCAGGAAGGCAGTGTTGACAAACGAGACAACATCAACTCTGCCTTGCGATTGTTCGATATGGGTCGCGGCCAAATCAAGCCTGTAATATAGGGATCCCAAGACCAAGGGACCCAAAGCAATATTCTTGCCGAGTGCGAGCTTTACCGCAAGCGGGAGCGCATGAACAAAAACCCCATCACTGACACGCTTTCTTACGTGTTACCGCAAGTGCACGGTTCAAGTAATATAGGGTAATATTTCAACCCCAAGTTATCGATCCCACGAGGACAAGCTTGAAACTATTTATTTAGTTATTAACTAAGAGTACTATAACAGGAGGAAGAATTATGATTAACTAAGGCGTCACCCACAAACAAGTGACTGAAATTAAATAACAACTAAACTACTCTTTTTGTATTTTTTATTTTACTACACAATTATGGAGAAAATAGGCAATCTCTAGATCACCTAGGGCTGTAAATGTTTTCAAGATTAGCAATGTAACACGTTAATCCTTTTCTAGTTTATCCGGGTAATAGTACAGACAATCTCCTCTGGGTCTCATGTCGTTCTACGTTACGGTTTACTTGGTGTCCTGTCGGTCCACCTATATCTACCGGTCCATTCTAGTAGGCTGGCGAAAGTGCACGGAATGATGTCCTCTCAGACCACCACCACACGAACACCTCACTATCTCCTACCGAATCTACCCACTAAGGCCAATCCTACACACTTATCTTTTCAGTCTCCGTGATTAAGGATTCTTGTTTATATCTCATCACAGCTAGGTCTAAGTCGCTCTCACGCACTCGCTAGCTAATTAACAAGTCTGGTTGATCACTCCGTTCTTGCTAAGGATTAAGCATAGCATATGAACAATAACTAGAATGAAATTAACATTAAGTAAGAAATTGATTCAAGAATAAATCCTAAGTCTCATGATTATCAAATCAAAATCGAGCCGTGTCAATAGACTGGATTCAATAACAATATCAAGAAACTAAACATTGATTCAATGAATCTAAACCCAAAATCATGAAACAAAGTCTCAAATCCGGAAAACATATTGTCTACATAAACCCTAGGCTTTCTAGAGAAGCCTAGCCAAATGTCTAGTTACTAATAATCTTAGCAACACAACAAAGTTTCTCCATACAAGTGGTTAAAAGAGGGAAGAAAAAATCAAACGCTAGAAATCGTGAAGATCGGCGCGATCCGGGCTCTCCTCCTTGCTTGAGGTCGTTCCCAATTAAGTCTCCTTGCTCTCCTCCTTCTTTTTGGCTCTCTGGATGCGTGAATGATGATTATTTCCGTCCCTAGGTCGTTCTTCAATAATAACCCGCAGAAGTCTTCAATAATTGTACAAAAGCCCCCTTAAATCTGCTCCTGACTTCAAAACGCGATATCTTCTTCGTCCGAACTCGGATTTAGCTCCGTGACCTATCGATGGAAAGCTCTCTGAGTCTAATTTCATATGGCACTGGTATCATCTCTAAATTATTTTTATAACTCCAGATAGGATCAAAATAGTGCAGACTGGTCATCCAAGCTCCTCCAATTCGGCTTCTCTTGACTCCACTTGAGCTCCCGTTGTTTCCGAAGTTCGTTCCATGCCTCCTATCAATCTATTAGCATCCGTTCCTGCCAAGAAAACATGAAAAAACATACCAAGCGATTATATTTGACAAATAACAATGAAATATGCATAGAAAACGCCCGAACTAACAATATAGCACATGGTGGACAACAAGTGATAAAACGACCTTTATTCTCTAACATTAGGCTCAAATAATTCTCAAATACCCATTAACATGTGGTAAATTCTATATAATTATAGCCCCAAAAAGGTGCTATCAAACTCCCCCACACTTACTCTCTTGCTCGTCCCGAGCACAATGAAGCACAAACCTCCACACTTGAGACATTGCATAAATATCCAAAACCAAACCAATGCGTACCCCACCACTTTGCATACTTAACTTTCCGCTAGCCAACACGACTCACGACTCAATACACAAAGACACGACTATGCTACTACATGATATGTACAATGCAACTCAAGTATGTACAATGCAAGGAATTAAAGAACATATTTTTTTTCTTTTTAGTAGAGATTGGGAAATCTCAAAGAACAAACCGGCATGTCATAAGGCTCTCACATCCCCTAGAAGACTATATAGCTTTGGTGATCGGTAGAACTTGCGGCCTGTTTTGTCAGACAGAACGGGCACGAACACAAAATAAGTTGCTTCCGCACACTCATCAAACGTATCCCTAGGAACCTACCATCCGAGCTATTTATCCACGGGTTTCAATTGTTGAAGGCTTTAGGACGGGTAGAATAAGATATTTAGAAGGGCAGTCCTAGACGTCATGATACAACTCACAAAACCCGATTCTCACACTTCCTCACCAAAATCCAAGGAACCCCACCGAAATAACTACTCCGGCCCTCATTCCCTCAATCTTACTGCAACGCCGTTCTCGCGGCCACAAATGTGAAGAAGTGATCAAAGATTCATAGCTCATCTCCTCGGTCTTCATGAAGTTTAATTTCCGGCTACCTATTCCATTTCAATTTCAACTTTCGGTTTTTTTTTTCCAATTTCAATTTCATTCTCAATAAGCACATGGAGCCACCAATGATGATACAATATCCAATGAGATCAAATCAATATAGATAACATGGGGGTGGAATGTGTCAAATCGAATAATGAAATCAAATATATGTTGTTACCCCCACACTTAATATAAAGCATATCCAAAACCCGGTAGTCAATGTGTAAACGTGCTAATTCCAACCAATCCTCCTCATCACCTAAGTTTTAGAATATGTGAATGAATCACAAGAACGTCCTCCTATAAGATCAACCAACCCCCACCCCATGACGTGCGAAAAGAATGTCACGCACTAAGGCACTCCACCTGTGATCGTGGTGTATGGACACGACTCACCGCCACACCGAAGTGTGCTGCCGTCTCTAACTCACCCTCACATCCCCTCAAAAGATGACATGTAAGAATGTCCACTCAAGATGTATCAAATCAGCTCACCCTCATCGAACCTCCCTAACTCAACTCCCTCTATCGTGACGCATAGGAAGGGACCATTCTAACTAGTGATAGAAGTCACAAGGAACGGCTTCCTAGGCTAGAGGCTGTGAATAAAAGGGGTAAATGGATCAAATTGGGGTAACTAGTGGACCTACGCGATGGAGACGGGACGTGAGGTCCCCATAAAAATCACTCGCAAAGCTGTTCCGTTGCCACTACGAGGAGGGCTGACGACTACCTAAGTGACGGTCGTGTAGCGCTAGTAGGATAACCAGTTTAAGAGACAGCTACTCACTACTCTCAAGTGCATTGGCCCTATAGCATACCTACTCCAGATTCTCACGTTTCTACCTCACCTCAGATTTTCATACTACCTAGGGAATACTATCATTGAGCCCTCTCCACGCTTACTCTCTTCAATTGCCCTTTCTCAAAATTTTCAATTTTAAGGGATTTTCTTATTTTTTAATTTTTTTAGACACTATATGTAACTGGCCAACTCGATTAACCAACAAAATAGGGTAGGTGGACTCAATAAATAAAAGTGCAACAATAATATACAATGCATAAAATAAACGTGCACATGCAAAACTAACCGACTCGACATCTACATGCAAACGCGACTTTCTAAACTGCATGTAACAAGGCTATGCAATAGCCAACTAGCGGATAGCTAAAAACTCCCCCACACTTAAGCGCTTTGTTGTCCTCAACGAAATATAAGGTGAAATAAAGAGGACTCGGCTGCTCAAGCGTAGGGCCGGTGGGTCTAGTCGGAGTTAGTGCACGTGAGGTCTAGTCGGAGTGAGCTCAGCAAGTATCCAATAATCCAAGTATGAGAAAGTAAATTTTTTCAAGAAATTACGCCCTAAGAGTGCCTAAGCAAGAATTAAAGCCGAGAGAGAAAATTGTACCAATTTTTTTTTGGAAACACGAGCTAGTGTAGGCATGAGTACCTCCTTAAGCTCCTCGGTGTCCCCGTCTTAAGTTTCTCTTTGAGCTTTGGCCGAATCCCCTCCAAAGCGATGAATCGGAAGATTTAAGTTCTTGGAGATCTTCTTCTTTGACTTCCCCCACACTTAATCCGCTCACTATCTCAAAAGCTGAAGACTTAATCTGCTCACTATGTCAAAAGGTCAAAATAACCCCCAAAAAGTATCACAAATACCCCCAAAAAGTGAGCTGTCCGGGCCATTTCGGCTCCCATTTCGGCCCGAAATGGAGCCCGAAATCAATGGATTTTGGCCTCCATTTTGGCCCGAAATAGAGGCCGAAATCACTGTGAAATTTTGAAGCAGAATGCCCTTTTCATTTTGGGCCGAAATAGGTCCATTTCGGCCGGAAATGGTGCCCGAAATGCCTGGAACTCTCCAACTTGTTTTTGCTCTATCTTCTTCATCCGACATCCGTTTCGTGCGATTCTTTCACCGATGGACTCCATATTCGACGAGGAATCTATTTTTGACTAGAAAATTCCCAAACCAATAAATTTTCCATTTCTTCTCAATTTATCTCTCTTGTGCAAAGAATCTCGCCTCCAAAGTTCTTGAACTCTATTTTCACTCCGGATTCCGATGCGTGCAACTCCGATACTCCAACTCGCTACTATGCTCCTCATGACTAATTGGATACTCCTCGACTTCTAGTAGCTTCTTTATCAATCTCAATGCTTCCGGTTAGCTAGTTGTTTCTCGTTTTGCGTGCGAAATCGTGCACATGCATCAAGAATGGGAATCCGGAGAGTTCTTGGGTACCTTTGTCCTGTACACTCATAGAAAATATTAAAAAAAACTCTCTCTCACCACTTACAATCAAATATGGAGAACTCAAAAACAAAAACGAAACAAAATATCAAACTCTACCCTACATTGGGTTGCTCCCAAGAAGCGCTTGTAATTTAAGGTCGACGGCCCCACCCGGTTACCTCAACCGAAAAGGATAGTGGATGCTGATTTATCCCTCCACTTCTTCTTCTTCCACCATCTTTTCTCCAGAACTTCAAGTGCACCCATGCGTTGTGCGGATGGTGGCGAGTTATGGAAGCTTAACCCTTTAATCTTGCAATTTTTCTTCTTAATCAGCTTCCACGAAGTACTCATGGGCTCAGGTGAATCTCTAGCCATGAAATCATCCCAGTATTACCTTTGTGGTGCTAAATGCTCTTCAGTCGACGCATGCATTTCACTCATACCCCTACACTTACTGATTTCCAAAGCCTGAATAACAACAATCACAAGTGTTTCATCAGCTTCATCATCAGCAATCCACAAGCTCTCAATGTATGTATCATCCCAATCATGCCAAGGCTGTAAGATAATTTGAGACTTCCTTGCAGCGAGCATCGCCTCCTCTATTGTTGGACACACAACTCCACCCAGGTCTGAATCAGAGTCCGAGTCCTCATAAATAGCAGAGTCCACCAATGATTCATGGACACTGCATTCTTCGCTCGGCTCATGTATCTCTCCACGACTGCAGCTTGGGATGCTGATCCTCGTTCTTTCTCCATCCTAGCCATCAGTTTCATTTGCATCTCTACGACAGCTGGTAGCCAATGAGGTTCATCCAAACCATCTTGTGACGGTGTCCATAGAGACTCAATTAAGGGCTCAATGGCATGTGGCAGAGGCTCCTCTTTTGGCTCATATGTAATACGGGACATCCTTGTGATGCGCGCTTGGATCTCCCCCATAATATTGTGCAAGTCTTCCATGCTTGCTGATGAGTCCTCTTGATGCTGATGAAGCTGTGGTGGATCGAATATGCATGCGTCTTCATACTAGTGATCCTTCTTGCATTTGTAGCACCAAATCATTGAGCATGTGTCATCATTGTGCCAAAATATGCATTTAGCACAGTAGTAGGGGTAATCAGATATCCCCACATAATCCTCGTCGCTCCACATGCTCATTACGTCTCCTGCTTCCTGTGTTCCTGCAAAAACAAACTCACAAGAAACCCGTGAAGCACAGAGATAGAAACAAAATAAAACAAACTAAAAGAAAAGTACTCTAAACTAACTCCTAAGTAAATAATCTACTGATGGTCCCGACAACGGCGCCAAAAAGTTGACACACTTTCTTAAATGTTACCGCAAGTGCACGGTTCAAGTAATATAGGGTAATATTTCAACCCCAAGTTATCGATCCCACGAGGACAAGCTTGAGACTATTTATTTAGTTATTAACTTAGAGTACTGTAACAGGAGGAAGAATTATGATTAACTAAGGCGTCACCCACAAACAAGTGACTGAAATTAAATAACAACTAAACTACTCTTTTTGTATTTTTTAGTTTATTACACAAATAGGGAGAAACTAGGCAATCTCTAGATCACCTAGGGCTGTAGACGATTTCCGGGATAGCAAAGTAACACGTTAATCCTATTCTTGTTAAGCCGGGTAATAGTACTGACAATCTCCTCTTGGTCTCATGTCGTTCTGCGTTACGATTTACTTGGTGTCCTGTCGGTCCACCACATCTACCGGTCCGTTCTAGTAGGCTAACGACAGTGCACAGAACGATTTCCTCTCAGACCACCACCACACGAACTCCTCACTATCTCCTACCGAATCTACCCACTAAGGCCAATACTACACACTTCTCTTTTCAGTCTCCGTGATTAATGATTCTTGTTCATATCTCATCACAGCTAGGTCTAAGTCGCTCTCACGCACTCGCTAGCTAATTAACAAGTCTGGTTGATCACTCCGTTCTAACTAAGGATTAAGCATAGCATATGAACAATAACTAGAATGAAATTAACATTAAGCAAGAAATTGATTCACGAATAAATCCTAAGTCTCATGATTATCAAATCATAATCGAGCCGTGTCAATAGACTGGATTCAATAACAATATCAAGAAACTAAACATTGATCCAATGAGTCTAAACCCAAAAGCACGAAACAAAGTCTCAAATCCGGAAAACATATTGTATACATAAACCCTACGCTTTCTAGAGAAGCCTAGCAAAACGTCTAGTTACTAATAATCTGAGCAACACAACAAAGTTTCTCCATACAAGTGGTTAAAAGAGGGAAGAAGAGATCAAATGCTAGAAATCGTGAAGATTGGCGAGATCCGGGCTCTCTTCCTTGCTTGAGGTCGTTCCCAATGAATTCTCCTTGCTCTCCTCCTTCTTCTTGGATCTCTAGATGCGTGAATGATGATTATTTCCGTCCCTAGGTCGTTCTTCAATCATAACCCGCACAAGTCTTCAGTAACTGCACAAAAGCCTCCTGAAATCAGCTCCTGACTTCAAAACGCGATATCTTCTTCGTTCGAACTCGGATTTAGCTCCGTGACCTATCGATGGAAATCTCTCTGAGTCTACTTTCATATGGCTCTGGTCTCATCTCTAAATTATTTTTAGAACTCCAGATAGGATCAAAATAGTGCAGACTGATCATCCAAGCTCCTCCAATTCGGCTTCTCTTGACTCCACTTGAGCTCCCGTTGTTTCCGAAGTTCGTTCCATGCCTCCTATCAATCGATTAGCATCCGTTCCTGCCAAGACAACATGAAAAAAAATACCAAGCGATTATATTTGACAAATAACAATGAAATATGCATAGAAAACGCCCGGACTAACAATATAGCACATGGTGAACAACAAGTGATAAAACGACCTTTATTCTCTAACATTAGGCTCAAATCATTCTAAAATACCTATTAACATGTGGTAAATGCTATATAATTATATCCCCTCAAAGGTTCTATTAATCACATGGACTCTTGTCTATGAGATAGCGCGACAACCAACGCACAGGAAACCTCATAATGTCAACCTAATACCCTTCAGTGGCGATTATCGCGTCTTCTTCGTCTTCCGACTCCTTGATGATTGCAGGTTTGGAATAGTCTTTGAAGCATTACATAATCCACTTCGACCATATATTCTTCGCGCTGGAGGAGACAGACATGAAACTCTCGCAGGGTTCAGTCGCGTCGGGCGCCCACCTCGTGGCAGCTTTCTTCAAAACTGCAATACACTCTTGCATTTGCGCGAAGAGGTAAGTTCTTCATCATAATCTAGATCATCCTAGGGATCAAAAGCCCCCATACTCGGATGAATCAACAGGACCTCTACATCTTCGAGAGCAGGCGCGGCTTTGAAGGAGGAGAAATGAAAAGTGTGGGTCTTCTTTGAGTACCGGGAAAACAGGACCCTTAGCATATCTTGATCAACTTTAAGGTTGAGTCCTTTGGTCGCTGGAACGACATGATAGACGCCACCTCTCATCAGCACCTTCCCTTGACGGTCGAGGATGAAATCGGTCCATTCCTCCATCATGTCGAGTCTTTCCAGGAAAGCCTGGAAGAGGAGATCAGTGAACGGATACAGGCCCTCTTCAAGGTCGATCCTTTGCACATCTTGGGTGTCTGCTAAATCCAAGTCTTCCCTGTCTAGCTCGGGTATTAGTTGTAAAGCCTCTCATGGGGAAGATTCTTGGGTAGTGGTTCCTCGGATAGTAGCCTAGAAGAAGTCGTCACCACCCAAATAGGGGGCTTTGCACCATAGGTCTTTGCGGGGTTCATGTAACTCGACAGCCTCCTCCTGTGATTTCTTGGGAGCCCTTTCTGTGGCACAACGGACACCAAGTAAGATATGAGGAAGAATAAATAAGAACATCAAAGTGGGTTGCATGCGGAAAATAAAGAGGGGAGAATCACTAACCAGATTTTTGATCTCGGAAGGTCTCGGCTTCTTGCTGATGATTCTCACCCTGGCTCATATAATCTCGGAAGCAATTACGGTAGAAAAGTTTCAGTTGAAGCACCAAAGGGGTTTAAATAGCCCTCGAAACTGAAGAGTCGCGACTGCTGACGTCTGCTGAGTCAGCAACGCTTCGATAACCGGCGAAATTGGTGACCTATCAGATCATTCTGAGTGATTTTTCCCTTGAAAATCGGCGAAAATTTGTGGGTGGTGTCTTTTTAACTTCGTAGTGACCACACTTCATCAAAGGCTATACGGCGTCTCCAAACCCTAGGCAATCATGGCTATGCCTGGGGGCTAGCGATTTGAATTTTATTCAAATTAGTACGAGGATGTGCGTGAGGACCACGCACGGATGGTTTACACGAGTGCACAGCAAACACGCGCGTGACATTAGCGCAAAAGGGGGCTAATGTAGATGGTGCCTTCCATATAGACATGTCACAGCCACATGGCAGCCATCCAGCACACCAAACTGTGCTCCATGAACCTGGATTGTATTAAGAGATAGAAGAAAAGTTCTCTTTGTAAAGCGTTGAACCCTTCTGAAGTTGCCTACACCAGACTTACTAGGATTTTAGATATGAACTTAGTGAAAATTAAAACAACTGTGAACCTAGTGATTCAATCTAAAGTTGCTGGGATTACAATGGAGTTAGATCACTCAGAGTTTGTAAATGTTCTAGGCTGTCCGAAGGGGTACAAAACTGAGAACTATCCAAACAATTTTGACGCATTGAGACTGGCTAGGGAAGAATTCTTTCTACCTAATGTCTCTACCTCCTCCAAACAGCTAACACAATCTTTGCTAACTGTTGAAGCCAAAATTTCATTCACAATCTTGATGAGGTGCGTAGTGCCTAGGGAGAATTCAAAAGAGCAGCTGACTGACAGGGTACTTTATTTGATGTATTTGATCGTTCATGGGTATGAGATTGACCTTCCAATAATTTTGATGCAACATATGCTCTACTCTCAGACCAAAGAAAGGAAGCACCCTTTACGTTATGCTAATTTGCTTTCTGACTTCTTTCTTCACCTAGACCTTACCTCTGACAGAGAAGAAACTATTACTACTGGTTTTGGCATGCTTGATGAAAAAACATTAGAGAGAATTGGTGTTGTGAAAACCAGTGATATGATATGGAAGTTATACTCTGATTTGTCCGAGCAGGACCTACAATCCAAGAAGTTTTTAACCCAAGGCCTTGATCCCTCCTTCAAACCTATCCTCTCAACCTCAAGACCTTGGATTGGTGATTAAAAGGATTGAATTTCTTGATAAGAACATGGATGAGCTAAAGAAAAATCAGCATGAGTTTGGCACTAAATTAAAGCAGGTAAAGTATATGGTTGAAAGCATCTTCAACAGAATCAATGTACTTCATGTGGAAGAAGAAGTGTCTCAGGCAGCAGAAGGGTCAAAGAAGGATGCAGAAGGTTCAACCATAGATTTTTTCAGTGATCATACAACTCAGGATGAGGCTACAAGGGTGGTGGAAAAAGGGAACAAAGGTGGTTCAAGTAATAGGTAGAGAAGAACGGGAACAAGCTGATGTAGACAGTACAGACTCTGGGATGCCGATCAAATATATTAAGAAGAAGAAGAAGAAAACTGGAATTCGAGAGGTAGTGACTGAAGAATAACTGTATGAAGAACCTGGTGATGCTGGTGATCAGGAAGAGCAACAAGATGATGAGGATGATGAAGAAGACGGTGGTGAAGAAGAAGCTGAGCCCAAGGGAGATGGAGACCCAATCCCTTAATTCTTGCATCTTCTTTCATTCTTTTTCAAGGCCTTGAAATATTCTTCAAAGTCTTGAAAATTCTATCGTTTAAAACTGTTTTTCTCACATTTTTCCAAATTTGATCCAACATTTTCTCATTCTTTTTTTATGAAAGTCAAAAAGGAGGAGAAATTCTAGGAGTCTTATTTGTTTTTCTAGATTAGAGATATGATTTTAGATCATTAGGATTTGCCGCTGGTAGACTTAGACTTTGCACTTTGTTGATATTTTTGTTGCTAATAAGTTGGATCACTTGGATATTTTTTGTTATGTTTTTCTTTCATGGACTCTGCTATGCTCTAATGACTTTTTTTGCAGAGAATCAATTCCTAAAGAATTTTTGGTTTTGTCTTTCATCAAGGGGGAGACTGTAAGTTCAGGTTGTTTCAAAGGCTTGAAACGGATTGTCTGTTTCAAGGCCTTGAAACTGATTTCAAGGATTTGAAACTAACACTGCAGATTCTGGCATGAACTTAAGGGAGCTGATGATCTTTTTCAAACTCCTAATCTCTTATAATTCATTATATGTCACTTGATGATGAATGACAAATCATTTCTCTACTATATACTGTCATTAATCTATTTATTTGACTCCAGTTTGTGCAGGGACATTTAGTTTCCTATTTTGCAGGATTGTTTTCTAACTTATTTGATTGCCGAATGGAAATTAATCTTACAGAGTTATTGTGCACATTGATTTGCTACATCTTAAGTTTACCAACCTTCTAACAAACAAGATCAAGTCAGTATATTTGAAGATATTGAGAAACTATCTGTTGGGAGAGCTGTTAGAAGAGTCAAGATCTTATGCAGATTTTTAGGAAAGTTTGTTACAATGAAGATCCTAAAGATTCTCAATTCAAACAACTGCATAAAGGTGGGAAGACTTCAAGAAATAACAACTGAACATTTACATAAACTCACAAGCACGTCACATAAATTGGAAAGCACCAAAGAAGCAGATCAAATCATCCAATCTGATCATCTGAAGAGCACTGCTTATTCACTTTCAGACTCAGTTCTAGTGTTCTTCTGTTATGAGCTTTATTTGTATATCATTCTGATAATACTTCTAGTTCTTATTCTCGTGGATTGTTCAAAGTGAAAATATAGAACTCTTAGTTAATTAGTTACCTAGAACAAGTACTACATAGGTTAGTGAGAACCACAAGCTGTAACAGGGTAAGGTATATCTGTGTGCTTAAGATCTAGGGACTTAGCTTTTGATTAATAAGAACTAAGGTTAAAATCCTGCCAAGATTATGTCGCTGACTTAGAGACATAGGTCCAAGTTGACTGAATATTATAAATCATTGCCTCTCTTGCCTTTACTTTACTGCATTTTACTTAGCATACAAACTGGTCAATACAGGTTTTCAGTTCGAGGTCTTGAACCTCAATTCAAGGCCTTCAAAACTATAAGCTTTCTCCTTATTGTCTGTTTTGATTCCAAGAACTTGATACTCATTTCAAGGCCTTGAAATAATTCCTTAATTTCACAAACTCCTTTGAAACCACTCTTTTAGAAAAAGTTTTAAAAGTTGCCATACTCTATTCAACCCCCCCCCCCCCTTCTAGAGTATTGATCATGTAGTTATTTCGACGGTACTGTCCTTCAGGATTGTATATCCTTGATCTAAGTAATACTGTCTATAACATAAATACCAAGAGGATTAAAACTAGTGATTTAAAATCTACTTACTTATGTGATTGTCGTTTAGGCCATATAAACGAGAAATGCATCTCTAGACTCCATAAGGATGGATTCCTAGAGTCATTTGATTATGAATCATATGAGACATGTGAATCTTGTTTATTAGGAAAATAAAAATGTCCCATTTCAATAAGAAAGGAGAAAGGAATTTTGAGGAATTGGGTCTCGTGCATACTGATGTATGTGGGCCATTTTCCACGCCTGCCAGAGGTGGTTATCTTCATTTCATTATATTTACTGATGATTTCAGTGGATATGGATTTGTGTACCTTATGAAGGCCAAATCTGAATCCTTGAAAAGTTCAAAGAATTCAAGAATGAAGTAGAAAAGCAACTTGACAAGAGTACTAAGTCTCTATGATCGGATCGTGGAGGAGAATACTTAAGCCAAGAGTTTGACAACTATCTTAGAGAGTGCGGGTTCTTTTCCCAACTCACTCAACCCGAAACGCCACAGTGGAAAGGCGTGTCCGAGAGGAAGATTCGAACTCTGTTGGACATGGTTCGATCTATGATGTGTCAAACTGATCTTCCATTATCCTTTTGGGGGCACGCTATATTATGTGCAGCTTTCACCCTTAACCGTGTTCCATCTAAATCAGTCAGGAAGACTCCATATGAGATGTGGAGTGGGAGGCATCCCACATTTTCGTTCATGAGGATTTGGGGCTGCGATGTGTATGTAAAGCGTTTACAAACAAAAAACTTAGGGCCCAATTTAGAAAAGTGTAAGTTTGTGAGATACCCTAAGGAAACGAAAGGGTATTATATCTAAAATCCTTCCGAGAACAAAGTGTTGGTTGCTCAAACTGGCTTGTTCCTAGAAAGAGAATTTGTCTCTAATCGAGCATGTGCGAGGACTGTAGAGCTTGAAGAAATTCAAGAACCACAAACCACTGACCCTACTATGGAACAAGAACAGGAACCACAATATGTTGTGGAGGAACCTGTTTAGGTAACACAGAGACTTCGTAGGTCGAGTAGGGTGCGTCAGGAGCAAGATAGCTATGGAATTCTCGTGACTGAGCCTTGTGACGCTTTGCTCATAAATGATGATCCTACTACCTATGGAGAGGCCATAAAAGGGTAGGACTCTCAAAAGTGGCATGGAGCCATGAGATCTTAGATGTAATCCATGTATACCAACAAAGTATGGACTTTGGTGTAACCACCCGAAAGGGCTCGCCCCATATGGTGCAAGTGGGTCTTCAAGAAGAAGACTGACATGGATGGAAATGTGATTGCCTAGAAGGCCTGACTGGTGGCAAAAGGATTCAGGCAGATTCATGGTATTGAATATGATGAAACCTTCTCCCAGTCGCAATGACCAAATCTATTCGAATCGTACTTGCTATTGCAACTTATCACGATTATGAGATTTGGTCGATGGATGTCAAAACAGCATTTTTGTATGGAAACCTCCTCGAGGATGTCTACATGACACAACCAGAGGGTTTTGAGGATCCAGAGCATGCGAAAAAAAGTGTGTAACTTGCAGCGATCCATTTATAGGTTGAAGCAAGCTTCTAGGAGTTGGAATCTACATTTTGAAGACGCTGTCAAAGAGTTTGGCATCATATAGGACGAAGATAAACCTTGTGTCTACAAGAAGGTTAGTGGGAGCTCTATTTTGTTTCTGGTCTTTTATGTGGATGACATACTACTCATTGGAAACGACATTCCTACCTTGCAATCTGTTAAAGATTTGCTAGGAAAGTGTTTCCAATTGAAAGACTTAGGGGATGCAGCTTATATACTTGGTATCAAGATCTATAGGGATAGATCTAGGAAGGTGTTTTGCCTAATTCAAAGTACATATATAGACAAGGTGTTGAAACGGTTCAACTTGCAAGATTCCAATAAGGGATCTTTTCCTCTGTCGCATGGAATAACCCTTTCAAAGGCTGATTGTCCTTCCAATGAGATTGAGAAGGAACGCATGAGTATGGTCCCATATGCTTCGGCCATAGGATCCATCATGTACGCCATGTTGTGTACTAGACCTGATGTGTCATACACCTTAGTATGACAAGCAGATATCAGTCCAATCTGAGTGAGAGACACTGGATAGTGGTCTAGAACATCCTCAAGTAGTTAAGAAGAACTAAGAGTGCATTCCTGGTCTATGGAGGGTTGGAAGATTTGCATTTAAAGAGTTACACGGATGCAAGCTTCCAAACCGAAAAAGATGATTTTAGATCGCAGTCGGGATTCGTGTACTGCCTGAATGGAGGAGCTGTGATCTGGAAAAGTCCCAATCAAGAGACGGTTGCTGATTCTACAACTAAGGCTGAGTACATTGCTGCGAGTGGCGCAAAAAAGGATGCTGTTTGGATTGGGACGTTAATTACTGAGCTTGGTGTGGCTCCCAGCATTGTGGATCCAATAGAGTTGTATTGTGACAATACTGGAGCGATCGCACAATCAAAGGAACCCAGGTCACACCAGAAATCCAAACACATGCTCAGAAAGATCAATCTTATCCGAGATATCATCGATAGAGGAGATGTGAAGATATACAAGATTCCTACATATGAGAATCTGTCTGATCCTCTCACGAAGCCTCTTTTTCAGCGCAAAGATTTCTGGCATACAAGATGCACCAGAGTGGCTCTAGTGCAAGTGGGAGACTGTTGGAATAGATGCCCTAGAGGCAATCTTATTTATTATGAACATTACTTTTGGCTAGAATATTCAATGTATTATTTAGGAGATATTTAACATAATTAAGTCCTTATATTACAAATGTGTTAGTTTATCTTAATTATCCCTAGTCAATTACTGATTATGACAATCAACTATAGAATAGTATGGGGTTAGACTGATATGGAGATATCACGATCCAACACATAGGTATGCAATAAGGGTAATAGCATATTGGATTGACCCACAACGAGGAGGCTGAATGTTTGTAATTGTTACTGCCAACTTAATGGAAACCTACAGGTTCACACGCCAAAAGGATTAAACTGGATATGTATGTTAATTAGTTAGACTAATTAGTTGGACTGATTAACATATATACCAAGTATCAAAAGGCAACCACATGAAAATTTAGTTGAACTAAATTGCAAAGTGGACTAATCCGTATACTGACTGGATTAGGCTATAAGACTAATCCGTGTATGGACAGGATTAGTATTGGGGAAATTTTGAAAGCAATAAGGAGTTCTTGATAATAAAAGGGGATTCCTAGCTCTATTATTTCTCATGAGTTGTCATTGAGTGAAATAATTAGAGCAAGTAGAGAGATTAGAGAGGCGCATGGCAGCCCCTAACCGTCGCCTTCAAGAGGCTCGGCCTCTTCCTCGTTTTGCATGATCTGCTTGATTTGATCAAGCTTATGGCTTTTCCTTCTTCTACGTTGCTTGCACGAGGTGTGGAGAAGATTCCAGTTTGCAATCCTAAGGTATGGATACCAGTTGAGACGAGAACTCTATTCTTCATTTTGATCACACAAATCTACAAGGTATAAACAGTTCTTCCTTTATCACGTTATGATAGCTTGCCTACGATCCGTGGAAGAATTTGATCAGGTGTTAATTATTGTTATTCCACTCCGCAACCTGCATTAAAACCCTACAGCTGCAAGAGGGACCTGATTAGATGGTTTTGCATCTGATCCTTTTTTTACTTTAGTATGATAAGTACTAGCATGCTAGACTCTATGGATTTGGAGTGTATTACGAGATTGAAACAGAGGTCTCTTCGGAAAATAGTAAACCCTTCTGAGGTTGCATTCTCTAAGCTTACCTGACTCTTTTTCGTAAATATGAAACAAGTGAATACTTTGGGTTTAACTATATCATCTAAGGTGACTGGTATTGAGATGGAGTTGTATCATGCTAAATTTTCTTATGCCTTAGGTTGTGCCAAGAGGTACAACACATAAAAATACCATAGAAAAATTTATGGTATAAAGATGGCTAAGCAAGAGTTCTTTTTACCTAGTAGAGCTACTACCTATAAGCAGTTAACTCATTCTATGTTAACTGTTGAAGCCAAAATCTTGTTTACTATCATGATGAGGTGTGTAGTACCGAAAGAGAATTCAAAGGAGTTGCTATCTGATAGGGTATTGTATCTGATGTACTTGGTGATACATGGATATGAGTGTTGTCTTCCAAGCATTGTAACGGAACACTTGATGTATAGTTGTACCAAGAACAGGAAGCATCCACTACCCTTTGCCAACCTCCTCTCATTTTTCTTTCACCATGTGGAAATACATGTTGACAAGGAAGAGACAATTACTACTTGTTTATGAATGATATATGAAAAGTCATTTCAAAGAACTAGAATTGTGAAAACAAGTAAGGGCGTATGGAAGTTCTACTTTGAATTGTCTACTAATGAGTTGAAGGTCAAGAAGTTTTTGAAGCCTAAATCCTTAACCACTCCATTAGCCCTACCTTCCAAACCTCAGGACCAGTCTTAAGTTCTTCAAAAGCGAGATTTTACTGACAGTGGACTCGATGAGCTAATGTAGGGCTAGTATCAAATGAGTACTAAAATTAGATTGATGAAATACATGATTGAAAGTGTTTTCAAGAGCATCAATTTGATACATGTGGAAGAAAAGAACTTTCCAGCTTAAGAAGGGTCAAGGTAGTCAGGATCCACCATATACTTTTTTGATGAACACAGTACTGAGGATGAAGCTGTTGGAGATTAGGCTGCTGGTAAAAAGGTTGCTAAGGCTAAGGAACCTGGTGAGGAAGACAGTATTGACTCAGGGATGGTGCTCACAGAAGCCCTATAGAAGAAGAAACAAATAGGAATGGTTGCCGCCATATTCACCTCATAACAGCTGTTTGAGGATGATGTGGTTGCTGATAAGCCTGGTGAAGAAGTTTATCGGGAAGAGGATCAACAATAGGATGAGAAAGAAGGTGGAGAAGAAAGTGATCAAGAAGATGCTGCTGGGCCTAAGACTGAGGAAGTTCCAAATCCTTGAATTCCAGCCCTTCTATATTCTTTTCAAAGCCTTGTACTTCCTCTCTTTCAAAACTTCTAATTTCTGTAAGTTTTTCAGTTTTCAAACCAAGGTTGATCCAACATCTTCTCACTTTTTTGATGAAAATCAACAAGGGGGAGAAATTTTAGGACATTATTATTATTATTATTATCTGATTTTAGCTGGTTTTAGAGAGATCTAGTTTGGATATTTGTGGAAGTTTTTGAACTATTTAGTTGTTTTGGTTATTCCGTTTGAATTTGATTATGTTATTATATATGGTGGTACTATTATTGGTTTTTGATCTTATGAAACTATTTATGCTATGCTGCTAATGTTTATATTTTGCTGAAGTACAGCTCTAACAGATTAGTTGGTTTTGTCTTTCATCAAGGGGAAGACTGAAAGCTCGCAGCTATTTTCAAAGCCTTGAAACCTTCTGAGCATGAACTGAGGGGGAGTTCTTACTCCTATTCATCTCTAATCTCCTACACTTGATCATGCTCTATTAGATTATGAAAGAAAAATAATTACGTGTTATAAATTTACTTAATCTCATAATTTTTCTAAGTGTTTTTGCAAGGATTATCTAACTTTGTTTTTTCATCAAGTTTCCTTATCTGCAGAGTTGCAGAATAGGAATTACAAGCCTGCAGATTGATCCTACAAGTATGGAAAATTTTCAGAACATTCCTTAGACTTGGAGATTTAAGATTAGATCAAAATCATTGAGGAAATGAAGCAGCTACTGTGGATTAAGCTGTTGAGAGTAAAGGTTTTTGCAGAAATTTTTAGGGATTCATGTTGAAGACTGATAACTCTCTTTTAGGAGTTATTATTATACTTTCTTAGTACTTGTAATAGGCTTATTTCACATGATTTATATGTTATATTTTCACAAATATGTGAATTTGACGATTTATAAGCCTAAGAGTGAAAAGTTGTGTTTCTAGCCTATTTGTGCATGTTTTCTCTCATATTTGCTATGATAATTGCACGGGTTGTTTAGTGTTGTGTATCTCAGGTAAAAGAGGTGCATTGGAGCTTATGATATGCTTGGATATGCTTGGAATTGAGCTAGATGAAGAGGAGAAAAGGAGACGCACAAACGAAGCGAAGTTGGAAAAGTCACACAGGACCAGCCTGCACTCTTTTCGATGCTCAGGAAAATCTACAAAGAATTTTGGAGCAAGGCCTGCGGAATGGGAAAGTAGACATCCGTATCTTTCCAACGATATATGGTAGGCCCGAAGACGAGTCCGTATGAGGGAGATACAGCCCGCGCAAGATCAGCAACTAATTCTGTCCAGGAATTACAAACTGGAGGGGCTGAAGTGCAATTTCGGCCATATTTCATTAAAAAGCGTGCCCAGGCCTTGGGGAACGCATTCTTAGACCTAAAACAAAGAATAGGCTGCTGGGGAATGATCAAGGAAGGCTAGGGAGCACAAGGGGCATGGAGAACAACGCCGGAATCGCCGGAACGCGAATTTCGTCACGAGTTTGACTATCCCTTCTATCTCTTCTATCGTTTCTTAACACTATGAACTTGTTAGCTTATATTTTCAGATTATTTGAGTAGTTTTATTTACTAGGCTCTATGGAGAGCCTAGGGCTTTGTTAGACACCGTTCCGGATTTGTTGATTGATTCGTGCTTATGGATTCATGTGATGGATTGATTTTATCTCGTTTGATGGATTGTTGAACTTGCACTATTGACACGTGCTTGGTAGGATATGAATGATCATATGAGATGTTTCAATACATATCGTGTTATCTTAGCTTAAAGTAACATTGAAATTGCATCTTCTAGTAATCTTATTCTTAATTTTATGCTACCTTAGCGTCATGAACTAGGGTAACTACTTGGTGAAAAATCGATGGACTGATAGGTGAAGATTGATTAGCTTATGAATCTAGGATTGCTAGCAACCCCATATCATGATGGACCGAAAGGCGAAGTGTTAGGTTTTGGATTAAAACGTAGGATTAAACTTAGTGCTTGTTAGGTGATATAGTTTATGGATCGACAGATGACGACTATTGAATCTAGCATAGGCTTACTTGAGATCGACAGAAGATTGTGAGTACTGAAACGTGATCAAGAGCATATTCAATATTACATGTTTCAAAGCAATATCCGGAATTGTCTACTGCCCTAGGTGATCCATAGATCGCCTAGTCTTTATTCTTAGTTAATCAAACCTTTGTTTAGTTATAAAAATCCAAAAATATTGTCTTTTAGTTAGTTTAATATAGTCACTTGATTGGGGGTGACAACTGCTCAAATCAACAACTTTCCTCCTGTTATTTCAATTACACTCTTTAGATTTAATCTCTAATTAACAATAAATCTACTATCTGTCCTCGTGGGATCGACAACCTGAGATTCAATACTCACACTTTATTACTTCGACCGTGCACTTGCGTATACACGTAAGAAATCGTGTCAAAAACTTCCTATAAAATATGCAATTCAATTTGACATATTACCCAGTGATTCAGAGAGATACAGAAGCACTGATCATTACAAATAGATAAATACTCTCAAACGGATTGACAAGTATCATTGAAGAAGATCAAAACTCCACTCAATCAATTTCCGTTTCTAGAAGAACACTTCAAGCTTTACTACTTAACTTTGTTTACAGTGTTCTTCATTATGAGTTAAGTTTGTATATCATTATGTTCTATTACATAATATTTTGTTCTTGTTAGTTTTTCAAGAGGAACAATAGAGAATTCTTATTATAATCAATTAGCTAGAGCATGTACTAGATAGGTTAGTGAGAACCACAGGCTGGAAAAGTGTTAGCGAATACTCTTGGTCTGATATCTTGAGCTTAGCTTTTGATTAATATGAAGTGTTGAAACCCTAGAGGGATTAGATCCCTCAAGTAGAGAGTAGGTCACTTGGGACCAAAATTTGTAGCAAATCACTGAGTACTTTTTCTTGCATTTCAGTTCTTTACTTGTCTTCATAACTTCTTCAAAACAGGTTTCAGTTCAAAGCTGTGAAAGGGTTTTCAAAGCCTTAAAAACTATCAGTAACTTTCAATTTGTTTGTTTTGATTTAAAAGCCTTGTAACAAAGTTCAAAGCGTTGAAATACTTCTAATTCTTCACACTTCTATTTTAAATCCGCTCTTTTAGCAGAAGTTTCCATACTCCATTCAACCCCCCCCCCCCCCCCCCCCCCGTCTAGGAGTATTTGATCCTGTATTTGTTACCTTCATTACAATCCTCAGCTTCAAACACTTTTGTAGCATGAGCATAAAAACTACTTCAATGCTCTACGACAAAAAAGCTTATACTGTGTTACTCCTAACTTGCACGAGTATAAAATGCAGAGGCTAAATTGAACGACGCTTGGCTTGATCCTGTGCGGGTACGTATGCAGCTTGGAAAATTCTTCTGAGTTCAGTCATACAAAAAATTAAAGCCCCCGCTTTCATGGATTCTTATAAAGGTAAAAAATAATGTCAATTTGTTTCAAGCCAAGACTTTCTGAAATGGTGAGATATTAAAATTCGCTCTCGAAAGGGATTGAAACTCTTGGTGATCCTACAAGAAGTTAAATTACACAAATTTTCACTCTCAAGTTGTTGAAGTCTCCATTGTCGCCACCTGATCCCATTCATGACAAGAAACTTTGTTACTCCTCGAGCTCACCATATTCTCCTAGTATGTCAATAAGCTCATCAAGCATTGTCGCTCCCATGGTTCCGAATCGGATCCTTCATAGTCATGGTTGCATCCTAGAGGGTTTGATCATACTCATGGTTAATCTCCAAAGCAGTATGAACCTGCAAGATAAAAAAAAAGTCCATTGACGTCTCAACCCCATCGCCAAATTAATGACATTTTCATTGCTTTTCATGAACCTTTTGTTGTTGCATTCCTTGCATCTCGGCACTTGTCTGGATCTAGCTACCGCTTAACCATGCTTTGCCACTCGCCAATATCTCGATAATCAAGCAAATGTGAAGTTTCCTGACTGAGGAGTTACATGAAGTTGTTACCAAAACCCAATGTAAACTCTCGGGGATTGACAAAGTATTTCTACGCAAGTCGTGAAAGCGTCAACAAAAGATGACTTCAAAATTTCGAGACCTATCCACCAAAAAGTTAATGAAACCGAAGAACAAGTCTCGAGGGGGAATTTTGTTGACACACAAAAATTAATCATGTAAGAGCATCGAAAGTACTAGTAAATATTAGAGTTCAAAAGAAAAGATCAAGAACCATTTTCTGGAAGTCGTTATGTAACTCTGTTGGCCTCCTCTTTAGTTAGTCATAAATGGGTACATCGCGTCGCCCACAACCCTTGTACCTCGTTCTGTCTTTCGAGCACTTCGCCAAGGAAATGAAAGATATCTGCTTGCTGCAACAACTGGAGCTCACTGAATATGATGGGTTGGCTGTAGTTCAAGCAAGTCCTGCAAGATAAAATTAAAAAAAAAAAAACAAAACAAAATAAACAAAATAACAATTTTTCAAAACAGTTTCTCACAATTTGTTCAGATTTTATCTGATTTAGTTTGTGAATTTAAATTGGTTACAAGATCGTTCTCATGAGGAGGATGAAGGCTGAAAGAGGTGAACTTGAATTATGTGGATTTTATCCAAAATCATTCAGTTGGTTTGTCATTGAATTCAAATCCCAACAAAAAGATTGAAGGCGCCAACATCTGAAGTGATAATGTTTTCAAATGAATGAAACAAAAAAATGTTGGGCTTAATTGTTGATCTACTCTTAGAAACAGGTGTAAGAGCCCAACAAAGAAATGGAGGGATCCAAGCGTGAAGGCCTGCTAAATAAATGCACCAGATCATAATGTCTAGCTGGGCTATTTATGCAATAAAATCGGTTGGAGTTTGATACACACATTAGAGGTATTCCAATTCAAGCCCAAGCAAAGGTTGAGAAGATTGAAATTCGCACTTGAAGCTCGATGATTGACGAGTTAAAAAATAATGTCTGAAATATGCTTGCTGGTAAACAGGCGTTTTGTTCTGAAAGCCAAGTTCAAATTCCCAAGGATCAACAAATAAAAAAAGAAAAATAAAAGCAAGTTTTTAGAATGTCAACTGCAGAAAACTTCAAAATTTCAAGACATGTCCACCAACAAGCTAACGGAGCCGACGAACAAGTCTTGAGGGGAAATTTGTTGACACACGCAAAAATTTAACGTTTGACACGCTACAAGTGGTAGAATAAAATGAAACATTAATTACATATTATACGTTACTAATTAAATTGTGACTATATTCATATGTAATTAATTTTTACTATTATCTCTCAACAAATTAAAGAGATAATAAAAAATGGGTTGTTAGTATCTTTTGGATCTCAAATATCAAGTATAATGACCAAAATGCCCCCACTCGGTTTGCCTATAAATATAGGTTCATTCCAAGAGGAAAAGCACACTACACATTACAACACTACAAAGTTCCAAACGCTACAGAAGGTCCGAGGAACATGCCGCCAAGGCCCATAGGACTTCATCCCTAGCCATTGTAGATCCCAACTCCACTAGATCATCAGCTGAAGCTCCACCGAACATGCCGCCAAGTCCTGGAGGACATCAATCCAGCCGCAAGAGATCCCAATTCCGTCAAGTCGAAGCTCGTCCGAGAATGCCTCCAAGGCCCGTGAGGCCTTCATAGCTACAAAATCACCATCTACAAAAAGATTGGAGAAACTCAAGCCATTCGATTTGAGATCAAGTCACTTAGACCCTCGATCGAAGAAGAAGGAAAGAATAATCAAAGGAGATTATTTTCTTAATGAAGAATATACATACCATAGATTAAAATACCACTTTATTATATTTTTCATCTAATTAAATTTTACTCAGTTTTCATTATTCCTCAAATCCGAACAATAATTTTTTGTACAAATTTCTAGCACACCCAGTGGGACTCAAATCCACAATCATCCTTTCATCTCTTCTTACAAAAAATCACTCAACCTTGTTCGTGATGTCTTACTACAAAGGTATTTCAACCGTTCCGGAGCACAAGATCCAGACTGTCAGATTTGCAAGTTCTGGAAAAGACGGCTCTGAACAAATGACAAAAGTTTGGGACCAATGACCTGAACCAAAGTTGTGGCCCTAGGCCGCCCTCCCATGGTGTTCATCCCCAAATCTACTCCGCTAGTTGGATCCAACCTTCCAGATGTGCCAGATCAGCCCATCCAATTTGAAACTCACAAAGAAAATCATGATGTGTCGGGGGTAGGAAGTCAAGTGACTCACCAATACAAAAATCCCCTATGCAGTCATCAACCGAAGGAGATCCTAATGGAGATGATGTTTCTAAACATGTTGAGGAGGATGATGCTGACAAATTAGAATATTCCTTCAATGCCGCTGAGTCGAAGTCACATAATGACGACGTGACTACATATTCCGACTCCTCTATCATGCATGTCAGGACAACCAAATTCATGGCTTTAGACGAGCAGGTTTCACTTCAGTTTGCAGGACTGATGAATAGGATGGAGAATATGGGAGAATCAAGCCATGTTTTCCAAGGCCCTCCAAGAACTAAAGATGCAGCTGGCAAAAAAAAATGTCAAATCTAAATGTCTCGTTAGAGGGTTCCATTCCTGTAAAGTCAGTTGAAAAGTTTTCAATGAAGGAGAAGCAACAAAAGGTGGAATAGGTTCCCGATCCTTTAACAGGGTATAAGAAGCCTTACACCGAAGGATCGAGCTCCTGCAATTGCCTTCAGGATACAATACTCCAAAGTTTAAGTTCTTCAGTGGTAAAGGAAATGCCAGACAACAAATTACTCATTTCTTGGAGACATGCAACAACGCAAGTTCGTATGGTGACCTACTTGTCAAGCAGTTTTTCCGAACAGTTGATGGCTATGTCTTTCATTGGTATGAAGATCTTGATCCGAGATCAATCATTAAGTGAGATAAAAGGGAGAACGAGTTCTTGAATTGATTCTACATCACACGAAGGACAGTGATCCTGATTGAGCTCACTAACACCCGCCAATGGAAGAATGAGCTCGTGATCGACTACATTAACCGATTGAGAAATCTGAGTCTCAACTGCAAAGACATACTTAGTGAAAGTTCCGGAATTGATATGTGCATTCAAGTCATGTCGTGGGAACTCCGCTACATCTTTCCGAGGATCAAGCCTAGAACCTATGAGGAGTTAGAAACTCGTGCTCATGACATGGAGCTTAGTATTTCTGCTAGAGGAAGCCATGAACCACTGGTTAAAGACTCTACACCTGTTTCAGTCAAACCAACTTTTCACAAAGGTGGAAACTTTTCTTTGAAGTTTGTAGCTAATGAATCAATGGCTGTAATGATTGCACCTCTGAAGCTAGGGGCCAAGTCTAGCAAGACAAACAGCGATGAATTCACCTCATATAAAACCGGGGACATACCAAAGGCATCGTTGAAGGAATTTTAAGCCAAAGTGTATCTGTTTCCTGATGCTAATGTTCCTGATATGCTCCATCAGCATTTGGCCCTAAAATTGCTGGAACTCTCGGAATCCAAGCAACTAGAGGAAGCTATAAGGACTAATGACCCACAATACTGCAAGTATCATCTTTTGGTAAGCCATCTACACATCAGTGCTTTATTTCGAAGGAGAAAATACTGCAACTTGTTTGAGGAGGGAAGGTTTCATTGGAAGAGGAACGAGAAACTGCAGCATCTAATATGATCTCTCTCCCTAGTGGTGACGAAGATAAGGAAATAATGTCATATGAAGTATCCTGCAATGTCATTGGCGTCGAAGAAGTTGAAGACAATTTTGATGAATTGTTACAAGTTGCTGATCACGGGGTAGACACCACAAAGAAGTCTTCTGTATTTCAGCGTCTCGGAAAGAGAAAAGAAAGAGCGTTTGTTTTCAATCTTCCAGTATTGAAGAACGCTACAACCATAACTCCTCGAAGACCGATCCACAATTGGTCGGGGGAACCCATGAAGCATGAAATGAAGGCTATGGCTGAAAGCATATAACCACCTGCAATGTTAAAAGAAAGAGAGGAGATAACTACTAAGTTTCATCTCGAATGAGTAGGCATACAACACTTGTGCTAGCAACCAAATACAAGTTGTAAGTCAAACGACAAACCATAGTCGAGACTAATGTGGTCAATTAAGAAATATAAAGAATTTTCCCCATCGATTGCAAGTTCTTGAAAGATGGTTATCTTTGAACAAAATGTAAGGATCCTGTAGCACGAGCCTAAACTGCTTCAAACGCTCCTGTAGTACGAGCTTATAAACTAATTCAATGCTTTACGACACAAGAGCTTAGGCTGTGTTACTCCTAAATTGCACGAGTCTAAACTGCAAAGGCTAAATTGAACTACGCTTGGTTTCATCATGTGAGGGTACATATGCAGCTTACAACATTCTTCCAAGTTCAGTCATACGAAAAAGTGCATGCCCCATTTTCATGTATTCTTATAAAGGGGAAATAATGTCGATTTATTTCAAGCCAAGATATTATTTTAATGTCCGAAAGTGCGAGATATTATTATTCGATCTCGTAAGGTATTGAAACTCTTGTTGATCCTACAAGAAGTCAAGTTACACTCATTTTCTCTCTCAAGTTGTTGAAGTCTCCATTATCGCCACTGATCCCATTCATAACCACGTACTTTGTTACTCCTCGAGCTCACCATCGTCGCCTAGTATGTCTATAACCCCATCAAGTATCGCCTCTCCACATGGTTAATCTCTAAAGCAGTGTGAACCTGCAAGATTTAAAAAATAAACAAAATAAAAGTAGTATCCATTGACGCCTCGACCATAACTCCAAATTAATGAAATTTGGAGTTTCTTAGATCATTTAATACATTGATGCAATGAAGCTGTTGAGATCATTTACAAAATTGACAAATACAACAAGGCATATAATCTATGGAGTTGCTGTGATCGTTTTGAAGATGAGAAAGACATCATTTTCTTCTGCATGTGCAGCTCAAGTTTTATGCAGCTGTTGGAAATTTGGTCTGCATCATGGGGGATGATGGCGTTCTTCGCACCATAGAAACATTGAAGCGGCGGTGATGGCATTATTGATGAAATCAGCAACACCTTCATTGAGAAGGCTCCTGAAGTTTCAAGTTAAACTGAAGACTATAGTAGCTTCCCCATAAATAGTCAATTTCTTTCGAGTAGCGGGAGAAACAATAAGACGAAATGAAGTTACTTTACGTGGTTCAGCTCCAACGAATGAGGTTTGAAGGATCATGAATGCGGTTGTGACACGCTTGAAGGTGATTAGTCTTTGATGCTCAAGCAGGAGACGATCAATAACTCTTAAAAATGATTTCCAAGATCGAGCTGACAGTTATAAGTTTAGAGATGATCCACTTCCCATGTCAAGTTTTGATTACTTTTCTTCATTTTCCTTCAATGTAACTAGATAGCATGATTTCAATAAAGTAATAAAGTATTTTTTCTTCAATCCTATAATCTCGACCTATGCGATCAGAGATTCTTTCTCATTAAAAAAATAATCATAATGACATGTCACTATTCCAAACTTTAGGTCTTCGAAACCAAACCAATATTATTTCTCCTTCAAAAGAATTCCTACAAATGGTGGATACCCTTTTTGTATGACTAAACTAAGAAGGATATTCTGAGGTGCCTACGTACCCTCACAGGATCAAGTCGAGCCTAGTTCCATTTAGCCTTTGCAGTTTAGACTCGTGCAAGTTAGGAGTAACACATTTTAAGCTCTTGTGTCGTAGAGCATCAAACTAGTTTATAATATCGTACTACAAGAGCCTTTGAAACAGTTTAGACTCGTGCTACAGGAGCCTCGTGACAATCTTCAAGGATAGTTGTGTTTCAAGGATTTGTCGTTGATTGGTCTAGTTCTTGATCTCGAATCGAATGGCTTGAGTTTCTCCAATCTGGGTGGAGATGGTGATTTGGCAGAAATGACGTCCTCCGGGCCTTGGCGGTGTGTTCGGCAGAGCTTCGACATATGATCTTTGATTTGACGGAGTTGGGATCTCTGGTGGATTGATTGAAGTCGTCTGGGACTTGGCGGCGTGTTCGGTGGAGCTTCAGCTAATGACCTCCTATTTGAGTGGAGTTGGGATCTCCAATGACTTGGATGAAGTCCTCTGGGCTATGGCGGCGTGTTCACCAGAGTTTCTCTAGCCTTTGGAACTTCTTGTGATGTAAGGTGTTGTGTGTTTTCTCTCTTGGATTGCACCTTTATTTATAGGCAAACCCAGTGGGGGCATTTTGGTTATGATACTTGAGCTTGGAGATCCACGAGATACTAACAACCCATTTGTTATTATCTCTTTAATTTGTTGAGAGATAATAGTAAAAGTTAATTACATATGAATATAGTCACAATCTAATTAGTAAGTATATAATATGTAACTAATGTTTCATTTAATTTTACCACGTGTAGCGTGTCAAACGTGACATTTTTGCGCTACTAAAGTGGTAAAATATTTAATTTTTTGTGTGTCAACAGCACTCGAGCACTATCTATGGGACTAGACGTACTCATGGTCAATGGGATGGCAATTTGATTGAATATGGGCATACAAGAGCTAGAATGTGCACGATCCATTTACTTTGGAGGTTAAGCACGCTAACTACTGGCTCATGATGAGTCTGGTGTATGGAGCTCCCGAAATACTGGTAGTCTCTACAGTTTTCCTGCACGATTGGTGATCAGGTTTTAAACATTTGGTTGTTTCCCATTTTGTAGGTACGGTTGGTGGTGCAAAGCGTTATCGGAAAAAACAACTCCTTATTCGGCAGACCTTTTCAAATGCTTCCGTCTATCAGCATATATGTAAACTTAACAGTCAAATTCAGAAACGAGTTATAATCGAGAGTAAAATTTGGTCCACTAAGTCCAATTGAGTTCATTAGCAGTGATAAAAGTCCAATCGAACGGTCTGTCACAATCGATAGTTCCATTGCAAGCCAATAGTAGAGTTCGACATTGCAGTCGAGCGATGAGTCACAAGTTACAGTCTAATTTTCCTAGTTAGTCGTTTAATTTAGTTAATAACAAGAGACTAACGGGCTTACTGGGGTGATTCAATGTGGGGGGTCCAAACTGGCAAATTAGTGGTTCGATTTGATTTTATTAGTAAAGATTGATAGTCCAGTTGACAGGATAATTACAATTGATAGTCCATTACTAGAGATTGACGGTTTAATGAAGGGGAAAATTAATTCACATTAGATAGTCCAATTTGGTCACTTTCAGGTTCAATTGAGTTTATCAGTAGAGCTTGACAGTCAACTTTAGGTGTGAGTCACAATAGAGTGTACAATTTGTTCAATTAGGATTTCAATTGAATTGATAATAGAGGTTGACAATTTAAGTGATGGCTGAGTTATAATCTAGAATCCAATTCAGAGACAAATGAAAACGAGAGTACCATTTGAAACATTACCGTTTAATTGAGTAAATTAGCCGAGATCGACGACCCAATCGAAGGGTGAGTCCAATCTATAGTCCAATTGGTATATTAGAAGTTTGATCGAGTCATTTGTTAATATATTGATAATGAAAACTGCTACTATACACAATCGTGAAGAACGGACAGGAAATTTAATAATATTGAACTAATAAGTATTCATTATTAAGAATAATATATATTTTGCTCAATTATAAATTTATATAACGTGTATTGCATTTTGGCAGATTCAAAATACAGAAAGATCAATTGATTTAATTTGAGGTAATGATAATGATAAGTAACTTTACATTTTGCTTTGAAATCAAAATTGATGTTTGTGAGGTGAAAAATAAGGGCACAGTAGGGGTAATGAACTAATAAGTATTCATTATTATTGCTAATTTAACATTTCTTTTTAAAAAATGTTCTATGCCACGCTTAAACCCGCCGCCAATTCTCGGAATTGCCAGCAGCTATGTTGACCCGCAGTAGCGGCTGGGTAATCAACCGCGGCCTAACCTGAAAATTATGGCGGCGGGTCTCCTACTCGTTGCTAAAGATCATGTTTTTCCGGCGGCTAGGTACCACCCGCTGGCATAGGCTTCCTGCACCAGCGGTTGTTCGCCGCCGCTAAAGAAGCCGCTGCTATACCCAAATTTCCTGTATTTCGTTAGCTACTACTACTACTAATAATAATAATAATAATAATAATAATAATAATAATAATAATAATAATAATAATAATAATAATAATAATAATAATAATAATAATAAGCAAACCTACTCTGTTGGAGTCTAGCATTTTAAAACTTATTTATAATTTTCCTAACAAAACAACATTGCACATCTCCAATGCTAGTAGTTAAAATCATGTATGATTCAATCAAAATTGTCATTCTTTATTTGGACTATTCAAAAGAGTTATGTGATCTCCAATGCCAACTGTGTAACAGTAATGTGTAGTTTTTGTAGGTAGAAATTAAATAAAAATAATAATTAAAATACAAAAGAAGGAGAGATATAGAAAAAAAATATTAACTATCCATTTTGCAGTTCTTTAAAAGTAGAGAGCGAGGTAACTATCAGCTAAAATAAAGAGCGGAGTGAAGAGCTCATTGGAGATGACGTTTTCACAATCTTCTTTATATTACGAAGATAACCGCTCTTTAAATATCCCATTGGAAATGTTGGAGTTTTGAAACCAGCCAATGCTCTTTGACAGTTTGAACAATCTAAGTAGTTTACAATGTGCGTTATGCCTAATAACTAAAAACAATTTGGTAAAATACTAGTTAAGGTCTTAAGGATATAAGGGAACATGCCGTGTTAGCCTGATAAGGGACTTTCATAAACAGATTTGCAAATGGACACATTTGTCACATTATACTTACGTGATGAATGGGAATGTTGCGATTGCGCTAAAAGAACTAAAAGAATATGCATCGCTGAACGCTCGTTTCATAACATATCAATCTCCAAAATAATTTGATGCAAAGTGTCCTCCAAAAGTTCGTCATCATTGAATGGATAAGCGTCCAACCTGTTGGATAATCTCGTGAATTGAAGTTTGAGCTCTACTTAAGTTCATGAGATAACCCGGTGATTGAGGGTGTTACGGTACAATGTAGTTGAGGTGAATGAGCAAAGTTTTCGTGTAAGTTGTGTTGAGATGACGTTCATTAGGCTGCAATTTTGGAGAAGAATTGTGTTGAAAAAAAATAATAAACACACGCGCGGACCGCTTTGGGCGGATCTGGGTCGTGGGTCGACCCAGATATAGTATGATGTTTATATTTTATTACATTAATTGTCTCCTGAAAATTGATTGCCCTTGAAACGTACATAACGTACGTGCAAACGAAGAGGGGAGGGCGTACGTTTGCCCAGCTTCTTCTCTTCCCTAACGACTATAAATTGAGTTCTCAACCCATAAGAAAAACATAGCAATCATCTTTCTCACTCTCAATCTCCATCTCGTTCTCGCTCTCAAGCAATCTGTTTATCAAGTCTTTCCATCCTGGCAATCAAGGGAAAGTGCTACGCCAGTTGATTGCGACAAGAGGAGTCCTGAGAGGTGATTGTTCTATTCAAACCGATAGCACCGGGGGCCAAATCGCTTTTAGGAAAACGTTCGTCAACGTGATCCTCTTTGATCATCAGTTCATCCGTTCCTACCTATTTGGTGACATGTTCTATTAATTCTGTTTTTCTTATGCCGCATATTAATTTCCTACACAACCCATGTACCAGCAATGTTGCCGTAGCCTTCTTTGTCAGAAATCTACCATCTGATCCAAAAGCAATAAGCAGTGGAATATCATATTTTTGTGCCTTGAAAACTTCCCAGTTAAACGAATAAAGTTTTTTGGTATTTTTCTGGAATGGGAGTGCTAACCATGGCATCTTGAAACAGTTCTGATGATAAGAGTCTTCATCTTTATCCCACGATACATAAATAATCTCCAAAGTATGATCTTTCATTTTGATTTGCCCACACCACTCTATCAGTTTGTCGACAAAATCATTGCAGGCCTTGCAAGATAGAGCTCCCATGAAAAGGGCTATGCTCTTTCCTTGTAGCTCCAAAACGTCAACCTGGATACAGTGGTGTAACAACATGCAGCAGAAATCGAAATAAAAAATATCAGTAATTCCATACTTCGTTTAAAGATTATAAATCAAAATTTTGTTATGTGAATGCTATTTACCTTCCAGTCTTGCTCATAACATGTTGGTGACCATAAGACATCAAAACGGACTCCTGTGATTTTTCTTTCATTTTTGCAACTTCCAAGTGACCAGCACTCTTTCTTGTGAAAGGACACGCCTCGATTCCATACTCATTGATGATATCGAGACCATATTTGTCTATGAATTCCATGTTTGGTCCAATCATGACTATACGATGAAAACGAACATGTAATAATCGAACCAGTCTTTTGTATTTCTTATCACTCAATGGCCATGCCAACCGGGGCATTTTCTGAGACGCCTTTAATAGACTTTACAAAACCAGAGAGCAAAGATGCAGAACCAGTGAATAGAGAGAGAAGAGTCTAATTCATTGTATTGAGTCAAGCGGAGAAAACAAAGAGTTATACATGAATAATGAACGGTCACAAAGAGAGCCGTTTCAATGGAACCGTGTGGAAGGATCTAGATTTAGGGTTTACACGGTTAATAGCTAGTGGGATAGATATAAGATTGGGCTTTGACTGAGTTTGTAAATACAGCAGGTCTTCTTGGGCTTCACTTGGGTCATGAGCTTTGGGCTTCACTGGTCCAGTCCATTTGTCTAATATTCCCCCTTAAACTCATGGTGGTTGAGGCTGCACCATGAGTTTACTCTTGTTGGTGGCAAACTGAGTTGGATGCAAGCTTTTGGTGAATATATCGGCCGTTTGATCTTTACCTGAAACGAAACCCACTGTAAGATGACGAAGTAAAACCTTTTCTCGGACATAATGATAGTCTAACTCTATATGTTAGTGCGGGCGTGAAAAAGAGGGTTTGCAGTTAAGGCAAGAGCAGACCTCTTATCGGACCAAATTGTTGGCGGTTCTAAAAGACGAAATTTTAAATCTCTAAATAACGTTTTAAACCAAGAGATATCAGCTGCAGCAGTTGCAAGGGCCCGATACTCTGCCTCGGTAGAGGAGCGGGCTATAGTGGGCTGTTTTTTTGAGGCCCAATGGACTGGGTTGGGCCCAAGGAACACAACAAGACCAGTAGTACTGCGGCGGTCCGTTGGGTTCCCAGCCCAGTCCGCATCAGTGTAAACATGTAATGGTGAGGAACCTTTGTGATAAAACAAACCATGAAATTTAGTCCCTTGATGGCACCGGATAAATGTAAGTCAGTTGGATTTTGCATAAATTGACAAAGGTGGTTAACAGCAAAAACAATATCGGGACGACTAAAGGTGAGATATTGAAGAGCACCAATTAATTGACGAAAGTCAGTAGGATTAGGAAGAAGTGTGCCATCTAAAACATGATATTTTACGCCTGGTGCAAGAGGGGTTGGACAACTTTTACAATTTTGCATATTGTAGCGAAGAAGTAAATCAGAAATATATTTTTCTTGGTGGATAAGAATGCCTTGAGAGGTTTTTGAGATTTGTAACCCAAGAAAGTAAGTAAGATCGCCTAAATCAGACATTTCAAACTCTGTTCCTAGTTTAGTAACAAGATAATTGATATAGTGAGAGTCATTTCCAGAAACAATGATGTCATCAACATACAACAATAAAACAGTTATGGTGTTATGATGGTGACGTATAAAAAGAGATGAATCAGCATAGGAAGTAACAAATCCAAGGGAATGCAAGTAAACAGTAAATCGTTCGAACCAAGTGTGAGGGGCTTGTTTGAGCCCGTAAATTGATTTGTTCAATTTACACACATAATTGGGATATTGGGGATGAATAAATCCCTGAGGTTGCTGCATATAGACTGTTTCGCGTAAATAGCCATGTAAAAATGCGTTTTTCACATCAAGTTGGCGTAGAGGCCAATCAAAAGAGGCTGCAAGTGCAATAATACATCTAACAGTTGTGTGTTTGACGACGGGACTAAAAGTCTCGTCAAAGTCTAAGCCGGGGGTTTGGTGAAACCCTTTGGCGACCAAACGTGCTTTATAACGAGAAACTGAACCGTTGGGATGAAATTTAGTTTTAAACACCCATTTGTTGCCAATAACATTAGCAGAAGAGGGTTTTGGGACTAATGTCCAAGTTTGTTGTTTAAGAAGACTGTTGAACTCATCAGCCATGGCAGTTGATAACGCCCAATTAGGGGTTATCTTTTAGCCTGATTTCACGAGTAATTGTGTCGAAATTAGCGGTTTTTGCCGGAAAATGCCTTAGAATGCCTCGGGAATCTAGAACGAGACGTTTATTTGTATTTGCTGGATTTCTGCTTATTTCTTGCTATATTTGGATATGATCGCGGGTTTTCGTTCGTGTTGCCTTTTCAGGAACAGGTTCGGAAGTGCATTGGGATGCGTGCCGAGACAGAACCGAGATCGCCACGGGAAACGTGCAGAAAACGCTCGGAGCAGGATTTGACCGAGACTGGTACAAGGGAGAGTGGAATGGAAAACGGAAAGACTGGAGGAAAAACGAGCAGTGAAAACCGACCGAGGAAGCTGAAAACGCCAAAACCGAGAATCACCGGGACGCGCTCGGTTGACGATATCTTGAGCTTGACTTGGAATTTTGAAGTGAAACCGGGGGCAAAAGAACGGAGATGTCAAGGGCTTTCCGAAAACAGGTTATAATGCTGAATCGGAGTCCGGCCGAAAAACCGACTCCCGTCACGTGTGGGTCCCAGTCAGGCCACGCCCGAGTAAGGAGTCTCGGTTCCCGGTGTCCAGAGTCAGGAGCAACTATTTCATGTTCGTGACGATTTCCGGGACAGTTTTGGCCTAGGGGTATTTTGGTCATTTTGGCACCGGGCCCGGGTTTCCGTAGTCAAGTTCAGATTTTGTCTCCCAAATTCAGTCAGCAGTTTTCCTACGGCCAGAGCCAAGATTGGACAGAATTCGGAGCGGTTTTGACCCAGGGGTATTTTAGTAATTTTGACAAGTTTCGGGTCAAAACGCAAGACGGGGGCACGGGAAAGCAAGAAGTACACCGAAGAGGAAAACCGGGAGCGTCAGGCAGAAGAGTGGGAAACAGGGGACCAGACCTGGCCCACCAAAGGACCAAGTGGGCCCCACCTACCCCCACGGCCTGCGTATATACGCAGGCCCTGCGTATATACGCAGCCCCTGCGTATATACACAGGCAGTGAGGGTGGTGGGGGATGTTGGTTGGGCCCTGGTTGCGTATATACGCAACCCTGCGTATATACGCAGCCAATTTGACTTTTTGGTCAAAGACGGTGGACCGATGGCAGTTTTCGTAAATTCTGGCACAAGCGTTTTCGGGAAAAACAGCACTATTTAAAGACTCGTCCAGACTCGTTTTGAGACAGCATACAATATACACAGAACAGAACAGAAGACAGCACAACCGACGGAGAAGACAGAGCATCCCCGGAGAGCACGGAAACGTGAATCCAGATTCGAATACCCGTTTGCTTTTCTTCTCTCTCATTCAAAAACTGTGTTATTTACGTTATGAATTTTATTAGCTAAACTTTTACCTAGGTTCTCGGTGAACCTAGGGTTTCGTTTTCAGATTAGTTCTGCGTTTTGACTATGAATTCATGATTACGTTATCTTAATATCAGCAGCTTTATTCGTTATTCTGTCTTTGAATTTTACTGTTTATGCATGATCGGAGTCGCGAACCAGAATTGCTACAGACCCGAGCCGGTAGGTGAAAACGTTCGGTTAGGGTTAGGAAGAGAAGACAGAATTTAGCACCTTACCCCGATGGGCCGACTAGCGAAGGGGAGTTAGGACTAGCCTGAAATCGTTGAGACCAACTGTTAGAGAATTTGACCCGGGCCATCAGGACAGGTTAGAAACCCTAGCAGCCTTAGAACGAGACTGCAGACTTAGGCAGCTTAACAGGAATCCAACAGTCTGCAGGATTGGGATAACGTGCAGGAAAAGAAAAGATACTGCACAATTGGTACGTGGCACGGATAACGAGACTGCTGTGTGTTTTCATGTCAAACAAAGAACTAAAATCTGAAGAACCCTAGGGGATCCCGGGACCTAGTATCTCAAACCCTAGATTTACAACCTAAAGATTATTCAGAAAATTCTCACAAAAATATTTACGTTTCGGTTATTTACTTTCAGTACTTAAACAAACTCTCAAAATATTCCTCCTTTTTACACTCTGTTCGTTAAAACTGATTACTAGAAAAAACCTGCAAAGTCCCTGTGGGATCGATAATCTGAGTCGTAATACACTCTATACTACTTGATTCGTATACTTGCGAAGAGCACGCTAAATTGCGCATCAAGTTTTTGGCGCCGTTGCCGGGGACTTTTTAGGGTTTATTTAGTAGTCCGAATTAATTTTCAGAGTTTTTATTTTTATTTTATTTTATTTTTTATTTTTCTGTTATCTCACTGCTCTTGAGATCTCTACTTTTTCAGGATGGGCGACAATACCGAGAGAACGCCAGAACTGCCCGAGACACGTACTCCAGCCGAGATGGCTCGGTACATCGAGGATTTGATTGCAGCAGGATTCGCTGCCCGGAGCAACCAGAGGACATACAACCGGTCTGGGAAGGCGTTGGTGGAGAATTTTGAGGTCCCGACGGGAGGACATGAACGAGCTATTGTGGTGCCCGAGATCACCGCAGAACACTTTGACATAAAAGCCTCCACCATCCAGACTGTTCAGACCCTCTGCCCGTTCCATGGCAAAGCTGACGAAGATCCAAACGACTTCATCGGGAAGTTCGAGGACTACTGCAACAAAGTCCGGTATAAGGGAGTTGGAGCCGAGGCGCTCATGCTAATACTCTTTCCATACTGCCTGTACGGAGTGGCCAACGACTGGCTTGAATCCCGACCACCCAGATCGATCACTACATGGGAAGGATGCGTCACAGATTTTCTTGCCAAATTTTACCCCGCCTCCCGGGTCATCCAGTTACAAAGCGAGATTCTGTCGTTCAAGCAGAAGACGGGAGAGACGGTGGTAGACGCATGGGACAGATTGATGAGATTGGTGAAAAAGTGCCCGAACCACGGCTTTGGAGACCCGAAGATCTTGCAGGTATTCTACCATGCCCTAGACAGGGAAAGTGCTGACAGGATTGACCGAGAAGCCGGAGGAAATTTTCTGTACCATGTGGACAAGGACGGTGCCTATGAGCTGATGAAGCAGTTAGCCAAGCAGGACACCCGACTTTTTGACGATCGTAGGATCACGGCCCGAGCCGAGCCAACGGAAGACGACCGGATAGATAATCTGGCCAAGATCGTGCAAGACTTGGTCAAGAAAGTCTACTCGGATAAGAAGGTCGTTGCAGCAGTAGGAGAACCTGATTTGGACGCGGCCATTGAGGAGCTCAGAACCGAAGATGCCAATTACGTACAAAAGCAGTGGGATCCGAGCCGGTACAGACCGGGTACGAGAGACCATCCCGGGTTCCGGTACGGAAACCCGAACGCAGCAGTTTATGCACCGGGGTTCCAGCACATGCCACCGGCCCAGCAGGCTGCACCGACGCAGCAGGCTCAGTCGGGCCCATCTGCACAGCAGTACGACGCTCAGATGAAGGAGATCAAGTCCATGTTCCAGACTATGGAGTCCCGGTTCGAGCACATGGACGCCCTGACAGCCGACGTGCAGATGACCAAAACGTCACTGCGCGCTTTGGAGGTACAAGTTGGACAGTTAGCACAGCAGTTAACGGAAAGAGCACCAGGGAACTTACCCTCGACCACTGTTAATAATCCACGTGCTCAGATCAATGCCATCACCACTCGGAGTGGATTAGCACTACAGGATCCACCGTATCCTAGCCATGCACGTGCAGAAAATTCGAAAGAAATCGAGCGCGAAATATTTGGCCAGGATAACAGCTCAGCCGGCCGCCCCCAGCCGAAGGGCTCGGTTGGGCAGGATGCAGTGCAGAACGAGAAGGAAGCAGAAACAGTACCTGTCTCCAAGGAGGTGCCGTATCCTTTGAAGACACGAAAGAGGGATGATAGCAAGGACTACGCCAGATTTCTCGAGATTTTTAAACAGCTGAAGATCAACATACCATTTGCGGAGGCGTTGGCAAAGATGCCCACTTATGCCAAGTTCCTCAAAGATATTTTGTATGGACGGAAACGTATGAGCGATTTCGAGACAATAAATCTGACGGCAGAAGTGAGCAACTGTGTGAAGAATGGGCTACCAAGGAAGAGGAAGGACCCTGGCAGTTTTGTCATCCCGGTGACCCTAGGTAATGCTTACACAGGAAAGGCTCTGTGTGACCTAGGGGCCAGTATCAATCTGATGCCGTTATCGATTTTCAAAACTTTGAAAATCGGTGAACTCAGGCCCACCAGAATCAAGCTGCAGATGGCGGACAGATCCGTGAAGCAGGCTTACGGAGTTATTGAAGATATTCTGGTGAAAGTCGGAGAACTGATTTTTCCGGCAGATTTCGTAATTCTGGACATGGAGGCAGGAGACGTACCACTCATTCTGGGCAGACCGTTTTTGGCTACCGGAGAAGCCATGATAAAGTGCAAGAGCGGAGAACTGACCATGCAGATTAATGAAGACAAGGTGAAGTTCAACGTTTTCAAAAATCTGCAACTACCGAATTACTATGAGCATGAAGACATCTTCGCAGTGGAGGTAGTCAAAGAAGGCTGGGAAAACGAGGAGATGGACGAGCTATGGGAAGAAATTGACAGAGTGGACAGAGAGAACGAGGAGAGATTCCAGGAGGAGCAGGCCATGCAAGCCGAAAACCGGACCACTTTACAGCTGGACGGAAAAACTGGACAGAAATTGGCCCTGGTCCCGTCACTCAAAGAGCCACCGACCCGAGAGCGAAAACCGCTCCCGAGCCTTCAAATTTCAGCACAGCCAATGCCGTTTCAAGTAGGGCAGAAAACACTTCTCGGCGAGTCTCGGAAGCAGCTTTTCCCAGGAAAATTGAGATCTCGGTGGTCAGGACCGTTTATCATCAAAGAAGTACTTTCATGGGATGCGGTTGAATTGGAGAATCTGCATGACAGTACAACTTGCAGGGTGAGCGGAAACCGGGTCAAGCCATATCTGGGCCCGGGAGCAGACGTCAAGTCAGGCCTGGCGATTTTGACGTCCCTTGAGCAAACATGAGGTAACTGGGTCGGGCCGTCGACCGTAAATTACAAGCGCTGGTTGGGAGGCAACCCAACGTAGTAAGTTAGTTTAAATTATTTCAAGTTTTATTTTCAGTTTTGAATTTTGAGAGAGGTAAGATGAGTGGGTATTGACTTTGAATTGAGCATGTGCAGATACAGCAGAGCAGAAAACGAGAACAAAAAGGAGTAGAGAGAGGAAAAAAATTTATGTTTGGAAAAAAAAAAAAAATTGCCTGCTGCCTGCGTATATACGCAGGCTGCAGTAAAATTTCAGAATTTTGAAAAAAAAAATATTTTTTTACCTGCTGTTTGCGTATATACGCAGGTCTGCGTATATACGCAGTCAGCAGCGAAAATTTCAGGATTTTGAAAAAAAAAAAAAAAAAAAAAAAATTGAAAAAAAAATATTTTTGTTGCTGACTGCGTATATACGCAGGGTTGCGTATATACGCAGCCAGCAGTGAAAATATGGAATTTAAAAAAAAAAAAAAAAAAAAAAAAATCTTTTTCAAAATGCTCCCTGTTTGCGTATATACACAGTACTGCGTATATACGCAGGCAGAAGAAGAAAAAAAAATATCTTTTTTTTTTTTTCGGACAGCAGCACGTTTTTGCCCCATTTTTCTCTCTCTACCTCTATACACAGATCCGTGGAGTTTGAAGCGACTTCATAAAATTTCGTAGAAGGAATGGCAGATTTTCAAAATCTTGAAGAATCGACCCCGGTGTGTTCTGGCACACTCGACCGTCACAGGGACTCGTACGAGTTGGGGATTTTTTAGGAACAGTTTTTTGCAGAACCGCGCAATCGACCCCGGTGTACGAAAGTATACTCGACCATATGGGAGCACATTGTCAAACACAATGGTGCTCGGGGATTGCACATTTGAAGAGCGCCCATAGAGCCCGAAAGGTTGACAGCTTCCGTCGAGAAATTTTCTGGCGACCGGTCAACGGTCCTGCTCCACCAGGATCTGCGAAAAAATTCCGCACCTGTCAGAACTGACTCCGGGTGCACAGGTTCAATTTCTGTCTCTCGCTTTATTTTTCTGCGTATGCTACCAGTTGTTCCCATTCGATGAAGCAAGCCAGCTCATCCAATCCAGATTATATGCCTGATGATTAGTACCATGAGGGCATGGCACCATCCAGTGTGGGGGTGGTGGCGTTGTAACTGCATAACGTTTTATTAAAAAAAAATTGTAAAAAAAAAAATTATTATTAAAAATTTAAAAAATGAAAATTTTGAGACTGGGTGAAGGATTTAGCTTAAAACTGGAGAGAGCTTAATGATAGAAAATTTCCCGAAATGGACGAACTTCGGTGAGGAAGAGCTGCGAGAATCTGTCTAGGGGAGTTAATAGAGCCAATACACTTCAGAAACCGCAAGTAGCTGTCTCCCGAGCAATGTATCCGACTGGCTGCCAGACCACCGTCACCAGGTAGTCGTCAACCCGCCATCACGGTCACCACATTATTTGGTGGAGTGATAGGCCATAGGGGACCTCACGTCCTGTCTCGCGCCTTAGGTCCACTAGTGAGCCCCGTTGATCCATTAATCCTTTGCTTGGTAACCGTTTGACCTAGGAAGCCGTTTTTTGATACTCGCATCATTGTTAGTATTTTTACCTTTCCTACGCGTCATGGCACGAGGGAGTTAAGTTGAGGGGGATTTTCTGGGGTAGAGCAGAATTGTCATATTTGATAGTGGATGAGCTTTATTTTTATATTTGAGGGTGTGTAAGGGTGAGATAGTGATGGCAGCACACTTCGGTGTGGCGGTGACTCACGACATTACACCGTGAGCACAGGAGGAGAGCCGTAGTGCGTAAATTTTCCGCACGACATGGGGAACTTGGGGTTGACAGGGTTATTTGGAGGACGCGCTGTGCTATTTAGACATCCTTGGAGTGAGGAGGATCGGTTGGAAAAGCACGATTATTTTACAAATTGACTACATGGTTCGAAATTAGTGTGGGGGTGGTCGTTTCAGATTATTTCAGTATTTTTTCTGCCACCCCACGTTTTTAGTTTATCATAGAGTTGGCCTGGTTTATATTTGTTTATTGTGTTGCCCCGCAAAAAAAAAAAAAAAAAAAAAAAAAAAAAAAAAAAAAAAAACGGAGAAAGAAAAAAAAAATGATAAAAAAAAAACGGAACGAAAAAATATCAAAGGCAGAAAATTCAGGGTGCTTGATTGATTTTATTTCTTAACGCCAGGCCGGCAATTTTTATCACAGTTTCACATTCGTTCACAGTTGTGGCCGCGAGAACGGCACTTACACCGGGACTGGGGAAATTGAGTGTCTAGAATCTTAGGTGATTTGGGTCAGTTTCCGTCTTCTTGGTGAGGGAGTGTGAGATTGGGGTATGTGTGAGTGTGCTGTGACGTTTAGGACATCGCTTCTAAATGACTTATCCTACCGTCCCAAAGCCGGCAGATTTACATTACACCCGGAGAAAAGCTCGGAAGGTGTGCGTTAGGGATACGTTCGGGTTGCGTGCAAAAGCGGAAGTAAGAGGTGTTCGTGCTTGTTCCTAACCTAGGCTGGCCGCGAGTTCTTCCGATCACCGCAGTTTCTGACATCTAGGGGAATATGAGAACTTGATGATTTTCAGTTTGAGTTGAAGAGATTGCCCAGTCTCACCAAATATATATATATATATATATATATATATATATATATATATATATATATATATATATATATATATATATATATATATATATATAAACTGTTTTTATAAATACTGTTTTTAAATAAGTGCAGTTACACCGCTCTGGATTGATTCGGGATAGTATGCATTGGTAGAATATTGCTGGAATTTGCTCGGGACGAGCAAAGTTTAGTGTGGGGGTATTTGATAACGCCCAATTAGGGGTTATCTTTTAGCCTGATTTCACGAGTAATTGTGTCGAAATTAGCGGTTTTTGCCGGAAAATGCCTTAGAATGCCTCGGGAATCTAGAACGAGACGTTTATTTGTATTTGCTGGATTTCTGCTTATTTCTTGCTATATTTGGATATGATCGCGGGTTTTCGTTCGTGTTGCCTTTTCAGGAACAGGTTCGGAAGTGCATTGGGATGCGTGCCGAGACAGAACCGAGATCGCCTCGGGAAACGTGCAGAAAACGCTCGGAGCAGGATTTGACCGAGACTGGTACAAGGGAGAGTGGAATGGAAAACGGAAAGACAGGAGGAAAAACGAGCAGTGAAAACCGACCGAGGAAGCTGAAAACGCCAAAACCGAGAATCACCGGGACGCGCTCGGTTGACGATATCTTGAGCTTGACTTGGAATTTTGAAGTGAAACCGGGGGCAAAAGAACGGAGATGTCAAGGGCTTTCCGAAAACAGGTTATAATGCTGAATCGGAGTCCGGCCGAAAAACCGACTCCCGTCACGTGTGGGTCCCAGTCAGGCCACGCCCGAGTAAGGAGTCTCGGTTCCCGGTGTCCAGAGTCAGGAGCAACTATTTCATGTTCGTGACGATTTCCGGGACAGTTTTGGCCTAGGGGTATTTTGGTCATTTTGGCACCGGGCCCGGGTTTCCGGAGTCAAGTTCAGATTTTGTCTCCCAAATTCAGTCAGCAGTTTTCCTACGGCCAGAGCCAAGATTGGACAGAATTCGGAGCGGTTTTGACCCAGGGGTATTTTGGTAATTTTGACAAGTTTCGGGTCAAAACGCAAGACGGGGGCACGGGAAAGCAAGAAGTACACCGAAGAGGAAAACCGGGAGCGTCAGGCAGAAGAGTGGGAAACAGGGGACCAGACCTGGCCCACCAAAGGACCAAGTGGGCCCCACCTACCCCCACGGCCTGCGTATATACGCAGGCAGTGAGGGTGGTGGGGGATGTTGGTTGGGCCCTGGTTGCGTATATACGCAACCCTGCGTATATACGCAGCCAGTTTGACTTTTTGGTCAAAGACGGTGGACCGATGGCAGTTTTCGTAAATTCTGGCACAAGCGTTTTCGGGAAAAACAGCACTATTTAAAGACTCGTCCAGACTCGTTTTGAGACAGCATACAATATACACAGAACAGAACAGAAGACAGCACAACCGACGGAGAAGACAGAGCATCCCCGGAGAGCACGGAAACGTGAATCCAGATTCGAAGACCCGTTTGCTTTTCTTCTCTCTCATTCGTTATTTACGTTATGAATTTTATTAGCTAAACTTTTACCTAGGTTCTCGGTGAACCTAGGGTTTCGTTTTCAGATTAGTTCTGCGTTTTGACTATGAATTCATGATTACGTTATCTTAATATCAGCAGCTTTATTCGTTATTCTGTCTTTGAATTTTACTGTTTATGCATGATCGGAGTCGCGAACCAGAATTGCTACAGACCCGAGCCGGTAGGTGAAAACGTCCGGTTAGGGTTAGGAAGAGAAGACAGAATTTAGCACCTTACCCCGATGGGCCGACTAGCGAAGGGGAGTTAGGACTAGCCTGAAATCGTTGAGACCAACTGTTAGAGAATTTGACCCGGGCCATCAGGACAGGTTAGAAACCCTAGCAGCCTTAGAACGAGACTGCAGACTTAGGCAGCTTAACAGGAATCCAACAGTCTGCAGGATTGCGATAACGTGCAGGAAAAGAAAAGATACTGCACAATTGGTACGTGGCACGGATAACGAGACTGCTGTGTGTTTTCATGTCAAACAAAGAACGAAAATCTGAAGAACCCTAGGGGATCCCGGGACCTAGTATCTCAAATCCTAGATTTACAACCTAAAGATTATTCAGAAAATTCTCACAAAAATATTTACGTTTCGGTTATTTACTTTCAGTACTTAAACAAACTCTCAAAATATTCCTCCTTTTTACACTCTGTTCGTTAAAACTGATTACTAGAAAAAACCTGCAAAGTCCCTGTGGGATCGATAATCTGAGTCGTAATACACTCTATACTACTTGATTCGTATACTTGCGAAGAGCACGCTAAATTGCGCATCAGCAGTTTGCCATTGCTGATGTTGAACAGCTTCTTTGAAATAAGAAGGATCAGAAGAAGGTAAAACAGTAGCATTAAAACCAGTAGAAGCAGTAAACAATAATTTTTTCTTGAAAATACCAGATTTACTTCTGGTTTTCATGGGGTGACCCGAAAGAGGAGCTGGGTTGGTACCCGATTGATGACCCGACTGGGTTGTGGGAGGAGTGGAGGTGTTAGTCATCATTGAGGGAACCGGTTGAGGAGCCACGCCAAAGCTGGAGTTTCTCAAAGTAGCATCTGTATTTGTAGTATCTGGAGTGTGAGGAGGCACTCCAGTTGGCTGCTCCTCATGGGGACCCCTCTCAGAAATAGATGTAGTATCTGTAAATCCTGGGGGAGGGACGTGGTGGGGGGAGGGACAGTGAGTATTGCTTCCAGAGGCACCTGTGGAAGCAAAAAAGAAGTCAGTATTGATAGAATTTTCAGAAACAGTAGGTACAGAGACATTGTTAGATGAATTAGTATTTGTGTTAGTGTTAGATGCTGAAAAGGGAAAAAGATATTCATCAAAAATTACATCACGACTAACATAAAATTTTTGTAAGCTGGGATCATAACATAAATAACCTTTGTACCCTTCTGCATAACCCAGAAAAACACACTGTTTTGTTTTGGGATCAAGTTTTGATTTGTTATAATGCTTAAGACAAGGGAAACAAGCACAACCAAATACTTTTAATTGATTATAATCAGGTTTTCGTTTGAATAAAATCTCAAAAGGTGATTTGTTATTAGTGTTTTTGCTTGGCATGCGATTAATCAAGTAAGTAGCTGTGGCTATAGCATGATACCAAAACAACTTAGGTAAACTAGCATTTTGCATTAAGGTAATTGCAGTTTCAACAATGTGACGGTGTTTTCGTTCTGAAACCCCATTTTGTTGGGGAGTATAAGGACAAGATTTTTGTTGACTAATACCATTATCACTTAATATTTTTTGAAACAAAAAGGAAGTAAACTCACCACCCCCATCAGAACGTAAAACAGTAATAGAATGATTCAGCAATTTCTCAACAAAGGTTTTAAACTTAGGGAATAAGACTACAACTTCAGATTTATTTTGCAATGGAAAGAGCCAAGTAAAACCGTGACAGATCATCAATAAAAAGAACATAATAGCGAAATCCACTAAATGATTTAAGTGAAGCTGGTCCCCAAACATCAGTATGAATTAAATATAAAGGTTTTGATGCAGTAAAAGTAGACTTTTGATATGGTAACCTAGACATTTTGCCTTGTAAACAAGATTGACAAACAAAATTATCAGAAGTAGAACTATGAACACATTTGTTCAAAACAGCATTGGTAGGATGACCCAGGCGATTATGCCACAGAGTAGACTGAACTTTGTGGCCAAGATAAGCTTGTGGAGAAGAAGATAACACAGAGAGAGAAGAAATTAGGTAGACACCATTTTCACTCAAACCCTTGTAAATAATCTGACCCGTAGCCTTGTCCTGAAGACAAAACGAGTGGGCATCAAAAATGGCATTCAAATTGTGTTCAGTGCAGAGTTTATTGACAGATAACAGATTTGCCGTAAGACATGGAACATGCAACGTATTTGATAATTTTAAAGAATGATTAGCAAGGGATAGAAGAGCAGTACCAGTGTTCTTGATAGAGAGTGAGTGACCATTACCAACTTGAACTTGATCTGAACCGGTGTAGGGTTCAGAGATAGACAAATTTTGGAGATCGGATACCATATGATTTGAAGCACCGGTATCCGTCAACCAATAGTTAGGAGAAGTAGCAGCAGAAGTAGATGGATGAGAGTGAGCCGCCATTGCAGAGAGTTGTTCAGGTGGGTTCTTGCCTTGATAGGAAAAGTCCATGCGATGCCAGCAATCAATTGCTGAGTGATAGTCCAAACCACAGATCTGGCAAGTAATCGGTGGGTTTTGACTTTTTGAACCATAACCAGAACCACCATAAGAGCCACCATAATTCATTCCACCATAACCAGAGTGTCCATTAGATCGACCACCCCCCCTTTGAAAATTAGGGTTAGGGTTTCGGCCGCCGCCCCCTCGAAAAGAACCGGATCTACCTCGGTTTTGGTCAAAGCGACCACCACGACCATTAGATCGGCCTCCCCGTTGACCGAAATTAGGGTTTCGGCCACCGCCGCTACCACCCCCACCTCTGCCGCCACGAGAGGAGGTGGTATAAAAGGCGGTAGGGTTTGGATCGTGGTTAGAGATCTGAGATTCCAACATTTGTTCTTCGGAACGAAGAAGAACATGTAGATCTGTAAAAGAAATGGGGGCGGAATTAATCCGAAGAGACGATCTAAAGGAGTTGTACTCTGGTGGAAGGCCATTAACGGCATAGAGTAACATATCCTCATCATCGATCAAAACAGAAGAAGAGGCTAATCGATCTCGAAGCGATTTTAAGCTTCTGCATGTATAAATCAATTGAGTCTGAACGTTTTTTGATAGTTTGCAAGTCAGATTTTAACTGTAAAATATTGGATCTAGACAGTGAAGCATATCGATGTTCTAAAATCAACCATGCAGATCTAGAACTAGTGACCCCAATAACTTGAGACAGTGCTTCGTGAGAAAGTGTAGCATTAATCAATGTTAAAATAGCTTGGTCCTGCATCTGCCAGGCCGTGAATAGCGGATCTACCGTCGATGAGACGGAGCCGTCAGCGGCAGTAAGAAACTGAGGAGGACAAGCATTTGTGCCATCAACAAAGCCAAACAAAGATTGAATCCGTAAAATAGAGGACAACTGGTGTTTCCAAACCACATAGTTGGTGGAATCAAGTTTGTTTGGTAAAAGATTGTGTATATTAGAAAGTATAGCCAACGGATTTGAAGCCGCCGGCGGCATGGTGGTGGTAGAGAGCGTATTCATAGCTATGATATCATAATAGACTTTACAAAACCAGAGAGCAAAGATGCAGAACCAGTGAATAGAGAGAGAAGAGTCTAATTCATTGTATTGAGTCAAGCGGAGAAAACAAAGAGTTATACATGAATAATGAACGGTCACAAAGAGATTCGTTTCAATGGAACCGTGTGGAAGGATCTAGATTTAGGGTTTACACGGTTAATAGCTAGTGGGATAGATATAGGATTGGGCTTTGACTGAGTTTGTAAATACAGCAGGTCTTCTTGGGCTTCACTTGGGTCATGAGCTTTGGGCTTCACTGGTCCAGTCCATTTGTCTAATAGCCTTCATGAATCCTATCTTGTTGGGCTTCGAGTTATTTGTATTTACCATAACAATCTCAAACTTTTCACCTCTACTTCTCAAGGTTTCGTATACATTTTCCAAATCTGCAAAATAGCTTTTAAGAATGTTCTTATGAATAAAAAAAAGTCCCACAACAGTGCCTTCCAATTCATGTGCAGGTACCTTCAAATAAAAATGAAATATAATGTTTGCATTAGAAGAAAAAATTAGGAAATAAATTCAGATCTCATTGTGTGTGTGTATGTGCGTGTTTTTCTGGAATTGTGTGTGTATATATGTCTTCGTACCTTCCTTCCTTTCCTGTCTACGAAATAGTCTCATTCGAAGAAGTGAAAAAGCTAGTCAGAGTAGCCTTTCTCCGCGTTTTGCCATCTTCCATTTTTAATTCTTCAAAACACGGTGTAAACAGGAAATACTTTGTTCCGTACACGCTAAGATCATGAAGTCCACCATGTGTTAGTACTGTTCCACTAGGGTCAAGGATCGTACAACTTGGTTTATATTTATATAAATAATCTAAATGTGCTATTCTTTTTCTTGATTCAATGTCTTCGCATGGAATAGCAAGCCATGGCATCTTAGAAAAGCAATTAGGAAACATCTCTCTATCTTTATTTTCGTCGAAATCTGCATCGTTAAAAACTGCAACAAGAACAATTTGGAATTTGCCAGATGGATTGTAATTATTGTAAACATGTATGAGATCCTTTGTTTCATCCAACTTTCCCTTCGTCTTCTCTGTAAGTGGGACAAAATAGATTCCAATAGTCATTCCAATAAGAGATGTAATCCCGACTTGCTAGAAATAGTGTTATTCATTGTAAATAACTTGTAATAGACGCTACCTCTATATGTTCTGTATCAGTTTACTCAACTTTTTGTAACTATTCCTCTTGCCACTTTGACAGCAGAGATCGTATAACATTACAAGAACTTGGTAATCTTTGTAGAGTAAATTTTAGTCTACAACACGATACAAAAATTGTAAAAACATTACATTGTATTATTATCCAAATCACCACGTCAAAGTAACCCAGTTACTTCAACCAAGGACGATATAGAAAGGAACGGGGGTAGTGTAAGATCAAATAAATAGTACTCAGATGTATAGTACAAGAACGTTGAAAGAGGAGAAGAGAAGCACTTGGAAAAAACAATTACCTGATCTCCGTTGTTGCGAACAAGAAAATAACTTCCTGATGCGGAGAGTAGACCAAAAACATCGTACAATTTTCTGACTACCATCGGTATACAGAGACACAGATACATGATTTTATGTATACAACTTTTTTGGTCGACGTGGCATAGAGAGCGACGGAAAGATGACGAGATCGAAACCGGAGTTGGGCGTCTGATTTACGTCGGCGGCTTGGCTGTGGTTTGGGGTCTGAACCCAGGGCAGTGAGAGGAGAAGCGAGTTCGGGTGTGATGGTGTAGTATACTCATCTATATGAGAAATTTTTAGATACTCCAAGAGCACCACGTAAGCACGACACTTCGTGCTCCACACCATTCATTAACTGACACATGTCCCACTAGGGTTAACCACTACCCCATAGGTTATAGAAAAAAAACCAGAATCCTACTTGGCAATTTTCTCTCTCCCACTCACCCCACTTTTATTACACATGTTGAAATGTGAGTGGAATGGAACACCACGTGGATTTGCTCTACCATCTATATATCATTGTGTACATGGTAACTTCCGTTTACACCCCTTAGTTTCAGATATATTTTCACCTACAGCCCTCAACTTTGAGAAACCGCACTTACATCCCTTTGACTATGAAACATGTTATCACTTACACCCCCTTTGCGTATTGGCCCTGTTAGTTCGTGGAATTGCCTCCCAAAATCAAATTTTGAGAAATATTTTCCTGACAGTGGCTACGTTGGCAAATGCACCAATGTGGAGCCAATACCTCCCATCTCAGTTCTATACAAATACACGTCTTCTCTCCTCGACCTAATTTTGTGGGATAATTTTACTTCCACGTACAAGTATCTATTGTCTGTTTAAGCTCATCTAATCCATTATTACAATCTTGCCCATCTCACTATGAATTGTTTTAAAATCAGCCAATCAAATAATCAAGTGGAAATTTCGTATTCGTAAGTGGTGTTGTTTTGGTGTTACTAATCAATGTCTAGGAACAAACACGAAGTGGGTTGAAAGTTGATAAAGAGTCATGTCGATGATAATAAGTACACGAGTATGAGTGTGTCCACCAATATATATGAACAAATAGCAAAACAAAATGTCTATTGAACACGTAGAGGGAACATAACGATATTGTTTCTTAATAGATTAGGCAATGAACAATGTAATAAGATCCAATTTAAATAAGAAAGTGGTAGCGTAAAGATAACATGACATGATGCTAGCAATATAACTATAACGAAAACAGAGGTAAACGGAAACCGGTATGAAAAAGACAGGACATAAAAACGGATGCTACCAACCATTGTTAGACAACTTTATTGCACGAAACTGTCTGATACAAGATGCATACGAGCTATCACATAAAACAGCTACCCAACACTATACCCTTACTTGCCTAGCTTTCTACAATCTCTTGTATAGCACCCCACCCGGTGGCATCTAAGTACTCCCTTGAATGAAGTTGCAAACTAACACACTAGCTCAATACGTCGAACTAGTGACCCCAAGACACAAGAGAGCCTTGTACTCAGCTTGCATAACAAGACGTTTCCGTTATAGTTTGTCAAGTGACACAACTCTGTCTGAAACTGGTAAACATGAAACAACAGAACCATTAGGAAAAGAATATATGGGCAATGCTAAATATGCTAGACCTGCAGGTTAACACAACTCTAGAAAACGCTAAGAGGTTAGGTACAACTCGTTATAAGGGCACACGACTCAAATCTGGAGCATTAGATCAGTAAACAGTTCAGTGCAGCTTTAGTTTCATGATCTTCACACCGACTTAAATATTAAGGCCAAAAGAATATGCGCAACGAAACAAACTGTAACAGTTTGGTGACCTTCGAGGTTCAAATTATTTGAGAGATAATCAAAAAGTTCAAGACTGCGAGACGCCTATAGGAAGAGGACGTCTTAAAAGAAATTTGACTCTAAATTAAAATCTAAGATAATTTTAAAATATGTAGATTTTAAACTAATAACCTTTTATGGCTGTTCTAGAATCTGCTAGATAGAAACGATATAAGTTCTAAATCATCACAAAGAAGAATTTAGCACTGACTTAACAATGAATATAAATTGTATCTGAAACTTCTATAATATAAATAATCTTCGGAGTCAAATGAAGAAGAAAACTGACAACCATATATCAAAGAAACAAAATATTTTATGCTACAACAATATGCAAAAAGGTAAGGACACACATGGACGAATCCAAGAACAACTGATGCACGAAGACCAATCCAGGATGGGGGAGGAGAACACACTCTCTCCTATTATGGCCGAACCCTAAAGGGTTTGAAGGATAATTTCTCCTTTTTTTCTCAAACATGTGGTGAACCAGAGCATTTATTTTCTTTGAACCCTAGACCTCTATTTATAGAATGAGATTACAAAATTTCCAAAAAAGAGAGTTATATAAAAAATCTACGGTGAGTATGTACTTTTCCATGTTTTTGTAGGAAGGATTCATTAAAAGGACTACGGAAAGGCTGTCAAAATGGGGGAGGAAAAATCCTATAGTCCTCAAGAAAAATACACTCCATAACCAGGGGATCATTTGACATCCAGAAATTTTAACACTGTCCAAAAAGAAAGGGAAACATCAGCTACACTAATAGCACAGGGAAGGATCCCCACTAGTACACCTATTATCCATATTAACACTCTTATTCGCAAAAACTTGAAACTGGGAGCCATTCTTGAAAGATTCAATTACTAATCAATCATTTTCGGTTTGGGATAACGATCCACTTAATACCTTCAGTTTCAAAACTCTCTTATTACCACCCTCAGTTTATAATTGTTAACAATTCACTACTGGGCTAAATTATAGTACCTCCGTTTCGTCTGTTTCGTCTGCGTTTTAACCCGTAATTGAGTCACTTTGACTTGGTAATTTGGGTACCAAAACGATGTAATTTTTTAACAATTTTTTCATAGTATTTTACAATAAACTTTCCTCTAAAACACCATGTAAAGATTACCAAATTCTTATATCGTTTTGCTAATCAAATCACCGGATGAAAGTAACTCAGTGAATAGTGACAAAAAGTGAAGTAGGCTGAAACAGGCGAAACAGAGGTAGTATTCAATATTTTCCGTTAGTTAACTGTGATTCAGGGTCAAAGTGGTCCAGTAAAAAGAATATGAACACTACGAACATGCCCACCTCCGCCGCCACAACATAACCAGTACCACCGCCAGAAATCCAGAATTCGTTACTCCACCACCACTGCACCGCCAAAACAGCCAACAACGCCACCATCTCTCACTGAAGAAGCCAATTGCAACTGAGCAACCCGTCTCTCTGCCTTAGCCAGACCCATCAGCCAATTCTTCTCCGACTCCAAACTGACCCAACGGAACAATCCACCAAACCGACATATATCCACCTTCAATTTAAACAAACCAAAACCCTAGTACACCTTTGATTTAAACACACCCGAATCCCAAACAAAGTCGCGATTGAGATAATGAGAGAGCAAAACTCAGAGGAAATCGATTGAGAGAAAGAAAGAGGAGACTGAGAGGAGGAAATCGGTTTAGAGAGGGAGAGATTGGAGAGTAAGATACACTTAGATAAGAGATCGAGAGAGAGAGCAGAGATCGAGAGAGAGAGGAATTAACCTTCAAACTCGTCGTCGTCAGCAGTGGTGGCTGTGGATTCTGGTTTTGGTTTCAATTGGTGGGTTAACTCGCCGGAATCCATGGTGGTTTGTCGGTTTGAAAGAGGGAGGGAGAATCAGGGTTGTGGGTTGTTTTGGTCGGAAAACAGAGAAGAGGAAGGAGAAGACGGTGGTGGCTGGGTTTCTGTTCGGAAGACATGGTGGAGGGAGCGTAGCTGTGATATCCGGAGACGGGAGGAAGGGTGGTATGAAGGGGTTTGAGCTGTGTTTAGGCCTCCTCTCTGCTGTTCTCGCTGGAACTGATTCACAAGTTAAAAGATATGGCGGTGTGGATGGCTATAATAGTGGTGGTGTGTTTGTAATTATGATTTTATTTAGAGAATTCTGGGCTTGTTGGTGGCCGCGGTGGTGTTGTGGCGGTGATGGTGGTTTCGTGGCGATGGAACTGGCTGTGTTAGTTCGTGTTTATTATTTTTTGTATCAGGCAACTTTACTCTTCAATAACTGTTAAGTATACGGAAAATTTTGGATGGAAAACTACCCAGTTGTTAATTGTTAACAATTACAAACTTGAGGTGGAAGTAAGATAGTTTTCAAACTGGAGGTGGTACGTAAATTATTACCCCTACCTGGGAGTCGGTAGGGGTAATAATTATATTCAATATAAACGACTACTGATATTTAAGATAAACAAAAATTGTAATCAAATGACTTCGTTATATTAAATATTTCCATAAATAATACAATGAATATTATATTCAAAATAATATTCATTTTAAATAAGATTGCCTATAGGGCATCTTTTCCAACAAGATAGACATGTGAGGGCATATCCAGGTTTCCTATAGTGTGCTAATTAGATTCATCCTTGCTATAGTTGAATACTCAGTTTTCAATTGGAATGTTATGGACTCTTGAAATATGGGGTGAACCTTCTTGTGGAGTTTTCTTTCATGTGGTACGGTTCTTGGGCCCAAGTGAAGAAAGGGAGCGTACACCACCAGGACTTACGGTGGTTTCAATTGAAAATCCAAAAAAAGTCACGCTTTTTAAGATCTATTGGACCGTTGATGAAAGTAAATGACATAAAATGCGTAAGCTTATGTGCAAAAGAAAGATGAACAACCAAATGTGCTTCTTTTCATACGGATATTTCTTTATTCTATCCAATGTAGAGCCTAGAAAGGAAAATCAAGCCGTACTTCATAGGAGTTATGAAGCCTATAACAGGGAAAATTTATTTGGCTAAGATGGTCTGAAAATCTCATAGGACTTTGTGAAGAAAGGCTACGATAGGAAATTGATTTGGTTAGAACCATTGAAGTGTAGGACGTGCCCGTGACTAGGTTTGAAAAGGTGGAGGAATAGGGACGCTTTAATGAGCTTGTGCATAGAATATTTTAAACCCTCTTTCTCTCAACCTGTTGTGAATTTTCAAAAGAATCTAGGGAGAACTTGATGACTTCGGTTGAGGATAGTGAGATTGTCCAATCTCGTGAAAAATAAAAAAAATATTGTTTGAATAATTTCATTATATTATAATCGAGTTGCATTTTATATAACATGTAGATTGCATAGTCGTGTCATGTTGATTCGTGTCCGCTAGTAGGTAGTGAAAGTATACAACACGGTGGAGTATGCACTTCATTCATGTGTTAAGTATGAAATATCTCAATGTGTGTTTTTGAGCTTAAATGTTGCTCGGGACGAGCAAGGGCAAGGTGTGGGGAAATTTGATAACGCCTTTTAGAAGCTATATCTTATTGCCATTTTCCACTCTTGGTGAGGTTTTAGATAGGTTTTGAGCCTACATTTAGAGAATATGGACTGCTTTAGTCACTTGCAGCAGCTTCTTCAAAAGTGAATATGGATTGTTTAGAGAATATGAATTGTTTTAAATTTAGAGAATATGGATTGAAACTCAACTAATTAAATTTAATCGAAACTAACTTTATGCAACTTCTCCAAAAGTCTCCAACTTCTAATTATTTGCTAATAACTCCGCCAAAGACTTAAAAAGGCTTTTTGTACCCTATAACGGAAAAACAGGGTTTTCATCCTTCCCACCTTAAGAGAGTTTCGTCCTCGAAGTTTTAACCAAAAGATCCTCTCTACAAGTCTTCAAGGTTAAAACCAAACGCCCCCTACATCTTAACCACAAAATTTAAACCAAATTAACAGTACTAATGATACTAAGAATGTCAAACTCTAAGTTATGACATGCAAAAACATAAACGATACTCCTAAGGTAATGTGTTGCAATGCAAGAAAACACGAAGGGTTACATACTCTCTCCCTTAGAACAGTGACTTCCCTGGAATGCACTTACGTCTTCAAACAAATGTGGATATTTCTTCTTCTTTCAGCCTCCACTTCCCATGTTGGTTCTGCCTTTTTTGATCCGTCCAAAAAACTTTCACCAACTTCACACTCTTGCTACGCATGTCTCTTTTCTTCGTATCCAAAATCTTAACATGTTGCTCTTCGTAACTTAATGAAGGATCTATCTCAACTTGTTCAGGAGTTAGTACACAAGATGAATCGGAACATACTTCTTCAATTGCGAAACGTGAAATTCATTCTGCAGTCGCCTTAGGCTAGTTGGTAAGTCCAACCAATAAGCAACTTCTCCAATTCTTTTTAGAATATCATACGGTTCTATAAACTTCGGAACCAACTTTCCTTTCTGATTGAATCTTATAACACCTTTGGTAGGAGAAACTTTCAGAAACGCTTTATTTCCAACCAGAAATTCAATTAGTGTTCTTTTCATATCTGCATACGATTTTTGGTAGAATCCATAATACATGCTTTTAACATATCCTCCAAAGCCTGTATGGTTCTCTCCGTCTGTACATCAGTAGCAGGGTGGAATGCTGTAATAAACCTCAATTCCGTTCCCATTACTTCTGAAAGTGTGTAATGAAGGTGTAAACAGTTCACCTAATACTCTAGAAGGGGGTTGAATAGAGTATGCTAGCTTTTTCCAAAAATCAAGTTTTTGAAACTTTAGTAAAGCAAGTTGTTGATATCTCAAAGCTTTGAAATAGATTTGAGAAGCTGAAAGATATTACAGCAGAGTATAGAGGCTTCAAAGCTTTGAGACTTGGAAAGCTCAAAAGCTTTGAGACTTCCAATTTAAGATGTATGTTAAAGCAGCAAAAGTAAATAGAAAGGTGTAGATAGTGCTTTCCAGACAGACAGATCACAGCCACGTGGCAGTCATCCAGCACACCTAGTTGTGCTCCGCATGCACAGGATCACCACCCGCGCTGATCCATGTGGTGGCTGCGAGACAGGGCCCTCACACACCATAACACGGGACTTGTAGGGACTTAGTGGTTTGGAGGCTAGAGTATGTTCCGTCGTGCGCGAGCGACAACCAAGCCCGCGCGCGACCCTTGGTAACTGCTTTGATAGATTTATGTCCATGTGCTCCAAAAACTCGGTCAACCTCACAACGGTTCCGGTATACGCGGACGAAGTGCGTAACGGTCCCTATATATGCGGACGAACGTGCCGTTATGGCTAAGGTAATTAAGCCGCCATTAATGGGCACATTAACTTACTACAACGGTCATATTCTCCACTATATATAGGATCGTTAACCCTTCATTGCATATGACTGATCTTCTAAACTATGCGGAATCTCTGGCCAAATATTGTCTCTCTCTCTCTCTCACAGTTTCCATTGTCTTACTTTCTCCCTACTCACTACCCTATACTTCCCTGTGTTTCTCATTATCTTTTCTTGGTGTACGTTTGAATCTTCCTAAAAGGATTCTCCTGTACACATTTGGTGAACCCGACATGAAACTTACTCCAGCAAGCAGCCATGTCTCACGATGAAGATTCCAGCAACAGATCTCCCTCAACCGAGACGACTTCAGGGGAGGAAACCCGCCACAATTCCACGACAGCCGGTGGAACTCCAACCCTGGAGACGTTGAATGCAACTATCCAGAACCAGGCAAAAGCTCTCCAGGCTCAATCTGCACAGATGGCCCAGATTATGTCGATTTTGGGAGCCCTTGCCCAGAATCCAGCATTGCGAACCGCTGTCTCTCAAGGAACTGGAACCTCTGTCTCTCAGGGAAAAGAGGTAACGCCTACACCACCTAGCTCCAGTTTACAAAGTCCACCAACAGTTTTCCAGCCACCTCCTATCAAGGGACAAATTGCTCAGCCATCCCTCATAAGACCTGCTTCGCAATTACCGGGTATTCCCTTCAATATCCAACCACAATACCCCTTGTTTTTCCCACTTGTAGCTCTAAAAAATGTTGGTTACACTCCCAATCCAACTGCTGCATACGTGTCTCCTCCAGCTGCAACCCTTCCTCTTGCTGCGGGAGGTAGTGTATCAACAAGCATGACAGCCCTAGAGCAGCGTCTAGACAATTTTCTGACCAATTAGTGTTTTAAAAACACCATTATCCCGAAAGTTGATAACGCGCCTCCTATCCCGCGCAAGATCTACTTGATGCCCAACCCTGCAGGGTACAACGCCCCTAAGTGGGAGAAATTTTACGACGTCAATGGAAGTGCCCAGGAGCACGTCATGCGCTTCATTGATTTGATGCGGCCACACGCGGTTGATTCTAACCTGCTGATGCCCGAGTTCCCTAAGTCTTTGGGGAACGCCACATATAAATGGTACAGGACGTTGGAAGCTGGATCCATAAAGACATGGGAGGACATGGTTAAGAAGTTTTATACCAAGTTCTTCCAGGTGGAGGAGAAGGTTACGATGATCCACCTATCGTGTATGTACCAGAAGCGTGATGAAGAGGGAGTTACATTCATCAAAAAGTTCAGAGCCACATCGTTGGAATGCTGAGATTAGGTGGTTGAAACCCGGCTCGTTGAGATATGTCTCCAAGGAATGCGAGACGAATACAAGGGTATGTTGATTAACTTGAAAATTCCTATTTTTTCAAAGTTAATCGAATGTACCAAGAATGTAGAGCCTATAGTTGAAAGGCAGAAGAAGAAGCATGCCCCTGAGCGATCCCCAGGAGGACCGGCTTTTAAGATTGGCAGATTTAGCTACAAGACGGGGCGCGAAGCTGAAGTCAACACAGTTTCGCCACACAAGCAGCACAAGTTTTCGACCTCAGTTGCCCCGCCTTTGCCATGTTCCCTTGAGGAGGTGATTCATCTATGCAAGCAGTGGCGTAAAGATGGGGTCGTAGCTCAACTTGAAAGGGTACCCTCTAGGGAGCTTTTAAGGGATCCAAAGTGGTGCGAATGCCATGGTAAAGTTATGCACCCAACAACTGACTGCAAGAAGCTCAGGTACCTTGTGAGCAGAAAGATGAAGGAAGGAGAACTGATTATCAGCGACCAGAGGCAGGACGTGCGCAATACTTCCCTTCCAGCCCATGCAGAACAAGAGCCGAAGGACAAGGAGTTAGCCATGATCGCAATCATGGACCTCGAAGAGACTGCAGAAGATGGGCTGCCTGTCATAGCTGAAGTCCATGGCGAGGAAGATTATAGCATGGACACTGAGGACTCGCTTGCTGACAGGATGAAAGGGTCACACGGTTTCAAAAGGTTCTTCGATGAGATGAGCTTTTCGAAAAAGTGTCAGAAAGAAATGACAAAGGCGATCCTCATAGTAGCATAATACTTTGAGGAAGATATCGTTTTCTCCAACAGAAGAGTTGTGGGCCTCGCGCTCAATAGAGAAGATAATGACCTTCTCTGAAAGTGATAAGAAGACAGATGCGAGCCATCAGAAGCCCTTGTACATAACCGCAGTGATCAACGATGTCGAGTTCAAGAGGGCATTCATTGATGGAGGAGCGGGCGTCAACGTGGTCTCGTTCAACACCCTGAAGTTGGCAGGGATATCCGAGAAGAAGATTGTCAGGCGCCCATCCTCGTTGATGGGATTCCGAAGTGATTCCAGGATGACAGTGGGCTGGACCCGCCGAGGTCTCCAGATAGGGAAGATAAAGTGTTCTTCCAAGTTTTATGTCATTGACGCGAACACTACGTATCACATGATCATAGGCCGGGCGTGGATCCATCGCTTTGATGCAGTTTCCTCAAAAGCTCACCAAGTGATGAAGGCCATTTGGAATGGCAGGGTGGTTGAGATACCAGCCTCGACAAACCCATTTAACCTGAATGAAGGCACCTCACTGAGGCGCTATGGTTCACTGCGATGTCAGATGAACAGACACCGGGGCCATTCAACCCAACTCCTCTGCCTCGGTGGGAGGATATCAAGGATCAGTCACCTGCGGGAGTAATGGTGACGAGGGAAGATGCCAAGGAAAAGGTGCCCGCATGCGAAGAAGTGCCACAGGTTGCTTACGAGAAGAAGAACGTGTGCACCCTAAAGGGGGTGGTTAAGCACGATAGCAAAGGCAAGGAGATAGAAAGCTTCTACTCCAATGGAAAGAAATGCTATCGTATATGAAGGTGCACGGGGGTACCCCCATCTCAACATGGGGATATCCCTGGGAAAATCAATCAACTTGAGCAGGACCCGGAGAAAGACAAGTTGAGGCCGGAATTACTGGAGGACAAGTTGAAAGAAGCGCCCGAGTGTATGGAGGACAAGCCAAAGCCGTAGAAACATGAATTAACAGAAGTGTTCCTAAGTCCGTCCGAAGCAAAGAAAAGGCCCGTGTTCCTGAGTGCGGATCTCAGGGGCGAGGATGAAGCAAAATTGTTAGAACTGCTCACAGAATACAAGGATGTGTTCGCCTTGGAGTATGACGAAATGCCCGACCTTGACACGGGTGTAACAATGCACAGGTTGGATGTTGTCCCGGGGTCCAAACCAGTAAAGCAGATTGCGAGAAGCTTCAGACTAGAGATTAATGTGAATATCAAGGAAGAAATAGTCAAGCTGCTGAATGCCAAATTCATCGAACCCCATCATCATCCTACCTGGTTGGCCAACATTGTGCCAGTGGTCAAGAAGAATGGGCAGCTTCGCATCTGCGTGGATTTCAGAGATCTTAATCGTTTCTGCCCAAAAGAAGACTTCCCGCTGCCAAACATCGACTTGCTCATTGACTTTACCGCGGGTCATCGAATGTTCAGCTTCATGGACAGGTTTAGCGGGTACAATCAAATTAAGATGGACCCTGAAGACGCGAGGAAAACTGCGTTCATCACGCCAGTTTGGGTCTTCAACTACACATTTATGCCCTTTGGATTGAAGAATGTGGGCGCAAACTATCAGCGTGCTATGATGGCTCTCTTCCATGATATGATGGATGAGTAAGTGGAGTTCTATGTTGATGATTTGGTCATCAAATCAAGAGAAGAAGAAGATCATCTGGGAGACCTGCGGAAAGTGTTTGAAAGGTGCAGAAGCTTTCAACTGAAGATGAACCCGATGATATGCACATTTGGAGTAACTTCTGGGAAGTTCTTAGGGTGTGTGGTCCACCGCCATGGGATCGATCCTGCCCTTGCAAAGATCTCAGCTATTACCAGCATGGCGGCACCCCACTATCACAGCACTTTGAAGAAATTCTTGGGAAAGCTATCTTATCTGCGAAGATTTGTGCCAGCAATTGCAGAACTAACCTTCTGCTTTGGCGATCTCCTCAACAAGAATGCCGTGTATAACTGGAAGGACGAGCATCAGGCCGCATTCGGGAAGTTGAAGGACTTATTGACATCACCTCGAGTAATGATTGCACCTCAACTGGGGTCACCACTCTTGCTATATCTGACATTGACTAGGAAATCTATAGGAGCACTGCTAGCTCAACAGCACGAGGGGCAGGAAAGGCCACTCTATTACATCTCTTGCGTGGTACAGCTGGCTGAGTCTAGGTACACTGATATAGAGCATCACTGCCTTGCTTTATTTTTCGTAATAGGAAATTTAAAGCATTATTTCGCTTCCCACAAAGTTGTGGTAATCACAAAGAGTGAACCCATCCGGTATCTCTTGAGTCATTCCTCTCCCTGTGGAAGACTACCAAAGTGGTACATGACTATCTCGCAGTACGACATCACGTGTGCTCGTCCAAAGGCAATTGAGTCTCAGGAGGTGGCAGATTTTTTGGCACAGTTTCCAGACAACAATTACGAGCCAATGATAGAGGAGGAACTAGAAGGGCCTTAGATTTATGAAATCGAGTCACTATATTGGAAGCTGCATTTCAATGGGTCATCGACAAGGAAAGGAGGAGGAACTGGTATTGTACTGACTAAACCAGATGGGGAAGTCATCCAAATGTCAACGAAGTTGGATTTCCCAGTCACGAATAATGAGGCTGAATACGAGGCTCTGATTGCAGGACTCCTCGCGGCCAAGGCACTGGAAGTAAACAATTTGATGGTCATGGGGGATTCAAAGCTCATCGTTAAACATGCCTCAAGCGAGTATGGCTTGAAGGAGATCAACTTGCTGCCTTATAGGACTATAGTTCAGAAACTATTGCAGCAATTCCATGATGTTAAGTATGAGCATAATCCCAGAGTTGATAACCAACATGCAGATTCTTTGGCCACCTTGGGATCCAAAATCAGTGCACACAAGTGTCCAGCTATAATTTTTATTGAATTTACAACTACTCCATCTTTAACACAAGGGGTATGCGAAGAGGAGCCCAAAGAAGCTGAAGATTGGAGGAAGCCAATACTGCACGTGATTGCGGAAGGAACGAGCAAAGAAAGTTGGGCATCCACGAAGGGGTACTGCGTGCATGACAACTCCCTTTACTTTAAGGGGCCAGGATGAGTACTCATGCTATGTGTTTTGATACAGGAAGGGCATGCACTATTAGAGAAAATCCACAACATTCCTGTGGAGAAAATGAAGTGTCTGTTTACAGAAAAGCTCAAAGATATGGGATTCACTGGCCATAAATGTCAACGTATGCCGCGATCATTCAAGGGAACTGCGAGAATTGCACATTGGTCAAGGATTCTTTTGAGATTTCCGCGATCGATGATGATACAAATTGGAGGAAGCCGCTGTTTGACTACTTGAAGGAAGGAGTTGAACCAACCCACAGAAAAGAAGCCGAAAATCTTAAAAGAAAGGCAAATCGATATGTTGTAAAGGAAAACATACTCTGGCGAAGAGGTCACGAAGGGAATCTGCTCAGATGCCTCGATAGCCAAGAAGCACAAGAGGTGATGGATTTGTCCCATCAAGTGGAGCACCAAGGAGGCGCGAAGCTATGCAGACAGCTCCTCACCGTTGGTTACTTCTGGCCTACAACGGAAGCAGACTGCCGCACCAAGGTAAAAAGGTGTCAAGAATGTCAGTTCAAAGGCAACCTTGTGCACGCTCCTGCTGTAGACTTGCATGCATTGGGAACGCCTAGGCCATTCCACACATGGGCCTTGGATTTTATTGGCCCCATTCGACCAGCCTCGCATGGGAATAAGTTCATCTTGACTGCAACGGAGAAATTCACTAAGTGGGTAGAAGTGGTGCCACTCAAGACAGCAAATGCGCTTGTGGTTGTTAACTTTGTTCAGGAAAACATCATATACCGATTCGGGATCCCCAATACCATCCTCTCTATCAATGGAACTCCTTTTGTGAATCGGCAAGTGGCTGCGAAGTTAGCAGTGTACAACATAAGACAGGTGTGCTCCACTCCCTATTACCCAAAGGGGAATGGACAAGCAGAAGCAACGAACAAGACACTGCTGAGGGTTCTGAGTAAAATGGTCGCAAATGATCACAAGAAGTGGGCAAATTCTCTAATTATGGCTCTATGGGCATATCGCACCTCGCCAAGGACTCCCACAGGAGTTTCCCCTTTTCTTCTATGTTAGGTGGCCGAGGCTGTTGTCCCGGCGGAAATTAAGGTTAACTCTACAAGGATATCCTTTCATGCTGTGTTCGAAAATCAACGCGATCATGATCTTATTCTGCTGGAATAAAGGCGTGAAGAGGCTAAGAGAGCTAACACAAGATACAAGGAAAGGATCGCTCGTGCGTACAACAAAACTGTTCAGCATCGAGACTTCGCGGTTGGAGACTTGGTCTTACGAGCTTCAGATCACTGTATGTGGGAAGCTGCCCATCCTAAGTTTGCGTCTAACTAGGAGGGACCATTTGAAGTCAAAGAGGTTTTCGACAGTGGTTACTGCACCATTCAGAGACTTCATGGGACTGCAACAACTCCAAGCCCAATCAACATGCGATGGATTAAAAAGTATTATCCCTAGCTCATCTCTTTACTTTCGATTCAAAAGTTCTGTTGCTTTCTGAAAGCTCTTATGTATTTTGCATTTCTTCCTCCCATATGAGGAACTTGTTCTCATGCTCCTCCCATTTGAGAATGCCTTAATAATAATAACTCTCCCATATGAGAGGACTTTATTAAATTATTGTCTCATTGCTTCATTTACTTATTTGTTCTTATTACTTGCATCTGCCAATTCATTCAAAGCCTACCTGCCTAGATAGAAGCCATAACAAAATGTGATCCTATGCGATCCAAAGCCTATATGCCTAGATAGCAGCAATCACAAAAATGATCCTATGCGATCCAAAGCCTATCTGCCTAGATAGCAGCCATAATGAAATATGATCCCATGTGATCTAAAGCCTATCTGCCTAGATAGCAGCAATAATAAAAATGATCCTATGTGATCCAAAGTCTATCTGCCTAGATAGAAACTCATTCAAAGATCCTCTGGCTAAACTGTAGCAGAATTACAAATCTTGTTTCATCATATTGCAAGTCAATACGCGAAGTTACAATCTATTGTAGCAGACGAAACATCAAATGAAAAGCATACTTTCCTAACAGTCAAATGCGGCCTACAATTTATCTGTCTAGATAACAGCTTAAAAGCAAAGTTGACAATGAGAAAAAGATTTCCAAATCAAAATTCTAAAGCTACGAACACTAAAGCTACGAAATGTGACGCTGTCGTCGACGTTCTCGACCAGAACAGGGCTCTTGCTTGTATCCTTGCCATGGCGAGATGACAGATTAACTTCATGCCATGAAGGCTGCTGATGTGAAGAACAAATGGGAGAACAGCTCATGGGGTAGGAAGCTAATTGTGTGCAAGGGACAAACACAATCACTTGTTACACCTTGACTGAAACCATGGTGGCAAATAGTTCTCCGCCGGAGAACCGGCAAAGATCCACACCGCTCATTACTTGCTGGTAGCAGAACCTGTACAAAGTTGTGCCTCGCTAGAAAGTCACTAGAGGCGATCCCTGAAAACATAATGAAGAAGAAAATATCTTCGTTCCAACGGAAGGGCTTACAAAATTGGTCTTCAAAAGGATCAGGCAAATCGGGAGCCTCATTGGTGAATTCCTTGGGAGCCATTTCTATAGCACAACGTACATATTCAAATTTGGAGGAACAGAGTTGGTACGAATCAAAAATGGACAAAAAGCAAATATAAGAATCGTGAGGACTCACTGGAAATGACATTTTGTCAATCACATGAGCTCAAATGAAGAACAAATTAGCAATGAGAAAGGCTTATATAGAACTCAGAGGAGACTCTTGAGTTTCCTTGATGAGTCAGCAACGCCTCGGAAACAAGAAAGAATCAATGACCCTACTAAAGGCTACGACGACACAGTAGCACGCCTTATTTAATGAATCTAGGTCATGATAAGGATGGGGCCCACTGCGTGATAAGCACGCCTTATTTAATACATCGATGACACAATAATCCAGGTAATTACGCTAAAACATGATGTCATAATCATTATATCATTGAAATACGAAAGGCAGATCATTCAGAAAACAAGAAGCTAACATCATTCCAAGTGTTTGAAAAAAAATAGCATTACAACGCATGCAGCTCTCAAAATAAATCTTTGTCCAAAGGATCTTCTGGCGATAGAAGGAGTGAAGCTTTCTCTGCTTTGTTAACGTCTTGCTTCAGCTTCTCATAGCTAGCCTTCATCGCGTGGAAAAGCTGGGCAGCCTCTTCAGCTTTCTTCTTTTGCTCTTCCACCTTTGTCTTCTCGAGGGCGAGGTTGCGATGACCATAATTCAAAATAACAGAGTTGAGCATTTGGGTGACCCTATTAAAGAGAAAACCAAAATTTAGCTTGCCTTGGGCATTGATTTGAAGCTTTTGGCATGTCTCAAAGAGCGTCCGCGCATTCTGAGTTGAAATGGTTGCTGGAGTTGTCACATATAGCTGCTCCACATTCCAGATGGCTTCGTTCGTAAAATCTCCTGTCGAAGGGACCTAACTCCAGAGCTCTTGAAAATCACCTTGGGTACGCCAGACGCATCTTGATAATCCAGTCCACATCGGACTGTCCCATACCTGAAGGAGTGACAATCTTAGATGTGCGAGTATTAACAAAGAAATGCGGTAAGTACAAGATATGATCACAGTATAGCATACCTGCCCCTTCAATGATTTGGCGTAAGGTGGGGATGCACACATCTGGAGTTGTTGAAGTATTCTCTTGCAGCGGTGCTTGATTATCATCTAAAACTTCGCGTTCTTCGTAGTCTGCTGGGATAACGTAAATATTAGCACGTGCAATCGCCGTCGTGGCTTGAGAACCAAATAAACTCCATGCGATGGGAACTTGGGAGAAATCCATCTCAACAGAAGTGATGGCAGGGTTTTGCTGAGGAGGCCCTGGAACATTAACTGAAGCAGAAGGATTCGAAGAAATAGGTGGAGTATCAACACCACTAACTTCAGAAACATGTATAACAGTTGGAGGACCGCCACTATCGCCACCAATTGCGACCTCTCCAGGGGGACTTGTTTCAAGAGCCTCCGCTGAGGCATCCACATTCGCATGCGATGGCTGCAGCATACCTTGGCCAATTTATGTTTGCCCAAGGACTTGCTGATTCTCAGGAATTTCCTGTGGCTCAGGAGCGCTCATTGGAGCATCAACATCCTCATGAGATGCTGGGTCTTCCATGACTTGTTCATTTCTATGAACTTCACCTCAAGCACCATCTGTTCCCATCTCTTCGACTATGCCAGCTTCGCCTACATGCTCATCTTCAGCATCTCCCTCTCGCATTTTGGTGTCAAGACCGCCATTGTCAGACACCTCAATCACATCTTCCAGGGGCTCCCATGCATATTCAGCAACCATAGCAGGCTTCTCTATGTGCGAACTTTGCTCTGGAGCATGAGACATGGGAGACTGACTCCTCTGCTCAAGCACCATGACATCATCAGAGCTATTCTGAGCGATGACCTCTGCAGCAGGAACAATGACACTTCTTAAGAACCCTGGCCTATTTTCATAACTTCTGGGAGGTGAGATGAGTTGAACCTCGCACGACAGAGGGTCGCACGGATCAACAGCAGAGCCACCAACACTTGGCCCATCAATGGCCAACCTCGCAGCTGGAGCATCAGCAGTCATGCCTTGCGCATCGGCAGGCTCATTTGTAGCAGCAACAGGCTCATTTGAAGCAGTACCACCTGAAAGACAAATTTGGACAAGTCATTGAGGTAACTTGCGTTATGAATTATTTACTATATTTCATTCTACGTTTAGATCAAAAGCGAGCACCTACACACTTACGTGAGATCGCAGCTCCAACATCATATGATATAGATGCGAAACCATATCCTATAGATGTTTCCTCGTATACAACATCCTTAAGGTGTTCGTGACCTGACGTTATATGAACGCTTGTTACAATATGGAATATTTTGCTAAGCTTTGCTTGCAAATATTGTTCAAGTGTTTACCTAAGGGAAATCCACATTTTCTCACCAACCATCGGCGAATGTGATGTTTGGACACACCATGTTTTAATGCACCAAAAATTACTTCTTGGTAACTTACAGCAAGATTAAAAATTGTAACTTCTTCATCACCAACGATCTCCTCAAAATCGTGTTGACCTCGTTCTAAAGCAGCCACACTCATGTTACCAGCATGCTGCTTGTTAACGAATTAAAATTGCGTATTTTAGTATGTTAAGGAACTCTTCATAACTTTCTAATATGTTCAATTGATCTATTTTATCTCTCTTTCTAGACTTATGCTTGTTTTTGTAGTTTTGGTTGTTTTTCTCTCATATTGTAGGTGAAATCGTGATTTGGAAGGCAAGAGACTATCCCAGGAGGGCCAAATGATGAATTAAAAAAGCTCGGAGGACTTAATTTGAAGGGATTTGAAGATTTGAGAGGCTTATGTGCATCCAAAGTGAATATTCATGGGTCCAAGTGAGAAGAAAATAGAAGTTAGAGGCCAAAAATTTAAGAGCTAGAGTCAAAGAGACTATGTTGGAAGGATAAAGTTACATTTGAGGGCCAAATAAAGAAGTTTCTAACGGATTGGGGGTGTAGGTGTCATTTACTTAACGTATTAAGGAGTGTTATGAACAAGTTCTAACAACAAGGGGGGTATTTTAAAAGCTTCTAGCAAACGTGGGGGGAGCCGGGTGCAAATATGGTGAAACAACTCTTCTTCTCACATGTTTCTCTCTCCCCGTCGTACAAAATAGAGAAAACCCACGAAATCCTCCATGGAAGCTTCGACCAAGCTTCTTCAAACCTTCACCCCGACCTCATTTGTTCACCAAATCGGATGAAATTTGTCCCAAATTTCTCTACAATCAATTCTATACATAGCCCAACCCCTAATTCAGCCCAAGAAGTCACGAAGAGTAAAGCCCCAATTCACCTTGGGTTCATGAAGCTTCCTAAAATCAACGATTGAGAGAATATTGGTTCCATTCAAGGGTTTAGATATGTTCTTGGAGGCCAAAAAACCCCTTCCCCACTGCCTATATAAGCTAGGGACGAAGATTGAAGAAAGAACCTCTCTCACCTCACAAAATCTAGACTGAACCCTTGCTCTCTCTCTCTTCTCTCTCGGCCTTGCCTGATTTGTGGTTGTTCTTGGTGATTGCGTGCTCATTTTGAGCAAATTCGGAGCCAAGAACACCTAAGGGAAGAGTTGGGTCAGATTCAAGGTTGTTCTTCATAGTGTTCTTCATTGTTCTTAGTTTGTTCTTCATTTTTGGGTTACTTGGCTACTTTTAGTTGATGATTTTGGGTTACTTGGCTATTAGTAGTTGATTTATTGTAGCTTGGAATCAAATTTAGTAGTTCGAATCAAGTATTAGTGACTTTGTTCATCATTTCAAGTTGAAATTGGAGAATAACTTGTGTATTCTTGAGTTGGAACTTGAATTGAATGAAAATGTTCATGAATATGCTTGATATCTCGTGTGTTTCTCTCTTAGACATGAGTAGCTAAGTTTGTTGTTGGTTGAAGTTGATGAATCTAGGTGTATTGGGTGTCAATTAATTGTTAAATTAATGAGTTGAGAAGTTCCTCTTGTGATTCATGATTCAACAAGTGTTGGAATACAAATCCGATTTGTAGCTTCATATTGTACGTGGATTCATGCTTGAATACACATACTTGATAGTTGATACAACTTAGTTTTGGATTCCACTAGTTTTCCTCATGAATAATACTTGGATTTCACATTAGAATCCACACATCTCCTTCTAATATCATTTGGGTGTTGGATTCATGCACAACACTCCTAGATGATTCAACTAATACCAACTCTTCTCTCAATCCTACAAACTTTTTCAAGTTTTAGATTCTCTTTTAGTATTTGCTTAGTTTCATTAAATTGTTCAACAAAATCCTTGCTCCATGAAGTTTCTCTTGGTGAATTTTTAAGCTTGGCTAGCTATAATGCCTATGAGAAATTTGCCTTTTAATTTTTAGTTAGCCGCTTAGTTTACTAGTTGGCTCTAGAGTTTTTATTCTCTTTCCCAATCATTGTGGAAATCAACCCCGTTCTTACTCGGGTACTACTTGTAGCGATATCCTATACTTGGGATTCGAACGAACAAGTTTTTGGCGCCGTTGCCGGGGATTGATGCTAAGAGACTCACTCTTTAGTTGTTTCATGTTTTGCTTGTTTTTATTGTTTTTAGATACGCTTGAAGAAAATTCCGGGTTCATATTTGAGATTTGGAACAAAAAAAAGTGAAAAGTAAAAATCACAAAAACATACTCTTAGTTTGTTTTCATCTATTAGTGGTAGTATTAGCTTAGCCTCTTCCAAAGATTGAAGCTCTCTTAATAGCTTTGAAATCATGGATGGAGATGATGGTCATAGTAGCAATAACGAAATGATGCCATTTCGTACTCTTAGAGATTTGATGCATCCATCTAGGCAAAGTTCGCCTTCTTGCTTTGTGGTTCCTTTGAATGAAAGAAATTTTGACGTTAAACCGGGTACAATCCAACTTTTGCCCAAGTATCATGGCCTAGAGGCCGAGAGTGCCTACTCTCATCTTAAAGATTTTTGTGACATTGCCTCAACGGTTTATTGTAATGGTGTTTCTAGCAACACCATCAAACTTAGGTTGTTTCTTTTATCTTTGAAGGATAAATCCAAATCATGGATTCACTCCTTGAGACCTAGGACGACAGGCACTTGGGAAGAATTGACTTTTTGTGTTAAGGAGGGAGAGCCACTTCCCCAAGCTTGGGAACGCTTCAAGGATCTCCTCATTGCTTGTCCTCACCATGTATTTGAGGTTTGGAGAATGATTAGCTCATTTTGTGAGGGTTTTCCATCCAACCACAAGCACATAATTCAGTCGATGAGTGGGGGAGATTTCTTTTCAAAAGGTGTAGATGAGGGGTGGGAATGTATCGATGAGATTTGTGAAAACGTCCAATCTTGGGACATCAATGAGCCTTCAAAAGAAGTGTCTTCTAAGCCTAAAAGTAGAATGCATTAACTTAAGTCTAAGAATGAGGCATTGTGCTCTTTTTGTAGTGATTCACATGAGTTAAGCGATTGTCCCGACTTCCAAAGAGCCCAAGAGCTTATGGGTGAGCAAGTAAATGTGCTCAATTCCAACAATTATGGAAAGTCATATGACAACTCGCCATACTCGGCCGAATATAACTCCAATTGGAGAAATCATCCTAATTTCTCATGGAAACAAGGACAAGATACCCAAATGAACCCCTCAAGTTCTACCTATGTCCCTCCTAACAAGAGGAGTTTTGAAGAAAATTTAGAACAATTTATGGCTAACCAAAACCAAACAAACCAAGAGTTGAGAAACTCTAACCAAGGGTTGAAAAATGCGTTGTCTAGGTTGGAGTCTACCATAAATTCTCAAGAGAGGGGAAAATTCCCATCTCAACCTCAACAAAATCCAAAGGGCCAAAGTTTTAACCATGTGGAAAATGCTAAGGGCATCACCGTTTTGAGAAATGGGAAAGTTGTTGACAATGGACATCCAAGTGGGGAATCCAATTAAAATGAAGAAGAGGAGTGTGAGAAGAGTGATGACTAAGAGGGAAGTGTTAAATTGCAAGAGTCTAAGGAGAGTCTTAACAAAGGGAAAAAAGTGGTTGATAATGAAGAAATTACGATTGTTCTACCATTTTCCCAAAGACTAGTGGCCAATAAGATGAAAGAAAGTCACCAAGAAATCCTTGAGATATTTCAAAATGTTAAGATAAACATCCCTCTCTTGGATGCTATCAAGCAAATTCCGGCTTATGCCAAATTTCTCAAGGATTTGTGCACTTTCAAGAGAACTCTTCAAGTGAGAAAGAAGGCATTTCTCACCGAGCAAGTGAGCTCAATTCTCCAAAGTAATCTCCCTCCTAAGTACAAATATCCGGGTTCACCTAATATTACTTGAACCATTGGAGATCATAAAATTCATAACTCTTTGTTAGATTTGGGTGCAAGTGTGAACCTCCTTCCATACTCGGTGTATGAGAAGTTAGGATCGGATGAGTTAAAAACAACAAGAGTGACTCTCCACTTGGAGGATAGGTCCAATAGAGTTCCTATAGGAATCATTGAGGATGTCTTGGTTCAAGTGAACCAATGCTACTTTCCGGTGGATTTTATTGTTTTGGACACCTCTCCTTTGGCTAGTGGTACATCCTCCATTCCTATCATCTTAGGAAGACCATTTCTTGCTACATCTAATGCAAATATAAATTGTAGGAGTGGTATTATGAATATTACATTTGGGAACATGACTCTTGAGCTAAATATTTTTAATGCATGTATTCACCCAAAATCACAAGATGATGATGATGATGTATGTGAAGTGAGTTGGGCAGAATCATGTGTTGAACATGTTTATACTCTATCTACATGTTCCAAAGATTCAAGTGAGCTAACTTTAGAAGAATTGGAATTTTTGTGTGATTATGAGTCCCTTGCATCTCTTCTCCTTGGAGGGGACGATTTTGAGGAGGAAGAAAAATTCTTAGCACAGCTTGAAAAAGAGTCAAGCGAGCTTATTTTGGAAGATTTAGATTTTTTGTGTGATTATGGGTTTCTTGAATCTCTTCTCATAAAAGGTGACAATTTTGAGGAGGAGGAAGAGAAATTCTTAGCACAACTTGACCAAGAGTGAACTCATGAATATTTTAGCATTGAGAGTGATTTGCATGATAGAGATGAGTTTCCTTCCGTAGTAAGGAAAACTCCAACATATCATTTGAAACCCCTCATTTAGAATTAAGAAACACATTATTAGGGGTTGAGGATAATCTTTCTTGCATGGCTAATGAAGATGACTTATTTTTTGATGACTTAGAGGATATTTTAGGAGAACCCCCTCCACTTGAGATTGTGGATGGACCTTCAAGCAAGTTGGGGGGTCCAAGTGAAGGTTTGAAAACTTTGATGTCTTTTCTCACATTCCTCCTATTGAGCACCATAAAAATGAATTCCATATTGTGAAAGACGAGTTTGAAATTTTTCTAGATGAATGTATGAAATTCACGAATGAGAAGTCTTGTGTTCATATATCGAAAGAGGATCTTAAAATTAATTTTTGTAGTGAAAATGTTGTTCTCATTGAAGGTATCAAGTTAACTAGTGGTAAAGATCCTCCTTTTGAGTTTTATCATGACTCTTCTATCATTTTAAATTATAAACATAGGTCATGGTTGCCTCTCACAATGTGTGATGTCTCTTGCACTTCCTTTAATATGAGCATATTGAAAAGTGTATTTGAAACACAAAAGAGCGCTATTTTTATCAAGAAGGGAAATATCAAATCCTTACATTTTGATTTACTTGATCCGGGTATTAGTTACCCAATCTTTGTGCTTGAGACATTAGAGAATGTGAAAGGAAAGTTGAGAACACGAAAAATGAAAGAATTTTACCTTCCCCCTACTCATTCTAATAGTCATAGGCAATCTTGCCTTGACTACAAGAAATTAAAAGTGGCATCACTTGACTTCTTCAATCTAGATGTCGTGTATTGTACTTAAATAAATCGTTAGTTAATATATTTTCTATTTTGTAGGTTGCTCTTGGAGGAGGACTTATGTTTGGTGGCCAAGAAAGCTAAAATGAGGTCTCTACTATCCCTTAACTCTTGCTAAAATTAGTATGCTCTTCCATTGTTCTCACACATTGAGGACAATGTGACATTTTAGTTGGGGGGTGGGAAGTAGATATATTACTTGGTTTAAATGGTCTTTCGCATGATTTTTCTCACATTAGTGATTTACATGAAAAATACAAAAAAATGAAAAATTTGAAAAAATCAAAAAACATTAAAAAAATTGAAAAGAAAATGTGTGAACCTTTCATGAGAAGCATCACTCTTTCCCCGTGTCAAACCATAGATTTTTTTTTTCTTTCTTTGCTAGTTTTATTTATTGTGAACCTAGATTTTATTTTCTTCTTTGATAGCTTTATTGAGTCTTAGGAAGTTATATTTGAGTCACTTATTTAAAAAAAAAGATATGAAAAAAATGAGAAAAATTGAAAAGGGGGAATTTTGGAAAGCTTAGATGTTTTCAAATAATGAAATCTCTGAGTCCATGTTCTTTTTATTTTTATTTTGAAAAGGAATTCTTTGCTTATACTCAATACATCTACACCAATATCCCACATTCCGCGATATCATGCGTTCTCACAAAGCGACACACTAAATTTACGTTTCATGTTTAAGTCCTTCAAGCTTAGTTGATCACATAAACTTTGACGTCTTCTACTTTTGATAAAGGGTGCATTTTCTAAAGCTATTTGAACCTCTAAAAAAGATTTAATGGCGGTGGAAACTTGTAGCCCATTGGAGTGGTGGTGACCAATGGAACCCCATGCGATGCCTAAGAAATAGAGGGGTGCCCGGGGATAATGTTACGTCACCACCTAGATAGCTCTCTTGGTTTAGCTTAAAAATCCCATTCGCTTGTATATTCCTCTCTTTTTTTGTGGGTCTTGGAGAGCCTTGGATTGGGGGTGAAAAAAAATGTTAATGCTATAAATCTCAAAAAAAAAAAACAAAATGAAATTATGATAATTCACACCACCTCCTAAAAATCCACAAAAGGATCATACAAGCCCACAACCATATCCCCCATTCTAAAAATCGTTTTTGTTCAAAGCTTTGGAAGTCCATCCTACATGGGTGCTTTTTAATAAGTATGAGAATGACAAGTTTTGTGGATCGCATGAGTCACCTTCTACCAAACACCGCTCACATTTGTATGAGTATATGCTTAGACGTCCATAGGTTTCTTTCTCAATCTTCTTGGAATTTGAGAATTTATTTGAGAAGACATTTGTGCATTCTTCTTCCCCCCCCCCACCAAAAAAAAAACTAGCTAGTAATCTTTAGGATTTTATTTTCTTTGAGTTCTCACTTAGGATAGATAATGTGCGTGTGTGTTTTTAAATATTTGAGTCAAGTTTAGAATTTGGTCAAGCCTTATCTAGTTGAGTGTGTGTCTCTCATGATTGGTTCTTCACTAGTTTGCCTATCTTATCGCTCTCTTTGCTCGAGGACGAGCAAAAGGCTAGTTGGGGGGGGGGGGTGTGTTAACGACTTAAAATTGCATATTTTAGTATGTTAAGGAACTCTTCATAACTTGCAAATATGTGCAATTGATCTATTTTATCTCTCTTTCTAGACTTATGCTTGTTTTTGTAGTTTTAGTTGTTTTTCTCTCATTTTGTTGGTGAAATCGTGATTTGGAACGCAAGAGACTAGACTAGGAGGGCCAAATGATGAATTAAAGAAGCTTGGAGTACTTAATTTGAAGGGATTTGAAGATTTGAGAGGCTTATGTGCAACCAAAAGGAAGATTCATGGGTCCAAGTGAGAAGAAAATACAAGTTAGAGGCCAAAAATTGAAGAGCTAGAGTCAAAGAGACTAAGTTGGCAGGCTAAAGTTACATTTGAGGGCCAAATAAAGAAGTATCTAACGGATTGGGGGTGTAGGTGTCATTTCCTAAAGTTTTTAAGGAGTGTTATGAACAAGTTCTAACAACAAGGGGGTATTTTAAAAGCTTCTAGCAAACGTGGGGGGAGCCGGGTGCAAATATGGCGAAACAACTCATCTTCTCACACGTTTCTCTCTCCCCGTCGCACAAAATGGAGAAAACCGACGAAATCCTCCATGGAAGCTTCGACCAAGCCTCTTCAAACCTTCACCCCGGCCTCATTTCTTCACCAAATCGGATGAAATTTGTCCCAAATTGCTCCCCAATCAATTCTCTACATAGCCCAACCCCTAATTCGGCCTAAGAAGTCACGAAGAGAAAAGCCCCAAATTCACCTAGGGTTCATAAAGCTTCCTAAAATAAACGATTGAGAGAAGATTGGTTCAATTCAAGGGTTAAAATATGTTCTTGGAGGCCAAGAAACCCCTTCCCCACTGCCTATATAAGCTAAGGACGAAGATTGAAGAAAGGACCTCTCTCACCTCACGAAATTTAGACCGAACCCTTGCTCTCTCTCTCTCTCTTCCCTCTCGGCCTTGGCCGATTTGTGGTTGTTCTTGGTGATTCCGTGCTCATTTTGAGAAAATTCGGAGCCATGAACACCTAAGGGAAGAGTTGGGTCAGATTCAAGGTTGTTCTTCGTAGTGTTTTTCATTGTTCTTAGTTTGTTCTTCAGTTTTGGGTTACTTGGCTACTTTTAGTTGATGATTTTGGGTTACTTGGCTATTAGTAGTTGATTTATTGTAGCTTGGAATCAAATTTAGTAGTTCGAATCAAGTATTAGTGACTTTGTTCATTATTTCGAGTTGAAACTGGAGAACAACTTGTGTATTCTTGAGTTAAAACTTGAATTTAATGAAAATGTTAATGAATATGCTTGATATCTCTTGTGTTTCTCTCTTAGACATGAGTAGCTAAGTTTGTTGTTGGTTGAAGTTGATGAATCTAGGTGTGTTGGGTGTGGATTCAATTGTTAAATCAATGAGTTGAGAAGTTCCTCTTGTGATTCATGATTCAACTAGTGTTGGAATACAAATCCTATTTGTAGCTTCATCTTGTATGTGGATTCATGCTTGAATACACATACTTGATAGTTGATAAAACTTAGTTTTGGATTCCACTAGTGTTCCTCATGATCATACTTGGATTTGACATTAGAATCCCCACATCTCCTTGTAATATCATTTGAGTGTTGGATTCATGCACAACACTCCTAGATGATTCAACTTATACCAACTATTCTCTCAATCCTACAAACTCTTTTCAAGTTTTAGATTCTCTTTAAGTATTTGCTTAGTTTCATTAAATTGTTCAACAAAATCCTTGCTTCATCAAGTTTCTCTTGGTGGATTTTGAAGCTTGGCTAGCTATAAAGCCTATGAGAAATTTGCCTTTTAATTTTTAGTTAGTTGCTTAGTTTACTAGTTGGCTCTGGAGTGTTTATTCTCTTTCCCAATCCTTATGGAAATCGACCTCGTTCTTAGTACTACTTGTACCGATATCCTATACTTGGGATTCAAACGAACACTGCTCTTCCAGACTTCTTCTTTTTACAGCCTATATATCATCTTCCTTGCGCTTCCTCCTTCTCTCTTCTGCCTCAGCAGTCATCCTCTTAGACTCTGCGATTAGGGCCTCGTCTATGGGTTCTAGACGCATCTGAGCGAGAGCCCTTGGTCTTTCGACGTTCCTTGGCTATAAAGTCACCGATGGTCTCAGTATCATCATCTACGAATAGAGAATTTGCTTTAACATTATTTCTGAAAATTTCAACTCAAAGAAGGTTAAGTTCATTAGGTTACCTTCCGAACTTTCTTCTCTTGCTTCCTCTTCTTTGTGCTTCCTCTTTTCTATTTTCTTCTACTTTTTCTTCTTCTCTTTCTTCTTCTTCAATTTCCCCCTCCTGATCATAGGTGATGAAATCCTCAACTGCGAGATCTTTTCGCAGTTTGCTCCACATGAGACCTTTACCTTTGCCCTTGGGAGCGGGATCCTCCGCGGGCGACGAAGCTGGAGCTTCTCTGGGCGGCGAGGAGATCACAATTGCTTTTTTTTTTGCCTCTTCCCCTTTGGAGCAACTTCTGCTTCCACTTCAATACTCTCGCTTATCAATGAGCAAGAGAAGACCTCCATCTCCAGGCGCACGAGAGCCTCAACTTCAGCGTCCATTTTCATGGTCAGAGGGATAACCTTCTTCTGCCTCTTCGCTTGAAAAATAGAATTGACCAGTGACGGACAACGGTCTCTAGATGCGAACCTCCTCAAGCAGCACTGGAAAGGGAAGACTCATGTAAGGCATCAAATTTCAAGGAGAGAGGTTCTTCAAGAAGGACAAAGAAGTGTTATTTACCTTAGCAAAAGATTCGCTATACTCAATCACACATCCAACTCAGCCCCTGACAGCGGTCATCTTTTCAGAAAGGATCACGTTCGGACAAAAGTGATGTTCATTGTCAAGCAGGGAATAAAATCCATATTTAGATTCGTCCAAACTGCAGTTCTGACGAAATGGGAAGGTAATTCTTCTAATGGAGGGAGACCTGTTGAGGCGCGGAGGAGCGGATGAAGCAAACCTTGCTTGTTGAGCGTTCTAGAAGCAAACCTCTATAGCTGCTATCCCCTTTGACGATATTGTCCTGGGAAAACGAGCCACCTCTACTTGGGTACATACGCCCGAAGAACCGCACATTTTCAATGCTATTGGTATAAGGTCTGGCAGTAAAATTTGCTCGATCGTCGAAGACCAAACTCCATGAACACTTGGGATCCTTTGTCTATACCACAGGGCAGCTCTCCCACTCCGAAGTGTGTTATGTGCACCCAGAACATTCCAGGTATTGGGTTTTGAAGGGATGGGAGCGTAGGAAGGCCATATTTCAAACACCCACATGGTGAGGAATGAAATTTTGACAAAAGTCAGCACATCAAGACGCCCGCGCGATTGCTCAATTGCAACTACAAGTTGGTCTAACCGATGATACTGGGTTCCCAACACCAGAGGCCCGAGTGTGAAATTTTGTCATAAATACATCTTGACTGCAAGGGGCCATACGTAATAAAAGACCCCGTCATGACGATGACCGTCGATCAAATATCGCGAGAGCCAAGCGCAAAGGAATCCACACAAGGTCAAGTGGTACCCTTTCCCTTCAACATAGTTCTTCTCTTTGGGATCTTTCTCCAGTATTTCTTTAGTGAACTTACTATTCGCGTAGTCATGAAAGAAGTATTGCACCCACTTTCCCCAGGTGTTCTTCGCAGAAGTCTCAACCAATTAATATTGTGGGAGAGTTGTCGCAGTTGTCCAACGAGTGGAAATTTTCTTTACTTCAGCTATGCACTCCACCATTTGCGCATATAGAGCAAGCTCCTCATCACTCTCTATTGCAGCCAAGGGATCGACCTCGCCCTTAGGAGAAAGATCATATAGCATATGCACGTCCTCCGAAGTGGGGGCTGCCTCAAATTCAGCAAAATGGAAAGTGTGAGTCGCATGCGAGTATCGGGAAAAGAGGTTCAGAAGCATAGTTTGATCCAGTTTCACAGCAGCACCTTTCGTAGCCCTAACAGCGTAGTATATATCAGCCTGGTCTAGTCTAACAGCATGATGGGTCAGCACGTGATCGATCCATTCATCCATAATTTCTATCTTCTGCACGAAGGCGTGGGTTGAGATATCAGTGTGGGGGTAGAACCCATTTTCAAGACCCAATCTCACCACATCCTTGGCGCCAATTAGGTCCAATTCTACTCGACTAGTTGGAGTTCAACAATAGCAGATCTTCACTAGCGGGGTCTGGAAGATCCTTTAATTGGGTTCTAGCATGGTAAAAGTCTTCCCCTCCCAGATATGGAGCTTTCTTCCACAAAGTCTTGGGAAGATCAGGGATTTCCTCCGCCTCCTCTAGTGATTTGGTTACCTTTGTCTTGGCCATTTCTACAACAAAGCATGAAAAAGAGGGGAGAAATATATCCACTTTCAGTTTTCAAGTAGAAATTCAAGAGCAAATCTTACAAATTTTTGAAGAATTTTCTGGTTTTAAAGAAGGCCAAGTTTCTAGGTTTCAAGATGACTGATATGAATGTCAATTTTGGGAGATGAATAATTTTGGGTTCAGAATTCCAGAGAGCTATTGTTTTAAAAGCGTCAATCTTTTAGGGTTTTAAAGGAACCTCTTCTACAGTTTCAAACAATGGTGGATTTCAAGCGTTTCTGGGTTTCCAGATTCAAAACAGTTCAAGAGAAAGGTACGAAGGGCATTAATTTAAATTGAGCAAGCCAACCTTGTGATGTTGAAGCGATTTGAAGAAGAAGATTTTCAAGGAAGAACTGGTGGTTGATTAACTGGATTTGCACTCAGAGGTTTTCAGAAAACATTCACTTTAGAGAGAAGCAGTATCTTGCAACAATGGAGGACGAGGAGTATTTATTCAAATCCACTGAAGAGTCGCGTCCTTTCAGTAGTCGAATCGCAACCGTCACCGCCGAATTGCGCAATCACAGGCCTATGCTGACGTCACGGCTAAAACCCTAGAGGAAGAGAAGGCACGACTCCAGGGATTCTAGGTCATAATGACACGCACGGAGGCTGATTTCTCGTGTATTTGAATTGGTGCGTAGCAACAATGCGCGCGCTGGTTTTTGCGCATTGAAGTCTATTAGATTAGTGTATTCACGCACAATAAGGGGGCTAATGTAGATAGTGCTTTCCAGACAGACATATCACAGCCACGTGGAAGTCATCCTGCACACCTAGCTGTGCGCCGCATGCACAGGATCACCAACCGCGCTGATCCATGTGGGTGCTGCGAGACAGGGCTGTAACACCCCTAATTCCCGAGAGAATTTTTAGTGCAATATCACAACTTTTTGGGGCAAATTTGTAAATAGTTTTTTTTACGTCTTTAAAGTTGGAAATTTGGAGTGTTCTCAAGTTTCGGAAGTTGTCGGAATGATTTTGAAGCACTAGAGATGTTCGGGTGGTTGTGCAATTCTATACAATTAAGTAGAACCTCTAATTCTAGTTTGTACCAAAAATTATATAAAATTACACTTTCTCCCCTTTTTGCATGCAAACCACTTGTCCAATCCAATTTGACAACTCACATGGTGAGATGTCAGCTCCACCAACCTCCCTCTTCACCAACAGATTCTGATTTTTTTTTCTCTTCTTCCCTCTTTTGTTCATCATCTTCTCCATTTGAAACTCCAAGAACATCATCACCACCACCATAGCTACCTCCTGCAACCTCCTCCTCTGCGAAAACTGTTCCTACTGGTGGTAGCCCTCATCTCAAGGATGAAAAGTCCTCAATCAGCTCCTCGAAAGGTTGTGCCTCGGGGTCGAATTTTGTCAAAAACCGGTAAGAACCCTAACTCTTCATCCCTTAAATTCTCTCTATACGTTGATTCTCACTTGATAATTCTTGTTCCATTGGACTCGCGAGGTGAAACCGAGTCTAGGAAGCCCAAGCTCGAGCTGTAACTCACCAGCGACGGGAATCGCCGACGGACGTCTAACCTTGGTGGTTGCTTCGTTCTGGGCCGTTATTCCTTTTCCCGACGTTTCCACGTGACCTATGTACATCCCATAGCACTCCTGTAATCCCATAAATGGATGGGAGTCCGTCAGAGCACCAAATCCAGGCGTTGGCCTTCGGATTTTGCCATGGCTGCATATTGCTCCTAAATGATCACTGAACCTCATGAGTACATTATAATCCTCAAAACGTTTCTCTAACACGAATTGAATCGAGCTTGATTCACAAATTTCATGTTTTTCCGGAACATAAACTGCCCATGTTTGTGAGACTGTAACTCTCTCGATACTTGATGTCTTGACCTGATTCTTGTTGCTATGGATTCCCTGCATGTAGTACTCCAACATTCGTGTTGATTTCTTGGTCCAATTCGATCTCTAAACCCCCTGAAATTGGCCTTGAACATGGCTAGTTAGCTAGTTGTTTGATGTGTTCTTGGCTGTGAGTGCTCAAAAATTTTCTAAGTATAGAAGGCTATGGTGAAACACCCATTTTCTAACCCTTGAATCTTCTTCAAAACTAAATGAAATTTAGATCTGTTTCTCCTGTTTAAAGCTGGTGTATAATACTTCAAATCATCGTCTCTGGTTCATGTTCAAATTTGCAACGAATTTCTCACAAAACGAGCCTAAAGTCGCTAGTTTGAACTCATGAAATTTTCTTGAATTTTTCTAAGTATTGAATCGGAATTTTTGTCCAACTTTGACTAGCGATATCTCTTTGAATACTTAGAGTTTCTAGAAGTTCAAATATGTTCTGGAATCCTTGAACCGTCTTCAAAACCCTATTCTTAGATTTCCAAGTATCCCACTCAATTGATCACAAATCAGCTCTAAAGTTGACTAGTTGAGTTGATTTTCCTCTATATTTGACTTTTGAATTCGACATTCTAGATGACATTTCTAGCCTTAACGTTCTTCATAAAACTTGTTCGTGTTCATCTTCTGAGTCTAAATATCAAGTTTGACTAAGTTTGACTTTTCGAAAACCCTAGTTTGACTAAACTGTATAGGAGGGGCAAAATAGTCATTTCACTTAAATTTTGAATTGAGATTAGTTAAGTCACTTGGAGTTTGTAAGCATGTATTGTATGCGTATTTGGAGTGCTCGTATGTAGTTCTCGGCAAATGTTGAACAAGTCAAATGTTGGGGTCTTTTTGCGGTTTTACTAAACTTCAGGGGCCTATGTGCATTTAATTAAAACTTCACATTTGAACTACTTGAGTCAAATTTAATGTTTTGAGACCAGAAACTTGACTTAGAAGGATATTTGGAGACTTAAGAAGGAAGTATTTTAGTTGGGGTCTTTTTGCAATTTTAGCAAATTTTAGGGGCCTAAGTGTGATTTACTGAAAGTTGTAGATTTCAATGCTAATATCATATGGATGAGTTAAGACTAACTCTTGGATGTTTTTGGTCCAGTATGAGTGTAGTTTGGGGTCCAGGCACAGTCAGGGACTGTACTGGACAGTTTCAAAGTATCAGGGGCATTATGGTCAAGTTAGCTTGCATGACCCGCTTTCCATTGCATTCTTGCATACTACCTCATATAGAGGGTAAATGCTGATAGACTATATACTTGAATTGTGTATATCCAGCCGTTATTAAAGATCGTTCGAAGTAGACATACGTTTTCGTGTTGCTGAATTTATTGTGAGACTCGGAGAGGAGCGTCGTAGGAGTGCTAGCGTTGCTTTGTGCCTTTCATGGCTCAGAGGTAAGTACATATGTATGGCCTTTTCATATCAAAATGTGTGTATGTGTTTGATGTTTCAAATGAATGTTTTTTATATGAAATAGTTCGAGAATGCATGTTTTCCACTCGAATGTTGTTAAACTACTTTATTCATCTCCTCTGAGAACTCTCAGAAATTACTTGTGGAATATTGAAATTCTGATTCTCGTTATGTGAAAGAGAAGAAATAAAATACCTCTAATATACTTAGGACGATGTACATAGTACTGTTATTAATGGGAGGCGTCAAGCGATCCTCCATTTTCTTATGGCTAAGACCATTGAAGCAATGCTTCTTATGATCGGATATAACGTTAATGTTCACAAATCCACCCTCGATGAGCCAAAATGTATCAAAATATTGAGGCCAAGGGGTTTATAGAGCTATAGAGTGCTACTTATACTTGTAAGGGTCACTACGGTATAGGGGTGTCGACACTTAAGGTCTTTTAGCTAATGTTGTGAGCGGGGTTGACGAACGGGCTCCCTTAATGCTCGGGTGAAATAGAGTTTGATAGACCCTAGAAGGAACCCTTAGTGATTATTTCGTGATCCGCCTGTTTACATCGATCCTGCAGGTGGCTCTGGACATGCCTCAGCTAAATTAAACTGTTGATTGAAGTCGAAATAAAAAATTGACTACTGTATTAATGTTGTTTGTGGCTCTGGATTGCCCTAATCAATTGAAATGATTTGAAATTCTTTGGCTACTCATGAACTAAGTTATTCTCTTAAATGGACTTCTTTACTTTGGAGATCTCACTGAATACTTATGGTTTCTTAAAGTTCTTAAACTGAGAGGTTTTGTTATTCGGTTACTTTTAGTTGTTCCAAAATCCCCAACATGTTACGATTATGGTTTTAAATCTCCTATTTTGTTTCAACTCATGCATTCGTGCCACTCGTTGCTTTACATGTCATAGTATGTATTTACTCAGTTTTTACTGATCATTTTCTTCAAAACTGCGTCGGCTGTTGCCATTTTAAAACTGCAGGTCATCAATCAAGGTTGGGGAATGGGAACGCGGATCGAGACGACGACGCTTAGATCACTTAGTAGATCACATAGCTTGTTTCACACATTGCTTTTGTAAACTTATCGTCTCAAGGATTTTTTATATTAAATAAATTGTAATATTTGTAAATATAGTTCTACTTTTGGTTATTGATTGTCGCATTAACCCTAAACCGAGATCCCGGGTTGTTTAAGATGGTATCAGAGCATCGTTCTCCGGTTAAAGCGACTTTTCGATTTTCCATTAGTAGAGAATAAGAAAGATAACACTTTTTCGAAATTTTAAAATTGACTAGGATATCCCAATTTGATAATAATGAAGTAAACAAGCCGTCGGGGAGTTTGGGTACTTACGTATAATTAAACTCGATTTGTACATTACTTGTTAATTGACTGTTAACTGCTTATTGATATGTGATCAATGCGAAAACGACTTGCTTATTATATATTTGTTATCCTATGAGCATGCTTAATTGCTTTATAGAAATGATTTATCATTGTCGTGTGATCCGTTTGCACGTTCCCTTTCTTGGTTATGTTATTTTGTCGACGAGAGAGTAACGACGCTTTGACTTAGAAGAACATGAGACCATTCTTTTCATACCTATGAGCGCGACTTTTAAGATAATACCTTATTTTATCTCATTTTGAATTAATTTGACATGGTCGTTCCCGAAATTGGAAAGTTTTGACGAAACAAAAATGTATTCCTCAAAAAAAAAAAAAAAATTGATGTGGAGCTACCAAATTCCGAGTAATATGGACCACTTTTTTTATTAGTCAGCTGGCGTGACCCTTAGTACGACGGTACTATATGTTGTACCCGCTGAGTAGACTAAGTTGGAACATTTGAAGCACATGCGAGTTGTGTTAGAGAGGCACGTTGTGTGACGACACATAGTGTTGTTTCTCCCTCATATGCGTGGTACTCTTTAGGTGATTGGTTTATCTAACCCTATAGAGGTAAGACAACATTTTTAACGCGGATGATTCAAGGAAAATGACATATTAGTTTTGATAGAAGTATTTGTCTAAAAGTTGCGAGATTTGTATGAATTCTAGCAAATTTTTAAGTCGTTTCTAAAATTGAGAACCTGTATGTTGTTATTGAACTTTCAAAATCTTGTTTCGAACTTTTACTTGTACTAATCGTACATGAAACACTAATGTGATGCGAGCCTAAGCTGGAACGTAGTATAGACTCATAATAGACCTCGTCGTGCAGAGAGTAAGAATGAGAAATTTCTTCCAGTTAAGGTGTTTCTAGCTGACCACCTAAGGAAGCCATCTTTTGGGAGCAGAACATTCAACCAGAGCGGTTTAGGTACTTGTCTGGCTAAGTCAAATAGACTGAGTCACTATGCTACATTTCATGTGCATTACATGTATGAGGGTAAGTATAGTATGAGATCTTCGGGGACGAAGATTCTTTTAGGGTGGGTAGATTGTAACACCCCTAATTCCCGAGAGAATTCTTAGTGCAATATCACGACTTTGTGGGCGAATTTATAAATAGTTTTTTTTACGTCCTTAAGTTGTAAATTTTGAGTGTTCGCAAGTTTCGGTCGTTGTCGGAATGATTTTGAAGCACTAGAGATGTTCGGGGTGGTTGTGCAATTCTATAAAATTAAGTAGAACCTCTAATTCTAGTTTGTACCCCAAATTATAGAAAATTACACTTTCACCCCCTTTTTGCATGCAAGCCACTTGTCCAATCCAATTTGACAACTCACATGGTGAGATGTCAGCTCCACCAACCTCCCTCTTCACCAACAGATTCTGATTTTTTTGTTTTCTCTTCTTCCCTCTTTTGTTCATCATCTTCTCCATTTGAAACTCCAAGAACATCATCACCACCACCATATCTACCTCCTGCAACCTCCTCCTCTGCTAAAACTGTTCCTACTGGTGGTAGCCCTCATCTCAAGGATGAAAAGCCCTCAATCAGCTCCTCGAGAGGTTGTGCCTCGGGGTCGAATTTTGTCAAAAACCGTTAAGAACCCTAACTCTTCAACCCTTCAATTCTCTCTACATGTTGATTCTCACTTGATAATTCTTGTTCCATTGGACTCGCGAGATGAAACCAAGGCTAGGAAGCCCAAGCTCGAGCTGTAACTCACCGGATTTCACCCTCGCCGGATACCGGACTTGAAACCCGACGGGAATCGCCGACGGACGTCGAACCTTGGTGGTTGCTTTGTTCTGGGCCGTTATTCCTTTTCCCGACGTTTCCCCGTGACCTATGTACATCCCAGAGCACTCCTGTAATCCCTGAAATTGATGGGAGTCTGTCGGAGCACCAAATCCGGGCGGGTTGGCCGCCGGATTTGGCCATGGCTGCCGGAAGTGATGCAGCACGATAAGCTCTCTGTTTTTGCATCATTCTCTCTTCATATTGCTCCTAAATGATCCCTGAACCTCATGAGTACATTATAATCCTCAAAATGTGACTCTAACACGAATTGAATCGAGCTTGATTCACAAATTTCATGTTTTTCCGGAACATAAACTGCCCATGTTTGTGAGCCTGTAACTCTCTCGATACTTGATGTCTTGACCTGATTCTTATTTCTATGGATTCCGTGCATGTAGTAATCCAACTTTTGTGTCGATTTCTTGGTCCAATTTGATCTCTAAACCCCGTGAAATTGGGCTTGAAAATGGCTAGTTAGCTAGTTGTTTGATGTGTTCTTGGCTGTGAGTGCTCAAAAATTTTCTAAGTATAGAAGGCTATGGTGAAACACCCATTTTCTAACCCTTGAATCTTCTTCAAAACTTAATGAAATTTAGTTCTGTTTCTCCTATTTAAAGCTGGTGTATAATACTTCAAATCATCGTCTCTAGGTCATGTTCAAATTTGCAACGGATTTCTCACAAAACTAGCCTAAAGTCGCTAGTTTGAACTCATGAAATTTTCTTGAATTTTTCTAAGTATTGAATCGGAATTTTTGTCCAACTTTGACTAGCGATATCTCTTTGAATACTTAGAGTTTCTAGAAGTTCAAATATGTTCTGGAATCCATGAACTACCATCTTCAAAACCCTATTCTTAGATTTCCAAGTATCCAACTTAATTGATCACAAATCAGCTCTAAAGTTGAGTAGTTGAGTTGATTTTCCTCTATATTTGACTTTTGAATTCGAAATTCTAGATGACATTTATAGCCTTAATGTTCTTCATAAAACTTGTTCGTATTCATTTTCTTAGTCTAAATATCAAGTTTGACTAAGTTTGACTTTTCAAAAACCCTAGTTTGACTGAACTGTATAGGAGGGGCAAAATAGTCATTTCACTTTAATTTTGAATTGAGATTAGTTAAGTAACTTGGAGTTTGTAAGCATGTATTGTATGTTGGAATAGATGCCCTAGAGGCAATCTAGTTTAGTATGAATTTGTAATTGGCTAGAAATTCATTTATTATTTATTGGATATTTAATATAATGAAGTCCTTAGATTTACAATCGTGTTGTTTATCTTAAATATCCCTAGTCAAGTATAATGATTAATTGGGACAATCATCTATAGACTAGTATGGGGTTGGATTGATATGGAGATATCATGATCCAACACATAGGTGTGCATTACGGAATGTTGCACTGGATTGACCCATCACCGAGAAGGCTACATACACGTTATGTTGAGTCACAAGTGCTTCTCGGGTACAATGGTATTGTCATCCTTATGCTTGAAGTCACTAGATATTCTAGTTGTGGATCATTGTGATCTTGGTAGCGTTAAACGCTACACCGTAACTGGGTAGTTATAAAGGCGTGTACTGGATACAATAAGAAGCAAGCTTAGAGATCGTAGTGGACGTAGATAGAATTTTTCCCTCCCACATAACGGGAGCAAATATCCTAGGCCACTCGAGGGATAGTGCTTATAGAATGTCTGGCCAGACTCAAATAAACCAATATGGGATATTGATGTTATTTGCACGAATAAGGCTATTCCATGGATCGAGAAACTAGGGATTGGATATACGAGTGTGACTTGTATGTCTCGTGTCCAATCCGGATATGGAGGCAAAGGGATGAGACAATTACTTGTACAAGGTTGTCTAGATGACTATTCTATTAGTTGGCTAGAATGGATGTTTTGCTAGAAACCGCTCCATATTAGCAAATAGTTGCTACCAACTAGATAGAACCTATGGGGTCACACGCTATATAGAGTTGTACTAGATTTGGGAATTAATTAATTGGATTAATTAATTAGAAGGATCACTTTGCAAACCCTTGCAAACTTAGTAGGGACTAATTTGCAAGGAAGGGACTAAATTGAATTCTAGTAGGACTAGAATAAGTCCTTTAGGTAGTTAACAAGGAGTTGTTGGACTATATAAAGGACCCTCCTTCCTTCCTTCCCTACACAACTTATGCTCTAAAGAGAACATAACAAGAGTAGGAGAGAACAAAGGAGAGAGAGAGCAAGCAACAAGAGGGACGCCGCCCCCTTGCCGCCGCCCACTCGTCCCCGACGCCACAAGAGGGCCGAGCCCCCTTTTGTGCCTCGTTTTGCGTGATTCCTTCACCCTCCTTTCATTCCGGGCTAGCACCAAGGAGATTGGAGATCTAGGATCAACTCTAGGCGTGGATCAACTATAGAGAACGTGACACTATTCGCGTTTGAAGTCATCAAGGAGAACCCAAAGGTGTGTTCATGATTTCTTACTTTCACTATCGTTATGCATCTAGACTTGTGATCCTTGGAGGGTTTTGCATGGTTGTGCTTCCGTTTGCGCGATCCATGAATCAAAACCCTACAGTGGTATCAGAGCCACAGGTCATAGAGCATAAACGTAGTTTATGTGTTACATTCTTGTTGTTTTACACCTTAATTTGTTGTTTATCGCGTAAAACAAGACAAATCAAGCATTGGATGCAATTTGTCAAAGAATTAATCATAACAAGACCCAATTATTGCATTGGATGCATGAATTGGTGAGTTTGAGAAATTTTAGGATCTTAGATCTAGGGTTTGGGCATCCTTGGGGAAGAAGGAGTTCTCCCACAACAAGGAAACAACCAAACTTGGGCTCCAAGCAAGGAGAAACAACCTCCACAAGGAGGTTCGGCCCCCTAGGGGACCGCCCCCTTGCTTGCCGCCCAAGCTTGGTGCCCTAAGGGGCCGGGCGGCCCTAACCCGCGGGCCTAGCTTGCGGGTTTTGGGCCGGGCCGGCCCTAGGGCTTTATGGTTCACTTTATTTGAGCCCGGGCAATTGGATTGTTGGGCCCATGGACCGTTTTAACCCTAGAAATCCTAAAATCAATTAAAATTGACCAAGCGCGTTAAAATTGGATTTTAACTGTTTATGTGCAAATCGCATGGTGATTGGATATGGCCTTAGGATGTGGTTTGATGTGGATGTTTAATTTTGTGGTTTGGTTTTACGGCCTGCGAGCCGATCAATTAATTGTAATAATTAATTAGGGTTTTTATGGCCTGCGTGCCATTTTTTCTCAACTTGTGAGATTTATTTTATTTAGTATAGATATTAGCTAGTGCTAGATAAAGTAGATTGTTAGCCAAGATTGAAGAAAAGAAGCCCAAAGCCAAAGAAGCCACAAAAGATGGAGCATGGAGCATGGAGTATCCCACATGACTATGAAGGATGGACCAAAAGACCAAGACGCATGGAGATGTGTTTGCTTAGGGTTCATAGATAATTCCATTGGCTTGGAATTATCTTAGTCTAGAAAAGGCCATATCCACATCACGTTTAATTTCTGTTTTGTGGTTGTTTATTTATTGTCTTATTATTTGTGTGGTTGGTGTATGGATGATGCATGCAATTAGGATAATAAGATAATTAGACAACCCGGATCTATTATTTGGAGTTGTGCCCAAACTCAAATAGATAGATTAGTTGATATTGATCAACAAAATAATTAAAATTGAATTGAAAAATCCCTCAAATTTTAAAATATTGTGTTCTTGCCTTCTCGTTATTTAAACACTCATTATCATCATTATTTATCAAGTTCGTGCGTGCCAAAGCATGGCGACTTGGTTCATAATGATGGAATGCGATGGCACGTAACAATGTGCAATTGTTTAGATAAGAGGTTGAACACAACTAGGCTATTAATTTGATTAAGAAACCTAGAGGCAATCAATTGGGATTATCCATAAGGATGGATAAATAAGGAGTTATTTGCCCAATTGAACCAAGAGTTGCATATGGGATGCAATTGGAATTGTTCCTACCTAAGAAGTAATCGAATTATGGGTGACTTGCCAAAGCAAGCTCATAAGGAGATGAAAAAGATGGATCTTGGCCCACTAGAAAATATAAGGATATTTTCCGCATTAATATCTTGAGGGTTATTAATCCGTAGAAAAATAGTGGGAGCTATATTTAATAAACTAGCCATTATTAAATATAGTCAAAAAAAAATTCACAAATACTAAAACTTGCGTATTTTCCTTTTGTAGAATTCAAAATGGCAAACAACTCATCGAGTTCACAACATTCCCTACGATCTGTCCTTGAGAAGGACAAGCTCTCTGGAACCAACTTTCTTGATTGGTACAGAAACTTGAGAATTGTTCTCAAGCAAGAGAAGAAGCTGTACGCAATAGAGGAGCAAGTTCCAGAAGGTCCAGAGAATCAGACACCTGCTGCCATAAAGGCGTATCAAAAGCGTGTTGATGACGCTAATGATGCGGCCTGCCTAATGCTTTGCACCATGACCTCTGAGCTTCAGAAGCAACATGAGAACATGAATGCTGTCGATATGATCGAACATCTAAAGCAGCTCTTCCAAGAGCAGGCGAGGGTAGAGAGGTATGAGGTCTCAAAGGCACTGTTCAAATGTCATCTGGCAGAAGGGAACCCAGTGGGACCCCATGTACTCCGAATGATCGGGTACTTGGAGAATCTCGCCCGGCTTGGGTTCCCGGTCGGCCAAGAGTTGGCAACCGATCTCATGTTGCAATCGTTGCCCGAGAGTTATGGACAGTTCATTATGAACTATAACATGAACGAGATCGTTAAACCACTGCCAGATGTGCTCAACATGTTGAGGACGGCTGAACAGAACATCAACAAGGGTAAGGGCAAGGCCATTATGATGGTGCATAAAGGAAAGGGTAAAAGGTTTGCCTCTTCCTCCAAGGGAAAAAGCAAGTCAGTTGCTAAGTCCAAGGAACAAGCCCTTAAGCCTGTTGGTGCCATTGCCAAGGTCGTGACTAAGGGTGAATGTCACTACTGTAGTCAACCTGGACATTGGAGGAGGAACTGCCCAAAATATCTGGAGGACAAGAGGCTTGGAATAGTGATTCCACCACCACCAGGTATTTTTGTTGTAGATGTCAATTTAACTATCTCTACATCATGGGTATTAGATACTGGATGTGGATCTCATATTTGTCGAAATATGCAGGATCTAAAGAGAAGTAAAAGATTGGCTAAAGGAGAGGTAGATCTGCGCGTTGGGAATGGAGCAAAGGTTGCTGCGTTGGCCATAGGCGTGTGCGAGCTATCTCTGCCTTCAGGATTAGTTTTAGAATTAAATAATTGCTATTTTGTGCCTGCTATGAGCAGAAACATTATTTCTATTTCTTGTTTGGACAAGGAAGGTTTTATTATTTCAATAAAGAACAATTGTTGTTCCTTTTATTTGAATAATATTCACTATTTTAGTGCGCAATTATTTAATGGACTCTATGTCCTTGATCTAAGTAATCCTGTCTACAACATTAATACCAAGCAGATTAAAATAAATGATTTAAATCCTGCTTATTTATGGCATTGTCGTTTAGGCCACATAAATGAGAAACGTGTATCTAGACTCCATAAAGATGGATTACTAGACTCATTTGATTTTGAATCATATGAGACATGTGAGGCTTGTTTGTTGGGAAAAATGACAAAGTCCCCTTTCAATAAGAAAGGTGAGAGGACTAGTGAGCAATTGGCACTCATACATACCGATGTGTGTGGGCCATTTGCCACGCCAGCCAGGGGTGGTTATGTCTACTTCATTACGTTTACTGATGATTACAGTAGATATGGATTTGTGTACCCTATGAGGGCAAAATCCGAATCCTTTGAAGTGTTCAAAGAATTCAAGAATGAAGTAGAGAAGCAACTTGGCAAAAGTATCAAGGCTCTACGATCGGATCGTGGAGGAGAATACTTAAGCCAAGAGTTTGACGACTATCTTAGAGAGTGTGGGATCGTGTCCCAACTCACCCCACCCGGAACGCCACAATAGAATGGCGTGTCCGAGAGGAGGAATCGAACCCTATTGGATATGGTTCGGTCTATGATGTGTCAAACCGATCTTCCATTGTCATTTTGGGGCTACGCTCTATTAAGTGCAGCTTTCACCATTAACCGTGTTCCATCTAAATCAGTCATGAAGACACCATATGAGATGTGGAGTGGGAGGCGTCCCACACTGTCGTTCATGAGGATTTGGGGCTGCGATGTCTATGTAAAACGTTTACAATCAGACAAGCTAGGGCCTAAATCGGATAAGTGTAAATTTGTGGGGTACCCTAAGGAAACTAAGGGATACTACTTCTACAATCCAACCGAAAACAAAATGTTTGTTGCTCGGACCGGCGTGTTTCTAGAAAGAGAGTTTGTCTCTAAAGAAGCAATTGGGAGGAATGTAGAACTTGAAGAAGTTCAAGAACCACAAATTACTGAACCGATTATGGAACATGAACAGGAATCACAAGCATTTGTGGATCCACCTGTTCAGGTAACACAAGAGCTTCGTAGATCTAGTAGAGTGCGCCAGGAACCCGAGAGGTACGGACTTCTCGTAACTGATTCCGGTGACACGATGCTCATAGATGATGAGCCTACTACCTATGAGGAGGCCATGAGTGGCCCAGACTCGCAGAAGTGGCTCGAGGCCATGAGATCCGAGATGGAATCCATGTATACCAACAAAGTATGGACTTTGGTGGAACCACCTGATGGGGCGCGGCCCATAGGGTGCAAGTGGGTCTTCAAGAAGAAGATCGACATGGATGGTAATGTGATTACCTATAAGGGCCGATTGGTGGCTAAAGGATTCAGACAGATTCATGGTATTGACTATGATGAAACCTTTTCACCAGTCGCAATGACCAAATCCATCCGAATCCTACTTGCGATTGCAGCATACTACGACTATGAGATTTGGCAGATGGATGTCAAAACAGCATTCCTTTATGGGAATCTCCTCGAGGACGTGTATATGATGCAGCCAGAGGGTTTTGAAGATCCAAAGCAAGCCAACAAAGTCTGTAAGCTGCAACGATCCATTTATGGATTGAAGCAAGCTTCTAGGAGTTGGAATCGACGTTTTGATGAAGTGGTCAAAGAGTTTGGCTTCATCAGAAACGAAGATGAGTCTTGTGTCTACAAGAAGGTTAGTGGGAGCTCTGTAGCTTTTCTGGTCTTGTATGTAGATGACATACTACTCATTGGAAACGACATTCCCATGCTGCAATCTGTGAAAGATTGGCTAGGAAAGTGTTTCTCAATGAAGGACTTAGGGGAAGCAGCCTATATACTCGGTATAAAGATCTATAGAGATAGATCTAAGAGGTTGCTAGGCCTAAGTCAAAGTACATATATTGACAAGGTGTTGAAACGGTTCAACATGCAAGATTCCAAGAAGGGATTCTTGCCCATGTCACATGGAATCACTCTTTCGAAGAGTGGATGCCCTTCCAATGAGATTGAGAAGGAACGCATGAATAGGATTCCCTATGCCTCGGCCATAGGATCTATCATGTACGCCATGTTATGTACTACCAGATGTGTCATATGCCTTGAGTATGACAAGCAGATACCAATCCAATCCGGGTGAGAGTCACTGGATTGCTGTCAAGAACATCCTAAAGTACTTGAGAAGAACTAAGGATGCTTTCTTGATGTTTGGCGGTGAGGAAGAGTTGCGTGTAAGGGGTTACACTGATGCAAGCTTCCAAACCGATAGAGATGACTTCAGATCACAGTCGGGATATGTGTTTTGCCTGAATGGAGCAGCGGTGAGCTGGAAGAGTTCCAAGCAAGAGACGGTAGCTGATTCTACAACAGAGGCTGAGTACATTGCTGCAAATGGCGCAGCAAAGGAAGCTGTTTGGATCAGAAAGTTTGTTTCTGAACTTGGTGTGGTCCCTAGCATTGCGGATCCAGTGGAGTTGTTTTGTGACAACACTGGGGCGATCGCGCAATCAAAGGAACCAAGATCGCACCAGAAGTCCAAGCATGTGCTCAGGAAGTTTCATCTGATTCGAGATATTATCGATAGAGGAGACGTTCGGATATGCAAGATTCCTACAGATGATAATCTGTCAGACCCGCTTACAAAGCCTCTCACGCAGTGGAAGCATGAAGGGCACACTAGGAGTATGGGCATACGAGATGCGCCAGATTGGCTCTAGTGCAAGTGGGAGACTGTTGGAATAGATGCTCTAGAGGCAATCTAGTTTAGTATGAATTTGTAATTGGCTAGAAATTCATTTATTATTTATTGGATATTTAATATAATGAAGTCCTTAGATTTACAATCGTGTTGTTTATCTTAAATATCCCTAGTCAAGTATAATGATTAATTGGGACAATCATCTATAGACTAGTATGGGGTTGGATTGATATGGAGATATCATGATCCAACACATAGGTGTGCATTACGGAATGTTGCACTGGATTGACCCATCACCGAGAAGGCTACATACACGTTATGTTGAGTCACAAGTGCTTCTCGGGTACAATGGTATTGTCATCCTTAGACTTGAAGTCACTAGATATTCTAGTTGTGGATCATTGTGATCTTGGTAGCGTTAAACGCTACACCGTAACTGGGTAGTTATAAAGGCGTGTACTGGATACAATGAGAAGCAAGCTTAGAGATCGTAGTGGACGTAGAGAGGATTTGCCCCTCCCACATAACGGGAGCAAATATCCAAGGCCACTCGAGGATAGTGCTTATAGAATGTCTGGCCAGACTCAAATAAATCAATATATGGGATATTGATGTTATTTGCACGAATAAGGCTATTCCATGGATCGAGAAACTAGGGATTGGATATACGAGTGTGACTTGTATGTCTCGTGTCCAATCCGGATATGGAGGCAAAGGGATGAGACAATTACTTGTACAAGGTTGTCTAGATGACTATTCTATTAGTTGGCTAGAATGGATGTTTTGCTAGAAACCGCTCCATATTAGCAAATAGTTGCTACCAACTAGATAGAACCTATGGGGTCACACGCTATATAGAGTTGTACTAGATTTGGGAATTAATTAATTGGATTAATTAATTAGAAGGATCACTTTGCAAACCCTTGCAAACTTAGTAGGGACTAATTTGCAAGGAAGGGACTAAATTGAATTCTAGTAGGACTAGAATAAGTCCTTTAGGTAGTTAACAAGGAGTTGTTGGACTATATAAAGGACCCTCCTTCCTTCCTTCCCTACACAACTTATGCTCTAAAGAGAACATAACAAGAGTAGGAGAGAACAAAGGAGAGAGAGAGCAAGCAACAAGAGGGACGCCGCCCCCTTGCCGCCGCCCACTTGTCCCCGACGCCACAAGAGGGCCGAGCCCCCTTTTGTGCCTCGTTTTGCGTGATTCCTTCACCCTCCTTTCATTCCGGGCTAGCACCAAGGAGATTGGAGATCTAGGATCAACTCTAGGCGTGGATCAACTATAGAGAACGTGACACTATTCGCGTTTGAAGTCATCAAGGAGAACCCAAAGGTGTGTTCATGATTTCTTACTTTCACTATCGTTATGCATCTAGACTTGTGATCCTTGGAGGGTTTTGCATGGTTGTTTGTTTGATTATGCTTCCGTTTGCGCGATCCATGAATCAAAACCCTACATTGTATGCGTATTTGGAGTGCTCGTATGTAATTCTCGGCAAATGTTGACCAAGTCAAATGTTGGGGTCTTTTTGCGGTTTTACTAAACTTCGGGGGCCTATGTGCATTTAATTAAAACTTCACATTTGTACTACTTGAGACAAATTTAATGTTTTGAGACCAGCAACCTGACTTAGAAGGATATTTGGAGCCTTAAGAAGGATGTATTTCACTCGGGAGTGACCAAATCAATAGTTGGGGTCTTTTTGCAATTTTAACAAATTTTAGGGGCCTAAGTGTGATTTACTGAAAGGTTTAGATTTCAATGCTAAGTTCATATGGATGAGTTAAGAGTCACTCTTAGATTTTTTTGGGCCAGCATGAGTGTAATTTGGGGTCCAGGCACAGTCAGGGACTGTACTGGACAGTTTCAAAGTATCAGGGGCATTATGGTCAAGTTAGCTTGCATGAACCGCTTTCCATTGCATTCTTGCATACTACCTCATATAGAGGGTAAATGATGATAGACTATATACTTGACTTGTGTATATCCAGCCATTATTAAGGATCGTTCAAAGTAGACATACGTTTTCGTGTTGCTGCATTTACTGTGAGACTCGGAGAGGAGCGTTGTAGGAGTGCTAGCGTTGCTTTGCGCCTTTCATGGCTCAGAGGTAAGTACATATGTACGGCCTTTTCATATCAAAATGTTTTTATGTGTTTGATGTTTCAAATGAATGTTTGTTATATGAAATAGTATGAGAATGCATGTTTTCCACTCGAATGTTGTTAAACTATTTTATTCATCTCCTTTGAGAACTCTCAGAAATTACTTGTGGAATATTGAAATTCTGATTCTCGTTATGTGAAAGAGAATAAGTAAAATAACTCTAATAGACTTAGGACGATGTAAAGAGTACTGTTATTAATGGGAGGCGTCAAGCGATCCTCCATTTTCTTATGGCTAAGACCATTGAAGCAATGCTTCTTATTATAGGATAGAACGTTAATGTTCACAAATCCACCCCCGATGAGCCAAAATGTATCAAGATATTGAGGCCAAGGGGTTTATAGAGCTATAGAGTGCTACTTATACTTGTAAGGGTCACTACGGTATAGGGGTGTCGACACTTAAGGCCTTTTAGCTAATGTTGTGAGCGGGGTTGACGAATGGGCTCCCTTAAAGCTCGGGTGAAATAGGGTTTGATAGACCCTAGAAGGAACCCTTAGTGATTATTTCGTGATCCCTCTGTTTACATCGATCCTGCTGGTGGCTCTGGACATGCCTCAGCTAAATTACACTGTTGATTGAAGTCGAAATAAAAAATTGACTACTTTATTAATGTTGTTTGTGGCTCTGGATTTACCTAATCAATTGAAATGATTTGAAATGCTTTGGCTACTCATGAGCTAAGTTATTCTCTTAAATGGACTTGTTTACTTTGGATATCTCACTGAATACTTATGGTTTCTTAAAGTTCTTAAACTGAGAGGTTTTGTTATTCGGTTACTTTCAGTTGTTCCAAAATCCCCAACATGTTACTATTACGGTTTTAAATCTCCTATTTCGTTTCAACTCATGCTTTCGTGCCACTCGTTGCTTTACAGGTCGTAGTATGTATTTACTCAGTTTTTACTGATCATTTTCTTCAAAACTGCGTTGGCTGTTGCCATTTTAAAACCGCAGGTCATCAATCAAGGTTGGGGAATGGGAACGCGGATCGAGACAACGACGCTTAGATCACTTAGTAGATCACATAGCTTATTTCACACATTGCTTTTGTGAACTTATCGTCTCAAGGATTTTTTATATTAAATAATTGTATTTGTAAATATAGCTCTACTTTTGGTTATTGATTGTCGCATTAACTCTGAACCGAGATCTTGGGTTGTTTAAAGGGCCCTCGCACACCATAACACGGGACTTGTAGGGACTTAGTGGTTTGGAGGCTAGAGTAAGTTCCGTCGCGCGAGACGAAGTGACCGAATAACAAAATCATGCCGTCTCTGATTTGAGAGATTTATTTCCATGTTCTCCATAAACCCGGTCAACCTCACAACGATTCCGTTATACGCGGACGAATTGTGTCACGGTCCCTATATATGCGGACGAACGTGCCGTTATGGCTAATGTAATTAAGCCGCCATTAATGGGCGCATTAACCCACTACAACGGTCATATTCTCCACTATATATAGGATCGTTAACCCTTCATTGCATATGACTGATCTTCTAAACTGCGCGGAAGCTCTGGCCAAACACTATCTCTCTCTCTCACAGTTTCCATTGTCTTACTCTCTCCCTACTCACTACCCTATACTTCCCTGTGTTTCTCATTCTCTGTTCTTGGTGTACGTGTGAATCTTCCTCAAAGGATCCTCCTGTACACAAAAGGACACAAATATTTTACCGTGTTCAGTCACAATTGGACTTAGTCTCTGCCTGCGGGATCTAATTCCTCCAAGATTGAAACACAACTTCTTATTAATCACCCAGATTTAGTCCTAGATCTCATGCCTAAGTGAGCTACCTTACACTTATACAGCATGTGGTTCCCAACCAATCTAGTTACAGGCTACAACCTGTTGAAGCAATAAGAACCTCTTGTCGTTCACTTGAACAAACAAACTACTAAGTTTAGTGAGGTTTGGAAATACATAAAAGATGATACAATTAAGTACATAGAGAAGAACTCAGAAGGAATAAGCTGTTGAAAGCCTGGAAGAGTTCTTCTGGATTTGACTTATCGTCAGCCTGCTTGAATTGATTCCCAGAATGATTTGAAAAGCTGTATTTATTTGATCTTCCCATATTATTTCTCTTTCCAAAAAATACGACCTCTGTGTCTCTAAATAGTCTCTATAATTCAAACCTGGCTAGCTGTTTTAATTTGCAACCAACTTGAGACATTTCAGGAACAAAATTGCTGAAATATCTCTTAATTGTTAGGCTCCTGTCAACAACTCAATTTGAGTACATTGCTGATCTGTGTATGGACGTTGGAGATTGCAACAAACCTGCAAATACTTAGCAAACAAGATCAAACAAATAACAATACAATCTAGCAAAGAGATCTGCTTGAAACAGCAGCTAACAAATAAAGAGATATTCATGCTAGACTGTCTGCTGATACTTCTAAGTTAACAGTTATATTCAATCTCATGAATATATCTAATACCCAATATAGAGTCCACAATAATAGAAAATAATCAGCATGTAACAACATCCAAGTAACATTGAATCCATCTGCACAAAGAAAGATGGTTAGAAGAACTTAGTAGTAAAGAGTTACTTGAAAATCTCAAAGCTTTGAAGCTTTGCCCGCTAACTTCTTCAGAATGTGTATTGGATTTTCAATCCAATCTAAACCTGCAGTGATCCTCTTAGAATATAGATTACTGAATATAACTATACAACTAAACTAATCATCATCAAGACATAACCAAAATATGCACAAAATAGTTAGACAAATACAGCATACAAAAGCTGCTACAGTAACTCAAAGCTTTGAAGCTTCGGTACTTAGAAAATTCTTATCCTCCTATTTCTGGCTTTCATCATCAAGGAGCTAAGCTCTCTGTCTGTATTTTCATATCATAATTTCCTTGAGCTTCAGACTTATCAATTTCCCCCTTGATGAAAGACAAAACACATTATCTGAACAATTTGATATCCTGCAACTTACAACAGCAGTAAATAAATCACATAAATTTCAAAAAAGAACACAGAATTGTATAGACAATCATCATATCCACAAATTATTACACATTGTAAAAGTAAGTACTAAACATACTAAAAAAAATCCTAAAAACATGACTAAAACACATAAAACACATAATCTTCTCCCCCTTTTTGACTTTCATCAAAAAAGTTGAAGAAAATGTTGGATCTGTTCTGAGTTTTTTTAAAAGAAAATAGAAATAGTAGCCTAAGCTTCAGAACTAAAGAGATTAAGCAGAATAGATAGGTGAGGTTCAAGGCTTTGAAGATCATGTAGACTTTGCTGCTTCTTTTCCTTTTCTCTGAGTCTCTTCTTGTTCTTCTTCTGAGACTTCTGCATCTTCTGCCTCCCCCTCAGCTGGCTCTCCTTTCTCTTCAGTCTTTTTTCCTTGAGCTTCCTCAGTTTGCATCTTCTCAACAACCTCATCAACCAATTTGTCTATATTAACAACTTCCTGTTCAGCTTTCTTTGCAGCAGTGTCCTCATCTTCTGCCTCTTCATCAGAATGATCAAAGAGATCCTTTTATGTCAGAACAACATCAATACTTTTCTTCTTCTCCTGTTTCTTGAGAGCTTCTCCCTGAACTTATTCTTAATCAATACTAGTCTCTCTTCTCTCTGAAGAAGGTACTTTCTCTAGATCCAAACCTTTGATGATCAAGTCAAGCTTGTTAAGCACCAAACCTTTGCACTTAGTCATATCATTGGATAAATCAAACAATCCTTGTCTCAAGTCTTCCACACCATGTTTCAGAACTTCAAACTTATCTATGATATGTGAAAAATCCAGATGACCAGGTACCTTAGGTGTTGAAGCAGCTCTATGTTTGATAAACTCCTTTTTCTTCAGCTCTTTAGCACTTAACTCTGAATAGAGCTTCCACTTTCCTTTAGAAGTATACACAATACCAATCCTTTGAAGGGATGCTTCATCAACTATCCCAAAACTAGTAGTAATCTTATCGTCATCCTTCAAAGACACTCCAAAATGTTTGAAGAATAGTGGTAAAAGATTGGCATAGGGTAGAGAGTGGTTTCTAGTTCTAGTCCCACAGTAAACCATGTGTTCCATCACCACAGTAGGAAGGTCTACCTCAAACCCTTGACAAATCAAGTACATCAGGATTAAAACCTTGTCTGTTACCAACTCTTTGCAATATACTCTGGGTACCACACACCTCATGATAATAGAAAATAGGATTTTGGCTTCACAGTTGAATACAAAATGTGTTAACTGTTTGGGTTAAGAAGTGGTTCCTCCAAGGGTAGTCACCAACCTTATACTTTCTAGGCACTCCCAAGACATTGGAGAACACCTTGTGATCTAACCTGATTTCCACTCCAGCCACCTTTGAGGTTAAGACATAACTATAACTATCATCAAGTTCTTGTTCCAGGTTCAAATAGAACAATTTGGTTAACCTAGGGTAAGCTTTTGAGGGTGGGTTTAACATACTTCCAACAGATGAATTTCTCAAGTTCTTTATGCAGTCTAAATCTAAAATCTCCAATAAATCAGAACTGATCATACTGCAAAAAGAAACCTTTGAAGATGCATACCCATTCATCCAAACTTCCTTGACATCAGTGTTAACAAACCAAGATTCGGGCAAGAGATTCTTACCAAAGTTTGTAGCTTTCTTGGTATTTACTACACTATGTTTCACCCTCCTCTTCTCTGTGGTTTCTTCATCCTTCTTTTCTGGGGTTGCTTCTGATTTCTTGTCACCGGTTTTCTTCTCCTTTGTAGAAGATACATTCTTCTTTTCTTTCTCAGCAATAACCTATTTCTTCTTCTTGCTTGACTCCTCATGATCCTTGTTCTCCTTTTATTTCACCATCTCCTCTGTTGCAGATTTTGAATCTGAACCTGCCCTAGTTTCCTCTTGAACTTCTTTCCCTTTCTTGGTCTTCTTTGCAGGGGGTGAAGTCTCATGAACAACCGTGTCTTCAGAGTCTGATCCATGAATGGTGATCTTTCTGTTAATTTTTCTCTTCACCCTTTTGTTGGAGGTCTGACCTAGCTGCTTGATTCTTTCGGATTTTCTCTCCATTTGGGTAGGGTTTGAGAAATTGAGAGAATGGAGAGAGAGATAGAGATAGAGATAGAGAAGAAGAGATTGAAGTAGAGAATGAAAGAAAATAAGTCCTGAATCTGGCTTAAGTAGGTAGAGAGTGTGAATAAAGGTAGGATATTTGCATGCAAAAAGATTAGAGAAGATTTTCAAGATATTTTAAGATATTTTGAAAAAATCTCTGAACATTTGAAAAGATTTTGTAATTATCTAAAAAGATAACATATTCCATGATCCATTTTTTAAAGATAATGCAAATCCACTCATCACCGCAATGAAACAATAGTTCAAAGCTTTGAAAAGTTTCATAGAAATACAGAAACTTCAAAGCTTTGAGCTATATTTTCAAGGCTCCAGAAAGTATAATCTCAAGGCTTTGAAATCACACAAATACTACACATAGTGACTGATTACTCCCCCTAAACCAATGCATCCTTGTTTAACATACCCAATTCAAGTCTTAGGGATGCAAACCTCTCATCTGGCAATGGTTTAGTGAAAATATCAGCTAATTGCTTAGAAGTAGAAATAAAAGATAGAACAATGTCACCTTTCTCTGTGTGATCTCTAAGAAAATGACGTCTCACATCTATATGCTTTGTCCTTGAGTGGTGGACTGGATTATTTGATATTGAAATGGCACTTGTATTGTCACAGTTAATTGGCACATTTCTGAAATCATATCCTAGATCTCTTAGCTGCTGTGCAATCCATAAAACCTGTGAACAGCAAGCTCCAGCTGCAATATATTCAGCTTCTACAGTTGACAAGGCTACATAATTCTTCTTCTTTGAATGCCAACTTATCATTGAAGATCAAAGAAACTGACAACATCCAGAAGTACTCTTTCTGTCTACTTTGTAACATGCAAAGTCTGCATCTGAATATCCACTCAACAGAAAATTAGTCCTTCTTGGGTACCAAAGCACCAAATCCTTTGTTCCATTAAAATATCTAAAAATCCTTTTAACAATAATTAAATGACTTTCTTTAGGATCAGCCCGAAACCTTGCACACATGCATACACTAAACATAATATCTGGTCTACGAGCAATTAGATACAAAAGTGAACCAATCATACCTCTATATTCTTTCTGATTTACACTCTTACCAGTTGTGTCCTTGTCTAAAGACAGTTATGAACTCATAGGGGTCTTTGAAACCTTGGACTTTACATGTTATACTTGTTTAACAAGTCCACGGTGTATTTTCCTTGATGTACAAAAATTCATTTCTTCATTTGATGTGCATGAAGTCCAAGAAATAAATTCATTTCTCCCGTCAAGCTCATTTCAAATTCCCTGCACATTAGACTTGAAAACTCTTTTGAAAGAGCATCATTAGTAGAACCAAAAAGAATATCATCAACATATATCTAAACAACCAACATATCTTTTTCATGATTTTTGATAAAAAGAGTTTTATCAACCAGACCTCTCTTAAAACCATTTTCTAGCAAAAACTTTGATAGTATGTGCTTGTTTAAGACCATATAAGGCTTTGTCCAGTTTGTAAACATGATCAGGAAAGATATCATTTTCAAAACCTGGTGGTTGAGCAAAATATACTTCTTCTTGTGGATAACCATTCAGAAAAGCACATTTAACATCCATTTGAAAAAGTTTAATATGATTATGTGATGCAAATGCAAGAAGTATTCAAATAGCTTCTAACCTTGCAACAGGGGCAAATGTTTCCTCATAATCAATACCTTCCTATTGATTGTATCCCTGCGCAACCAGTATTCCTTTGTTTCTTATTACCTTACGTTTTTCATCAAGCTTATTTCTGAACACCCATCTTGTTCAAATCACTGATTGATCTTTTGGTCTTGGAACCAAATTCCAGACCTTGTTCCTTTCAAACTCATTCAGCTCATTCTGCATTGCAATGATCCAACCTGCATCCTCTAGTGATTCCTTTGCATTTTTGGGCTCAATGAGTGATACGAAAGCACTAAATGCACATAGATTTCTTAATTGACCTCTTGTCTGAGTTCAAGTTGTTGGATCTGATATAATATTCTCAGCAGGATGATCTGAGAGATATTTCGATTTCTTTCTGGGTGTCCAAGTGTATGGACCTTCAAGGCTTTGATTTCTTGATACAGTAGAAGGAGCATCACATTTCATGTCAATCGCTGTCTCAAGGCTTTGAGATTTTGGCTCAGCAGGGGGTTCAAGGCCTTGAGATTATTCTGAAATTTTTTGAAGCTTAGTTTTGCTCTTGCTGACTTTTTCAATGTCTTCATCAGCCTCATATTTATTCAAACTAAGAATTCTGGGTGTTTGAACTCTCATAAGACCACACAAGTCCATACGCAACATTTCGAAGGGTCTGGAGGTACTTACAAAATTATTTGGCTTGAATGAGCTTATGGTTTGCTTACCTTGAATGCATGCTCTACAAAACTCATTATCTTTGAATTTAAGGATTGGTAATCCCCTCACCAGATCTTTTGAGATGAGTTTGTTCAAGGAATGCATACTTATATGACCAAGCTTTCTGTGCCATAGTGTTGAGTCATCCTTCAAATCTTTGAGTCATTTCAGACTATCACCTGCAACTTTGTCAGTACACAGTGCATAAACATTATGTGACCTGGGAGCAGTGAGAATGAAATTGCCTGATTTCTCATCTTGCACCACACATTCTCCTTGTCAAAGACAACCTTATTACCTTTGTCACAAAGCTGAGAAATACTTAACAAATTATACTTAAGACCATCAACTAAATAAACATCAGAAATTGAATATGCAAAGTTGTTACCAACACTTCCAATACCAATTATGTTGCACTTTGCTTTGTCACCAAGTGTGATTGGTACCTCTAATTGTTCTTTCAGTTTTGAGAATAAATATTTCTTCCCACTCAAATGCCTGGAACATCCACTATCCAATATCCATTTCTGGTCTTTCAAAGCTTTGGTGACATCCTGCAAAAAATCAATCAATGCCTTAACAGGCTATTATACCAAGTGTAGAATTTGGATTCATACTCATAGTCAATCATATTAGGTGGTCTAACTCCTTTTGGAACCCAAATCTGTTTCACTTGTCCCTTAAGCTGATGAGGATAGGTGTTCCTCATTATGTGAGGTTCTGTCATTCTAAAGAGGAAAGTTACTTTTACATGTCCAATTTTACATCAATAATGACACTTTGGTGAATGTATGCTTTCTGCTTTCACAAATGTGGTTTGGCTTTTTCTTGGAAAAATTGGATTATATCCAATTCCACTCTTGTGAACTGACTACAGACTTCCTTCAAGCATGAGACTTAACTTCTGTTCTGATCCAGCAAAAGCTGAAAGATATTTCTTGGATTCTTGAAGCGTACTAGTCAAAGTAGCGTTTTGTTGTTCTAAATTATAAGAATGATTTTTTAGATCAACAAAATTATCAGTTAAAATAGTATTTTGATCAACTACTTCTTTGACTTGTGATTTCAAATCTTTGAATCTACTGTCCATGGCTTTGAAGTCACTATCATTTTTTAACTTAGTAGCTTCAAGACATTTATTCTGAAAAACCAAATCTAAGTTTTCTTTTGCCTGCTCATGAATCTTCATTTTTAAAGATTCAATCTCATTCCTGTAACTCTCCTCATTTAAAAACATACTCTTGAGGATTTCAGGTAGCACATCAGAAGGACTAGAGAAGAGATTTTTTACCATGTCGTCAGTTGGTTTCTCTGTGGAATGGTTCTTTTGATGTCCAGCCATTAAACAGAGATTGGCTTGTTCATCATCATAGTCTGAGTCTGAAGAGTCTGAATCACTCCATGAAGCCACAATTTGTTTCTGCCTTCTGTTGTCATTCTCTTTCTTTGAGAATTACATGTTCTTTTTCTTTTGAGGACAGTCTCTCACCAAGTGATGTGCATCTCCACATTCATACCAATTCATAACTTTAGGTTTATATGATTGTGAAGAGTACTTACCTTTCTGATCCTTGCTAGTTGAGGATCTGAACTTTTCTTTGTTGTAATCCTTGTTTCCAGAGTTCCTCTTTTTCTTGAGAATTCTGGCCTAGGCTTTGGAAATCAAGGCTAAGGCGTCCTCATCTTCATCATCTTCCTCTGGTTCAAGGCTTTGGTATTTTTATTGTCTTTTGCCTTGAGTGCTAGGTTCTTAATGTTGTCACTCAGTTCACCATCAACCTCCTTCATAGAGATCTCATGAGTAAGAAACTTTCCTTGCAGATCATCCAGTTCCAGAATGCTTAAGTCCTGAGCTTCTTCAATAGGTGTAGTTCTGGGCTCCCATTTGGCTTTCGGCAAGATTGTGAGAATCTTCCTGACTTTTTCTTCATTTGAGAGTACTTTTCCCAAAGATTCCAAGTTGTTCACAATATCTGTAAACCTTTTGAACATATCTTTGATGGAATCATCAGAGTTCATCTTAAACAATTCATAGTGCCTCAAAAAGATATTAATCTTTGTCTTCTTGACTTGGCTAGTTCCTTCATAGGTAACAGTCAACTTATCCCAGATCTCCTTTTCATTTTTGCAGTTAGATATCCTGTTGAACTCATCTGCACTAAGAGTACAATACAATAAGTTCAAAGCTTTTGTAATTTTTTGATACCTTTTCCAGTTCAGTAACTGAGAGATCTTCATCGGGTTTGACAGTTCTAATACCATCCACAGTGGTGTAGAATAGGTTTGGCCCATTCACAATAATATACCATAGTTCCATGTCGTGATCTATGATAAAGTTTTTCTTCAATGCCTTCCAATGCACAAATTTATCACCACAAACTGATGGAGGTCTATTAGATGCCCTTCCCTGTGAGAATCCTCAGTCACCTACAAAACTCATTTTCACTAGATTGTTAGATCTTTATACTGTGACCCAAATATCTGATACCAATTGAAAGTGTTTAATGTAGGTGTAAACAGGTCAAGCAATACTCTAGAAGGGGGGTTTGAATAGAGTATGCTAGATTTTGCCAAAACTCAAGTTTTGAAAACTTTCGTAAAGCAAGCTGTTGATATCTCACAGCTTTGAAATAGATTTGAGAAGCTGAAAGATATAACAGAAGAGTATAGAGGCTCCAAAGCTTTGAGACTTGGAAAGCTCCAAAGCTTTGAGACTTCCAATTTAAACTTTATGTAAAAGCAGCAAAAGTAAATAGCAAGGACACAGATACTTTACAGAGTTCATTCATAATTGGACCTAGTCTCTGCCTGAGGGATCTCATCCCTCCAGGATTCAAACACAACTTCTTATTTATCACCCATATTTAGCCCTAGATCTCAAGCCTAAGTGAGCTACCTTACACTTATACAGCATGTGGTTCCCAACCTATCTAGTTACAGGCTACAACCTGTTGAAACAATAAGAACCTCTTGTTGTTCACTTGAACAACGAAACTACTAAGTTTAGTTAGATTTGGAAATACAGAAAAGATGATACAATTAAGTACAGAGAGAAGAACTCAGAAGGAATAAGCTGTTGAAAGCCTGGAAGAGTTCTTCTGGTGTGATCTTCAGCCTGCTTGAACTGATTCCCAGAATGATTTGAAGAGTTGTATATATTTGATCTTAGCAGATTATTTCTCTCTTCAAAAAATACGACCTCTGTGTCTCTAAATAGTCTCTGTAATTCAAACTTGGCTAGCTGTTTAAATCTGCAACCAACTTGAGAGATTTCAGGAACAAAATTACTGAAATATCTCTTATCTGTTAGCTCCTGTTAACAGCTCAATTTGAGTACATTGCCTATCTGTTTATGGACTTTGGATAGTCCAAAAAACCTGTAAATACTTAGAAAACAAGATCAAACAAATAACAATACAATCTAACAAAGATATCTGCTTGAAACAGCAGCTAACAAATAAAGAGATAATCATGCTAGACTATCTGCTGATACTTCTGAGTTAACAGTTATAGTCAATCTCATGAATATATCTAATACCCAATATAGAGTCCACAATAATAGACAATAATCAGCATGTAACAACATCCAAGTAACACTGAATTCATCTGCACACAGAAAGATGGTTAGATGAACTTAGCAGTAAAGAGTAACTTGAAAATCTCAAAGCTTTGAAGGTTTGCTTGCTAACTTCTTCAGAATATGTATTGGATTTTCAATCCAATCTAAACCTGCAGTGATCCTATTAGAATATAGATTACTGAATATAACTATATAACTAAGCTAATCATCATCAAGACGTAACCAAATCCTGCACAAAATAGTTAGACAAATACATCATACAAGAGCTGCTACATTAACTCAAAGCTTTGAAGCTTTGGTACTTAGCAAGCTCTTATGCTTGTGTTTCTGGATTTCATCATCAAGGAGCTAAGCCATCTGCCTGTATTATCATATCATAATGTCCATGAGCTTCAGACTTATCAATCATATTGTTAAGATACTTTGGTACTTAGCAAATTCATATTGTTAAGATCCTTTTGAGTGAATATATACTTGAGGTTTCCATGGTCTGTGTACAACTTGCGAACATATCCATATAGATGATGTCTCCATATCTTGAATGCAAAAATAGTAGCGAATAATATCAAGTCATGTGTGGCGTAATTCTTCTCACGTGGTTTCTATTATCTCGAAGCATAAGAGATGACCCTTATCTGCTGCATAAGGACACATCCCACTCCCTTCTTCGATGTGTTACTTTACACTTCAAATTCTCTAGTATCATTTCATAGTTCTAATATCGGTGCTCTAGTTATGTTTTCCGTCAAAGTGTGAAATGCTTATTCGCAAAATTATTTCCATTGATACTGTACTATCTTATTTGTTAAATTGGTCAATAGCCTAGAAATAAAAGTGACATCTTCAACAAAACGACGATAATAGCCTTCCAATCCAAGAAAACTTCGTGTTTCTGACACGTTCTTCGGTGTTGTCCAGCCCTTTATTGCAGAAATCTTTGCTGGATCTATCGATATTCCTTCCTTCGAGATTATGTGACCCAAAAATGGAACTTTTCGTAGCCAAACTCACATTTAGACAGTTTAGCATACAACTTTTCATTCCTCAGATTTTGTAACACTTCCCTAAGATGATTGACGCGTGTGTATTACGCATTGCTGCGCATGTATACGGTCAAGTAATATAATGGAGTATTTAGGACTCCGAGTTATCGAACCCAAGGAAAGGTGCTTACTTTTCTCTAGATTTAGCAATTAAATCCAATTTACACAAGTAACCGGTAAAAAGGGTTTGTTGAATGGAGTGTTGACACCCTCAAACAAGTGACTAGAAATGGTAATTAAATAATGCAAAAGAAATGATTTAGGATAATTCAATGGAGAGAAAACTAGGCAAATTATAGATCACCTAGGGTAGTTTTGACGATTTTGGATTCCATGTTCTAACACGACAAATCTTAGTAAGCTAAGCTGGGTAATGGTATTGACAATTACCTATCGGTCTCATCTCGCTCTACACATTGATAACAACTTGTCCCTCTCAGGCCAACTCAACTACCGCTATGTTCTAGCAGGCTAACAATAGTTCACGGAATAATGTCCTCTCAGACTATTACATATGTAAACTTCACTATATCCTACTGAATATACCCTCTTCTAGCCATTCCTACTCAACTCACTTCTCAATCTCATTCATTAAGAATGATCTTGTTTACTCATCTCAACTAGGGTAGAGTTGCTTTCACACACTCACTAGTTATATAGTAATTTCGGTTCATGACGCCTACATTACTAAGGATTAAGCACAATAAACAAGATATTAAACTACTTAGATCGTCTTTAAGCCTAGCTTATTATTTCATGAAGAAATAGATAATCAACATCATACATCTTAGTTCTAGCTTGTCAATGAAAGAACTCAACATGATGAAAACCAAAACAAACTTCATTGAATCATAACCCTAACATGAAAGTTCATCCAAAATCCGTAAAATATCATCAAAACATAAACCCTAGGCTCTCCATAGATGCCTATGTATGATTTTAGCTACTCATAACACAAATCAACATCTCGATTGAATAGTTCATACAAGAACAAGAGAGAAAATAGATCAAACGCTAAAAATCATGATATGGCGTTGATACGGGCTCGTCTCCTTGCTTGGTGATGCTTTGAACGAGTTCTTCTTGCTCTCCTTAGTGTTCTTGGCTCACAACAGAGGTCTATTCACGTCCCTTGAGGCTTAGGTCAAAGTAGGGAAGCTAAACTTTCAAGAAATTGTAATTTGCCCCAAAATCCCACACATGGAATCTGCCCATTTCGGCCCGAAATAGAATCATTTCGGCGGGCATTTTGGGCCGAAATGCTCTCATTCTTCAACTTCTCGAATCTTCAACTCTTGCCCTCCAAGTTCCCGAGGCTCTTTCCTTGCCCCTCCTTGCTTCCAAAGTTCATGCCCTTGATTCCAAATCACTCCCATAACCCTGTATCCTATCAAAGACAAAAACAACAACTATACCAAGCGATTAAATCCGCAAATAAAGCTCAAATCAAAGTAAAGAACATGCCTGGACTAACATTAAGCATATGAAGGAACAAGCGCTAAATCATGCTCATCTCAACAAAAGTAGGCTCAACGCTTTCCAACAACCTGTCAATCATGTGGTAAATGCTCAATAAAAAATAGCTCCTAAAAGGTGCTATCGAATACCCCCATACTTACTCGTTGCTCGTCTCGAGCAACAATGACGCTCAAAACCCCCACACTTGAGACATTGCATACATACCAATACCAAACGAATGCGTACCCCACCACTTTGCATACTTCACTTTCCGCTAGCCAACACGACTCACGAGTCGATACACAAAGACATAACTCAAGTATGTACAATGCAAGTAATTAAATAATATATATATATATATATACTTTTTTTTCTTTTTCTTGTTGGATATTGGGCAATCTAAAAGAACAAACCGGAGTGTCATAAGGCTCTCATATCCCCTAAAATATTCTAACTTTGGTGATCGGTAGAACTTGTGGCCAGTTTCGTCAGACAGAACGGGCGCGAACACTCCATAATCGCTTTTCCACACTCACCAAACGTTTCCCTAGAACTTACCATCCGAGCTATTTATCCACAGGTTCAAACGGTTGACGGCTTAGGACGGGTATGATAAGTCATTTAGAAGGGCAGTCCTAGACGTCATGATACAACTCACAAAAACCCAATTATCACACTCCCTCACCAAAATCTAAGGAAACCACCGAATCTAACTAATCTGGCCCTCATTCCCTCAATCTCGGTGTAATGCCGTTCTCGCGGCCACAAATGTGAAGAAGTGATCAAGATCCATGGCTAATCTCTCCGGTCTTCATGAAGTTTAATTCTTCGTCCTTATTTCATTCACTTTCATTTCTATATTTTTTTTTCTAATCCCATGGAGCCTATAGTAATAACAATAATATCCGAGGAAATCCAAGTATCAACTATATATAAGTGGGGGTGGAATATGTCAAATCGAATGTATAATCAAGATAGATGTCGACACCCCCACACTCAATGTAAAGCATATCACAAACCCGGTAATCAATTGAGCCCTCATCACGTCTACTCACTTCAATTTCCCTTTCTCAAAATTTTCAATTTTTAGGATTTTTCAATTTTTTTATTTTTTTTTATTTTTCATATTTTCCTAATTCTGCTTGGGCCGACTCGATTAGCTACAAATTATTGTTAGGTGGAATCAATAAATAAAAGTGCAACGATAAAATATACAATGCAATAATAAGAAGTGAATGCAGATGCAATTCTAAGGACTAACTCTATATGCAAAACAGTCTCACTAATCTACATGTAAACAAGGCGATGCAATGGCCAACTAGCGAATAGCTAAAAATCCTCCCACGCTTAAGTGCTTTGTTGTCCTCAACCAAAGATAGAATGAAATCCAGAGGACTCGGCTGCCTAAATGCAGGGTCGGTGGGTCGTCAAAACGGGCCCCCTCGTCCTCGGCGACTGGGGGTCCGGGCTCGACTCTGGGTATACATCGGACATGTAATAGTACGGTCCCTCGTAGGTGTCTGGATGCTGCAAAGTGACATTGTCCGCAAGGTCCATGTCCTTAATCCATCCTCTCTGCTAAGCACTATCCAAACCCAGCCGCTCTAAGCCTCGGCCAAGCTGACGCTGACTACTACAGACATGCTGAAACTGCCTCCTAGACCTAGGTCTATCAGCATCTTCTTGAAGTCTCTGATGCTCTAGCATGTGAGTGATGGTGGTCAGCTAACGCTCAATGGAGCTAGAAATAGCCTCACTAGGATGTGGGGGATCAACAGGTCCTTGGGATCTAAGGGGGTTGGGTATTCTCTCCCACCTACGCTCTCCATTATTCTTCTTCGCAAGGTCATATTCTAGACCATTCAAAACAGAACCAACATGTTTCGATAGCTTTAGGAGAAGGCAAGTGTGCCGGAATATTTATGGTTAGTGGGATTCTTATCTATGATAAAATAATAAATGAAGTACGGGTTGTTAATCCTCTTTCCGGTCCACAAATTTTAGGCGATGCAAATTTTGAAGGAGTAAGTGGGTTGGGCAGTGACGCCAATAACCGAGTTCTCACGAAGTTCGCACAATCACCTCACATGTGGAAGCACGACCTTCCTAGAGACGGTCCACTCAGGTAAAGTAAGTCTCTCACTCCACCCCGCTCCAGGCACCCCCTCAAAACAAAAGGCCCTCACAATCTCAACAACATCAATCCTCCGGATAGTCGCATGGTAGGCACATGTCTCTTTAAGAGGCTTGAAGTTCATGGCAACCTCTATAGTCTTGGGCGTGAGATCTATATAGGCATGCCGACAATACACAAGCCTCTCATCATCACCCTCTCTCTCTCAATAGAAACACGCGTTCACAATAAACTCTCTTGCAATAGCGAAGCTAGACTTCATACAGAGTTTGAACCACTTGTTTAACTTCTCATTCTTAAAGAGGTTCTTAAGCTGTTGGGGCATCTTGGGATGTAGCGGAAAGGGTTTTTCAGAAGTCCCTTCCCACTTCAGGAATATGTCACTGCAATATTCCTTGTGGGCATTCGCACTAATAAACCTGAAGCTGCATAATTTTGTACTGCAGATAGCATTAAGATCCACATCTCTAGCTGCCTTACCTCTAGTTCCTATCTTAGGGAGTGGGGACATCTCCTTGTTAAGCATATAACGAATTGGAGATGGCGGCACCTGACGGCGATTTCCAGAACCGTCTCCCTCGTTCACTTCTTCCTCTTCCTCACTCACAACTACATCCTTCTGGGCATTAAAGACCGGGGGTCATCAACAACAAGCCCCTTCTCCTCTTACAAATATTCCTAGATGTAGACATTATGATATGAAGAAGAAAAACAAGTGCTTGTGAGGTTTAGCCAAGAACTACACCAAGTAACCCAGGGTACAAGCAATAAACACGTATAAATTTCGAGAAAATTAAGCCCTAAGAGTGCTTAAGCAAGAATAAAAGCCGAGAGAGAGATTATGGTACCGAATTTTTGAAAACCCGAGCAAGTGAAGGCAAGAGTACCTCCTTGAGCACCTCGGTGTCCCCGTCAAAAGTCTCTTCTTGAGCTAAGGCCGAATCCAACACCAAGTATGCAAATAGGAAGATTTTTGTTCTTGGAGCTCTTCCTCTTTGTTTTTCCCCACACTCAAACCGTGCACTATCCCTCAAAACTCCAAGAGTTAATGTTGATGACGAGCTTGCAAGGAGAAAAACCCACCAAATATTTCTTGATTTGGAGGAGTTTTGGATTTTGGGTGTGTTTGTGTTCTTGAGGTTTGAGAGGAAGAAGATGAAGAAAGGGGGTCTTGATCCGAAAATGGGGTGGGGAAGTGTTAAAACGCAATTTTGGCTTTATATAATACCCCCAAAATGTCCGAAATGCCCCCATTAAGTGAACCGACCAGGGCATTTCGGCCCGAAATGCTTAGCATTTTGGCCCGGAATATGTGATATTTTGGGCAAAAATGCTAGGCATTTCGGCCCAAAATGTTTAAAAAATTACAAAACAGGCCGCATGTTTCAATTCGGCCCGAAATGTCATGGAACTCACCAATTTTTATTTTTTCTCTATTTCTTCATCCGGTATCCAATTTCTTCGATTCTTGCACCCATGGACTCTTCATTCAACGTACAATCCATTCTTGACAGAAAAATTCCGAAACTCTGGCGGATTTTTCATTTCATCACAAAAATAGCTCTCTAGTGCGAAAATCATGGTTCTTGAAACTATTTTTTCCCATCTCACTTCGGATTCCGATTCGTGCAAATATGGGATACCGACTAGCCGCTATTATCTTCAACAACTAAGTAGCTACTCCTCGACCTTGAGTAGCATCTTCATCATGCCGAATTACAAAACTGCTCGGTGTTCCTCGTTTTGCGTGCAATAATTGTGCACGTGCATCAAGAAGGGTAATTCGAAGTGGTCTTCGGTACCTGGTTCTTGCACACATATAGGAAATATTAAAACACTATCTCTCACCCCTCACAGTAATGTATGTACATCAAAACAAAGTACGAAAAACAAATACGAACTACCTACATTGGGTTGCCTCCCAATCAGCGCTTGTAATTTAAGGTTGACAGCCAGACCAAGTTACCTCAATGCCCGTAAACAGGTGGATTGGCACCCCGTAGCTTCTCATCTAGCTTCCGCTGCTGAATCCTCAACACAACTCTATGCGCTTTAACTTGTGAAACCGGTGGCTCATCACGGATCACCTCAGAACTCTTGTGCACTAATTGCACTGCCACTGGGAACTGTGTCTTCTGTTGAGACTGCTGTCAACTCGTCTTGGAAATCCGGAAAGTTTCCCACGCATCATTGATCCTCATGATCAATTCACCGTTCTCAGCATCAATGAGAATCCGACCGGTAGCTAAAAAGGCCTACCCAGGATGATCGGAACATCTCCCACAGGAATCTCAAGAATAACAAAATCAGCAGGGATAATAAAGTTCCCTACCTTCACGAGCACGTCCTCCACCACACCATATGCTTTTTTGCAAGATTTTTCCGCAACCTGAAGATTGATCCATGTGGAACGAGCTCGCACTCTAAGCTTCTGAAAGACTGAAAGTGTCATTAAATTAACACTAGCCCCCAAATCACATAGACCTGTCCCGTATAAGCTCCTCCCAAGATAGCTTCTATCACAAAGCTTCCCGGATCCTTCTGTTTTGCTGGTAACCCATGCAAAACACATGAGCTCACGTGCTCAGTCAAATCCACTGTCTGAAAATCCAGCACCGCCCTCTTCCGTGAAATTGCATTCCTCATGTACTTGGCATATTTAGCCATCATCTTGACTGCCTCAATCAATGTCACATTAATATGGAATTAAGAGAAGATGGAAAAGAATCTATTATACTCTTTAGAATCATCTTTCTTCTTTCTCTCCTTAAGAGGATATGGAAGATTCTTAGATATAGAAGGTGGTGGTGGTGTTACCTCATCTTGTGGAATCACGCCCTTTGATTGGGGGATCATGACTGGGGTCTTGTCAAAGACCTCATGCTCCCTAGGCTTTGAGGCTTCAGCTCTGGCGTGGATCGGATAGTGGGAATCATCAGGAACAATCCCACTACGAGTGGTAATAGCATTAACCTGACGAACATTTTCAATTTCGGATGGCAAGGCTCCTGGTGCTCTAGAGGAGAGCTGAGTGGAAATATGTCCTACCTGCACTTCCAATTTACAAGTGAGGTCTTCGTGATGTGCAAATCAGCTGTCAGTGTCTCCACCTGATAAGTGAAGGTGTTCACGTTCGGCCCATCTGGTACATCATGTTCTTGAGATCTGTAATCTTTGCATTCTGGCATGCAGCTGGTGGTGGCGCCTGAACAACTAGCGCAGGTGGTCTATGCTGAAATCCGTGTACATATGAAGCTCTAGTCTAATTCCCATACCTGAATCCTGGATGATATCTTGTCCCTGGTCTGTAGTTCCCCTGATTCCAGTTGCGCTGTCCCTATGCCCCCACATAGCTGACATTATCACTAGCAGCTTGAGTCAAAGCTGCATCAAAATCCTGCTCCTCTACTGCAGCCACAGTCCTCTTGTCCTGATATACATGCTTAGCCATGTTAGATACCATCTTTGTGATCCCATCTTTCCACTCATCATTCTTCGGCTCAGGCAACTTGGACAACCTCCTCGAGTCATAGAATTGAGCATCCAGTTTCTGTATTTGCTTCATCAAAGCATATTCTCCATCCTTTTCAACTCTGTACAAGAAGTTACCACCTGCTTCCCTGTTCAACAAGTATTGGTTGGGATGCTCCTAGCCATGATAGAAAACCTGGAGGATCTTGTAGTCACCAAAGTTATGATTCGGATACTTGCGTATCGTCCTCATAAACCGGTCCCATGCATCAAAAACCTTCTCATCAGCATGCTGTTGAAAACCAAGAATCTCTCCCTGTAAACCAATGACACGTTGCGCTGGGTAGAACTTGCTCATGAACTGATAAACACATTGCTCCCATGTGGTGATCGATTCTGGCTCCCTGGATTCTAAAAACTTCTCTGCCGCTCCCTTCAGACAATAAGGGAAAAGAATCAGCTTCTGTGTCTCAAATGTGACATTCTTGTACTTCGCTGTTTGGTGTAGGCATAAAAAAATCCCAATGAATTTGAAAGGGGAGTAGGCAGGTAGATATGCAGTAGAGATACTCTAGAGGGGGGGGGGTTGAATAAAGTATGCCAACTTTTTGTAAAACTTGTAAAGATAAAAGTTTCTATGAAGAGCAATGTAGTTCAAGGACTTGAAAAATAGTTTCAAGCCTTTGAGATGAAATACAGTAAGTAAAGAAACATACAAGTCTTTTTCAAGGACTTGAACAGAGTTTTCAACCCTTGAAAACAGTCTAGTTTAAATGATGTAAAGAACTTAGTATGCAAATGAAACTTTGAATGCAAGAGACACAAAATTTATAGAGTTCAGTCCACTTGGACCTACGTCTCTTCCTCAGGGATCTTCTCCTTGAAGGATTTTAAACACAATTCATATTAATCAAAAGCTAAGCCCTAGATCTCAAGCACAGAGATATGCCTTACTCTGTTACAGCTTGTGGTTCTCTCTAACCTATCTAGTACCTGCTCTAGCTAACTAATTAACAAATAATAATCTATTGTTCACTTTAAACAATCCTTGAGAATGAGAGATAGAAGTAGTATAAGAATGATGTACAAATAAAGCTCAGAGTAGAAGAACACTAGAAGTGTAAAACTGCAAAGAAGAATGCAGTGATCTTCTGTGAGTTGGGTTGTGAGAATGATGTGCATCTTTAATGCTTGTCAATCCTTAAATGTGTCTCTCTTTTTGACCATTGAGTGTTTTGATTATTGCTTGAAAATGAGCTCTACTTATAGCTTTAATGCTCTGCAAATCTTCCCTGATTTTCAGCCACAAACTTCCTGTTTTGTAGGCAACAGCTTCGACTCTCTTAACAGCATTCTCCAACGGATAGTTGATCATGATCTTCAGAGATATTGATCTGATCTTGTCAATAAAAAGATTGAGAAGGTGTCAAGAGTGTCTTATTGATCACAAAATCACATTCTCTCCAAGTTTCCTTTCCTGTAAAGTACAGATTAGGAAACCAATTCTGCAAACTAGGAACTAATATTTCTTGAAAACTGAGTCAAACAGATGGATTAAAATGGTGTTAGATAAAACAAAATAGTTTTTCTTTTATCATCAATTAATAACAGATGAAGCATAGTGGTGAGAGAGGTATAATCAAATCAGAAGAGTTCAAAAAAACTCCCCCTAAGAGTATGCATACCGGTCAGACATTTTCAAGGCTTTGAATCCTGTTTCAAGCCTGGGAAACCTTATTCAAGGCTTTGAAAACTGGTTCAAGGCCAGCTATTTCAAGCCTGTGAAACCTGTGAACTTACAATCTCCCCTTTATGAAAGACAAAACTTTAATTTGTTTGATCCTTAGTTTCTGCAAAAAATACTGATTAGCACACAACTCAAATAGTAGTAACACATTGGTTCCAAAAATATTGAATTTATTCATAGCATACTTAATCAGAAAAACACATAAATCCAAATAATCCTACTGACCAAAAAGATAGGTCACTAAATCATAAAAACAACCTAAGATTTCTCCCCTTTTTTTACTTTCATCAAAAGGAATGAAAACATGTTGGATCAGAGTCTTTGGAAAATTTTGAAAATAAATTTAAAAGAAGTGGGAAAGAAAGAGTATGCAAGAGTTTATGGGGTTGGGTTTTCATCTCATTCCTGATCTTCCTCTTCTTCCTCAATCTCTTCAACACTGGCCTGTTCTTTTGCAGTTTCTTCATTTACACCAGCAAGTCTCTTCTTCATCATGTTCTTCAAGTTCTGGAATTGTTGGCTTTGGAGATGTCTTCTTCTTCTTCTTCTTCTTCTTCTTCTTCTTCTTCTTCTTCTTCTTCTTCTTCAGGTTGATCAACAAAGCATCTGAATCAAGACTGTCTACTTCATCTCCCTCTTGAGCAACTTGTTCGTCTACCACATGATTTCCTTTTTCCTTGTCTTGAACAGCCTCTTCCTGATATGAGTGTTCAATGGGCAAGTTCATGTCAGAACCATCTTTCTTGAGACCTTCTTCATCCTCAGGGACATCAAACACAGTCATGCTTCTAAAGATGGTCTCCACCATGTACTTTACTTTCCTGAGATCAATTTCAAACCCATGTTGATTCTCTTTTATTTCACTAGAGTCCATCTCTAAACCATCAAGTCTCTGAAGAATTGAATAAAAATCAGGAGGCTGTGAGGTCTGGCTTGAAGTAGGGGTCAAGGTCTTGGGCGTAAGAAACTTCTTTGCACCAAATTCCTCTTCTGTCACGTCTGAATACAACTACCAAGTTTTTGAATTGGTCCTCACCACTCCAATATTGTCACATGCTTTCTCATTAAGCAAACTAAATCCATAAGTGATAGTCTCCTCACCACCAGTTGGGATCTCAAGGTGTTGGAAGAAAAGTGTGAGCAAATTTTCATAAGGCAAATGATACTTTCTCTGATGTGTCTGGCTAAACAACATGTGTTCCATTACAAGATTCTGAAGGTCAATTCCATATCCATGCATAACTAGATACATGATGTATAGTACTCTCTCAATGATCAACTCCTTGGAATGTTCCCTTGGGAAGATACATCTCATCAAGATAGTGAATAAAACTTTGGCTTCAACATTTAACACAGAGTGTGTTAACTGTTTGGATGAGGAAGGGGTGTTGGGTAGATAGAACTCTTATTTAGCCAACTTCAAAACTTCACTTGTGGGAGGATGGTTCTGTTTGTCATACCTCTTAGGACAGCCTAGGACAGATGCAAACTCAGCATGATCTAGTTCTATATTAACACCAGCAACTCTATTCTTGATTACTAAGTGTGGAGAGTTCTTAAGTTCTTTCATGTTGAGATAGAAGAATATGGTATGTCTTGGGTAGGCTAGCTCAGGAGAACTTAGCATGAACCGCATAGAGCTTTTCTTTAACATAGTAATGCAATTAAGATTCTTTCCAAGCAACATAGGCATACTGATCAAGCTACATAAAGGAATTGGCATAGAGGCAAAACCATCCAACCACTGACCTTTTGACGTGTTTGAGATGAACCAAGATTCATCAGGAGCATAGTTCTTTGAGTAGATCTGCAAGGCCTTTCCACATTTTCTTATGGTTCTTCCTATGTCACCTTTTCTTTTCCCTTTTCAATTTGTGAGGCCTTCTTCTTTTTTCTTCAACTTCATGGGACTTGAGATCTGTGTTTCTGGTTTTTTTTCTGCAGCAGTCTTCTCTTTCTCCTTCTTCTTCTTGTCTTAAGATGGTGTCACAACCTTCTTAGCTTTCTTCTTTGGTGGAGGAAGTTCGGTAACAGCTTCTGCACTGGAGTCCTAGAGCTTGAATACCCAATGATTGTTTGAAATTCATCCTCAGTTGCCGTTCTCTACTTTTCTTTATCAGATTTTGAACCACCAGCCATCTTGATTCTGTCAGAGGCTCTTCTAGTGCTCATTAGGGTTTGGAGAATAATAGAGAGAGGAAGGAATGATACGGAGTGAAGGAGAAGAGAAGAAGATAAATACTCAAAGACTTTGAGTTTAAAAAGGAAACTGCAACTTCTTTCTGATCTCAAAATATTTGTACTGATCAGAGAAGATTCAAATCTTTGAAGCCGTTGGAAATAAATAACTTAATACGATACTTGGCCAAAAATAATTTTGAAAAAGGTAGGGGAAATATTGAGAAAATATCTACAAAGATACCACCCAATACTGAATGATCCAAGAATTATTCACTAACCAGTTATCAGACTTATTTTCAAGGCTTTGAAAATAGTTTCAACTTCTTTAAACATTGCAAAAATGAAACAAACATAATAAAAACTTTGAATAGATTTTCAAGGCTTTGAAAATCAGTTCAAACCTTTGAAACACATAATAACTTACTTTCCTTCCCTGATGCTCCTCCTAAACCAATGCATCTTTATTTAGCATACCCAATTCCAGTCTTAGAGCAGAAAATATTTCCTCTGGCAATGGTTTAGTGCAGATATCTGCAAGTTTCATTTTTGTAGAAACAAATTCAAGAACAATATCACCTTCTCAGCATGATCTATGATGAAATGGTGTCTGACATCAATATGCTTGGTTCTTGAATGCTGAACTGGATTTTTTGTAATTGATATTGCACTACTATTGTCACATTTAATATGTATACTTCTGAAATCAAATCCAAGATCTCTCAACTGCTGAGCTGTCCATAATACTTGTGAGCAGCATGCTCCAGCAGATATATATTCAGCTTTAGCTGTTGATAAAGCAACCAAGTTTTGTTTCTTGGAGTGCCAACTAATCAAGGATGATCTTATGAATTCGCAAGTTCCTGAAGTGCTTTTCCAATCAACTTTGTAACATTCATATTCAGCATATGAAAATTCATGCAAAGAGAAGTTAGAATGCCTTGGATACCAAAGCCCTAAGTCTTTGGTACCATTGAGATATCTGAATATTCTCTTCAAAGCACTTAAATGTGATTCATTTGGATCAGCTTGAAATATTTCACACATACATACAATGAACATTATAGAAAGGTAGATATGTGGTAGGGATACTCTAGAAGGGGTGGGGTTGAATAGAGTATGCCAACTTTTTGTAAACCTTGCAAAGATAAAAGTTTCTTTGAATAGAAATGCAGTTCAAGGCCTTGATAAAAGTTTCAAGCCTTTGAGATGAAATACATTTTATGTAAAGAAACATACAATTCTTTTTCAAGTCCTTGAAAAGAGTTTTCAAACCCTTGAAAACAGACTAGTTTGAATGCTGTAAAGAACTATGTATGCAAATGAAACTTTAAATGCAAGAGACACATAATTTATAGAGTTTAGTCCACTTGTACCTACGTCTCTACCTCATGGATCTTCTCCATGCAAGATTTTCAACAAAATTCTTTTTAATCAAAAGCTAAGCCCTAGATCTCAAGCACAGAGACATGCCTTACTCTGTTACAGCTTGTGGTTCTCTCTTACCTATCTAGTACCTGGTATAGCTAACTGATTAACTAAGAATTATCTATTGTTAACTTTGAACAATCCTTGACAATGAGAGATAGAAGTAGTATAAGAATGATCTACAAATAATGCTCAGAGTAGAAGAACACCGGAAGTGTAAAACTGCAATGAAGAATGCAGTGATCTTCTGTGAGTTGGATTGTCAGAATGATGTGCTTCTTTGATGCTTGTCAATCCTGAAATGTGTCTCTCTTTTTCCCCGTTGAGTTTTCTTCTTATTTCTTCAAAATGAGCTCTATTTATATAGCTCAAATGCTCTCCAAATCTTCCTTGATTTTCAGCAACAAACTTCCTGTTTTGTAGGGAACAACTTTGACTCTTTTAACAGCCTTCTCCAACGGATAGTTGATCATGATCTTCAGAGATATTGATCTTATTTTGTCTTTAAACAGATTGAGAAGCTGTCAAGAGTGTCTGATTGATCACAGAATCACATTCTCTCCAAGTTTCCTTTCCTGCAAAGTACAGATGAGGAAACAAATCCTGCAAACTAGGAAATAATATTTCCCTGCAAAACTGAGTCAAACAGATGGATTAAAATGGTGTTAGATATAATAAAATAGTTTGTCTTTCATCATTAATTAATAACAGATGAAGCATATGGGTGAGAGAGGTAGAATCAAATCAGAAGAGTTCAGAAAAACTCCACCAAAGTATATGCATACAGGTCAGACAGTTTCAAGGCTTTGAATCTTGTTTCAAGGCCTTGAAATAGCTCTGCTATTTCAAACCTGTGAAACCTGATTCAAGGCTTTGAAAACTGGTTCAAGTCCTTGAAATAGCTCAAGCCTATGAAAACTGTGAACTTACAGAAGTCATTTGGATCTTCATCCCTGTCCCCATAGTACCAGAACTGATTCCGCACAGTCGTGATGGTGGCAGGCTTCAAATCAAAGTGCTGAGCCTGAATGGTTGGCACTACAATTGCTGGCTTGTGTCCTCTCTGAGTTTACTGAAACTTTTCAACCAAAGTTTGCCCTGATTTTTGTAGGGCATCTGGTTCTTCTGCTCATCGAGCTTCTATTGGAGCTTAGTAAACTTCTGGTTCAGTTGAGCGTTAGTCAATTGCTCACCCATTGCGATCTGTCTTGGATCTCTTCTCGTAGTTCTGAATAACTGTTTGGGTCTTTAAATGGGGGCACAGGGTCTCTATACATCCGGTGCATACACTGAAAACCTGAAAGAAAATTTAGAAAACAAGTCAGAAATCACAGAAATCTTAACAAAAAGAAAAACGTAAATTAAACTAATCGCTAAACTAGAATAGTAACCAATGCCTTCTCTGGCAACGACGCCAACAACTTGACGCGTGCGTATTACGCGTTGCTACGCAAGTATGCGGTCAAGTAATATAATGGAGTATTTAGGACTCCGATTTATCGAACCCAAGGGAAGGTTCTTACTTTTCTCTAGATTTAGCAATTAAATCCAATTTACACAAGTAACCGGTAAAAAGGATTTGTTGAATGGAGTGTTATCACCCTCAAACAAGTGACTAGTAATGGTAATTAATAATGCAAAAGAAATGATTTAGGATAATTCAATGGAGAGAAAACTAGGCAATCTATAGATCACCTAGGTTAGTTTTGACGATTCCGGATTCCATGTTCTAACACGACATCTCTTAGTTAGCTAAGCTGGTTAATTGCATTGACAATTACCTATCGGTCTCATGTCGCTTTACACATTGATAACAACTTGTCCCTCTCAGGCCAACTCGACTACCACTATGTTCTAGTAGGATAAAAATAATTCACGAAATAATGTCCTCTCAGACCATTACATACGTACACTTCACTATATCCTACTGAATATACCCGCTTCTAGCCATTCCTACTCAACTAACTTCTCAGTCTCATTGATAAATAATGATCTTGTTTAATCATCCCAACTAGGGTAGAGTTGCATTTACACACTCACTAGTTGTATAGTAATTCCGGGTCATGACTTCTACATTACTAAGTATTAAGCACAATAAACAAGATATTAAACTACTAAGATCGTCTTTAAGCCTAGTTTATGATTTCATGAAGAAATAGATAATCAACATCATACATATTAGTTCTAGCTTGTCAATGAAAGAACTCAACATGATGAAAACCAAAACAAACTTCATTGAGTCATAACCCTAACATGAAAGTTCATCCAAAATCCGGAAAATATCATCAAAACATAAACCCTAGGCTCTCCATAGATGCCTAGGTATGAGTTTAGATACTCATAACACAAATCAACATCTCGTTTGAATGGTTCATACAAGAAATAGAGAGAAAATGGATCAAACGCCAAAAATCATGATATGGCATTGATCCGGGCTCGTCTCCTTGCTCCCCTTGGTGTTCTTGGCTCAAAACTGAGGTCTATTCACGTTCCTTGATGCTTAGGTCGAAGTAGGGAAGCTAAACTTTCAAGAAATTGCATTTTTTCCCCAAAATCCCGCACATGGAATCTGCCCATTTCGGCCTGAAATATGTCTTATTTCGGCTGGCATTTTGGGCCGAAATGCTTTGATCCTTCAACTTCTAGAATCTTCAACTCTTTCCCTTCAAGTTCCCGAGCCTATTTCCTTGCCCTTCCTTGCTTCCAAAGTTCATGTCCTTGATGCCAAATCACTCCCATAGCCCTATATGCTGTCAAAGACAAAAACAACAACTATACCAAGCGATTAAATCCGCAAATAAAGCTCAAATCAAAGTAAAGAACATGTCTGGACTAACATTAAGCATATGAAGGAACAAGCGCTAAATCATGCTCATCTCAACAAAAGTAGGCTCAAAACTATCAAACAACCTATAAATCATGTGGTAAATGCTCAAGAAAAATAACTCCTAAAAGGCGCTATCAATGATCTTTGTTGTTTTCCTCACTCTTAGATTAAATGAGAATTTCATCAATGAAGACTGCCACGAATGATCCAGGAACGGTCTCAAGACACGGTTCACAAGGTCCACTAACACTACAAGATCTTAAGTTAGACGGAAAGGTATGATCGTGAATGTATAATGACCATACCTCGTTCTAAAGGCTGGGTTTGGAATATCCTTTTCAGGGAGACATAGGTGATGATATCCATATCTCAAATCAATCATCGATAATACACTTTCCCCTTGTAACTAATCGAACAAAACATAAATTCGGGGTAAGGGATATTTGTTCTTAACTGTTGGGCTATTCAACTCTCAGTAGTCAATGCATAGTCTTAAGATTCCGTCCGCCTTCTTCACAATAACATTGGAACTCTAAAGGTAATTTAAACTTTGAATCTCATTCTAAGATTGCTTCGACACCAAATAAACCCCTCCTTCGCCCTATGGAGCACTGAATTAATATTAAAACTTTAAGGGATTGTCTGGTACTGTGAGACATCTTGGATATAACACAAATATGCTGAATGCCCGTCTTCATTTGGTTACTACGGTATTTTTCTCGATTGTTTCCTCCATTGTTCGTCGAAGATAGTATGTAGGTAGCAAATACAGGATCAATACTCTGGAAGGAGGGGGGAGGGGGTTGAATACAGTATTGAAACTTTTTCCAAAAGAGTGGTTTTAAAACACAAAGTGAAGAGAAGATGTATTTCAAGGCCTTGACACAAAATCAAAATTTTGAAATCACAACAGATACAAAATAATTTTAGTGATAGTTTTCAAGGCCTTGACAAGCCTTTCAAGGCTTTGAACAAAAACCTGTTTTGGAGCAGTTAACAAGATAAGTACACAATTGAATTTTTAAGGCAAGAAACAGAATGATTTTAAGGATTTCATTGCTCAATGACCTACGTCTATGCCTGAGGGATCAAATCCCATTCGGATTTCAACATACTTCTTATTAATCAAAAGCTAAGCCCTATATCTCAAGCAAAGAGACTTCCCTTACTCTGTTACAGCTTGTGGTTCTCTTTAATCTATCAATTACCTACTCTAGCTAACTGATTCAATAATAATCTTGTTGTTCACATTGAACAACACCGCGAGATGAAATGATAAAGAAGTATAACATGAAAGATATACAAATTAAGACCAAGTGAAGAAAACTGTAACACAGAAAAGCTGTGAAGGTTGAAGTGTTCTTCTGGGGATTATTGATCCATGTTAACTGAATTGTGAAGCTCGATGTTTTCCCAATTAGTGCCATTTTTGGAATTATTGCTCCACTTCGTTGTTCTCATTGGCGATTTGTTGTCGTTGAACTCTCCTCGTTAAGTATTGTAGCGGTCTATCAGTCATTTTCTTACACTTTAACCTATTGTATCATCTTCTAATATAGAACTATATATAAAATACATTAACATAAAATTTGGCACATAAGCATCCAAACAAATTTTTCACATCTCAAGAATATACACTTTGACTCCACCGGAAACCTGCGTGTAAATTAAAAATTCACATGCGTATCACTCGGACATTTACAAATTATGAAATTTATCCTGATCTTTGATTCGACTTTAATTCGATAAAGAATCAACTCAATGGCTATACTAATACTCGAGTTAATACGCAAATACAACAACTAATTTTAAAAAATTCTAGGGAAACATTTCAACTTTGCAACATCACTGTATCCACTTTCATTCAAGCAAACAAGTCAAATACTTGGTTCAGATAAAGCCTTAGGTGTCTATTTTTGATAATTCAATTTCTCTGTCTTGGTGTGAAGTATGAACTATGGAAGTTTATTTGAAGATGATGAAAGACAGTGGTAAAATATTTTCAAGTCTCGAAGGCCTTTAAGGTCTATGTCTGCATTTATATTAATTAAGTATTATTTAACAATCTTGTGTGTGCAGGCTAAGTATTGGATCAGTTGTTGGTAAAATTTGTCTTACAAATATTCTTGGACTATATCTATGTGTTTCTAACACTCATAGGTTTCACAGCTTGAATGAATCAATTATTAGAAAGCTATAAGCTTAAAACTGTGAAGAATGTCACATAGCTCTAAGGCATTGAGATTTGCCTTGAGCTGCTGACAGTCTTATTTTGCTTAACTGATTCTTTCTTGCAGGATGGTATATGTTGTAATGTGATTGGTTACTGACTTGCTATAAGTCTTCATCATAATTTTATCATTATCTTATTCATATTGTAGATCTGGTTTTAATCTTGTTATCAAAATTTTGGCCTTGTTTATTGCAGAAACTGTTATGCCAAGCAGTCAGTAATATGATGATATATTTTCTGGATTTTGTTTGACCTTGAAATCAAGTTTGTTGCAGGGTTGTTCCTTTTTCAACCCCCTCAAAAATCTAATGGCTATCCATTCATAGTTGTTGATAGAAGCATGTTTGGGAGAGGATTTGTAGGGAGGCAGTTCCTAAAATCTCTCATTTAGATATTGCAGTTTGTTAGAAGCTCCTGTTTGAATTTCAAAGAGAATAGGAGACTGAGAGAGGACTTATCATTGAGCAAGAAGTGTGTTTACTGTCATGGGTATCATACAATCACCTCTTCAATCATTCAAGCTCCCAACACTTCTAAAGAAGGAGATCAATCATCTGAAGAACACATCCAGGCTTCATTACTTACTTCTTTTCTATGTTATTCATACTTGTACTTAATTTGGGTTATCATTCTGGTTTGTTCAACCTCACAAACTTAGAAGTTTGGTTATTCAAGAAAACAACAAGAGGTTCTTATTATTTCAACAAATTGTAGTTGTTACTGGATAGGTTGGGAACCACAAGCTGTATAGGTGTAAGACAGTTCACCTAGGCTTGAGATCTAGGGCTTAATATGGGTGATTAATAAGAAGTGTTTTCCAAATTTTGAGTGATCGTATCCTTCAGGAAGAGACTAGGTCAAAACATGTTGTTCAAAGGCTTGAAGTATTTTACACCTCATGGCCTTGAAGCTTTAACTAGTTCTCAGAAACCTTATGTCTTTTATAAAAACTCCTCCAAGGCCTTGAGATTCAAGCAGTGGCTTACCTTATTTTTTCAAAAGACAATGTTTTAGCAAATGTTTACATACTATATTCAACCCCCACTCCCTTCTATAGTATTTGATATTGTGTTTGTACTTACATTACAAACTTTCAATTGGTATCAGAGCATGGGTCACTTCTAAGGATCTAACAATCTTGTGACAATGAGTAATGTAGGTGATGGTGGATTCTCACAGGGAAGGGCAGCCAACATACCTCAATTTTTCTGTGGTTACAATTTCATGCATTGGAAGGCATTGAAGAAGATGTTCAACATAGATCAAGAAATTGAATTGTGGTCTATCACTCTTAATGGTCCTCATGTGTATTACACCACTACTAATGGGATTAGAATCATCAAAACTGAAGAGGAACTTTAAGTTACAGAGCTGGAAAATGTATCCAAAAATTACAAAGCCATGAACCTGTTATATTGTGCTCTTAGTGCAGATGAGTTCAACAGAGTTTCAAACTGCAAAAGTGCCAAGGAGGTTTGGGACAAGCTGGTTGCAACCAGTGAAGGAACCAGTCAAATCAAGAAAACTAAGATCAACATTCTGAGGCAATATGAGTTATTCAAGATGAGGATATGCTCAAAATATTCACACCTGTAGTGAATAATATGGAATCTTTGGGAAAGACCTTCCCAAATGAAGAGAAACTCTGAAAGATTTTGAGAAGTTTGCCAAAAGTCAATTGAGAGCCAAATACAACATCAATTGAGGAAGCTCTGGACCAAAGTCTTGTTGAGCTAGATGACCTATAAGGAAAGCTGCTCACTCATGAAATGTCTATGAAGGAGGTAGACGGTGACTTGAATGACAACATAAACAATCAGGCACTCAAGGGTAAGGACAATGAGAAATCTCAAAGACTTGAAAAGATGATGATGATGATGATGATGATGATGAATAGGCTTTAGCCTTGATCTCCAAAGCTTTGGCCAGAATCTTGAAAAAGAAAAATAACTTTGGAAACAAGGAATATAGCAAGGACAAATCCAGATCCGCAAGAAGCAAGGATCCTTCTTCACAGTCACCTAAACCTAAAGTGATGATTTCTTTTTAATGTGGTGATGCAGATCATTTAGTGAGGGACTATACTCAAAAGAAGAAAAACATGAACTTTCAAAAGAATGAAGAAAGCAATGGTTGCTTCATGCACTGATTCTAATTCATCAACTGACTCATATTCTGATGAAGAGCAAACAAATCTTTGTCTTATGGCTGAGCATTAAGAAGAAAAGAGCTCAGATAAGCATATTGAAGAGATGTTAAAAAATTTACTTACTAGTCCTTCTGAAGTACTTCCTGAAATCCTCAAGAGTATTTTTTTGAATGAGAAAAGCAAAATATATGAGATTAATTCTTTAAAAGTGAAGGTTCATGAGCAAGCCAAGGAGAACTTAGACTTGATTTGTCAAAACAAATGTCTTGAAGCTACTAAGTTGAAAATTGATAGTGACTTCAAAGTTTTGGAATGTAGGTTCAAAGATTTGAAGGCACAAGTCAAGGAAGTTGTTGATCAAACTCTCTTTTAACTGATCAATATGTTGATCTAAAGAATCATTCAGATGATTTAGAGAAACAAAAAACTTCATTGACTGAGAAGCTTCAAGAATCTAAAACGATTTTATTAACCTTTGCTTGCTCAGAACACAAGCTCAATCTCATGCTTGGCAGAAGTCTTCAGTCTATGCATAAAAGTGGAATTGGCTATAATCCAAATTTTCAAAAGAACAGCCAAACTAATTTTGTGAAATCTCGAGGCAGATATTCTCCGAAATGTCATAAATCTGGAATAATTGGTCATGTAAGATTAACTTGCCCCTTCAGGAGATCATCACCTCACATTTTGAGGAACTCTTATCCTTATCAGCTCAAGGGACAAGTTTAACAGGCTTGCGTTCCTAAAGGAATTATACCACCGAACATGGTTGATTCTAAGTATGACTCATAATTCTACACTTGGTCTAATGGCCTATTGAGCCGTTCATTTATTTGTTGTTGGATGTCACCAAGTAATTGAAGGATTAGAAATGGATCTTGGATAGTGGTTGTTCTAGACATATGAGTGGAAAGAAATATTTGTTCACTGAACTTAAAAAGCAATCTGGAGGAACAATAACACTTGGTGACAAAGCCAAATGCAATATAATTTGTAGCGGTAGTATTGGTAATGGTTCTACTGATTGTATTTCAGATGGTTATCATGTATTTCAGATGGTTACAAGGGTAATAATATTATTTTTGGAAAGGAGAAATGTGTTGTGGATGATGAGAAATGTGGAAGTTGCATACTCACTGCTCCTAGGTCATACAATGTATATGCTTTGAGTGCTAACAAAGTTGCAGGTGAAAGCCTAATGTGTCTAAGGGCCTTGAAGGAAGAATCAAAACTCTGGCATAGAAAGCTTGGGAATATAAGCATGCATTCTATGAACAAACTCATCTCAAAAGACTTGGTAAGAGGATTACCAACCCTAAAATTCAAAGATGATGAGATTTGCAAGGCATGCACTCAAGGTAAACTGAAAAAAAGTTCCTTCAAGCCAAAGAACATTCTAAGTCCTTCTAGACCTTTAGAACTGATGCATATGGACTTGTGTTTTCCTATAAGAGTTCAAAATCCAAGAGGTAAGAGATATATGCTTGTTGTGGTAGATGATTATTCCAGTTTGCGGGTTATGTTTAGAGACAAAACTGAAGTTTTACCAGAATTCTCAAAGCTTTGCAAAGAGCTTCAAACTTGGAAAAACATACATGTTGCATCTATTTGAAGTGATCATGGTAGGGAATTTGATCAGCTTGATTTTTGTTTCTTTTGTGCAAAGCATGGCATTTCACACAATTTCATAACACCTAGAACTCATCAGCAGAATGGAGTTGTTGAGAGAAAGAACAGGACACTTGAAGATATGTCTAGAACAATGCTACTTGAAAGGAATTTGCCAAAATATTTGTGGGCAGAAGCTGTCAACACGGCCAATTTTATGCTCAATCGATGCTTAATTAGGCCTATTTTGAAGAAAACTCCATATGAACCGTTTAAACGCAGAAAGCCTAGTGTTTCTAATTTCAAACCTTCTGGTTTTACTTGCTATGTGCATAATATTGGTAAAGATAATCTTGGCAAGTTTGATGACAGAAGTGATGAAGGTGTGTTTCTTCGTTATTCTCAATCTAGCTAGGCTTATAGAAATTTCAATAAGGGAACTAAGATTGCAGAGGAGAGTATTCATGTGTTTTTTGATGAAAGTACTGATGATTCTCTGAGTGAAAGTTTTGCTAATCTCAACTTCAATAAGTATCAGGAAGATGATGATTATGAGAAAGAGAAAATAAGAGAAACTAAGTTGCAAGATATGTCATAAGAATCTCAAGGCCTTGAACCTCCTGCTGAGCCAAAATCTCAAAGCCTTGAGACTGAGATTGACATAACATATGATGATCCATCTACTGTGTTATGATCTCAAAGCCATGAAGGACCATATACCTGGACACCAAGGAAGAAGTTCAAATACTTATCAGATCATCCTGCAGACAACATCAACTCATATCCAACTACTGGAGCTCAGACAAGAGGCCAGCTGAAGAATTTTATGTGCTTTTAGTACCTTTGTATCACTTATTTACCCTAAAAATGAAAAAGAAGCACTAGAGAATGCAGATTGGATCATTGCAATGCAGAATGAGCTAAATGAGTTTTAGAGGAACAAAGTATGGAATTTGGTTCCGAGAACAAAGACTCAATCAGTGATTGGAACCAGATGGGTGTTAAGAAACAAACTTATGAAAATGGCATGGTTGTGGGAAATAAATCAAGACTTGTGGAACAGGGATACAATCAAGAAGAAGGTATTCACTATGAGGAGACATTTGCTCATGTTGCCAGGTTAGAGGCTAAAAGTATACTTCTTGCATTTTCATCTCATAATAATATAAAGGTTTATCAAATGGATGTCAAATGTTCTTTTCTAAATGTTTTTTTACAAGAAGAAGTATATATTGCTCAACCACCTGGTTTTGACGATGAAAGTTTCCCGGATCATGTTTACAAATTAGACAAAGCTATTTTTGGCCTTAAGCAAGCTCCAAGAATTTTGTATGAAAAACTCTCAAATTTTTTACTTGATAATGGTTTTAAGAGAGTTCTTGTAGACAAAACTCCTTTCATTAAGAATCAAGAGAATGATATGTTAGTAGTACATATTTATGTTGATGATATACTATTTGGTGACATACTATTTGGTGCTACTAATGATGCTCTTTCAAAAGAGTTTTCTAGTCTAATGTGCAGGGAATTTGAGATAAGCTTAATGGGAGAATTAAATTTCTTTCTTGGACTTCATGTACATCAAATGAAAAAAAAAAATTTGTGCATGAAGAGAAATATACCAATTGTTGGATTGAATACTAAAAGCCATGCTTTTTGTATTGGATTATATGAATTTGATATTTATGAGAATGGTTTTGGGCAATGTTTTTGCATTAGATTATTATTGTGCATAGTTGTCTATTGTTCCACATAGTAGAAGATATGGTGTGTCGAGTCTTGCTTACACAAAGAAGATCTTATCTTCGGTTCTTGTGGAATGAAATTTGTGAGTTCACAATCAAGATGGAATTAGACAAACCATCGGAACGATTGTAGCACATTATTTTAGTAGGTCTGTCTTGGCTACATGAAACATTATAGTTCATACTACAGTTTCAACTCAATTTGCTAGTATACTTTGTGTATATTGAACAGGACCAAGTTGAGATCATTGTCTTTGTACTGACATAACAAGACAAACTATGTATCATGGTTATTATGATTACTTATGCTCTTAATCCTTAGATAGTCCATGTGCACATGTATTTAGTAGTTATTCCTTTGACAAGTCAAGTGAGTGAGATTCCTATGGAGTCAATATCCTCGATGAGTTGGGTGATACTACTGAGTCCATGGTGTATATTGATATTTCGAAGGAATCCATGTCCCGGTTATGGGATTGATGATATCCCCTTGATGAAGCTTATAAGTTTTGATTATGTGAAACCCTGCAGGTAGATTACTTGGTAATCTGGACATATCAAATAAGTTAAGTGGTAAGGATCAAGGAATTGGGAAGATTTCGATTAAATGAATTAGTCAGTAATTAATTTGATCGACGGATATCTGTAATCTTAACACGGGGAGATAATAAGTATTTAAAAATAGGAGCTCGAAATATTAGTTTTTGAGAATTTGGACAAGAGTGCAAAAACAATTATTAAGTGGTACTAACCGTTATTAACTTTATTCGGGCTAGGTTCGGGTGGATCCAGAATTCCTAATAAAGTTAGGAGCCTGATTAGTATTTTCTCCTCCAGGTCCCTCCCGTAGTCTATATAAGTTTCCTTAGTCTTCAGAATTCGGGGGCATCAGATACACACCGAAATCAAGGGTTTCGAGAGTGAGAGCAATTCGTCTGGAGGCCAAGAAGGGTTCTAGAAGCAGCAAGCCCACACATGCATACAGGTTGAACTTCAGGAATACGGGAGAAGATTCGGAGTGATTCGGATCTACATCAACTAGCTAGGACGCAGGTATGAACCCTAATTTCGCCTAGTAGGTTTATGGCGTTCTTGTTAATAAACGAACAAAATTTAAATCGGTATAGCAGACATGCAATCGAACTAGTCCTGGGATTCGCCTCCCCTTCACCAATGACTTCTTGAAAAAGTATAATATGTCTTAGTCCAATGAAATTAATACCCCCATGAGTTCATCACTATCCTTAGATAATGATTCAAATGGTAAGAGTGTAAATCATCACGAATGCAGAGGTATGATTGGTTCTCTTATGTATTTAACTGCTAGTAGAACTGATATTATGTTTATTGTATATATGTGTGCAAGGTTTCAAGCTAATCCTAAGGAAAGTAATTTGATTGTTGTTAAAACTATTTTTATATATTTGAATGGAACCAAAGACTTGGGGATTTGGTATCCAAGAAGAACTAATTTTTTGTTGTGTGGTTATTCACATGCAGACTTTGCAGGTTACAAATTGGATTGAAAGATAGGGTGTTGCCAATTTCTTGGTTCTTCATTGATTAGTTGGCACTCAAAGAAGCAAAACTATGTGGCCTTATCAACTGCAGAAGCTAAATACATTGCAGCTGGTGCTTGTTGCTCACAAGTATTATGGAGTGCTCAACAAATTGAGAGTTATTGGATATGTATTCAGGAATGTGCCTATCAACTGTGACATTACAAGTGCCATTTCAATCTCTAAGAATCCAGTACAGCATTCAAGAACAACGCACATAGATGTGAGACATCATTTCTTAAGATATCATGCTGAGAAAGGTGATGTATATCTTTCTTTTATTTCAAATACTTTGCAAATTTCTAATATTTTCACTAAACCATTTCCAGATGAAAGGTTTGCGTCTCTAAGGCTTGAATTGGGAATGCCAAACAAAGATGCATTGGTTTAGGGGGAGTATTGGATCTTGTACGTGCTTATGTGTTGAAATCTCAAAGCCTTTAGATCATACTTTCAAAACCTTGGAAGTATGCTTCAAAGCATTGAAGTTTGTGTGTAATTGCAGTATTCTTCAAGGCCTTGAGATTGTTCTTCAAATGCTTGATAAATTTGTGCAGATTCTGTTCAATAATTGGAACACCAAATATTGTGCATTATCTTCATAGATAATTTTAGAATATTCGATTTACTCGGAGATTTACTCAAAATACCATAAAATATCGTGAAATATCTTCTAAGAATCGTTTTTTTCGCATGCAGATCAAAAAGAGTCATTTTTAAACTATTTCTCTTTAACTTATAAGTTGAAATTCAAGGCTTATCTTCTCAACTCTCTTTCAATCTATCCGTCCTTATCTCTCTCTATCTCTTTATTCTCTCCATCTTCTCAAACCCCTAAACCTAAATAGAGCGCAAATCAGCAAGGCTTCAACAGAAGACAGGGTCTTCAACAATGAGGATGAAGAAGAGAGCTAACAAGAAAATTGAGGTCACCATATATAATTCTGGTTTAGAGAGGACATAGAGCATGCAAGAGGTATCTCTCCAGCCAAAAAGATCAAACTAGTGAAGGATGTGGAGACTTCAAGGGCAGAATCAGAAGAGGTTCAACAAATTCAAGAACAGAGGTAAGAGGTACGTGAAGCAAAGCAACAGGCGGATGATCAAGAGGGTCAATCTGAATCAAAGAAGAAGAAAGGGGGAGAAAATAAGAAGAAATATGAGAAAGACAAACAGAAGGATCAGACATAAGAAAAAAGGATCAGACGTCATGATTAAAAAGTCATGAGAACAAGTCTTCAGTAAATAAGAAAAGGATTTTTTCGAAGAATAAACTGAAGAAAGGACAAATTGCATTAGAAGGGTTAAACTTCCGGTTCAATAGTGTGATCAAAACCATAAGTTCAAAGGTTGATGAGATCATTGCTGAAGTTGTTGGAGAGGTAGAGGCTGAGAAAGCATAAGATCAAGTTGAAAAGCAAGAAGACTTAGATGGAGATGAAACAATTGTAGATGAACATGAGCAAGCTGGAGATAATAAATGAAAAGGAAAAAGGAGGAAAGAAGACTGCCTAGAAGGATGCTACTGAGTGTAGCCCAAAGCCATGAAACCCTTATGTCTCTTCTTTCTATGTAGTTCCTTCTTTTTCTTAAAATCATTGAAATTCAGTAAACTGTGTTTTTTTTTAAAAAAAAAAAAACGATGAGTATGATCCTACAGTCCATAAAATCTATTGGATGAAATTCAAAAAGGGGAAGAAAGATATATGTGTGTGGTTATGTGTAATAAGTTTCATATTTGTATGATTATTTTGATTTTTGTAGGATTATCTATGATCTATGACTATGACAGTTTATGTGGTTTATGATTTCTTACTTGTTGTTCTTTTTGCTATATGGTACTATACTTGCAGTTAAATTTTGTTCACTATTAGAAATTCTGTTTGTGCTGCTGGTTTTAAAACGCCGTTTATTAAACTCAAAACTGCCGTTTTCAAGTTTACGGCAGTTTTTGTGGCGTTTTTTTTTTTTTTTTTTTTTTTTCTTTTTTTTTTTTTTGACGCCAAGAAAGCCGTCGTGAAATTGTTAACGGCGGTTTATGCCGTAGATTAAATAGCCCATGGCGGATTTTGGAAACTGACGTAGTGTAAACGACATACGAAACAACCACCCTAATAGAATATTTTTAAATATTTTTGACATTCAATTTTCAGATCCATTTTAGCTCAAATATTTTAATTGGTTTCACAGTTTTTTTAATTGCGATTTTTTCTCAGGTCGTTACAACTAATGCATATTATCATTTCGAACAATTGTTTTTGTCATCCGAAATATTCATGGCTTGTTGAGATTTTTCTTTATTTCCACCCAATAATTGTGAAACTTGCAACTTTTGAACCCTGGAAGCCATTATCTGAAATCCAAAATAGAGGGAAACCGAAATAGAACATAATATGGAATCCAAAACAGAGAGAGACCAATATAGACCCAGGAAGTGAAATCCAAAACAGAGAGAGACCGAAATAGACCCAGCAAGCCATTGGAGCTCCAAGAGATGGGATAAGGAGATAGAGAGAGACAAGACAGAGATAGAACAGATCTGGACCGAAAGAGAGAAACAGAGAGGGAGTGGGAGACGTGGGGAGAGAATAGGGCGAGGGAGGGAGGGAGATTGAGAGAAGTTGCAGATGGGAGACAAAGAGGGAAAGATAGAGCGATTCATACCTGGCCGTGGAGGAGGCGGACCGTAGAGAGAGAGAATGTAGAGGAGGTAGACAAACGAGAGAAAGAAGCCTGCGATCTAAATGAGAGACAAAGCGACGGAGAAAGAGAGAGAGAGACAGAGACGTACGCACCAGATGAGAGAGAGAGAGAGATGTTGGAGGAGCGGCTGAGAAATGAGAGGAAGAGGTAATGGTTGGGAGTTACTATAAGGATGGGGTTTACATTTGGGCACTAGAGATTTAATCTGGTTGTTCTTAGGTCAAAGGCCCAGATTTAACATTGTAAATTTATCATTTCTTTATGTTGGACTACACGACTGATTAATAAAGATAAATACCGCCGTAGTTTTAGGTGGGTTTATGGAAAACTACCGTGCAATAAATGGCTCATACATGGCAAACCGCCGTAATTTTAGGGTGGTTTTCAAAATTCCGCGGTAATTTTAAGGCGGTTTTCAACATTCCGCCGTAACAAGTATTTAATTTACGTCAGTTTTTGTAAACCGCCGTAATTTGCGGCGCTTTTAGAAAAAAACTACGTTTATATCTTCGATAAATGGCAGTTTCAACTTCCTCCTTCTTGCAAACTGCCGTATCAAGACATATTTATAGTAGTGGTCATTAAGTTGCACGGCAAAGAGTACATAAGAATATTTGTTCTGTCTTTCGTCAAGGGGGAGATTGATAATTTAATTTCTCTGTCTTGATGTGAAGCATGAACTGTGGAAGTTTATTTGAAGATGATGAAAGACAGTGGTAAAATATGTTCAAGGCTCCAAGGCCTTGTAGGTCTATGTCTGCATTTTACTGATTTAGTATTGTTTAACAATCATGTTTATGCAGGCTTAGCATTGGATCAGTTGATTGTAAAATGTGTCTTTCAAATATTCTCGGACTATATATATGTGTTTCTAACACTCACAGGTTTCACAGCTTGAATGAATCAAGGATTAGAAAGTTATAAGCTTACAACTGTGAAGAATGTTACAGAGCTCCAAGGCCTTGAGATTTTCCTTGAGCTGCTGACAGTTTGTTATGAGCTCCAGTTTGCAATTCAAAGAGAGAGGAGACTGAGAAAGGACATATCATTGAGCAAGAAGAGTGTTTATTGTCGTGGAGATCATACAATCAACTCTTAAATCAATCAATATCTCAACACTGCTGAAGAAGGAGATCAATTATCCATAAATCTGAAGAACACATCCAAGCTTCACTGCTTACTTCTTTTCTTTGTTCTTCATACTTGTACTTAATTTGTGTTATCATTCTGATTAATTAAACCTCACAAACTTAGAAGTTTAGTTGTTCAAGTGAACAACAAGAGGTTCTTATTATTTCAACAGATTGTAGCTGTTACTAGATAGGTTGGGAACCACAAGCTATATAGGTGTAAGGCAGTTCACTTAGGCTTGAGATCTAGGGTTAAATAGGGGTGATTAATAAGAAGTATTTCCAAATCCTAGAGGGATCAGATCCCTCAGGTAGAGACTAAGTCCAATTGTGACTGAACTTTGTAAAATCCTTATGTTCTTTACTAGTTCTCAAAAAGATTTCTCTGTTATGAAAACTCCTACAAGGCCTTGAGATTCAACTTGTGGCTTAACTTAATTTGTCAAAATACTAAGTTTTAGAAAAAGTTTCAATACTCTATTCAACCCCCCCCCCCCTTCTAGAGTATTTGATCATGTGTTTATACTTACGTTACAAACTTTCAATTATAACCCCTTAAACTTTGAGCTTCATTAGAGAATCGAAAGATAGGCTAAGGTTCAAAATGCAACATGTGATCGTTCTTCACTCTTTCCAGAAAACAAGCAACTTTGAGAATGTTCAACTATTTCATAATACCTTTTCTGGAGAAGAAATTTTTATAGCAGGTTCACCTTTATGACTAGTATCTATGTATAAATCGGCCAAAAATAATTCAAATTCTATACAAGTATGAAAAAATTAATTCCAACCGTTGTACACATTTTCATAATGCTGAATTTATGAAAAAATACTCCAACATTCCCAATACTTCTCCTTTTGGAGTGTAAAGCATAACGTACTAAAAAAATTAAAATATAAATCATATAATATTCAAATCTCATAGTTCAATATCAAACACATCCAAACTCCTAAGTACACCAAAAATTAGATCACCCAAATCCAAAAAGGCTAAATTGTAGCAACCAAGCAAATTCACGTAAACGAAAGCGCGAATAATGTCTAGTGAATGTAAACTAATCTACTCTGAATAAATTTCTGTTACATTCCCACGCTACATCGGATTCTAGGTACGCGCCAAATTCATTCTTCATCGGTGTCATGCTTTATGATCTTTCATTATGGTACTTATAATCTAAGAAAATTGGTATTTCATTACTCCCAAGAATGAAGTAACGATACTTCCTCTCTATTCTAGCGAACATCCTCCTCCTAGATAAGGCTTTGCGTATGTAAAAACATGTGAACAATTGATACTTATTACGTGCATAATGGTGCTTTTGATATAATTCTTCCAATCTAGTTACTAAACGTTCACTAAAATCAAACTGAAGCTCAGGTTCTCTCCTCCTCGGCACAACGGGTTGCTCCACTGGACGATAGATACTTTTCCTCTCTGCGATCTTAGTTCGAACCATCTGCATAAGAGAAATATAGAGAAACAACATCAAGAAATAAGCTGTTGTAAACTGTAGATCCGCCAAGACTAAGTAACCATATTCCAACTCATAAAAGAAATGAAGAAACATTAAAAATTCTTTGATAGGGTATTGGCTATCAAAAATATACCCCCAATAAGTTCCCATGACATAAGCAATCCTTACTTAATTTCTAAAATGATAATTCTTAACAATCATAAAAAAAAACAAACAAAAACAAAAAAACAAAAAACAAATAAGGTCATAATGACCTAACAAACTATAGGATACGGTGCCCAAAATGCTTTTCGGATGACGGTAGGTGGGAAACTCCTATAGTCTACTCTAACTCTTTAGTCCACCACTTATTCAATATTCTCCATAGGTTCCTTCAAATACTTGAGAGCTAACATCAACGTACACTTTATGAATTCGGCGTTATCATCCATTTGCCTTGATGCAAATACTTATGATGTGGAAAGTACCATCCTCCTTGATGAACTAGGTCGTTTAATTGTCTCTTAATCGAAATTCAAGGTTCCACACTAGGTAAGGACTCGATAATGCAGTGACTCCGAACTAGACGATTGGAAAATACAAATCCCCCAACATAGGTAAAATCCCAATAATTATATCCCCCTAGGACTGCCTCGACGAATTCACTAATCGGCATCCCCTCCAAGAAATATGTTCCTGTTAGGTGGTGAAGCTGAAAATCTTCAACAGTCGTTTTCACTAAGTTGGCTGCCATATCTACATGAGGTAAATGATATCTTAGAAGTCAAATAGAAATTTACTCTAAGGCTGATTTTGAGTAAAATTTCAAAAGGCTGACTCTACATAATTACACACTTAGTAATCAACAATTTACACTGCCAAATTCGCAACGGCTTGCCAAATATTTATTAATTTGCTGTATCAATTTTAGTTACCCTACAGATTTTATATTCTGTTTAGACACCCAGGCTGTGATACTACCTGTAACACCCCCCCCCCCCTAATTCCAACCCTTGAGAATTCGAAGAGGTTCCACTACGCACTCGGGAACTACTCCCACAATGCAAGGATATCTAAAGGCAAACCTCTAACCAACCACTAATCAATAATTAATTGAAATACTTAACGTAAATTATTCAACATCCGATGAAAAAAATTGGGCATAAAACATTACAAAACTAAAGTTAACGTCTAATCATTTACGTGAATATTACTAAGAAAATGAGATGAATCATTTCTAGATGTTGCCTTCATCACTGAACCATGTGGTGTGAAAAGAAAACAAAGACACCAAAGTTTGATAATCAGCAAAAAATAATGAGTGAGGATTACAAAAGGATGCAAACTCGAATAATAAGTAAAATCATTATTTAAACAATATAGTACGATTATTTTAAATAAAACAAATCCATAAAATTCTCAAGTTAACAAACCACTTCTCTTACTTCATTTATACTTTCCAAAAACATCATTCAAAAATCTCTTATTATCCTTTCAGGAAAACAATTCATCCTTCAACAAAATATTATATTGTACTTTGTTAGACTTTGTTGCACGGAGATGAGTCGCCAACATCTCCACAAACTAGAATAGACCATAATTGTCGACACCCCCAAAGACTACTTATGGCCAGAGAGGTGAGTATTAGGAGCACTCGGCAATCATTAACGACCGAATATTATAAAAAAGTTCTGTGACCCAAAGCACGCACGACGATAAAGACCATTCGAGTGACCATATGACAAACTATACATATGTTTGTTATTGATCTCCGTACAAATCTTCCCACTTTATATTATTACGCATTAATAACCTTTCTATGTAATGGGTCATAAGAATATTTCAAGTAAAATTCAACTTCCAAATAAAGCGTGTAAAACATGAAACGCATTTGAGATGTTTATAATAAAACTCGTATAGACAGGGAATGAGATAAGATCCAACGCCTGGCATATCAACTCACCTTTAAACATAAGCGCAAGCAAATTACTTCCTAGTAATGCTCGACGTATCCTTCGTCAATGAAAATGTTCCCTACAAATTAATAATTCACTAATCAAAACACAATTCTACAATGAAGGGGCTTACAGTAGGTAGAAATACAGGATCAATACTCTAGAGGGGGGAAGGGTTGAATAGATTATGCAGACTTTTGCTAAACTTTGCAAGAATGGTGGTTTCAAAAGATTTGAAAAGAGATTCAAGGCCTTCAAATGAGTTTCAAGACCTTGAATAAAACAGTTATAGTAAAAACAACAATAAGTCTATTTCAAGGCCTTGAAATGAGTTTCAAACCCTTCAAATTAAACAGTTTGAATGCTGCAAGGGTTCTAAGTTTTTGAAAGAAAAGTAAATGTAAGAGACACAAGATATATAGAGTTCAGTAAACTTGGACCTACATCTCTTCTTCAGGGATCTTCTCCCTTTAGGATTTTCAACTCAATTCTCATTAATCAAAAGCTGAGCCCTAGATCTCCAACACAGAGAGATACCTTACTCTGTTACAGCTTGTGGTTCTCACTAACCTATCTAGTACCTGCTCTAGCTATCTGATTAAATAAGAATTCTCTGTTGTTCAACTTGAAGAATCCTTGAGAATGTAAACTGAAGTAGTATAAGAATGATATACAATCCAGTTCAGAAATGAAGAACACGTAGAGTAGAACTACAGTGAGGATGTAGTGTTCTTTAAATGCTTGGAATGGGTGAGAATGATTTGCTTCTTAATTTCTTGACAATCCTTGAATTTATTTTGAGTGTCTCTATCTTTTTTCCCGTTGTTTTCTCTTCTCAAGTGCTTCAAACTGAGCTCCTTATATACAGCTCATTTGATATGGAAATCTGCATGGTTTTCAGCAACAAACTTTCCTATTTTGTAGGAAACAACTTTGACTTCTCTAACAGTCTTCCCCAACGGATAGTTGCTCAGTATCTTTAGGGATGCTGATTTTACTTTGTCTTTCATCATAAAGTAATGATAGATCAAGCACAGGGGTTTAGGAGTTCTAACAGAATAAGAAACTCCCCCTAAGTTCATGCATACATACCATAGTCAGCTTCAAGGCTTTGAAAGCTGTTTCAAGGCCTTGAAATAGACTAGCTATTTTGAAGTATTTGAAAATGAATTTAACATAAAATCTCCCCCTTGATGAAAGACAAAACTACAATCTGTTTGATACTTTTTTCTACAAAAAATACTCATTAGCACATACAAACAATTATATAATACCAACACATAATGTCCAAAAGATCCAACTTATTAAACTGAAGTAAGAAAATAACAGCATAGTTTCAGATAATCCTACTGATCAAAACCAGGTCTCCTAAAAGAAATTTAAAAACCCAAAATTTCTCCCCATTTTGACTTTCATCTAAAAGGAATGAGAATATGTTGGATCAGTGTTTGGAAAGATCATAAAAAGTAAAGTTTTTAAAAGATAAAATTTTCAAGGCTTTGGAAGGGAGTTCAAGGCCTTGAAAGAGAGAAGAAAGAGTAGGTAAGAATTAAGGGGTAGGGTCTTCATATCCTTGCTTCTCTGCATCTTCTTCCTGATTGTCTTCCTCATCATTCTGTTCTTCTTCTTGTTGAGCCACATCATCAATGATTGTACTTATTGTCTTGATCACACTGTTGAACAAGAAGGTTAACCCCTCCAAAGCATTCCTTCCATGTTTCAGTTTGTTCTTGACAAAGGTTCTTTTCTTTGTCAAAGAGGAACTTTTCTTCTGACTCTTTCTTTCAGATTCCATGCTAGATTCTGACTCAGCTTCTTGAAGGTTCTTCTTACCATCTCTTTTTGAAACTTAATAGAACTAATTGGTACTTGAGGTTGCATCTGAGTCAGAGTCTTGAACATAGATCTTCTCTTTTCCTTTTCCCTGATAAGCTATTTCATCTTTCTTCTTTTTCTTTTGTGGCTTACAATCTTAATACACTTATGTTTTTCTGGTGCAGACTCTACTGCCTTCTTCTTCTTCTTCTTGCTGGACACTGGGGTCTCATATTTCCTAGCCTTCTTCCTGGGAGGAAGAAGAGCTATGTCTTCTTCAGTAGAGGTTTTTGAACTGGAATCCCCACTAATTGTCTGAACCTCTTCCACAATGGTCATTCTTTTCTTCTCTGTTGGTGCCTTTGAACCACCAGCCATGTAGATTATGTCAGAGGGTCTTCTGGTGCTAATTAGGGTTTGGAGAAAAATAGAGAGAAGTAGGATAGATACGAAGGAGAGAAAGAAAGAAGGAGATGAATAGAAGAGATTTTTAGTTTGAATTGGAAACTAAATATTTTCTCTGATCTTTGTAGATCTGATAAATCAAAAAGATTTAAAATTGTGTGTGGCAATGGAAATAAAAGATATAATACTATTTTTTCTTAAACGGGGTTTTTCGAAATTGAGGAACAAGATTGAGCAATTATCGACAAAGATAACACCCAACATTGAAAGATCCAGAATTATTAACTAATTGACATGCAGTCTTTTTTTCAAGGCTTTGGAAATGGTCTGAATGCCTTGAAAAGATGTATCAAGTAATGCACATATACTCAAAGCTTTGAAAGGATTTTGAAGGATTTGAAAATCAATTCAAACCTTTGAAACACATAATACTTACGTGATTCTCCCCCTAAACCAAATCTTCCTTATTTAACATGCCTAATTCCAATCCTAAGGCTGAGAATCTTTCATCTGGCAATGGCTTAGTGAAGATATCTGCAAATTGCAAGTTAGTAGAAACAAATACAAGAAAAATATCATCTTTTTCTGCATGAAATTTGATGAAATGATGTCTAACATTAATGTGTTTGGTCTTGAATGATGAACTAGATTCTTTGTAATTGATATTAAATTTGTGTTATCACACTTGATAGGTATATCTCTCAAATCAAATCCAAAATCTCTAATTTGTTGTGCTATCCATAACACTTGTGAAAAACAAGCTCCAACTGTTATGTATTCAGCTTCAGTTGTTGATAGTGCAACTGACTTTTGCTTCTTTGAATTCCAGCTTATTAAAGATGATCCAAAAAATTGGCAGCATCCTGATGTACTATTTCTAACAAATTTCAATCCTGCAAAATCAGCATCTGAATAGCCACACAAAGAGAAGTTAAAATGTTTAGGATACCAAAAGTCCTATGTCTTCGGTACCTTTGAGATATCTAAAAGTTCTATTAACTGCATTCAAGTGTGATTCTTTAGGATCATCTTGAAATCTAGCACACATGCAAATCCTGAACATGATATCTGGTCTACTAGCTGTGAGGTAGAGTAATGATCCAATCATACCTCTATACTCTTTCACATTCGCACTCTTACCAGATTCATCCTTGTCTAAAGACAATGTAGAACTCATGGCAGTCTTAATATTTTGGACTGAGACGTATTATACTTGCTTAGCAATTCCTTTGTACACTTGCGTTGATGTAGGAATATGCCTTTCTTCATCTGCTGAATATGAAGTCCAAGGAAGAAGTTCAATTCACCCATCAAGCTCATTTCAAATTGCCTACTCATAAGACTTGAGAATTCCTTGCACAGAAGATCATTAGTAGCTCCAAACAGAATATCATCAACATAAATTTGATATACAATCATATCTTTCTCATGAGTCTTTATGAAAAGGGTCTTGTCTACTAATCCTCTTTTGAAATCATTTTCAAGAAGAAATTGTAACAATCTTTCTTACCAAGCTCTTGGAGCTTGTTTCAAACCATAAAGAACTTTATCAAGTTTGTAAACATGATTTGGAAACTTGTCATTTTCAAAACCTGGAGGTTGAGCAACATAAACTTCTTCTTGCAGATAGTCATTTAAAAAAGCACACTTCACATCCATTTGAAATAGTTTCATGTGTTTGTGAGATGCAAATGCAAGTATAATTCTCATTGCTTCTAACCTGGCAACATGAGAAATTTTTTCTTGATAGTCAATACCCTCTTCTTGATTGTATCCTTGAGCTACCAATCTAGCTTTGTTCCTGATTACTTTTCCATTATTTTGCAAATGACAGACTGATTTCTTGGTGGAGGAACTAGATTCAGACCTTTTTCCTTTCAAACTCACAAAGTTTTACTTTTCTTTGCTATAATCCAGTATGCTTCTTGTAATGATTCCTTCATATTTTTAGGCTCTACAAGAGAATAAAAGCATTAAAAGCACACATATTTTTCAACTGTGATCTGGTTTGTATACCAGTGGTTGGATAAGAAATAATGTTATCAGCAGGATGAGATGAGAGATATTTGAATATCTTTCCTGGTGTCCATGGTTAAGGCTCTCCAGTTATCTTTTCAAGTCTCTGAGAACATGAAGTAGTAGCTTGTTCTCCTGTTTTCTCTGGAGATTCTGTTTCAAGGCTTTGAACCTTAGTTTCAAAGCCTTGAAAATGTCTGTCTTGTTCCGGTGACATTTCCTTGGATCCTATTGAGGATTCTTCTTCAGTATCTGAATACTGCTTGTTCAGATTAACATCTGCAAAACCATCACTCAAAGAACCATCATAGCTTTCCTAAAAAGTAACATGAATGCTTTCTTCAACAAGCTTTGTTCTCTTATTATAAACTCTATAGGCTTTTCTAGACTGTGAATAGCCAAGAAAAATACCTTCATCACTTCTTGCATCAAACTTACCATGATTGTCCTTACCATTATTGTAGATAAAACAAGTACAGCCAAATGGTTTGAAGTAAGAAATGTTTGGATATCTTCCTTTGAACAGCTCATAGGGAGTCTTATTCATGATAGGTCTGCTCAAAAACCTGTTAAGAATATTGTTTGCTGTATTCACAGCTTTCTGCCCAATAGTACGTTGGTAACTTGTTTTCCAGAAGCATTGTTCTTGACATGTCTTCAAGATTCATGTTCTTTCTTTCAACTACTCCATTTTGTTGAGGAGTTATAGGAGCCGAAAAGTTGTGAGAGATGCCATGGTTAGAACACATTATATCAAACTCAAGTTTATAAAACTCTCTACCATGATCACTTATTCTAGAAGCAATAGGTAGGTCTTTCAATTATTGAAGTTCTCTACAAAGTTTTGAAAATTCAGTGAGAACTTCATATTTTTCTTTAAGAAACATAACCCAAGTATATCTAGAGAAATCATCAACAATAATAAGCATGTACTTCTTACACTTTGGATTTGGAGTTATAATAGGACCACAGAGATCCACATGTAATAATTCAATGGCTCTAGTAGTACTGACAAAGTTCTTTGGCTTGAATGAGCTTCTAGTTTGCTTTCCTTGTGCACATGCCTTGCATACTTCTTCATCTTTGAAATTGATGGAGGGTAAGCCTCTTAATAAGTTCTTGGAAACTTACTTGTTCAAGGTATGCAAGCTAATGTGTCCCAACTTTCTATGCCAAAGCTTTGAATATTCTTTCAAGGCCTTGAGACACTTCAAGTTTAACCTGCAACTTTGTTAGTTTGAAAAGTATAAACATTGTTTGATCTAGAGGCTGTGAGGATGCAATTTCCCAGATTTCTCATTCTGCACCACACATTTCTCTTTATCAAAGATAACCTTGTTCCCATTGTCACAAAGTTGAGATAAACTAAGCAGATTAAATTTCAAGCCATCAACTAGATATACATCAGAAATAGAATTTTCAGAATTTGTACCAACTTTACCAATACAATGAATGTTGCATTTGCCTTTGTCATCAAGTGATTGCTCTTTAAGTTCAGAGAATAGAGATCTCTTTCCACTCATGTTTCTTGATCAACCACTGTCCAGGAACCATTTTTTCTCTTTGATCTTGGTGACACCTGGCAAACACCATTCACTGCCTTACCCAACTGTTAGACCAAGTACTGAATTTAGATTCATATTCAGGGTCAACCATGTTAGGTGGTCTAACCCCTATAGGAAACCAAAACTTGTCCTTTGAGTTTGAAGGGAAAAGTGTTCCTCATTATGTGAGGGTCTCTTCTTCTAAAAGGACAATTCATCTTAACATGACCAATCTTATTGCAGTAATGGCACTTGGGAGATGTTTTGCTTCCAGCTTTCACAAATCTTGTACTATTCTTCTTTGGAAAATTTGGATTGTATCCAATACCAGTTTTGTGAGCAGAATTTAAGCTACCTCCAGGAATCAAGTTCAAATTGTGTTCTGAGCCTGCAAGTTTAGTTTTGATCAACTCAGATTTTTGAATTTTCTCAGTCAGACTAGTCTTTTGTTTTTCCAATTCATCAACTTGATGCCTTAGATTAACAATGTTGTCACTCAAAAGAGAGTTCTCAGTGACTACTTCCATAACTTGTGTTTTCAAGGCTTTGAAACTGGATTTCAAGGCCTTGAAATCACTGTCAGTTTTCTTCTGAGAGATTTCAACATTCTGATTTAGACAAACAAGATGTAAATTTTCTTTTGCTTGGTGATGAACTTTTTCTTTCAAAACTCTGATTTCTTTCAGATAGTCATCTTCATTTAAAAGAATTTTTCTAAGATAGGGCTTCTGTTGGTTTTGAAATTTAGCATTTTAGCATTACCTCAACGTTGTTTTCAGACATTCATCATGCCTGGCCATAAAGCATAGGTTTGGCATGTTTTCTTCTGATTCAAAGTCACTTGAGGTGTCAGAATCACTCCACGAAGCTATCATAGCTTTATTTCTTCTATCATAATCTTTCTTCTTAAAGTTCTTGCTTTTCTTGTGTGGACAGTCTCTGATCAAGTGTCCTGCATCAGCACAATCAAAGCAATTCATGACTTTAGTCTTATTACCTTGAGAAGAAGATTTACTTTTGTGGTCTTTGCTACTGGAGGATCTATGTCTTTCTCTGTTGAATTCCTTGTTTCTAAAGCTTTTCCCCATTTTAAGAATTCTGTTCAAGCCTTTGGAAATCAAAGCAATTGGATCTTTAACATCATCCTCAATTTAAAAGCTCTGAGATGTCTCATTCTTCTTAGCCTTGAGAGCCAAGTTCTTGACACCTTCTGGTAGTTCTCCATCAACTTCATTAATGGATATTTTATGTGTAAGGATCTTCCCCTGTAGGTCATCAAGTTGGAGTGTTGAGAGATCTTGAGCTTCCTTAATAGCAGTAGTCTTTGGTTCTCCTTTTGCCTTTGGAAGACTTCTTAGAATCTTACTCACCTTTTCTTCATTGGTAATATGCTTTCCAATGAATCAAGGTTATTGACAATGTCAGTGAATCTTTAGAACATGTCTCTGATTGACTCATCTCCATTCATCTTGAATAGCTCATATTGCCTGAGATATATGTTTATCTTAGTTTGCTTGACTTGGCTGGTTCATTCAAATGTCTCCAGAAGCTTATCCCATATCTCCTTGGCAGTATCGCAACTTGAGATCCTGTTATATACATCTGCACTCAAAGCACAATATAATACATTCATAGCTTTATAATTTTTGAAAATTGCTCTAACTCAGATGAAGAAAGAGAGTCTTCTGATTTGGGAGTTCTAATCACATCTTTCTCTTTATAGAAAGTGTGAGGACCATTTTGGATGATAGTCCAGAGTTCCATATCTTGATCAATAATGAAAATTTTCATCAAATCTTCCAGTGGAAAAAATTGTCTCCATAGAAGAGAGGAGGTCTGTTAGCAGCACTTCTCTATGAGAAACCACCATCACCGATAGTACTCATAATGACAAGATGGTTAAATCTATGCAGTGATACAAGCTCTAATACCAATTGAAGTGGTTTACATTAGGTAGAAATACACGATCAATACTCTAGAAGGGGGGTGAATAGAGTGTGCAAACTTTTGCTAAACTATCCAAGAATAGTGGTTTCAAAAGATTGCAAAGAGATTCAAGGCATTGAAATGAGTTTCAAGCAATTGGAATAAAACAGTTAGAGTAAATTGAAGAATAAGACTATTTCAGGGCCTTCAAACGAGTTCAAACCCTTGAAATTAAACTTTTTTGAATACTGCAAGAGTTCTAAGTTTGTGACAGAAAAGTAAATCCAAGAGACCCAAGATATGTAGAGTTCAGTCCACTTGGACATACGTCTCTACCTTATGGATATTCTCCCTGTAGAAGTTTCAACTCAATTCTTATTAATCAACAGCTAAGCCCTACATCTCAAGCACACAGAGATACCCTAGTCTGTTACAGCTCGTGGTTCTCACTAACCTATCTAGTACCTGCTCTAGCTATCTGTTTAACTAAGAATCTCTATTTTTCACCTTAATCAATCCTTGTGAATGTAAAAAGAAGTAGTATAAGAATGCCAACAAATAGAGTTCAGAAATGAAGAACACAGAGAGGGGAAATGCAGTGAGAATACAATGTTGTTTAAATGCTTGGATTGGGAGAGAACGACCTGCTTCTTAGTTGTTTGACAATCCTTTAATGTATTTTGAGTGTATCTAGCTTTTTGTCGTTTTGTTCTCTTCTCAAATGCTACAAACCGAGCTCCTTATATACAACTCATTTGATCTGCAAATCTTCAAGATTTTCAGCAACAAACTTTCCTATTTTGTAGGCAACAACTTTAACTTCTCTAACAGTCTTCTCCAACGGATAGTTGACCAGTATCTTCAGGGATACTGATCTGATATTGATCATAATCATGTTGAGAAGCTGTTACCATTATTAGATTGATTACATAATCAAATCATATAATAATTTCCTTCCCTGCAAAACTCAGGTTTAGGAAATAAATCTTGTAAAATAGGTAATGATCTTTCCCTGTAAAATTGAGTTAAAACGATGGATTAGATAGTTTTAAACATGTTAAAATACTTTGTATTTCATCATCAAGTAATGATAGATCAAGCATAGGGGTTTAGGAGTTCAAACAGAATCAGAAACTCCCCCTAAGTTCATGCATACATAGCATAGTCAGTTTCAAGGCTTTGAAAGCTGTTTGAAGGCCTTGAAATATACTAGCTATTTCTTGTCTTTGAAACTGAATTGAACATACATACAAATATATTAACACTGCTTACTGAACGAGATAATGACCCTATAAGGTTTGGCTTTAAGTCTCTAGATTACCCATAATTCATGCTCCAAAATATAGCCTAAAACCATGCTCCAAAATCCAACTAAATATGGACATAACCTAACATAACTTCACTAATTTATATCATGAACTTCCCAAATATATATCATGCTAAAATTAGTTTCATTAGATTCAAAAAATTCAGGCAAAAAAGATATGCGCTCTTTAAACTCACTAGTCACAGAATCGGCCAATAACACTTTGTACTCGCTACACATACCAAAATTCAGCTTTTATACATAATACAACACCTAAAACATCTAGCTAATGATCCCTTCTTCAGTATAACTTCAAAGTACATAAATTACCCACTCTAAAAAAAGTTATTACCCACTTATTAAGATTACCAACACCAAAACAATTCATTAAATATACCCTATATGACTAGGGTTTTACCCATAACCTTTGAACACGATGAGTATTAACAGTTTTCTATTAATCAGATGACTCCATATATGATGATACGGAGAATATGAATTTAAAAAGTGAATATCAAAAATTGAGATAGGGTAACAATCCGTTAATCATGATCATCGTAGAGAGCCAGAGATATTGAGAGTTATATTTACATCAAGATCAAGTGAACAAGAGATAAATAACTCACAAAAACAAAGAGAAAGAGAGAGTGAGAAAGCCGCCTTCGGCGGACCAAGACAGCACGAGAGAGTGAGAGAGAGTAGGGCACAGGTAGGAGAAGAAAAAGTGAAGAAAGAAATAACAATAAAAGAAAAAGGAAAAAAAATAGGAGTAGGAAAAGGTCTATAGGTTTTTTTGAAAAATTCCATTGGAAAATAAACTAATTCAATTTATTCCAAACTAAGTTTATAAAAATCTTTAAAAGTCCCTAACTTCTAATGAATTTCTTATAACTCCCCCAAAGATCTAAAAGACTATTTTAACCCTATAGTTAAAAATACGGTATTTCTAAAGCTGCCATAGTCATTTTGGGGTGAAGTAATTTGTACTGCATGTTAAGTGATTAACACGTCTCCATCTGCTCCTCTGGGTTTTGAGATTCAAAATAAAGTATGGCACGGAAAAGAAGTTTCATACTCTCATCTGATGGTGCCTGGCTGCAAGGCGTTCACGCATATACCTAACGAGAAATGACTAAATCTTGATGACAAGGCCAATCCTTGTGTATTTCAGAGCTATGAAGATGCAAGATTTAACTAGAAGGTATGGTGTCCTAGGAATAAGAAGCTACTAAAAATTAGGGATGTCTTTTTCTATTAGAACCAGACTATTAAAGATATCGATATGTCACCCAACTTGAAATAAGTTGTCGCTTCCGACCTCTGTCTAGATACCTCCCCTAGTTCTATGGGTGAAGAAGCGATTCTCAGAGAAGATCGAGAGATAGAGACTCCAGATATCGAAGACGATGATGATGATGATTCTGATAAAGGGGGTTTTTCCACAGGTTAAATTCTTGTGTCCTACATCTTCTACTTTTTCGCACTTGTTCATGTAGGGTTTTGATAATGGATACGCGCGGAATAAAAAATAATTTATCCATTCAATACCCTCCAAGGATCACAGGAAGGGAATTCATAACGATTGTAAACGATAGTAAAGGATTCATAGGAAGTACCTTGTGGGTCTCCTGTGATGACTTCAAACACAAATATTGTTGTGTCTCTACGGTTGATCCACTCCTAGGACTGAGATCTATATCCTCCAACTCCTTGTGCTAGCTAGGAATGGTATCGGAGGAAGAACAAATCACGTAACGGATACCAAGAGGAGGATTCGGCCTCCTCTCTTGGCCGACGGGGAAGGGGGGGGGGAAGGCAAGGGGCTTCGGCCTCTTGTTTATCTTGCTCTCTCCTTGATTATCTCCTACACAAGTAATGTAATGAGCATTAGTATGTAGGACGGAATCTAGGAGCATCCTTTTTATAGTCTAAGTTCCTTGTTACTACATAAAGGCCGTATCTTAATCCTACTCAAGTTCGGATTAGTCCAACTTGCATATTATTCCTACAAAGTTAGCAAGTTGTTGCGATTTGATCCTTCTAACTAATCAATCTTGTTAATTAATTCCCAAGTCTAGCTCAATCCTATATGGCGTGTGACCCCATAGGTTTATATTTAGTTAGTTGTAACTATTTACTAATATGGAGTGGCCTCTAGGAAGACATCCATTCTAGCCAACCAATAGGAATAGTCATCATGACAAACCTTTGTGCATGTATTGTCTCATCCCTTTGTCTTAATATCTGGATTGGACACGAGACATAAAATTCACACTCGTATATCCAATTCATAGTTCCTCGATCCTTGGAATAGCCTTATTCGAGCGAATAACATCAATATACTATATTGATTTATTTGAGTCTGGCCAAACATTCTATAAGCACTATCCCTCAAGTGGCCTAGGATATTTGCTCCCATTATGTTGGAGGGAAAAATTCTATCTACATCACTACGATATCTAAGATTGCTTCCTATTGTGTCCGATACGGGCCTTTATAACTAACCAATCATGGTGTAGCGTTTGACGCTACCAAAAGACAATATTCCACAACTAGAAGATCTAGTGACTTCAAGTCTAAGGATGACAATACTGATTCACCACGAGAAGCACTTGTGACTTTACATAACTTGTATGTTCCCTTCTCGGAGATGGGTCTAACCAGTATGCCATTACCCCTAATGCATACCCATGTATTGGATCGTTATATCTTCATATCAGTCCAAACGTATACTAGTCTATAGATGATGGTCCCATTAATCATTATAATGGTCTAGGGATATTTAAAAGTATAACACTTATATTCTTAGGATTTCATATATGTTAACATATATCCATATTAATAACATAATGAATCGTAAATCCATATATTTTTCACAATAAATTGATTGCCTCTAGGGAACAATTCCAACAGTTTCTTCATGGAGTGATTCTGATTCATTAAGTGATTTAGACTCAGATGAAAAGGCCAATCTTTTTTTGATGGCTGAGCATGAAGAATGAAATGGCTCAGACTAACATATTGACGATATTGTAAATAATTTACTTCTTGCCCTTCTAATGTCTTACTAGAAATCCTCAAAAGCATATTTCTAAATGAGGAAAGCTATAGAAATGAGATTGAATCTTTGATGGTGAATGTTCATAAGAAGGAAAGGAAAATTTAGAGTTTGTTTTTCTCAACAAACCTCTTAAAGTATATCTATGAACCCTAGAGTAGAAAATTTGCATATTCATGTGCCTCCATCTCTTGGTCCATCCTTCATAGCCTTGTCGAATGCTCCATTCTCCACGTTGTGGCTTATTTAATTCTTTGGGCTTCTTTTCTTCAATCTTGGCTATCATCTATTTTATCTAGTACTAGCTAACATTTATACTAATAAAATAAATCTCACAAGTTAAGAAAAAAATACCGGCTCGTAGGCCGTAAACCCTAATTAATTATTACATCAAATTGATCAGCTCGCAAGACATAAAAAAACCACAAAAATTAAACATTCACAACAAACCACATCTAAGGTCATATCCAGTCACCATACGAATTGCACATAAACAGTTAAAACCAATTTTTAACGTGCTTAGTCAATTTTAGTTGATTTTAGGATTATAAGGGTCAAAACGGTCGAAGAGGCCCACCAATGCTTGGCCGAACCCCTTACTGGATCTCCCAATGCCCTTGGGCCCGCCAGCCCCTAGCCCAAACGGCTAGGCCGTGCGCTAGAGCTTCCCCGGGCCCTTGTCTGATCTCATATTGGGTGGCAAGGAAGGAGGGGCGGTCCCCTAGGGGGCCGAACCTCTTTAGGAGTTGTTTCCAACTCCATGCTTTCTTTCCCAAGTTTGGTATTTTCCTAATTGTAAAAACTCCTTTTTCCAATTAGATGCCTAAGAACCCTAGATCTAAGATCCTAAAATTTCTCAAACTCACTAATTCCTACATCCCATACAAGAATTAGATCTTGTTTGATTGAATCACATTCAACATGCATCTAATATGCTTAATATTGTCTTTTTAACGCAATAATCACCACCTAAAGGTGATAAACAACAAAAACAAAACACATAGACCACGTTCTACTCTACGACATGTGGCTCTGATACCATTGTAGGGTTTTGATCATTGATAAGCAGCGGAATAATAATTTATCCGATCAAGACCCTCCAAGGACCACATGAAGAGAATTCTTGCTATGGTATAGGATTCGTGTTGTGTACCTTGTTGGTCTCCATTGATGACTTCTAACGCAAAAAGTATCACGCCTCTACAGTTTATCCACTCCTAGGATTGAGATCTATATCTTCCAATCTCCTTTTTCTATCTAGGAAGAATGGAAGAGAAAGAATAAATCACGCAACGGAGGACCAAAGAGAGGGGCGGCATCTCTTTGTGTGGCAGACGGTAGAGGGGGCGGCAAGGGGCGGACGGGCTCCTTTGCTTGCTCTCAGTCCTTCCTTCTCTCCTACTCAACTTATGTTATGAGCATTAGTATTGGGAAGAAAGCTACAAGCATCCTTTATATAGTCAAAAAATTCCTTGTAACTACATGAAGGCCATATCCTAATCCTACTCAAGTTTGGATTAGTCCAACTTGCATATTAGTCCTACTAAGTTAGAAAGTTGTTGTAATTTGATCCATCTAATTAACTTATCATATTACTTCCCAAGTCTAGTTCAATCCTATATGGCGTGTGACCCCATAGTTTTCTATTTAGTTGGTAGTAACTATTTACTAACATGGAGCGGCCTCTAGCAAGACATTCATTCTAGCCAACCAATAGAAATAGTCATCATGAAAAACCTTTGTGCAAGTATTGTCTCATCCCTTTGTCTTAATATCCGGATTGAACACGAGACATAAAATTCACACTCGTATATCCAATTCATAGTTCCTCGATCCTGGGAATAGCCTTATTCGATCAAATAACATCAATATCTTATATTGATTTATTTAAGTCTGGCCAGACATTCTATAAGCACTATCCCTCGAGTGGCCTAGGATAATTTCTCCCGTTATGTGGGAGGGACAAATTCTATCTACATCACTACGATATCTAAGCTTGCTTCCTATTGTGTCTGATACGCGCCTTTATTAGTACTCAGTCATGGTGTAGCATTTGACGCTACCAAAACACAATATTCCACAACTAGAAGATCTTGTGACTTCAAGTCTAATGATGACAATACTGTTTTCACCACGAGAAGCACTTATGACTTTACATAACTTGTATGTACCCTTCTCGGAGATGGGCCTATACAATATGCTATTACCCCTAATGCATACCCATGTGTTGGATCGTTATATCTTCATATCAATCCAAACCTATACTAGTCTATAGATGATTGTCCCGTTAATCATTATAATGGACTAGGGATATTTAATAATATCACACTTATATTATTAGGATTTCATTCATGTTAACATATCTCCATATTTATAACATAATGAATCGTAAATTCATATATTTTTCACAATAAATTGATTGTCTCTAGGGAACAATTCCAACAGTTTCTTCATGGAGTGATTATGTTTCATTAAGAGATTCAGAATTAAATGAAGAAAAGGCCAATCTTTTTCTGAAGGAAATGGCTCAGACAAACATATTGACGATATGGTAAAAAAGTTTACTTTCTAGCCCTTTTGATGTATTACTAGAAATCCTCAAAAGCATATTTCTAAATGAGGACTGTTATAAAAATGAGATTGAATCTTTGGTTGTTAATGTTCATAAGCAGGAAAAGGAAAATTTTGAGTTTGTTATCTCAGTCAAAAACTGACAGTGACTTAAAAGCTTTGGATAGCAGGTTCAAAGCCTTGAAGGCACATGTCAAGGAAGTTGTAAATGAAAATACTCTTTTAAGTGATAATTTTGTTGATCTCATGTTTTAGAACAACAAAACACTTCATTCACTGAGAAACTTCAAAAATCAAGAAATTATTTATTAAGAGTTGCACGCTCAGAGCATAACCTCAATCTCATGCTTGGAGGAAGTCTGCATTCTGTACACAAAAGTGGAATTAGTTACAATCCAAATTTTCCATAGAAAAACCAAACCACCTTTGGGAAAGCAGGAAACAGACATTCTCCCAAATGTTTCTACTTTAGAAAACTTGGTCATGTGAAGCTAACATTCCCCTTTAGAAGGACAGAACCTCACATAATGAGGATTACATCTCCTCACCAGCTTAAGGGACAAGTGAAGCAGGGGTTCGTAAAGGAATCAAACCACCTAACTGTTGGAATAGAGCCCTGAAGGAAATATTATTTAGTATAAACATTATATTTGGCTAGAATATTTATTCTATTATTTATGGAGATATTTTACTGAATTCCTTAGATTAAAATCTGTTCTTTATCTTAAATATCCCTACACTACTAGAAATCTTAGCAAATACCACATTTTATTTGTAGCATTTGAACAAATGCGGTAATTGATACCCTAAATCAGCATTAGTATTAATGTTGCAAACTAAATGATGTAAGTTTGCAACATTAATCCAATAATGCTGCAATATTTGGGTAAACAGCATATAAATTGCAGCATTAATCCAATAATGCTGCAATGTTCATACAAATTGCAGCATTAATCACATTAATGCTGCTTTTTCACAAATATAATGTTTTACTTTGCTGCATTAACAAACTAACGCTACAATAAAAAATAAGTTAAAAAAATATACATTTGCAGCATTAATCACATTAATGCTGTTTTTTACAAAAAATTGCTTAGTATTACAGCATTAATCACATTAATGCTGCTATCACAAATAATTTTGGGCGCACATTCAAATTTTCACAAAATATTTGGGGGGGAATTGAAAATATCAAAAAAGGAGCCACCAAAACAAAACCCTACCCAACAATAACACACCTTATCTTCACCCCAACCCTACAATCTCTTTCTCTCACTTCACATTCTAACCCTCTCTTCTTCACCCCCAACCACTACCACCATCACCATCACCACAACCCATCCTCAACACCGGTCAACGTCCACCACCATCCACACCCACTCAGCCTCTCTCACACCCAAACCACCTCGATCCAGGCCCTCTCCAACGCAGACAAACGGGAGGTGACGGCGGTTGCCCTCTCTATCCCTCTCAATTCCAGATCGGGAGAGGGAGAGAGAGAAATGGAGAAGATGGCGATTCTGGTGGTGTGGCAGCTACTGTCGAGCAGAACGAGGAGGAGAGGCGACCCAGTCGACCTGTTAAAGTGGCGGAGAGGCGGTATTTGATCTCCTTCTTCCTCTTCTTCTTCTTCTACTTTTTTTTCGCTACTCTCTCTTTACCGGAGATAGGCCTGTGATTTCTCCATCTTCTTATTGTTCATCGACAGATCTACTTCTTTACCGCAGATAGGCCTGTGAATTCGGCTGTGGTGGTGATTTCGGCGGCAGCGATTGAAGAGAGAGCGGCGGTGATGGCTCTGAGCAAGAATCGGTCGACGACGGTGATGGCGGCGGGGACGGTGAACGGCAGTGATTTCGACGGCGAGTCTCTCTCTCCCTTTGCGTTCCAGATCTGGTGAGTGTTCCCTTTCTCTCCCTCTCTCCGTCCTTATCTCTCTCTCTCTATCTCCCTCTGGGTTCTGTTGCACTGGCGACCGTAACAGCAGCGGTAACGGGGCGGTTGAAGATTTGGGGGTGGTTGAAGATTTGGGGGCGGAAAACTGAAAACCAGAACCACTCCAAACCCAGAACCTCCCTCGCTCTTCAATCGCCCCGTTACCCAGAACCGTCTGTTTCTATATTTGTTTGATTTATGTGAAATTTTGTTCAGCTTTTTCATATTTTTGATGTGTTAAATTGATTTTTGCAGTTCAATACACAGGGACTTTGCTTGATGGTACCAAATTCGATTCTAGCCGTGACAGGGGCGATCCTTTCAAGTTCACTCTTCAATTACTTGGATTTCGTTTTGTGTAGCTGTGTTCGCCAGTTGAAGGGTGGTCTTGTGTGGATACGTTCGCCGGTTTTGTGTAATTGTGTTGTTTTTCTTCTTCCCCTTGTAATTTTTCCCAGAATTTGTTAATTTTAGAGAGATTTCTGGAAGTTGTTGTGTTGTAAATCAAATTTGTAATTTCTTCGTTAAACTTTTGTAATCCGAATCCTGTAATTTCATGGAAATTTATGTTCTGGCTGTTATTGTTATTGTAATTGTTTATGTTTAGCTTTGTTCTTGTTATTATAATTATTTATGTTTATATTTTTTTTATTGTCATTGTTTAGATCTGTTCTTGTTTTTGTTGTGACAAATTGGTAAATAGAAGAATTCTTTCAAAAAGAAAGTAAATAGAAGAAAGAAGATAAACAAACGAAGTATGTGAAATGCAACATTAAGCTCTAATAATGCTGCAATCTGATTCAAAAATGCAGCATTAAGCTCAAATAATGTTGCAAATTTTATTTAAAAATGCAGCATTAATGTCCAATAATGCTGCAATTTGATTCCAGATGCAGCATTAGTGTGTTAATGCTGCAAAGTGTGAGTAGAAATGTGCAGCATTAGTTAATGCTGCAAGTAGTGCTGTTTTTTCTAGCAGCATTAGCTTAATGCTGCAATGCAAAAAACAACACTGTCTAATACAGCATTAGCATTAATGCTGCAGTTAATGCTGTTTTTGCAAAATAAAGCATTAAGTTTAGCAAAAACCGCATTAATTTAATGACGCATTTGCTAATATTTCTAGTAGTGCTAGTCCATTATATTGATTAAGAGGACGATCAAATATACACTAATATGGGGTTGGATTGATATGAAGATATCACGATCCAACACATGGGTGTGCATTAGGGGTGATGGCATACTGGATTGACCCACAACGAGAAGGCTACATACAAGTTATGTAAAGTCACAAGTGCTTCTCGTAGTGACAATGGTATTGTTGTCCTTAGACTTGAAGTCACTAGATTCTCAAGTTGTGGAGTATTGTGTTTTGTTAGCGTCAAACACTACACCGTGACTGGGTAGCAATAAAGGCGCTAATCGGACATAATAGGAAGCAAGCTTAGAGATGGTACTGATGCAGATAGGATTTGTCCCTCCCACATAACGGGAGCAAATATCCGCGGCCACTCGAGGGGTAAAGCTTATAGAATGTCTGGCCAGACTCAGATAAATCAATATAGGATATCGATGTTATCTGCATGGATAAGAATATTCCCAGGATCGAGAAACTATGGATTGGATATACGAGTGTGACTTGTTTTTCTCGTGTCCGATCCGAATAAGGAGACGAAGGGATAGTACAATGTGGTAACGTTGATCACAAGGTTTGTGGGATGACTATTTCTATTTGTTGGGTGGCATAAATGTGTTGCTAGACACCGCTCCATGTTAGTAATTGTTAGTACCAACTAAGTAGAAACCTATGGGGTCACACTCCCTATGGATTAATTCGGACATGGGAATTAATTGTTATGATTAATTTAAATAGAACGGTCAATTTGCAATTACTTACAAACTTAGTAGTGCTAATTTGCAAGTTGGACTAATCCGTGTATGGATAGGATTAGGATAGGGGCTAATATGTAGTTAACAAGGAGTTGTTGGACTATATAAAGGACACTCGTAGCTTATTTTCTCAATGGTTGTCATAATTGTTGTAACACAAGGAGAGAACACAGCAAGGAGAGAGAACAACACTAGAGGGTCGAACCCCCTAGTGTCGTCCCCCTACCCTTCGACCACCAAGAGAGGCGCTGTAACCCTTCAGATTTTATGTACGCCATTCTAGTACATCGTTATAGTATGTTACTCATCGTGTGTGATATTAGGTTTCATTTGCTAGTTATACCCTAGAATGGAGAATCATAGTTGAGGGTCGTTTAGAATGTGGTTTCAACTTCGAGGACGAAGTTTTCTTTAATGGGGGAAGGATGAAATACCCCGTTATTTAGAAACGGGTATTTTTAGCTAATATTAAGTGTTAATATGTTAAAACGGATATTTTATGAAATTATTGAGTGTTACTATAATATTATTATAAGTATTGGGTGTTAATATGCTACTATTATATTTTATGATATTATTTGGTGTTAATATAACATTAGTATAAGTTTGGGTATTAGTTATTATTATTTAGAAAGTTAATTTTCATGCTATAATCCGTTAGGGGGTTTTCTGTAGTTTCCCTAAATTAAAGTGTGTCTTTAGTTGAACTTGGGGGGTAGTAGTTGTGCTATTACTAAACCAGTGGGGGTTAAATTGCCTTTACTCTAAAGTTTAGTCATCTTCTTCCTCAAACTCTCCCATGGAGGAAGAACTCCATCTCCAACCCAATTCTACTACCACCACTCCAAATCTTTATCACACTTGTTAATTTTCGTCCTTATACACTCCTAATTCAATAGAGACCCAATATTGTTCATCAAGAAAAGTAATTTTGCCCGAAATATAGTCTGATTCGGAATTTGGAAAACTTGAAAGTGGGTTTCCTCATGGAGGTTGAATTCTTCACCTCTCTACCGATATAAACCCATCAATTCTCACATTTTAAACCCACAATCTCAATCCCTCTAACCTCTCAATCTCTCCTTCGATCTCTCTCTCTCTCTCTCTCTCCCGTTCAATCCCTCTCTCTCTCTCTCTCACCCGATGGGCTGCCCATCGCCGCCGCCGCTGCTGCCCACCGCCGACGCCGCCGCGTCCCGCCTCGCCGTCGACGCCGCCGACGTCCTCGCCCCTCGCCGCGGTCGTCCACTCTCTCTCTCCCAGGTTAGAAACTCGTCTGTTTACTTCTTCTCCTTTTTATTCTTTTGTTTTGTCTTTAATTCATTAATTATTATTATTGTATTATTAGTACATATTAGTAGTAGGTTAGAAGAAGAGAACAAGTGGGGCTGTGGCCCAGTTGTTAAATGTTAGTACTTAAAGCTTGGTGGGTATGAGAGAACTAGGTCTTGGGTTCAAGTCTCACAAGAGACATTTAATTTTTTTACTCATCTTCACTCCAAAACAAAAGTATATTTTTCTTACTTATTTTTATAAGTTTGTAACAAATTAGAATAAGTTATTTTCCTCAAATAAATTTGTTATTTCTTATAAATAAAGTTAGTTAGTTTATAATTTATTCTCTACTAAAGTTTGTTTGGTTGGGAGAACCTACTATTTGAATTAAAAGTGTTTTTGGATAAAATAATATACTTCTCTACCCTAAATAATGAGAGGGATATTTTATCTAATCTTATAATTTATATTTATATAACTATAGCTATGTTTTTACAAATAAAAAGCGTTATCAAGCGTATTTTATTAGAAAAGAGGTTGTTCTCGTTAGCAAGGTTGGGGAGAGTTAGTAAGGGATTTATTTCATTTACCTATAGTACTTGTGTGCAATGTGTTGATTAGGATATTATTTAATTTGTAGGAAACGAGTTCTCCGACGAAGGATACGTCGGGTACTACGACCAATTTGCCGTGATTGCTATTTTGAGGTAAGTAAACATGCCAGGCCTAGCGCGCATACCTTCTTTCGTGTCTAAACTGCTTTTGTGATTTTGACAAGCCATTGGAAATTTGGGTAGTATTGGATGGGTTTATTATGTGCTTAAATATTTAGGGATTAGACTTGTGTGCAAATGCATGTGAAACTAATTGTCTAATGATCAATGTGTTATATTACTTGATTAGCTGCTCACTATATGTCATGTATTGCTTTTTCTTTACTTATACTTTAGGGTGTTGTATGGATGATACAATAGGTTAAAGTGTAAGATTATGGCTAATAAACCACACCTTTGAGAGACAACAGGTGAGACGAGGGATGGTATGAGGATGAAAGTGTCCTCACCTTTTTGACGAGATATTTTGAGTTCCGAGGACGTCACTTCTCTAAGGGGGGAAGGATGTAACCCTTCAGATTTTAAGTACGCCATTCTAGTACATCGTTACAGTATGTTACTCATCGTGTGTGATATTAGGTTTCATTTGCTAGTTATACCCTAGAATGAAGACTCATGGTTGAGGGTCATTTAGAATGTGGTTTCAATTTCGAGGACGAAGTTTTCTTTAAGGGGGGTAGGATGAAATACCCCGTTATTCAGAAACGGGTATTTTTTAGCTAATATTAAGTGTTAATATGTTAAAACGGGTATTTTATGAAATTATTGAGTGTTAATATAATATTATTATAAGTATTGGGTGTTAATATGCTACTATTATATTTTATGATATTATTTGGTGTCAATATAACATTAGTATAAGTTTGGGTATTAGTTATTATTATTTAGAAAGTTAATTTTAATGTTATAATCCGTTAGGGGGTTTTATGTAGTTTCCCTAAATTAAAGTGTGTCTTTAGTTGAACTTGGGGGTAGTAGTTGTGCTATTACTAAACCAGTGGGGGTTAAATTGCCTTTACTCTAAAGTTTAGTCATCTTCTTCCTCAAACTCTCCCATAGAGGAAGAACTCCATCTCCAACCCCAATTCTACTACCACCACTCCAAATCTTTATCAAACTTGTTAATTTTCGTCCTTATACACTCCTAATTCAATAGATACCCAATATTGTTCATCAAGAAAAGTAGTTTTGCCCGAAACATAGTCCGATTCGGAATTTAAAAAACTTGAAAGTGGGTTTCCTCATGGAGGTTTAATTCTTCACGTCTCTACCTATATAAACCCATCAATTCTCACATTTTAAACTCACAATCTCGATCCCTCTAACCTCTCAATATCTACTTCGATCTCTCTCTCTCTCGTTCAATCCCTCTCTCTCTCACCCGATGGGCTGCCCATCGCCGCCGCTGCCACGTCCCGCCTCGCCTTCGACGCCGCCGGCGTCCTCGCCCCTCCCAGCGGTCGTCCGCTCTCTCTCCGGCGCCGCCGCCGCCTCCATCCCGTCGTTTCTCTCTCTCCCAGGTTAGAAACTCGTCTGTTTACTTCTTCTTCTTTTTATTCTTTTGTTTTGTCTTTAATTCATTAATTATTATTATTGTATTATTAGTACATATTAGTAGTGGGTTAGAAGAAGAGAACAAGTGGGGCTGTGGCCCAATTGTTAAATGTTAGTACTTAAAGCTTGGTGGGTATGAGAGAACTAGGTCTTGGGTTCAAGTCTCACAAGAGACATTTAATTTTTTTACTCATCTTCACTCCAAAACAAAAGTATATTTTTCTTACTTATTTTTATAAGTTTGTCACAAATTAGAATAAGTTATTTTCCTCAAATAAATTTGTTATTTCTTATAAATAAAGTTAGTTAGTTTATAATTTATTCTCTACTAAAGTTTGTTTGGTTGGGAGAACCTACTATTTGAATTAAAAGTGTTTTTGGATAAAATAATATACTTCTCTACCCTAAATAATGAGAGGGATATTTTATCTAATCTTATAATTTATATTTATATAACTATAGCTATGTTTTTACAAATAAAAAGCGTTATCAAGCGTATTTTATTAGAAAAGAGGTTGTTCTCGTTAGCAAGGTTGGGGAGAGTTAGTAAGGGATTTATTTCATTTACCTATAGTACTTGTGTGCAATGTGTTGATTAGGATATTATTTAATTTGTAGGAAACGAGTTCTCCGACGAAGGATACGTCGGGTACTACGACCAATTTGCCGTGATTGCTATTTTGAGGTAAGTAAACATGCCAGGCCTAGCGAGTATACCTTCTTTCGTGTCTAAACTGCTTTTGTGATTTTGACAAGCCATTGGAAATTTGGGTAGTATTGGATGGGTTTATTATGTGCTTAAATATTTAGGGATTAGACTTGTGTGCAAATGCATGTGAAACTAATTGTCTAATGATCAATGTGTTATATTACTTGATTAGCTGCTCACTATATGTCATGTATTGCTTTTTCTTTACTTATACTTTAGGGTATTGTATGGATGATACAATAGGTTAAAGTGTAAGATTATGGCTAATAAACCACACCTTTGAGAGACAACAGGTGAGACGAGGGATGGTATGAGGATGAAAGTGTCCTCACCTTTTTGACGAGATATTTTGAGTTCCGAGGACGTCACTTCTCTAAGGGGGGAAGGATGTAACCCTTCAGATTTTAAGTACGCCATTCTAGTACATCGTTACAGTATGTTACTCATCGTGTGTGATATTAGGTTTCATTTGCTAGTTATACCCTAGAATGAAGACTCATGGTTGAGGGTCATTTAGAATGTGGTTTCAATTTCGAGGACGAAGTTTTCTTTAAGGGGGGAAGGATGAAATACCCCGTTATTTAGAAACGGGTATTTTTTAGCTAATATTAAGTGTTAATATGTTAAAACGGGTATTTTATGAAATTATTGAGTGTTAATATAATATTATTATAAGTATTGGGTGTTAATATGCTACTATTATATTTTATGATATTATTTGGTGTCAATATATCATTAGTATAAGTTTGGGTATTAGTTATTATTATTTAGAAAGTTAATTTTAATGTTATAATCCGTTAGGGGGTTTTATGTAGTTTCCCTAAATTAAAGTGTGTCTTTAGTTGAACTTGGGGGTAGTAGTTGTGCTATTACTAAACCAGTGGGGGTTAAATTGCCTTTACTCTAAAGTTTAGTCATCTTCTTCCTCAAACTCTCCCATGGAGGAAGAACTCCATCTCCAACCCCAATTCTACTACCACCACTCCAAATCTTTATCAAACTTGTTAATTTTGGTCCTTATACACTCCTAATTCAATAGATACCCAATATTGTTCATCAAGAAAAGTAATTTTTCCCGAAACATAGTCCGATTCGGAATTTAAAAAACTTGAAAGTGGGTTTCCTCACGGAGGTTTAATTCTTCACGTCTCTACCTATATAAACCCATCAATTCTCACATTTTAAACCCATAATCTCGATCCCTCTAACCTCTCAATATCTACTTCGATCTCTCTCTCTCTCTCGTTCAATCCCTCTCTCTCTCACCCGATGGGCTGCCCATCTCCGCCGCTGCCGCGTCCCGCCTCGCCTTCGACGCCGCCGGCGTCCTCGCCCCTCCCAGCGGTCGTCCGCTCTCTCTCCGGCGCCGCCGCCGCCTCCATCCCGTCGTTTCTCTCTCTCCCAGGTTAGAAACTCGTCTGTTTACTTCTTCTTCTTTTTATTCTTTTGTTTTGTCTTTAATTCATTAATTATTATTATTGTATTGTTAGTACATATTAGTAGTGGGTTAGAAGAAGAGAACAAGTGGGGCTGTGGCCCAGTTGTTAAATGTTAGTACTTAAAGCTTGGTGTGTATGAGAGAACTAGGTCTTGGGTTCAAGTCTCACAAGAGACATTTATTTTTTTTACTCACCTTCACTCCAAAATAAAAGTATATGTTTCTTACTTATTTTTATAAGTTTGTAATGTATTCACACCTTTGTGCCCAATAGTACTTTGGTAACTTGTTTTCCAGAAGCATTTTTCTTGACATGTCTTCAAGAGTTCTTTCTTTCAACTATTCCATTCTGTTGAGGAGTTATAGGAGCCGAAAAGTTGTGAGAGATGCCATGCTTAGAACAGATTATATCAAACTCAAGTTTATCAAACTCTCTACCATGATCACTTATTCTAGAAGCAATAGGTAGGTCTTTCAACGATTGAAGTTCTCTACAACGTTTTGAAAATTCAGTGAGAACTTCATATTTTTCTTTAAGAAACATAACCCAAGTATATCTAGAGAAATCATCAACAATAATAAGCATGTACTTCTTACACTTTGGATTTGGAGTTATCATAGGACCACAGAGATCCATATGTAATAATTCAATGGCTCTAGTAGTACTGACAAAGTTCTTTGGCTTGAATGAGCTTCTAGTTTGCTTGCCTTGTGCACATGCCTTGCATAATTCTTCATATTTGAACTTGATGGAGGGTAAGCCTCTTAATAAGTTATTGGAAACTAACTTGTTCAAGGTATGCAAGCTAATGTGTCCCAACTTTCTATGCCAAAGCTTTGAATATTCTTTCAAGGCCTTGAGACACTTCAAGTTTAACCTGCAACTTTGTTAGTTTGAAAAATATAAACATTGTTTGATCTAGAGGCTGTGAGGATGCAATTTCCAGATTTCTCATTCTGCACCACACATTTCTCTTTATCAAAGATAACCTTGTTCCCATTGTCACAAAGTTGAGATAAACTAAGCAGATTAAATTTCAAGCCATCAACTAGATATACATCAGAAATAGAATTTTCAGAATTTGTACCAACTTTACCAATACAATGAATGTTGAATTTGCCTTTGTCATCAAGTGATTGCTCTTTAAGTTCAGAGAATAGAGATCTCTTTCCACTCATGTTTCTTGATCAACCACTGTCCAGGAACCATTTTTTCTCTTTGATCTTGGTGACACCCTGAAAACACCATTCACTGCCTTACCCAACTGTTAGACCAAGTGCTGAATTTAGATTCATATTCAGGGTCAACCATGTTAGGTGGTCTAACCCCTATAGGAAACCAAAACTTGTCCTTTGAGTTTGAAGGGAAAAGTGTTCCTCATTATGTGAGGGTCTCTTCTTCTAAAAGGACTAGTCATCTTAACATGACCAATCTTATTGCAGTAATGGCACTTGGGAGATGTTTTGCTTCCAGCTTTCACAAATCTTGTACTATTCTTCTTTGGAAAATTTGGATTGTATCCAATTCCAGTTTTGTGAGCAGAATTTAAGCTACCTCCAGGAATCAAGTTCAAATTGTGTTCAGAGCCTGCAAGTTTAGTTTTGATCAACTCAGATTTTTGAACTTTCTCAGTCAGACTAGTCTTTTTTTTTTCCAATTCATCAGCTTGATGCCTTAGATTAACAATGTTGTCACTCAAAAGAGAGTTCTCAGTGACTACTTCCATAACTTGTGTTTTCAAGGCTTTGAAACTGGATTTCAAGGCCTTGAAATCACTGTCAGTTTTCTTCTGAGAGATTTCAACATTCTGATTTAGACAAACAAGATGTAAATTTTCTTTTGCTTGGTGATGAACTTTTTCTTTCAAAACTTTGATTTCTTTCTGATAGTCATCTTCATTTAAAAGAATTTTTCAAAGATAATCAGAGAGGGCTTCTGTTGGTTTTGAAATCAAGCATTTTAGCATTACCTCAACGTTGTTTTCTGACATTCATCATGCCTGGCCATAAAGCATAGGTTGGCATGTTTTCTTCAGATTCAAAGTCACTTGAGGTGTCAGAATCACTCCACGAAGCTATCATAGCTTTATTTCTTCTATCATAATCTTTCTTCTTAAAGTTCTTGCATTTCTTGTGTGGACAATCTCTAATCAAGTGTCCTGCATCAGCACAATCAAAGCAATTCATGACTTTAGGCTTATTACCTTGAGAAGAAGATTTACTTTTGTGGTTTTTGCTACTGGAGGATCTATATCTTTCTCTGTTTAAGTTCTTGTTTCTAAAGCTTTTCTCCATTTTAATAATTCTGGTCCTGCCTTTGGAAATCAAAGCAATTGGATCTTTAACATCATCCTCAATTTCAAAGCTCTGAGATGTCTCATTCTTCTTAGCCTTTAGAGCCAAGTTCTTAACACCTTCTGGTAGTTCTCCATCAACTTCATTCATGGATATTTTATGTGTAAGGATCTTCCCCTGTAGGTCATCAAGTTGGAGTGTTGAGAGATCTTGAGCTTCCTTAATAGCAGTAGTCTTTGGTTCTCATTTTACCTTTGGAAGACTTCTTAGAATCTTCCTCACCTTTTCTTCATTGGTAATATGCTTTCCCAATGAATCAAGGTTATTGACAATGTCAGTGAATCTTTATAACATGTCTCTGATTGAATCATCTCCATTCATCTTGAATAGCTCATATTGCCTGAGATATATGTTTATCTTAGTTTGCTTGACTTGGCTGGTTCATTCAAATGTCTCCACAAGCTTATCCCATATCTCCTTGGCAGTCTCGCAACTTGAGATCCTGTTATATTCATCTGCAATCAAAGCACAATATAATACATTCATAGCTTTATAATTTTTTGAAAATTGCTCTAACTCAGATGAAGAAAGAGAGTCTTCAGATTTGGGAGTTCTAATCGCATCTTTCTCTGTATAGAAAGTGTGAGGACCATTTTGGATGATAGTCCAGAGTTCCATATCTTGATCAATAATGAACATTTTCATCAAATCTTTCCAGTGGACAAAATTGTCTCCATAGAAGAGAGGAGGTCTGTTAGCAGCTCTTCTCAATGAGAAACCACCATCACCGATAGTACTCATAATGACAAGATGGTTAAATCTATGCAGTGATACAAGCTCTAATACCAATTGAAGTGGTTAACATTAGGTAGAAATACACGATCAATACTCTAGAAGGGGGGTGAATAGAGTGTGCAGACTTTTGCTAAACTTTCCAAGAATAGTGGTTTCAAAAGATTGCAAAGAGATTCAAGGCCTTGAAATGTGTTTCAAGCCATTGGAATAAAACAGTTAGAGTAAATTGAAGAATAAGACTATTTCAGGGCCTTCAAATGAGTTCAAACCCTTGAAATTAAACTTTTTTGAATACTGCAAGAGTTCTAAGTTTGTGACAGAAAAGTAAATCCAAGAGACCCAAGATATGTAGAGTTCAGTCCACTTGGACCTACGTCTCTACCTTATGGATCTTCTCCCTGTAGGAGTTTCAACTCAATTCTTATTAATCAACAGCTAAGCCCTACATCTCAAGCACACAGAGATACCTTAGTCTGTTACAGCTCGTGGTTCTCACTAACCTATCTAGTACCTGCTCTAGCTATCTGTTTAACTAAGAAATCTCTATTTTTCACCTTAATCAATCCGTGTGAATGTAAAAAGAAGTAGTATAAGAATGCCAACAAATAGAGTTCAGAAATGAAGAACACAGAGAGGGGAACTGCAGTGAGAATACAATGTTGTTTAAATGCTTGGATTGGGAGAGAACGACCTGCTTCTTAGTTGTTTGACAATCCTTTAATGTATTTTGAGTGTATCTAGCTTTTTGTCGATTTGTTCTCTTCTCAAATGCTTCAAACTGAGCTCCTTATATACAACTCATTTGATCTGCAAATCTTCAAGATTTTCAGCAACAAACTTTCCTATCTTGTAGGCTTCAAACTTTAACTTCTCTAACAGTCTTCTCCAACGGATAGTTGACCAGTATCTTCAGGGAAAAAAAGATATGCGATGTAAAATAAATCTTGTAAAATAGGGAATGATCTTTCCCTGCAAAATTGAGTTAAAACGATGGATTAGATAGTTTTAAACATGTTAAAATACTTTCTATTTCATCATCAAGTAATGATAGATCAAGCATAGGGGTTTAGGAGTTCAAACAGAATTAGAAACTCCCCCTAAGTTCATGCATACATAGCATAGTCAGTTTCAAGGCTTTGAAAGCTGTTTGAAGGCCTTGAAATATACTAGCTAATTCTTGTCTTTGAAACTGAATTGAACATACATACAAATATATAAACAATGCTTATTGAACGAGATAATGACCCTATAAGGTTTGACTTTAATTCTCTAGATTACCCATAATTCATGCTCCAAAATATAACCTAAAACCATGCTCCAAAATCCAACTAAATATGGACATAACCTAACATAACTTCACTAATTTATATCACAAACTTCCCAAATATATATCATGCTAAAATTAGTTTCATTAGATTAAAAAAATTCAGGAAAAAAAGATATGCGCTCTTTAAACTCACTAGTCACAGATTCGGCCAATAACACTTTGTACTCGCTACACATACCAAAATTCAGCTTTTATACATTATATAACACCTAAAACATCTAGCTAATGATCCCTTCTTCAATATAACTTCAAAGTACATAAATTACCCACTCTAAAACAAGTTATTACCCACGTATTAAGATTACCAACACCAAAACAATTCATTAAATATACCCTATATGACTAGGTTTTTACCCATAACCTGTGAACACGATGAGTATTAACAATTTTCTATTGATCAGATGACTCCATATATGATGATACGGAGAATATGAATTTAAAAAGTGAATATCAAAAATTGAAATAGGGTAACAATCCGTTAATTATGATCATCGTAGAGAGCCAGAGATATTGAGAGTTATATTTACATCAAGATCAAGTGAACAAGAGATAAATAACTCACAAAAACAAAGAGAAAGAGAGAGTGAGAAAGCCGCCTGCGAGGGACCAAGACAGCACGAGAGAGTGAGAGAGAGCAGGGCACAGGTAGGAGAAGAAAAAGTGAAGAAAGAAATAACAATAAAAGAAAAAGGAAAAAAAAAAAATAGGAGTAGGAAAAGGTCTATAGGTTTTTTTGAAAAATTCCATTTGAAAATAAACTAATTCAATTTAGTCCAAACTAAGTTTATAAAACTCTTTAAAAGTCCCTAACTTCTAATGAATTTCTTATAACTCCCCCAAAGATTTAAAAGGCTATTTTAACCCTATAGTTAAAAATACGGTATTTCAAAAGCTGCCATATTCATTCTGGGGTGAAGTAATTTGTACTGCATGTTAAGTGATTAACACGTCTCCATCTGCTCCTATGGGTTTTGAGATTCAAAATAAAGTATGGCACGGAAAAGAAGTTTCATACTCTCATCTGATGGTGCCTGGCTGCAAGGCGTTCACGCATATACCTAACGAGAAATGACTAAATCTTGATGACAAGGCCAATCCTTGTGTATTTCAGAGCTATGAAGATGCAGAATTTAACTAGACGGTATGGGGTCTTAGGAATAAGAAGCTACTAAAAATTAGGGACGTTTGTTTCTATTAGAACCAGACTATTAAAGATATCGATATGTCACCCAACTTGAAATAAGATGTCCCTCCCGACCTCTGTCTAGATACCTCCCCTAGTTCTATGGGTGAATAAGCGATTCTCGGAGAAGATCGAGAGATAGAGACTCCAGATATCGAAGACGATGATGATGATGATTCTGATAAAGGGGGTTTTTCCACACGTTAAATTCTTGTGTCCTACATCTTCTACTTTTTCGCACTTGTTCATGTAGGGTTTTGATCATGGATACGCGCGGAATAAAAAATAATTATCCATTCAATACCCTCCAAGGATCACAGGAAGGGAATTCATAACGATTGTAAACGATAGTAAAGGATTCATAGGAAGTACCTTGTGGGTCTCCAGTGATGACTTCAAACACAAATATTGTTGTGTCTCTACGGTTGATCCACTCCTAGGACTTAGATCTATATCCTCCAACTCCTTGTGCTAGCTAGGAATGGTAGCGGAGGAAGAACAAATCACGTAACGGATACCAAGAGGAGGATTCGGCCTCCTCTCTTGGCCGACGGGGAAGGGGGGGGGGGGGGGGGGGACGGCAAGGGGCTTCGGCCTCTTGTTTATCTTGCTCTCTCCTTGCTTATCTCCTACACAAGTAATGTAATGAGTATTAGTATGTAGGACGGAATCTAGGAGCATCATTTTTATAGTCTAACAACTCCTTGTTACTACATAAAGGCCGTATCCTAATCCTACTCAAGTTCGGATTAGTCCAACTTGCATATTATTCGTACTAAGTTAGCAAGTTGTTGCGATTTGATCCTTCTAACTAATTAATCTTGTTAATTAATTCCCAAGTCTAGCTCAATCCTATATGGCGTGTGACCCCATAGGTTTATATTTAGTTGGTAGTAACTATTTACTAATATGGAGTGGCCTCTAGGAAGACATCCATTCTAGCCAACCAATAGGAATAGTCATCATGACAAACCTTTGTGCATGTATTGTCTAATCCCTTCGTCTTAATATCCGGATTGGACACGAGACGTAAAAGTCACACTCGTATATCCAATTCATAGTTCCTCGATCCTTGGAATAGCCTTATTCGAGCAAATAACTTCAATATACTATATTGATTTATTTGATTCTGGCCAAACATTCTATAAGCACTATCACTCAAGTGGCCTAGGATAATTGCTCCCATTATGTGGGAGGGAAAAATTCTATCTACATCACTACGATATCTAAGATTGCTTCCTATTGTGTCCGATACACGCCTTTATAACTAACCAGTCATGGTGTAGCGTTTGACGCTACCAAAAGACAATATTCCACAACTAGAAGATCTAGTGACTTCAAGTCTAAGGATGACAATACCGTTTTCACCACGAGAAGCACTTGTGACTTTACATAACTTGTATGTTCCCTTCTCGGAGATGGGCCTAACCTGTATGCCATTACCCCTAATGCATACCCATGTGTTGGATCGTTATATCTTCATATCAGTCCAAACGTATACTAGTCTATAGATGATGGTCCCATTAATCATTATAATGGACTAGGGATATTTAAGAGTATAACACTTATATTCTTAGGATTTCATTCATGTTAACATATATCCATATTGATAACCTAATGAATCGTAAATCCATATATTTTTCACATTAAATTGATTGCCTCTAGGGAACAATTCCAATAGTTTCTTCATGGAGTGATTCTGATTCATTAAGTGATTCAAACTCAGATGAAAAGGCCAATCTTTTTCTGATGGCTGAGCATGAAGAAGGAAATGGCTCAGACTAACATATTGACGATATTGTAAATGATTTACTTCTTGCCCTTCTAATGTCTTACTAGAAATCCTCAAAAGCATATTTCTAAATGAGGAAAGTTATAGAAATGAGATTGAATCTTTGATGGTGAATGTTCATAAGCAGGAAAAGGAAAATTTAGAGTTTGTTTTTCTCAACAAACCTCTGAAAGTATATCTATGAACCCTAGAATAGAAAATTTGCATATTCATGTGCCTCCATCTCTTGGTCCATCCTTCATAGCCTTGTCGAATGCTCCATTCTCCATGTTGTGCTTATTTAATTCTTTGGGCTTCTTTTCTTCAATCTTGGCTATCATCTATTTTATCTAGTACTAGCTAACATTTATACTAATAAAATAAATCTCACAAGTTAAGAAAAAAATACCGGCTCGTAGGCCGTAAACCCTAATTAATTATTACATCAAATTGATCAGCTCGCAAGCCATAAAAAAACCACAAAAATTAAACATTCACAACAAACCACATCTAAGGTCATATCCAATCACCATACGAATTGCACATAAACAGTTAAAACCATTTTTTAACGCGCTTATTCAATTTTTGTTGATTTTAGGATTATAAGGGTCAAAACGGTCGAAGAGGCCCACCAATGCTTGGCCGAACCCCTTACTGGATCTCCAAATGCCCTTGGGCCCGCCAGCCCCTAGCCCAAACGGCTAGGCCGTGCGCTAGGGCTTCCCTGGCCCCTTGTCTGAACTCAGATTGGGTGGCAAGGAATGAGGGGCGGTCCCCTAGGGGGCCGAACCTCTTTAGGAGTTGTTTCCAAAACAACTCCATGCTTTCTTGCCCAAGTTTGTTTTTTTCCTAATTGTAAAAACTCCTTTTTCCTAATTGTAAAAACTTCTTTTTCCAATTAGATGCTGAAGAACCCTAGATCTAAGATCCTAAAATTTCTCAAACTCACTAATTCATACATACCATACAATAATTAGATCTTGTTTGATTGAATCACATTCAACATGCATCTAATATGCTTAATTTTGTCGTTTTAACGCAATAATCACCACCTAAAGGTGATAAACAACAAAAACATAACACATAAACCACGTTCTGCTCTACATGTGGCTCTGATACCATTGTAGGGTTTTGATCATTGATAAGCAGCGGAATAATAATTTATCCAATCAAGACCCTCCAAGGACCACATGAAGAGAATTCTTGCTATGGTATAGGATTCGTGTTGTGTACCTTGTTGGTCTCCATTGATGACTTCTAACGCAAAAAGTATCACGCCTCTACAGTTGATCCACTCCTAGGATTGAGATCTAGATCTTCCAATCTCCTTTTTCTATCTAGGAAGAATGGAAGAGAAAGAAGAAATCACGCAACGGAGGACCAAAGAGAGGGGCGGCATATCTTTTTGTGGCAGACGGTAGAGGGGGCGGCAAGGGGCGGACGGGCTCCTTTGCTTGCTCTCAGTCCTTCCTTCTCTCCTACTCAACTTATGTTATGAGCATTTGTATTGGGAAGAAAGCTACGAGCATCCTTTATATAGTCCAAAAACTCCTTGTCACTACATGAAGTCCATATCCTAATCCTACTCAAGTTTGGATTAGGCCAACTTGCATATTAGTCCTACGAAGTTAGAAAGTTGTTGCAATTTGATCCTTCTAACTAATTAATCTTGTTAATTAATTCCCAAGTCTAGCTCAATCCTATATGGCGTTTGACCCCATAGGTTTCTATTTAGTTGGTAGTAACTATTTACTAACATGGAGCGGCCTCTAGCAAGACATTCATTCTAGCCAACCAATAGAAATAGTCATCATGACAAACCTTTGTGCAAGTATTGTCTCATCCCTTTGTCTTAATATCTGGATTGGACACGAGACATAAAATTCACACTCGTATATCCAATCCATAGTTCCTCGATCCTGGGAATAGCCTTATTCGATCAAATAACATCAATATCCTATATTGATTTATTTGAGTCTGGCCAGACATTCTATAAGCACTATCCCTCGAGTGGCCTAGGACAATTTCTCCCGTTATGTGGGAGGGACAAATTCTATCTACATCACTACGATATCTAAGCTTGCTTCCTATTGTGTCTGATACGCGCCTTTATAAGTACCCAGTCATGGTGTAGCATTTGACGCTACCAAAACACAATATTCCACAACTAGAAGATCTTGTGACTTCAAGTCTAACGATGACAATACTGTTTTCACCACGAGAAGCACTTATGACTTTACATAACTTGTATGTACCCTTCTCGGAGATGGGCCTATACAGTATGCCATTACCCCTAATGCATACCCATGTGTTGGATCGTTATATCTTCATATCAATCAAAACCTATACTAGTCTATAGATGATTGTCCCGTTAATCATTATAATGAACTAGGGATATTTAAGAATATCACACTTATATTCTTAGGATTTCATTCATGTTAACATATCTCCATATTTATAACATAATGAATCGTAAATTCATATATTTTTCACAATAAATTGATTGTCTCTAGGGAACAATTCCAACAATTTCTTCATGGAGTGATTATGTTTCATTAAGAGATTAAGAATTAAATGAAGAAAAGGCCAATCTTTATTTGAAGGAAATGGCTCAGACAAACATATTGACGATATGGTAAAAAAGTTTACTTTCTAGCCCTTTTGATGTATTACTAGAAATCCTCAAAAGCATATTTCTAAATGAGGACTGTTATAGAAATGAGATTGAATCTTTGGTTGTTAATGTTCATAAGCAGGAAAAGGAAAATTTAGAGTTTGTTATCTCAGTCAAAACCTGACAGTGACTTCAAAGCTTTGGATAGCAGGTTCAAAGCCTTGAAGGCACATGTCAAGGAAGTTGTAGATGAAAATACTCTTTAAGTGATAATTTTTTTGATCTGATGTTTTAGAACAACAAAACACTTCATTGACTGAGAAACTTCAAAAATCAAGAAATTATTTATTAAGAGTTGCACGCTCAGAGCATAAACTCAATCTCATGCTTGGAGGAAGTCTGCATTCTGTACACAAAAGTGGAATTAGTTACAATCCAAATTTTCCATAGAAAAACCAAACCACCTTTGGGAAAGCAGGAAACAGAAATTCTCCCAAATGTTTCTACTTTAGAAAAATTGGTCATGTGAAGCTAACATTCCCCTTTAGAAGGACAGAACCTCACATAATGAGGAACACATCTCCTCATCAGCTTAAGGGACAAGTGAAGCAGGGGTTTGTAAAGGAATCAAACCACCTAACTGTTGGAATAGAGCCCTGGAGGAAATATTATTTAGTATAAACATTATCTTTGGCTAGAATATTTATTCTATTATTTATGGAGATATTTTACTGAATTCCTTAGATTAAAATCTGTTCTTTATCTTAAATATCCCTACACTACTAGAAATCTTAGCAAATACCACATTTTATTTGTAGCATTTGAACAAATGCGGTAATTGATACCCTAAATCAGCATTAGTATTAATGTTGCAAACTAAATGCTGTAAGTTTGCAACATTAATCCAATAATGCTGCAATATTTGGCTAAACAGCATATAAATTGCAGCATTAATCCAATAATGCTGCAATGTGTCGGAATTGTGCCCTAGAGGCAATCAATTAATTGTGACATTTATGGATTTACGATTCATTATGTTATCGATATAGAGATATGTTAACATGAATGAAGTCCTTAGAATATAAGTGTTATATTCTTAAATATCCCTAGTCAATTATAATGATTAATGGGACAATCATCTATAGACTAGTATGGGGTTGGATTGATATGGAGATATCATGATCTAACACATGGGTATGCATTAGGAGTAATGGCATACTGGATTGACCCATCTCCGAGAAGGCTACATACACGTTATGTTAAGTCACAAGCGCTTCTCGCGGTGCAACGGTATTGTCATCCTTAGACTTGAAGTCACTAGATATTCTAGTTGTGGATTATTGTGATCTTGGTAGTGTTAAACGCTACACCGTAACTGGGTAGTTATAAAGGCGTGTACTGGATACAATAAGAAGCAAGCTTAGAGATCGTAGTGGACGTAGATAGAATTTGTCCCTCCCACATAACGGGAGCAAATATCCTAGGCCACTCGAGGGATAGTGCTTATAAAATGTCTGGCCAGACTCAAATAAATTAATATGGGATATTGATGTTATTTGCACGAATAAGGCTATTCCCAGGATCGAGAAACTATGGATTGGATATACGAGTGTGACTTGAATGTCTCGTGTCCAATCCGAATATTGAGGCAAAGGGATGAGACAATTACTTGTACAAAGGTTGTCAAGATGACTATTCTATTAGTTGGCTAGAATGGATGTTTTGCTAGAAACCGCTCCATATTAGCAAATAGTTGCTACCAACTAGATAGAACCTATGGGGTCACACGCTATATAGAGTTGAACTAGATTTGGGAATTAATTAATTGGATTAATTAATTAGAAGGATCACTTTGCAAACCCTTGCAAACTTAGTAGGGACTAATTTGCAAGGAAGGGACTAAATTGAATTCTAGTTGGACTAGAATAAGTCCTTTAGGTAGTTAACAAGGAGTTGTTGGACTATATAAAGGAGCCTCCTTCCTTCCTTCCTCATAACTTATGCTCATTAGTGAACATAACAAGAGTGGGAGAGAACAATAGGAGAGAGAGCAAGCAACAAGGAGGGCCGACGCCGCCCCTTGCCGCCGCCCTTACCCCGTCGGCCAAAAAGGGGCCGAAACCCCCTTTTTGTCTCGTTTTGCGTGATTCGTTCTTCCTCTTCCTATTCCGGGCTAGCACCAAGGAGTTTGGGAGATCTAGGATCAACTCTAGGCGTGGATCAACTATGGAGAACGTGACATTATTCGCGTTTGAAGTCATCAAGGAGAACCCAAAGGTGTGTTTATGATTTCTTACCTTTACTATCGTTATGACTCTAGACTTGTGATCCTTGGAGGGTTTTGCATGGTTTTATGTTTGATTATGCTTCCGTTTGCGCGATCCATGAATCAAAACCCTACAGTGGTATTAGAGCCACAGGTCATAGAGCATAAACGTGGTTTATGTGTTACGTTCTTGTTGTTTTACACCTTAATTTGATTGTTAATCGCGTAAAACAAGACAAATCAAGCATGGGATGCAATTTTTCAATAATTACTCATAACAAGATCCAATTTTTGCATTGGATGCATCAATTGGTGAGTTTGAAAAATTTTAGGATCTTTGATCTAGGGTTTGGGCATCCTTGGGGTAGAAGGAGTTCTCCCAAAACAAGGAAACAACCAAACTTGGGCACCAAGCAAGGGAGTTGTTTTGGAAACAACTCCCATAGAAGGGTTCGGCCCCCCCTAGGGATCGCCCCCTTGCTTGCCGCCCAAGCTTGGGAGCCCTAAGGGGCCGGGCGGCCCTAACCCGCGGGCCTAGCTTGCGGGTTTTGGGCCGGGCCGGCCCTAGGGCCTTGTGGTTCACTTTAATGGGCCCGGGCAATTGGATTGTTGGGCCCATGGACCGTTTTAACCCTAGAAATCCTAAAATCTATTAAAATTTACCAAGCGCGTTAAAATTGGATTTTAACTGTTTATGTGCAATTCGCATGGTGATTGGATATGGCCTTAGGATGTGGTTTGATGTGGATGTTTAATTTTGTGGTTTGGTTTTACGGCCTGCGAGCTGATCAATTAATTGTAATAATTAATTAGGGTTTTATGGCCTGCGTGCCATTTTTTTTTTCTCAACTTGTGAGATTTATTTTATTTAGTATAGAAGTTAGCTAGTGCTAGATAAAGTAGATTGTTAGCCAAGATTGAAGAAAAGAAGCCCAAAGCCAAAAGAAGCCACAAAAGATGGAGCATGGAGCATGGAGCATTCCACATAACTATGAAGGTGGACCAAAAGATCAAGACGCATGGAGATGTGTTTGCTTTTAGGGTTCATGGATAATTCCATTGGCTTGGAATTATCTTAGTTAGAAAAGGCCATATCCACATCACGTTTAATTTCTGTTTTGTGGTTGTTTACTTCATTGTCTTATTATTATGTGGTTGGTGTATGGATGATGCATGCAATTAGGATAATAAGATAATTAGACAACCCGGATCTATTATTTGGAGTTGTGCCCAAACTCAAATAGATAGATTGGTTGATATTGATCAACAAAAACAATTAAAAATTGAGTTTTAAAATCCCTCAAAAATCAAATATTGTGTTCTTGCCTTCTCGTTATTTAAACACTCATTATCATCATTATTTATCAAGATCGTGCGTGCCAAAGCATGGCGACTTGGTTCATAATGATGGAATGCGATGGCACGTAACAATGTGCAATTGTTTAGATAAGAGGTTGAACGCAACTAGGCTATTAATTTGATTAAGAAACCTAGAGGCAATCAATTGGGATTATCCATATGGATGGATAAATAAGGAGTTATTTGCCCAATTGAACCAAGAGTTGCATAAGGGGATGCAATTGGAATTGTTCCAACCTAAAGTAGTCAAATTATGGGTGACTTGCCAAAGCAAGCTCATAAGGAGATGAAACATGGATCTTGGCCCATTAGAAAATATAAGGATATTTTCCGCATTAATATCTTGAGGGTTATTAATCCGTAGTAAAATAGTGGGAGCTATATTTGACAATTTAAATCCTTGTTGAATATAGTTAAACGTCAAAAACTTTGCATGATCCTATTATGTTGAATACCCATGGCATTAAACAAACAAAAACACGACTTTATATTTTTCTAGACTGGTATAAAATTGAGAATTGTTCTCAAATAAAAGAGAAATTGTTGTACATTGTAGAACATAAAGATCTCTTCCTACCAACTACCAAAACACACTAAAACCTAATGGAAGGGACATCAAAGAATGGTTCTTTGGATGTGACTTGCCTCAAGTTAGCTGCCATGAACTCTGAGCTCTAGAGGCAAGAAGAGAGACATGGAGAAGTATGATATGATCATACATTGAAAGAAGCTCTTTCAAAAGAGGGAGCTAGACATGAAAAGGTTTGAAGTGTTGCTTCACTTTGGATTATGCAAATATACTAATTCAATATGATTGAAAGATTAGTGAATATGCATTATCTATGAGATAGAATAAGAATAAACGGTTATTCACCCAAGTGGACCAATAATTGCATTGGATGTAATTATATTTTTGTTTTAAAATTGATTTACTCAATATGATTGAAAAATCACTAAAACAAAACACTAATAATGGGCATGGGCAAAGTTGTTAAAGGTTAACAACATGGGTAAGGGCAAATGGTTTGCGCCGACCCCATAGGTATAAAGCAAGCCTGTTGCTAAAACCAAGTTGCCTCAGAGTCCCATAGGTGGTGTAGAGGAAGAGAGGCTACCCAAAGTACCTGGAAGTAAGTAATAAAGGAATTATGAATTCCAATATGGGTATTTTGTTATAGAAATCAATGTGTCTATCTTATCATCATAAGTATATGATACTAGATGAGGATCTCACATTTATAGAAATGTGGAGGATCTCAAGAGACGAAGACAATTGGATAAGGAAGAAATAATCCTACACGTGGGGCTATGAAGCAAAGGGTTGCTGAATAAGCCGTAGGGAATTATTTCTACCTTTAAGAAATTGTTCATGAATTAGACAAAAAAGATCATGTCATAGCTATGAGTAGGAACATTATCAAAGTTTCTTGTTTGAACAAGAAAGCTCCTTATCATAATAAAGGACAAATGTTGTCCCATTCATTATGATATGCATTATTGTAATGCAATTTTGTCTAAGTGGATTCTATATCCATGATCATGATAATTTCATCTATAACATTAATACCAAGAAGTTTTCATATTATGATATGAACTTCACTTATCTTTAGCATTATTGTTTAGGCCTCATAAATAAGAGATACATATCTAAGAACCATGTGGATGGATTTCTGGAACTCATTTGATTATTGAATCATATGAGACATGAAAGACTTATTAGGCAAAGATATGATCTTTTGGGAATCATACATATTGATGTATGAAGGCCACTAAGCACAAATGCTAAAGATGGTTTTCAATACTTCATCATATTTACTGATAGGATCAGGTAAATAAGGATTTGTGTATCTTATGAAGAAACAAGTCAGAATCCTTTGAATTGTTCAAAGTATTCAGGAATGAAGTAGAGAACCAACTTGGCAAAAGTATTTAGACTCTACGATTGGATCATATAGGAAAGTACTTAAGCCAAGAGTTTGACAAGAATCTATGGGAGTATTGGATATGATCCAAAACTCGCTCCACCTAGCACGCCACATGGGTTAGACGTGTCTAAGAGGAGAGTTCAAACCGTGTAGGACACAGTTCGGTCCGAGATGAGTCAAACAGAACTTCCAGTTTACTTTTGGGGCTATGTTCTAATTACAGCAAATTTCGCCCTTAACCTTGTTCCATAAAAAAACTAAATATGAATAACGCCATATGAGATATGGACTAAGAAGTGTCCTAGTATGTCATTCATAAAGATTTGGGGTTATGAAGTTTATGTAAAAAAAGTTTACAAAATAAACTTGAACCCAAGTCGGATAAATGTTTTGTGGGATATCCTGAAAAGGATATTATTTCTACAACCCAATCGAGAAAAAACTGTTTATTGCTCGAACTACAGTGTTTCTAGGTAGAGATTATCTCTAAAAGAAACAGTGGGAGGACAGTAGAACTTGAAAAGTTCAAGAACCACAATGGAACATTGATCCGTTTGATGGAACATGAGTAGGATCACAAGGTGTTGTGGAGCAACCTACTCAGATAACACAAGAACCTCATAGGTCAGGTAGGATATATCGAGGGACTAGAGAAATAAGGATTTCTCATAACCCACGATATATTGCTCATCGAGATGAGCCTACAACCTATGAGATGGCCACGTTTGGGCCATACTCTCAGAAATGGCTAGGAGCCATGGGATACAAAATGGAATCCATGTATACCAACGAAGTATGGACTTTGTTGGAACCACCTAAAGGTGCAAGTGGGTTATGAGGAAACCAACATGGATGGTAATATGATTACCTATAAGAGAAAATTGGCAGGAAAGGGATTTCATGTGAGTTCATAGTATAGACTATGACGAAATCTTTCCCAATTGTGATGCTTAAATCCATTCGTATCTTGCTTGTAGCAATCTATTTATAGATTGGATGAAGCTTCTAGGAGTTGGAATCTTCAAATTGATGATGTAATCAAAGGAGTTTGGTTCCATCAAAATTGAAGATGATACTTGTGTTTACAAGAAGGTTAGTGGGAGCACAATTATTTTTCTGGTCTTGTATGTGGAGACATACTTAATCATTAGGAATGTTGCCCATACTTGGCAGTCTTACGTAGATTGACTAGGGAGTTGACTTTCTAATGGTAGACTTAAGCGAAGCAACTTGTGAAGATCTATTGAGGTAGATCAAGATGGTTGTATAGCTTAGGTCATGGTACATAAATTGACAAAGATGTTGAAATGGTTCAACGAGAAAAGAATATTGATTCTTACCTATGTCACATGGAATTGGTCTTTTGAAGACTGGTTGTCTTTCCAATTAGATTGGGAATGGACCGTATGAATTAGATTCACGAGATACGCCATGGAATGTACTAGACCAGATGTGTCATAAGGCATGACACAAAGATACCAGTCAAATCCGGGTGAGAGTCACTGGATAAATTATCAAGATTATCCTTTAGTACTTGAGAAGCACTAAGGATGAATTTTTGATAAATGGAGGATAGGAAGAGTTTACTGTAAGGGGTTACAGTGATGCGAACTTCAAATCTGACAAAGAAAAATTTTAGATTATAGTCAAGTTTTATGTTTTGCCCTAGTGGGAGCGACTGTGAGCTGGAAAGGTTCCGGGCAAGATTCAGTCACTGATTCTAACATAGAGGACTGAGTAAATTAATACATAAGATGCATTTACTCAGAATATTCAATCTCAATCAAATTGTTGATAGAGGAGATGTGAATATTTGCAAGGTACCAACAGATGTCTCGCCCCAACGCAGTTGGAAGCGTGGAGGGCCGCGCTGGACCAATAGGCATATGATGCAGGAGATTGACTCTAGTGCAAGTGGGAGACTGTTGGAATTGTGCCCTAGAGGCAATCAATTAATTGTGACATTTATGGATTTACGATTCATTATGTTATCGATATAGAGATATGTTAACATGAATGAAGTCCTTAGAATATAAGTGTTATATTCTTAAAAATCCCTAGTCAATTATAATGATTAATGGGACAATCATCTATAGACTAGTATGGGGTTGGATTGATATGGAGATATCATGATCTAACACATGGGTATGCATTAGGAGTAATGGCATACTGGATTGACCCATCTCCGAGAAGGCTACATACACGTTATGTTAAGTCACAAGCGCGGTGCAACGGTATTGTCATCCTTAGACTTGAAGTCACTAGATATTCTAGTTGTGGATTATTGTGATCTTGGTAGCGTTAAACGCTACACCGTAACTGGGTAGTTATAAAGGCGTGTACTGGATACAATAAGAAGCAAGCTTAGAGATCGTAGTGGACGTAGATAGAATTTGTCCCTCCTACATAACGGGAGCAAATATCCTAGGCCACTCGAGGGATAGTGCTTATAAAATGTCTGGCCAGACTCAAATAAATAAATATGGGATATTGATGTTATTTGCACGAATAAGGCTATTCCCAGGATCGAGAAACTATGGATTGGATATACGAGTGTGACTTGTATGTCTCGTGTCCAATCCGGATATGGAGGTAAAGGGATGAGACAATTACTTGTACAAAGGTTGTCAAGATGACTATTCTATTAGTTGGCTAGAATGGATGTTTTGCTAGAAACCGCTCCATATTAGCAAATAGTTGCTACCAACTAGATAGAACCTATGGGGTCACACGCTATATAGAGTTGAACTAGATTTGGGAATTAATTAATTGGATTAATTAATTAGAAGGATCACTTTGCAAACCCTTGCAAACTTAGTAGGGACTAATTTGCAAGGAAGGGACTAAATTGAATTCTAGTTGGACTAGAATAAGTCCTTTAGGTAGTTAACAAGGAGTTGTTTGACTATATAAAGGACCCTCCTTCCTTCCTTCCTCATAACTTATGCTCATTAGTGAACATAACAAGAGTGGGAGAGAACAAAAGGAGAGAGAGCAAGCAACAAGGAGGGCCGACGCCGCCCCTTGCCGCCGCCCTCACCCCGTTGGCCAAAAGGGGCCGAAACCCCCTTTTTCTCTCGTTTTGCGTGATTCGTTCTTCCTCTTCCTATTCCGGGCTAGCACCAAGGAGTTTGGGAGATCTAGGATCAACTCTAGGCGTGGATCAACTATAGAGAACGTGACATTATTCGCGTTTGAAGTCATCAAGGAGAACCCAAAGGTGTGTTTATGATTTCTTACCTTACCTATCGTTATGACTCTAGACTTGTGATCCTTGGAGGGTTTTGCATGGTTTATGTTTGATTATGCTTCCGTTTGCGCGATCCATGAATCAAAACCCTACACAATGTTCATACAAATTGCAGCATTAATCACATTAATGCTGCTTTTTCACAAATATAATGTTTTACTTTGCTGCATTAACAAACTAACGTTGCAATAAAAAATAAGTTAAAAAAATATACATTTGCAGCATTAATCACATTAATGCTGTTTTTTTACAAAAAATTGCTTAGTATTACAGCATTAATCACATTAATGCTGCTATCACAAATAATTTTGGGCAGACATTCAAATTTTCACAAAATATTTGGGAGGGGGGAATTGAAAATATAAAAAAAGGAGCCACCAAAAAAAAACCCTACCCAACAATAACACACCTTATCTTCACCCCAACCCTACAATATCTTTCTCTCACTTCACATTCTAACCCTCTCTTCTTCACCGGCCCCCAACCACTACCACCGTCACCATCACCACAACCCATCCTCAACACCGGTCAACGTCCACCACCATCCACACCCACTCAGCCTCTCTCACACCCAAACCACCTCGATCCAGGCCCTCTCCAAAGCAGACAAACGGGAGGTGACGGCGGTTGTCCTCTCTATCCCTCTCAATTCCTGATCGGGAGAGGGAGAGAGAGAAATGGAGAAGATGGCGATTCTGGTGGTGAGGCGGCTACTGTAGAGCAGAACGAAGAGGAGAGGCAACCCAGTCGACCTGTTAATGTGGCGGAGAGGCGGTATTTGATCTCCTTCTTCCTCTTCTTCTTCTTCTACTTTTTTTTCGCTACTCTCTCTTTACCGGAGATAGGCCTGTGATTTCTCCATCTTCTTATTTTTCATCGACATATCTAATTCTTTACCAGAGATAGGCCTGTGATTTCGGCTGTGGTGGTGATTTCGGCGGCAGCGATTGAAGAGAGAGCGGTGGTGATGGCTCTGAGCAAGAATCAGTCGACGACGGCGATGGCGGCGGAGACGATGAACGGCAGTGATTTCGACGGCGAGTCTCCCTCTCCCTTTGCGTTCCAGATCTGGTGAGTGTTCCCTTTCTCTCCCTCTCTCCGTCCTTATCTCTCTCTCTCTATCTCCCTCTGGGTTCTGTTGCACTGGCGACCGTAACAGCAGCGGTAACGGGGCGGTTGAAGATTTGGGGGTGGTTGAAGATTTGGGGGCGGAAAATTGAAAACCATAACCACTCCAAACCCAGATTCTCCCTCGCTCTTCAATCGCCCCGTTACCCAGAACCGTCTGTTTCTCTATTTGTTTGATTTATGTGAAATTTTGTTCAGCTTTTTCATATTTTTGATGTGTTAAATTGATTTTTGCAATTCAATACACAGGGACTTTGCTTGATGGTACCAAATTCGATTCTAGCCTTGACAGGGGCGATCCTTTCAAGTTCACTCTTCAATTACTTGGATTTCGTTTTGTGTAGCTGTGTTCGCCAGTTGAAGGGTGGTCTTGTGTGGCTATGTTCGCCGGTTTTGTGTAATTGTGTTGTTTTTCTTCTTCCCCTTGTAATTTTTCCCAGAATAGGTTAATTTTAGAGAGATTTCTGGAAGTTGTTGTGTTGTAAATCAAATTTGTAATTTCTTCGTTAAACTTTTGTAATCTGAATCTTGTAATTTCATGGAGATTTCTGTTCTGGCTGTTATTGTAATTGTAATTGTTTATGTTTAGCTTTGTTATTGTTATTGTAATTATTTATGTTTATATTTTTTTTATTGTCATTGTTTAGATCTGTTCTTGTTTTTGTTGTGACAAATTCGTAAATAGAAGAATTCTTTCAAAAAGAAAGTAAATAGAAGAAAGAAGATAAACAAATGAAGTATGTGAAATGCAGCATTAAGCTGTAATAATGCTGCAATCTGATTCAAAAATGCAGCATTAAGCTCAAATAATGTTGCAAATTTTATTAAAAAATGCAGCATTAATGTCCAATAATGCTGCAATTTGATTCCAGATGCAGCATTAGTGTGTTAATGGTGCAAAGTGTGAGTAGAAATGTGCAGCATTAGTTAATGCTGCAAGTAGTGCTGTTTTTTCTAGCAGCATTCGCTTAATGCTGCAATGCAAAAAACAACACTGGCTAATGCAGCATTAGCATTAATGCTGCAATTAATGCTGTTTTAGCAAAATACAGCATTAAGTTTAGCAAAAACCGCATTAATCTAATGACGCTTTTGCTAATATTTCTAGTAGTGCTAGTCCATTATATTGATTAAGAGGACGATCAAATATACACTAATATGGGGTTGGATTGATATGAAGATATCACGATCCGACACATGGGTGTGCATTAGGGGTGATGGCATACTGGATTGACCCACAACGAGAAGGCTACATACAAGTTATGTAAAGTCACAAGTGCTTCTCGTAGTGACAATGGTATTGTTGCCCTTAGACTTGAAGTCACTAGATTCTCAAGTTGTGGAGTATTGTGTTTTGGTAGCGTCAAACACTACACCGTGACTGGGTAGCAATAAAGGCGCTAATCGGACATAATAGGAAGCAAGCTTAGAGATGGTAGTGATGCAGATAGGATTTGTCCCTCCCACATAACGGGAGCAAATATCCGCGGCCACTCGAGGGGTAAAGCTTATAGAATAACTAGCCAGACTCAGATAAATCAATATAAAATATCGATGTTATCTGCATGGATAAGAATATTCCCAGGATCGAGAAACTATGGATCGGATATACGAGTGTGACTTGTATGTCTCGTGTCCGATCCGAATAAGGAGACGAAGGGATAGTACAATGCGGTAACGTTGATCACAAGGTTTGTGGGATGACTATTTCTATTTGTTGGGTGGCATAAATTTGTTGCTAGACACCGCTCCATGTTAGTAATTGTTAGTACCAACTAAGTAGAAACCTATGGGGTCACACTCTCTATGGATTAATTCGGACATGGGAATTAATTGTTATGATTAATTTAAATAGAACGGTCAATATGCAATTACTTACAAACTTAGTAGTGCTAATTTGCAAGTTGGACTAATCCGTGTATGGATAGGATTAGGATAGGGGCTAATATGTAGTTAACAAGGAGTTGTTGGACTATATAAAGGACACTCCTAGCTTATTTTCTCAATGGTTGTCATAATTGTTGTAACACAAGGAGAGAACACAGCAAGGAGAGAGAACAACACTAGAGGGTCGAACCCCCTAGTGTCGTCCCCCTACCCTTCGACCACCAAGAGAGGCGCTGTAACCCTTCAGATTTTATGTACGCCATTCTAGTACATCGTTATAGTATGTTACTCATCGTGTGTGATATTAGGTTTCATTTGCTAGTTATACCCTAGAATGGAGACTCATAGTTGAAGGTCGTTTAGAATGTGGTTTCAACTTCGAGGACGAAGTTTTCTTTAATGGGGGAAGGATGAAATACCCCGTTATTTAGAAACGGGTATTTTTAGCTAATATTAAGTGTTAATATGTTAAAACGGGTATTTTATGAAATTATTGAAAGTTAATATAATATTATTATAAGTATTGGGTGTTAATATGCTACTATTAAATTTTATGATATTATTTGGTGTTAATATAACATTAGTATAAGTTTGGCTATTAGTTATTATTATTTAGAAAGTTAATTTTCATGCTATAATCCGTTAGGGGGTTTTATGTAGTTTCCCTAAATTAAAGTGTGTCTTTAGTTGAACTTGGGGGGTAGTAGTTGTGCTATTACTAAACCAGTGGGGGTTAAATTGCCTTTAGTCTAAAGTTTAGTCATCTTCTTCCTCAAACTCTCCCATGGAGGAAGAACTCCATCTCCAACCCAATTCTACTACCACCACTCCAAATCTTTATCAAACTTGTTAATTTTCGTCCTTATACACTCCTAATTCAATAGAGACCCAATATTGTTCATCAAGAAAAGTAATTTTGCCCGAAACATAGTCCGATTCGGAATTTGGAAAACTTGAAAGTGGGTTTCCTCATGGAGGTTGAATTCTTCACCTCTCTACCTATATAAACCCATCAATTCTCACATTTTAAACCCACAATCTCAATCCCTCTAACCTCTCAATCTCTCCTTCGATCTCTCTCTCTCTCTCTCCCGTTCAATCCCTCTCTCTCTCTCTCACCCGATGGGCTGCCCATCGCCGCCGCCGCTGCTGCCCACCGCCGACGTCGCCGCGTCCCGCCTCGCCGTCGACGCCGCCGACGTCCTCGCCGCTCGCCGCGGTCGTCCACTCTCTCTCCAGCGCCGTCGCCGCCTCCATCCCGTCGTTTCTCTCTCTGTAGGTTAGAAACCCGTCTCTTTACTTCTTCTCCTTTTTATTCTTATGTTTTGTCTTTAATTCATTTATCATTATTATTGTATTATTCGTACATATTAGTAGTGGGTTAGAAGAAGAGAACAAGTGGGGCTGTGGCCCAGTGGTTAAATGTTAGTACTTAAAGCTTGGTGGACATTTAATTTTTTTACTCATCTTCACTCCAAAATAAAAGTATATTTTTCTTACTTATTTTTATAAGTTTGTAACAAATTAGAATAAGTTATTTTCCTCAAATAAATTTGTTATTTCTTATAAATAAAGTTAGTTAGTTTATAATTTATTCTCTACTAAGGTTTGTTTGGTTGGGAGAACCTACTATTTGAATTAAAAGTGTTTTTGGATAAAATAATATACTTCTCTACCCTAAAGAATGAGAGGGATATTTTATCTAATCTTATAATTTATATTTATATAACTACAGCTATGTTTTTACAAATAATAAGCGTTATCAAGCGTATTTTATTATAAAAGAGGTTGTTCTCGTTAGTAAGGTTGGGGAGAGTTAGTAAGGGATTTATTTCATTTACCTATAGGACTTGTGTGCAATGTGTTGATTAGGATATTATTTAAGTTGTAGGAAACGAGTTCTCCGACGAAGGATACGTCGGGTACTACGACCAATTTGCCGTGATTGCTATTTTGAGGTAAGTAAACATGCCAGGCCTAGCGTGCATACCTTCTTTCGTGTCTAAACTGCTTTTGTGATTTTGACAAGCCGTTGGAAATTTGGGTAGTATTGGATGGGTTTATTATGTGCTTAAATATTTAGGGATTAGACTTGTGTGCAAATGCATGTGAAACTAATTGTCTAATTATCAATGTGTTATATTACTTGATTAGCTGCTCACTATATGTCATGTATTGTTTTTTCTTTACTTATACTTTAGGGTATTGTATGGATGATACAACAGGTTATAGTGTGGGATTATGGCTAATAAACCCCACCTTTGAGAGGCAACAGGTGAGACGAGGGATGGTATGAGGATGAAAGTGTCCTCACCTTTTTGACAAGATATTTTGAGTTCCGAGGACGTCACTTCTCTAAGGGGGGAAGGATGTAACCCTTCAGATTTTAAGTACGCCATTCTAGTACATCGTTACAGTATGTTACTCATCGTGTGTGATATTAGGTTTCATTTGCTAGTTATACCCTAGAATGAAGACTCATGGTTGAGGGTCATTTAGAATGTGGTTTCAATTTTGAGGACGAAGTTTTCTTTAAGGGGGGAAGGATGAAATACCCCCGTTATTTATAAACGGGTATTTTTTAGCTAATATTAAGTGTTAATATGTTAAAACGGGTATTTTATGAAACTATTGAGTGTTAATATAATATTATTATAAGTATTGGGTGTTAATATGCTACTATTATATTTTATGATATTATTTGGTGTCAATATAACATTAGTATAAGTTTGGGTATTAGTTATTATTATTTAGAAAGTTAGTTTTAATGTTATAATCCCTTAGGGGGTTTTATGCAGTTTCCCTAAATTAAAGTGTGTCTTTAGTTGAACTTGGGGGGTAGTAGTTGTGCTATTACTAAACCAGTGGGGGTTAAATTGCCTTTACTCTAAAGTTTAGTCATCTTCTTCCTCAAACTCTCCCATGGAGGAAGAACTCCATCTCCAACCCCAATTCTACTACCACCACTCCAAATCTTTATCAAACTTGTTAATTTTCATCCTTATACACTCCTAATTCAATAGAGACCCAATATTGTTCATCAAGAAAAGTAATTTTGCCCGAAACATAATCCGATTCGGAATTTAAAAAACTTGAAAGTGGGTTTCCTCAAGGAGGTTTAATTCTTCACCTCTCTACCTATATAAACCCATCAATTCTCACATTTTAAACCCATAATCTCGATCCCTCTAACCTCTCAATATCTACTTCGATCTCTCTCTCTCTCTCTCTCTCTCTCTCATTCAATCCCTCTCTCTCTCACCCGATGGGCTGCCCATCGCCGCCGCCGCCGTGTCCCGCCTCGCCTTCGACGCCGCCGGCGTCCTCGCCCCTCCCAGCGGTCGTCCGCTCTCTCTCCGGCGCCGCCGCCGCCTCCATCCCGTCGTTTCTCTCTCTCCCAGGTTAGAAACTCGTCTGTTTACTTCTTCTCCTTTTTATTCTTTCGTTTTGTCTTTAATTCATTAATTATTATTATTATTGTATTATTAGTACATATTAGTAGTGGGTTATAAGAAGAGAACAAGTGGGGCTGTGGCCTAGTTGTTAAATGTTAGTACTTAAAGCTTGGTGGGTATGAGAGAACTAGGTCTTGGGTTCAAGTCTCACAAGAGACATTTATTTTTTTTTACTCACCTTCACTCCAAAATAAAAGTATATTTTTCTTAATTATTTTTATAAGTTTGTAATGTATTCACAGCTTTCTGCCCAATAGTACTTTGGTAACTTGTTTTCCAGAAGCATTGTTCTTGACATGTCTTCAAGAGTCATGTTCTTTCTTTCAACTATTCTATTCTGTTTAGGAGTTATAGGAGCCGAAAAGTTGTGAGAGATGCCATGCTTAGAACAGATTATATCAAACTCAAGTTTATCAAACTCTCTACCATGATCACTTATTCTAGAAGCAATAGGTAGGTCTTTCAATGATTGAAGTTCTCTACAAAGTTTTGAATATTCAGTGAGAATTTCATATTTTTCTTTAAGAAACATAACCCAAGTATATCTAGAGAAATCACCAACAATAATAAGCATGTACTTCTTACACTTTGGATTTGGAGTTATCATAGGACCACAGAGATCCATATGTAATAATTCAATGGCTCTAGTAGTACTGACAAAGTTCTTTGGCTTGAATGAGCTTCTAGTTTGCTTGCCTTGTGCACATGCCTTGCATACTTCTTCATCTTTGGACTTGATGGAGGGTAAGCCTCTTAATAAGTTCTTGGAAACTAACTTGTTCAAGGTATGCAAGCTAATGTGTCCCAACTTTCTATGCCAAAGATTTGAATATTCTTTCAAGGCCTTGAGATACTTCAAGTTTAACCTGCAACTTTGTTAGATTGAAAAGTATAAACATTGTTTGATCTAGAGGCTGTGAGGATGCAATTTCCAGATTTCTCATTCTGCACCACACATTTCTCTTTATCAAAGATAACCTTGTTCCCATTGTCACAAAGTTGAGATAAACTAAGCAGATTAAATTTCAAGCCATCAACTAGATATACATCAGAAATAGAATTTTCAGAATTTGTACCAACTTTACCAATACAATGAATGTTGCATTTGCCTTTTTCATCAAGTGATTGCTCTTTAAGTTCAGAGAATAGAGATCTCTTTCCACTCATGTTTCTTGATCAACCACTGTCCAGGAACCATTTTTCTCTTTGATCTTGGTGACACCCTGCAAACACCATTCACTGCCTTACCCAACTGTTACACCAAGTGCTGAATTTAGATTCATATTCAGGGTCAACCATGTTAGGTGGTCTAACCCCTATAGGAAACCAAAACTTTTCCTTTGAGTTTGAAGGGAAAAGGGTTCCTCATAATGTGAGGGTCTCTTCTTCTAAAACGACAAGTCATCTTCACATGACCAATCTTATTCCAGCTTTCACAAATCTTGTACTATTCTTCTTTGGAAAATTTGGATTGTATCCAATACCAATTTTGTGAGCAGAATTTAAGCTACCTCCAGGAATCAAGTTCAAATTGTGTTCTGAGCCTGCAAGTTTAGTTTTGATCAACTCAGATTTTTGAATTTTCTCAGTCAGACTAGTCTTTTGTTTTTCCAATTCATCAGCTTGATGCCTTAGATTAACAATGTTGTCACTCAATAGAGATTTCTCAGTGACTACTTCCATAACTTGTGTTTTCAAGGCTTTGAAACTGGATTTCAAGGCCTTGAAATCACTGCCAGTTTTCTTCTGAGAGATTTCAACATTCTGATTTAGACAAACAAGATGTAAATTTTCTTTTGCTTGGTGATGAAATTTTTCTTTCAAAACTCAGATTTCTTTCAGATAGTCATCTTCATTTAAAATAATTTTTCTAAGATAATCAGAGAGGGCTTCTGTTGGTTTTGAAATCAAGCATTTTAGCATTACCTCAACGTTGTTTTCAGACATTCATCATGCCTGGCCATAAAGCATAGGTTGGCATGTTTTCTTCAGATTCAAAGTCACTTGAGGTGTCAGAATCACTCCACGAAGCTATCATAGCTTTATTTCTTCTATCATAATCTTTCTTCTTAAAGTTCTTGCTTTTCTTGTGTGGACAATCTCTGATCAAGTGTCCTGCATCAGCACAATCAAAGCAATTCATGACTTTAGGCTTATTACCTTGATAAGAAGATTTACTTTTGTGGTCTTTGCTACTGGAGGATCTATGTCTTTCTCTGTTTAAGTCCTTGTTTCTAAAGCTTTTCTCCATTTTAAGAATTCTGGTCAAGCCTTTGGAAATCAAAGCAATTGGATCTTTAACATCATCCTCAATTTCAAAGCTCTGAGATGTCTCATTCTTCTTAGCCTTGAGAGCCAAGTTCTTGACACCTTCTGGTAGTTCTCCATCAACTTCATTCATGGATATTTTATGTGTAAGGATCTTCCCCAGTAGGTCATCAAGTTGGAGTGTTGAGAGATCTTGACCTTAATAGCAGTAGTCTTTGGTTCTCATTTTTCCTTTGGAAGACTTCTTAGAATCTTCCTCACCTTTTCTTCATTGGTAATATGCTTTCCCAATGAATCAAGGTTATTGACAATGTCAGTGAATCTTTAGAACATGTCTCTGATTGACTCATCTCCATTCATCTTGAATAGCTCATATTGCCTGAGATATATGTTTATCTTAGTTTGCTTGACTTGGCTGGTTCATTCAAATGTCTCCACAAGCTTATCCCATATCTCCTTGGCAGTCTTGAAACTTGAGATCCAGTTATATTCATCTGCACTCAAAGCACAATATAATACATTCATAGCTTTATAATTTTTTGAAAATTGCTCTAACTCAGATGAAGAAAGAAAGTCTTCAGATTTGGGAGTTCTAATCGCATCTTTCTCTGTATAGAAAGTGTGAGGACCATTTTGGATGATAGTCCAGAGTTCCATATCTTGATCAATAAGTTGACTAAATTGTCTCCATAGAAGAGAGGAGGTCTGTTAGCAGCTCTTCTCTATGAGAAACCACCATCACCGATAGTACTCATAATGACAAGATGGTTAAATCTATGCAGTGATACAAGCTCTTATACCAATTGAAGTGGTTTACATTAGGTAGAAATACACGATCAATACTCTAGAAGGGGGGTGAATAGAGTGTGCAGACTTTTGCTAAACTTTCCAAAAATAGTGGTTTCAAAAGATTGTAAAGAGATTCAAGGCCTTGAAATGAGTTTTAAGCCATTGGAATAAAACAGTTAGAGTAAATTGAAGAATAAGACTATTTCAGGGCCTTCAAATGAGTTCAAACCCTTGAAATTAAACTTTTTTGAATACTGCAAGAGTTCTAAGTTTGTGACAGAAAGTAAATCCAAGAGACCCAAGATATGTAGTGTTCAGTCCACTTGGACCTACGTCTCTACCTTATGGATCTTCTCCCTGTAGGAGTTTCAACTCAATTCTTATTAATCAACAGCTAAGCCCTACATCTCAAGCACACAGAGATACCTTAGTCTGTTACAGCTCGTGGTTCTCACTAACCTATCTAGTACCTGCTCTAGCTATATGTTTAACTAAGAAATCTCGATTTTTCACCTTAATCAATCCGTGTGAATGTAAAAAGAAGTAGTATAAGAATGCCAACAAATAGAGTTCAGAAATGAAGAACACAGAGAGTGGAACTGCAGTGAGAATACAATGTTCTTTAAATGCTTGGATTGGGAGATAACGACCTGCTTCTTAGTTGTTTGACAATCCTTTAATGTATTTTGAGTGTATCTAGCTTTTTATCGTTGTGTTCTCTTCTCAAATGCTTCAAACTGTTCTCCTTATATACAACTCATTTGATCTGCAAATCTTCAAGATTTTCAGCAACAAACTTTCCTATTTTGTAGGCAACAACTTTAACTTATCTAACAGTCTTCTCCAACGGATAGTTGATCAGTATCTTCAGGGATACTGATCTGATCTTGATCATAATCATGTTGAGAAGCTGTTACCATTATTAGATTGATTACAGAATCAAATCATATAATAATTTCCTTCCATGCAAAACTCAGGTTTAGGAAATAAATCTTGTAAAATAGGTAATGATCTTTCCCTGTAAAACTGAGTTAAAACGATGGATTAGATAGTTTTAAACATGTTAAAATACTTTGTATTTCATCATCAAGTAATGATAGATCAAGCATAGGGGTTTAGGAGTTCAAACAGAATCAGAAACTCCCCCTAAGTTCATGCATACATAGCATAGTCAGTTTCAAGGCTTTGAAAGCTGTTTGAAGGCCTTGAAATATACTAGCTATTTCTTGTCTTTGAAACTGAATTGAACATACATACAAATATATAAACAATGCTTACTGAACGAGATAATGACCCTATAAGGTTTGGCTTTAAGTCTCTAGATTACCCATAATTCATGCTCCAAAATATAACCTAAAACCATGCTCCAAAATCCAACTAAATATGGACATAAACTAACATAACTTCACTAAATTATATCACGAACTTCCCAAATATATATCATGCTAAAATTAGTTTCATTAGATTCAAAAAATTCAGGAAAAAAAAAGATATGCGCTCTTTAAACTCACTAGTCACAGATTCGGCCAATAACACTTTGTACTCGCTACACATACCAAAATTCAGCTTTTATACATAATATAACACCTAAAACATCTATCTAATGATCCCTTATTCAATATAACTTCAAAGTACATAAATTACCCACTCTATAACAAGTTATTACCCACGTATTAAGATTACCAACACCAAAACAATTCATTAAATATACCCTATATGACTAGGGTTTTACCCATAACATGTGAACACGGTGAGTATTAACAATTTTCTATTGATCAGATGACTCCATATATGATGATACGGAGAATATGAATTTAAAAAGTGAATATCAAAAATTGAAATAGGGTAACAATCCTTTAATTATGATCATCGTAGAGAGCCAGAGATATTGAGAGTTATATTTACATCAAGATCAAGTGAACAAGAGATAAATAACTCACAAAAACAAAGAGAAAGAGAAAGAGAGAGTGAGAAAGCCGCCTGCGGCGGACCAAGACAGCACGAGAGAGTGAGAGAGAGCAGGGCACAGGTAGGAGAAGAAAAAGTGAAGAAAGAAATAACAATAAAAGAAAAAGGAAAAAAAAATAGGAGTAGGAAAAGGTCTATAGGATTTTTTGAAAAATTCCATTGGAAAATAAACTAATTCAATTTAGTCCAAACTAAGTTTATAAAACTCTTTAAAAGTCCCTAACTTCTAATGAATTTCTTATAACTCCCCCAAAGATCTAAAAGGCTATTTAACCCTATAGTTAAAAATACGGTATTACAAAAGCTGCCATAGTCATTCTGGGGTGAAGTAATTTGTACTGCATGTTAAGTGATTAACACGTCTCCATCTGCTCCTATGGGTTTTGAGATTCAAAATAATGTATGGCACGGAAAAGAAGTTTCATACTCTCATCTGATGGTGCCTGGCTGCAAGGCGTTCACGCATATACCTAACGAGAAATGACTAAATCTTGATGACAAGGCCAATCCTTGTGTATTTCAGAGCTATGAAGATGCAGAATTTAACTAGACGGTATGGGGTCCTAGGAATAAGAAGCTACTAAAAATTAGGGATGTATGTTTCTATTAGAACCAGACTATTAAAGATATCGACATGTCACCCAACTTGAAATAAGTTGTCGCTCCCGACCTCTGTCTAGATACCTCCCCTAGTTCTATGGGTGAAGAAGCGATTCTCGGAGAAGATCGAGAGATAGAGACTCCAGATATCGAAGACGATGATGATGATGATGATGATTCTAAAGGGGGTTTTTCCACACGTCAAATTCTTGTGGAATACATCTACTTTTTCGCACTTGTTCATGTAGGGTTTTGATCATGGATACGCGCGGAATAAAAAATAATTTATCCATTCAATACCCTCCAAGGATCACAGGAAGGGAATTCATAACGATTGTAAACGATAGTAAAGGATTCATAGGAAGTACCTTGTGGGTCTCCAGTGATGACTTCAAACACAAATATTGTTGTGTCTCTACGGTTGATCCACTCCTAGGACTGAGATCTATATCCTCCAACTCCTTGTGCTAGCTAGGAATGGTAGCGGAGGAAGAAAAAATCACATAACGGATACCAAGAGGAGGATTCGGCCTCCTCTCTTGGCCGACGGGGAAGGGGGGGGGGACGGCAAGGGGCTTCGGCCTCTTGTTTATCTTGATCTCTCCTTGCTTATCACCTACACAAGTAATGTAATGAGCATTAGTATGTAGGACGGAATCTAGGAGCATCCTTTTTATAGTCTAACAACTCCTTGTTACTACATAAAGGCCGTATCCTAATCCTACTCAAGTTCGGATTAGTCCAACTTGCATATTATTCGTACTAAGTTAGCAAGTTGTTGCGATTTGATCCTTTAACTAATTAATCTTGTTAATTAATTCCCAAGTCTAGCTCAATCCTATATGGCGTGTGACCCCATAGGTTTATATTTAGTTGGTAGTAACTATTTACTAATATGGAGTGGCCTCTAGGAAGACATCCATTCTAGCCAACCAATAGGAATAGTCATCATGACAAACCTTTGTGCATGTATTGTCTCATCCCTTTGTCTTAATATCCGGATTGGACACGAGACATAAAATTCACACTCGTATATCCAATTCATAGTTCCTCGATCCTTGGAATAGCCTTATTCGAACAAATAACATCAATATACTATATTGATTTATTTGAGTCTGGCCAAACATTCTATAAGCACTATCCCTGAAGTGGCCTAGGATAATTGCTCCCATTATGTGGGAGGGACAAATTCTATCTACATAACTACGATATCTAAGATTGCTTCCTATTGTGTCTGATACGCGCCTTTATAACTAACCAGTCATGGTGTAGCGTTTGACGCTACCAAAAGACAATATTCCACAACTAGAAGATCTAGTGACTTCAAGTCTAAGGATGACAATACCGTTTCACCACGAGAAGCACTTGTGACTTTACATAAATTGTATGTTCCCTTCTCGGAGATGGGCCTAACCAGTATGCCATTACCCCTAATGCATACCCATGTGTTGGATCGTTATATCTTCATATCATTCCAAATGTATACTAGTCTATAGATGATGGTCCCATTAATCATTATAATGGACTAGGGATATTTAAGAGTATAACACTTATATTCTTAGGATTTCATTCATGGTAACATATATCCATATTGATAACATAATGAATCGTAAATCCATATATTTTTCACAATTAATTGATTGCCTCTAGGGAACAATTCCAACAGTTTCTTCATGGAGTGATTCAGATTCATTAAGTGATTCAAACTCAGATGAAAAGGCCAATCTTTTTCTGATGGCTGAGCATGAAGAAGGAAATGGCTCAGACTAACATATTGACGATATTGTAAATGATTTACTTCTTGACCTTCTAATGTCTTACTAGGAATCCTGAAAAGCATATTTCTAAATGAGGAAAGTTATCGAAATGAGATTGAATCTTTGATGGTGAATGTTCATAAGAAGGAAAAGGAAAATTTAGAGTTTGTTTTTCTCAACAAACCTCTTAAAGTATATCTATGAACCCTAGAGTAGAAAATTTGCATATTCATGTGCCTCCATCTCTTGGTCCATCCTTCATAGCCTTGTCGAATGCTCCATTCTCCATGTTGTGGCTTATTTAATTCTTTGGGCTTCTTTTCTTCAATCTTGGCTATCATCTATTTTATCTAGTACTAGCTAACATTTATACTAATAAAATAAATATCACAAGTTAAGAAAAAAATACCGGCTCGTAGGCCGTAAACCCTAATTAATTATTACATCAAATTGATCAGCTCGCAAGCCATAAAAAAACCACAAAAATTAAACATTCACAACAAACCACATCTAAGGTCATATCCAATCACCATACGAATTGCACATAAACAGTTAAAACCAATTTTTAAAGCGCTTAGTCAATTTTAGTTGATTTTAGGATTATAAGGGTCAAAACGGTCGAAGAGGCCCACCAATGCTTGGCCGAACCCCTTACTGGATCTCCCAATGCCCTTGGGCCTGCCAGCCCCTAGCCCAAACGGCTAGGCCGTCCGCTAGGGCTTCCCCGACCCCTTGTCTGAACTCAGATTGGGTGGCAAGGAAGGAGGGGCGTTCCCCTAGGGGCCGAACCTCTTTAGGAGTTGTTTCCAAAACAACTCCATGCTTTCTTGCCCAAGTTTGGTTTTTTTCCTAATTGTAAAAACTCCTTTTTCCAATTAGATGCCCAAGAACCCTAGATCTAAGATCCTAAAATTTCTCAAACTACTTAATTCATACATCCCATACAAGAATTAGATCTTGTTTGATTGAATCACATTCAACATGCATCTAATATGCTTAATTTTGTCGTTTTAACGCAATAATCAACACCTAAAGGTGATAAACAACAAAAACATAACACATAGACCACGTTCTGCTCTACGACATGTGGATCTGATACCATTGTAGGGTTTTGATGATTGATAAGCAGCGGAATAATAATTTATCCGATCAAGACCCTCCAAGGATCACATGAAGAGAATTCTTGCTATGGTATATGATTCGTGTTGTGTACCTTGTTGGTCTCGATTGATGACTTCTAACACAAAAAGTATCACGCCTCTACAGTTGATCCACTTCTAGGATTGAGATCTAGATCTTCCAATCTCCTTTTTCTATCTAGTAAGAATGGAAGAGAAAGAAGAAATCACGCAACGGAGGACCAAAGAGAGGGGCGGCATCTCTTTGTGTGGCAGACGGTAGAGGGGGCGGCAAGGGGCGGACGAGCTCCTTTGCTTGCTCTCAGTCCTTCCTTCTCTCCTACTCAACTTATGTTATGAGCATTAGTATTGGGAAGGAAGCTACGAGCATCCTTTATATAGTCCCAAAACTCCTTGTCACTACATGAAGGCCATATCCTAATCCAACTCAAGTTTGGATTAGTCCAACTTGCATATTAGTCCTACTAAGTTAGAAACTTGTTGCAATTTGATCCTTCTAATTAACTTATCATATTACTTCCCAAGTCTAGTTCAATCCTATATGGCGTGTGACCCCATAGGTTTCTATTTAGTTGGTAGTAACTATTTACTAACATGGAGCGGCCTCTAGCAAGACATTCATTCTAGCCAACCAATAGAAATAGTCATCATGACAAACCTTTGTGCAAGTATTGTCTCATCCCTTTGTCTTAATATCCGAATTGGACACGAGACATAAAATTCACACTCGTATATCCAATTCATAGTTCCTCGATCCAGGGAATAGCCTTATTCGATCAAATAAAATCAATATCCTATATTGATTTATTTGAGTCTGGCCAGACATTCTATAAGCACTATCCCTCGAGTGGCCTAGGATAATTTCTCCCGTTATGTGGGAGGGACAAATTCTATCTACATCACTATGATATCTAAGCTTGCTTCCTATTGTGTCTGATACGCGGCTTTATTAGTACCCAGTCATGGTGTAGCATTTGACGCTACCAAAACACAATATTCCACAACTAGAAGATCTTGTGACTTCAAGTATAACGATGACAATACTGTTTTCACAACGAGAAACACTTATGACTTTACATAACATGTATGTACCCTTCTCGGAGATGGGCCTATACAGTATGCCATTACCCTAATGCATACACATGTGTTGGATCGTTATATCTTCATATAAATCCAAACCTATACTAGTCTATAGATGATTGTCCCGTTAATCATTATAATGGACTAGGATATTTAAGAATATCACACTTATATTCTTAGGATTTCATTCATGTTAACATATCTCCATATTCATAACATAATGAATCGTAAATTCATATATTTTTCACAATAAATTGATTGTCTCTACGGAACAATTCCAACAGTTTCTTCATGGAGTGATTCTGTTTCATTAAGAGATTCAGAATTAAATGAAGAAAAGGCCAATCTTTTTCTGAAAGAAATGGCTCAGACAAACATATTGACGATATGGTAAAAAAGTTTACTTTCTAGCCCTTTTAATGTATTACTAGAAATCCTCAAAAGAATATTTCTAAATGAGGAATGTTATAGAAATGAGATTGAATCTTTGATTGTTAATGTTCATAAGCAGGAAAAGGAAAATTTAGAGTTTGTTATCTCAGTCAAAAACTGACAGTGACTTCAAAGCTTTGGATAGCAGGTTCAAAGCCTTGAAGGAACATGTCAAGGAAATTGTAGATGAAAATACTCTTTTAAGTGATAATTTTGTTGATCTGATGTTTTAGAACAACAAAACACTTCATTGACTGAGAAACTTCAAAAATCAAGAAATTAATTATTAAGAGTTGCACGCTCAGAGCATAACCTCAATCTCATGCTTGGAGGAAGTCTGCATTCTGTACACAAAAGTGGAATTAGTTACAATCCAAATTTACCATAGAAAAACCAAACCACCTTTGGGAAAGCACGAAACAGACATTCTCCCAAATGTTTCTACTTTAGAAAACTTGGTCATGTGAAGCTAACATTCCCCTTTAGAAGGACAGAACCTCACATAATGAGGAACACATCTCCTTATCAGCTTAAGGGACAAGTGAAGCAGGGGTTCGTAAAGGAATCAAACCACCTAACTGTTGGAATAGAGACCTGGAGGAAATATTATTTAGTATAAACATTATCTTTGGCTAGAATATTTATTCTATTATTTATGGAGATATTTTACTGAATTCCTTAGATTGAAGTCTGTTCTTTATCTTAAATATCCCTATACACTACTAGAAATCTTAGCAAATACCACATTTTATTTGTAGCATTTGAACAAATGCGGTAATTGATACCCTAAATCAGCATTAGTATTAATGTTGCAAACTAAATGCTGTAAGTTTGCAACATTAATCCAATAATGCTGCAATATTTAGCTAAACAGCATACAAATTGCAGCATTAATCCAATAATGCTGCAATGTTCATACAAATTGCAGCATTAATCACATTAATGCTGCTTTTTCACAAATATAATGTTTTACTTTGCTGCATTAACAAACTAACGCTGCAATAAAAAATAAGTTAAAAAATATACATTTGCAGCATTGATCACATTAATGCTATTTTTTACAAAAAATTGCTTAGTATTACAACATTAATCACATTAATGCTGCTATCACAAATAATATTGGGCGGACATTCAAATTTTCACAAAATATTTGCGGGGGAATTGAAAATATCAAAAAAGGAGCCACCAAAACAAAACCCTACCCAACAATAACACACCTTATCTTCACCCTAACCCTACAATCTCTTTCTCTCACTTCACATTCTAACCCTCTCTTCTTCACCCCCAACCACTACCACCGTCACCATCACCACAACCCATCCTCAACACCGGTCAACGTCCACCACCATCCACACCCACTCAGCCTCTCTCATACCCAAACCACCTCGATCCAGGCCCTCTCCAACGCAGACAAACGGGAGGTGACGGCAGTTGCCCTCTCTATCCCTCTCAATTCCAGATCGGGAGAGGGAGAGAGAGAAATGGAGAAGATGGCGATTCTGGTGGTGAGGCGGCTACTGTCGAGCAGAACGAGGAGGAGAGGCGACCCAGTCGACCTGTTAAAGTGGCGGAGAGGCGGTATTTGATCTCCTTCTTCCTCTTCTTCTTCTTCTACTTTTTTTCGCTACTCTCTCTTTACCGGAGATAGGCCTGTGATTTCTCCATCTTCTTATTGTTCATCAACAGATCTAATTCTTTACCGGAGATAGGCCTGTGATTTCGGCGGTGGTGGTGATTTCGGCGGCAGCGATTGAAGAGAGAGCGGCGGTGATGGCTCTGAGCAAGAATCAATCGACGACGGCGATGGCGGCGGGGACGGTGAACGGCGGTGATTTCGACGGCGAGTGTTCCCTTTCTCTCCCTCTCTCCGTCCTTATCTCTCTCTCTATCTCCCTCTGGGTTCTGTTGCACTGGCGACCGTAACAATAGCGGTAACGGGGCGGTTGAAGATTTGGGGGTGGTTGAAGATTTGGGGGCGGAAACCTGAAAACCAGAACCACTCCAAACCCAGAACCTCCCTCGCTCTTCAATCGCCCCGTTACCCAGAACCGTCTGTTTCTCTATTTGTTTGATTTATGTGAAATTTTGTTCAGCTTTTTCATATTTTTGATGTGTTAAATTGATTTTTGCAGTTCAATACACAGGGACTTTGCTTGATAGTACCAAATTCGATTCTAGCCGTGACAGGGGCGATCCTTTCAAGTTCACTCTTCAATTACTTGGATTTCGTTTTGTGTAGCTATGTTCGCCAGTTGAAGGGTAGTCTTGTGTGGCTATGTCCGCCGGTTTTGTGTAATTGTGTTGTTTTTCTTCTTCCCCTTGTAATTTTTCCCAGAATTTGTTAATTTTAGAGAGATTTCTGGAAGTTGTTGTGTTGTAAATCAAATTTGTAATTTCTTCGTTAAACTTTTGTAATCTGAATCTTGTAATTTCATGGAGATTTCTGTTCTGGCTGTTATTGTAATTGTAATTGTTTATGTTTAGCTTTGTTCTTGTTATTGTAATTATTTATGTTTATATTTTTTTTTATTGTTATTGTTTAGATCTGTTTTTGTTTTTGTTGCGACAAATTGGTAAATAGAAGAATTCTTTCAAAAATAAAGTAAATAGAAGAAAGAAGATAAACAAATGAAGTATGTGAAATGCAGCATTAAGCTCTAATAATGCTCCAATCTGATTCAAAAATGCAGCATTAAGCTCAAATAATGTTGGAAATTTTATTAAAAAATGCAGCATTAATGTCCAATAATGCTGCAATTTGATTCCAGATGCAGCATTAGTGTGTTAATGCTGCAAAGTGTGAGTAGAAATGTGCAGCATTAGTTAATGCTGCAAGTAGTGCTGTTTTTTCTAGCAGCATTAGCTTAATGCTGCAATGCAAAAAACAACACTGGCTAATGCAGCATTAGCATTAATGCTGCAATTAATGCTGTTTTTGCAAAATACAGCATTAAGTTTAGCAAAAACCGCATTAATCTAATGACCCTTTTGCTAATATTTCTAATAGTGCTAGTCCATTATATTGATTAAGAGGACGATCAAATATACACTAATATGGGGTTGGATTTATATGGAGATATCACGATCCAACACATGGGTGTGCATTAGGGGTGATGGCATACTAGATTGACCCACAACGAGAAGGCTACATACAAGTTATGTAAAGTCACAAGTGCTTCTCGTAGTGACAATGGTATTGTGGTCCTTAGACTTGAAGTCACTAGATTCTCAAGTTGTGGAGTATTATGTTTTGGTAGCGTCAAACACTACACCGTGACTGGGTAGCAATAAAGGCGCTAATCGGACATAATAGGAAGCAAGCTTAGAGATGGTAGTGACGCAGATAGGATTTGTCCCTCCCACATAACGGGAGCAAATATCCGCGGCCACTCGAGGGGTAAAGCTTATAGAATGTCTGGCCTGACTCAGATAAATCAATATAGGATATCGATGTTATCTACATGGATAAGACTATTCCCAGGATCGAGAAACTATGGATTGGATATACGAGTGTGACTTGTATGTCTCGTGTCCGATCCGAATAAGGAGACGAAGGGATAGTACAATGTGGTAACGTTGATCACAAGGTTTGTGGGATGACTATTTCTATTTGTTAGGTGGCATAAATGTGTTGCTAGACACCGCTCCATGTTAGTAATTGTTAGTACCAACTAAGTAGAAACCTATGGGGTCACACTCCCTATGGATTAATTCGGACATGGGAATTAATTGTTATGATTAATTTAAATAGAACGGTCAATTTGCAATTACTTACAAACTTAGTAGTGCTAATTTGCAAGTTGGACTAATCCGAGTATGGATAGGATTAGGATAGGGGCTAATATGTAGTTAACAAGGAGTTGTTGGACTATATAAAGGACACTCCTAGCTTATTTTCTCAATGGTTTTCATAATTGTTGTAACACAAGGAGAGAACACAGCAAGGAGAGAGAACAACACTAGAGGGTCGAACCCCCTAGTGTCGTCCCCCTACCCTTCGACCACCAAGAGACGCGCTGTAACCCTTCAGATTTTATGTACGCCATTCTAGTACATCGTTATAGTATGTTACTGATCGTGTGTGATATTAGGTTTCATTTGCTAGTTATACCCTAGAATGGAGACTCATAGTTGAGGGTCGTTTAGAATGTGGTTTCAACTTCGAGGACGAAGTTTTCTTTAAGGGGGGAAGGATGAAATACGCCGTTATTTAGAAACGGGTATTTTTAGCTAATATTAAGTGTTAATATGTTGAAACGGGTATTTTATGAAATTATTGAGTGTTAATATAATATTATTATATGTATTGGGTGTTAATATGCTACTATTATATTTTATGATATTATTTCGTGTTAATATAACATTAGTATAAGTTTGGGTATTAGTTATTATTATTTAGAAAGTTAATTTTAATGTTATAATCCGTTAGGGGGTTTTATGTAGTTTCCCTAAATTAAATTGTGTCTTTAGTTGAATTTGGGGGGTAGTAGTTGTGCTATTACTAAACCAGTGGGGGTTAAATTGCCTTTACTCTAAAATTTAGTCATCGTCTTCCTCAAACTCTCCCATGGAGGAAGAACTCCATCTCCAACCCAATTCTACTACCACCACTCCAAATCTTTATCAAACTTGTAAATTTTCGTCCTTATACACTCCTAATTCAATAGAGACTCAATATTGTTCATCAAGAAAAGTAATTTTGCCCGAAACATAGTCCGATTTGAAATTTAAAAAACTTGAAAGTGGGTTTCCTCATGGAGGTTCAATTCTTCACCTCTCTACCTATATAAACCCATCAATTCTCACATTTTAAACCCACAATCTCGATCCCTCTAACCTCTCAATATCTCCTTCGATCTCTCTCTCTCTCTCTCTCTCTCTCTCTCTCTCTCTCTCTCTCTCTCTCGTTCAATCCCTCTCTCTCTCTCACCCGATGGGCTGCCCATCGCCGCCGCCGCCGCGTCCCGCCTCGCCTTCGACGCCGCCGGCGTCCTCCCCCCTCCGAGCGGTCGTCCGCTCTCTCTCCGGCGCCGCCGCCGCCTCCATCCCGTCGTTTCTCTCTCTCCCAGGTTAGAAAATCGTCTGTTTACTTCTTCTCCTTTTTATTATTTTGTCTTGTCTTTAATTCATTAATTATTATTATTCTATTATTAGTACATATTAGTAGTGGGTTAGAAGAAGAGAACAAGTGGGGCTGTGGCCCAGTTGTTAAATGTTAGTACTTAAAGCTTGGTGGGTATGAGAGAACTAGGTCTTGGGATCAAGTCTCACAAGAGACATTTTTTTTTTTACTCGGCTTCACTCCAAAATAAAAGTATATTTTTCTTACTTATTTTTATAAGTTTGTAACAAATTAGAATAAGTTATTTTCCTCAAATAAATTTGTTATTTCTTCTAAATAAAGTTAGTTAGTTTGTTATTTATTCTCTACTAAGGTTTGTTTGGTTGGGAGAACCTACTATTTGAATTAAAAGTGTTTTTGGGTAAAAATAATATGCTTCTCTACCCTAAATAATAAGAAGGATATTTTATCTAATCTTATAAGTTATATTTGTATAACTATAGCTATGTTTTTACAAATAATAAGTGTTATCAAGCGTATTTTATTATAAAAGATGTTTTTCTCGTTAGCAAGGTTGGGGAGAGTTAGTAAATGATTTATTTCATTTACCTATAGGACTTGTGTGCAATGTGTTGATTAGGATATTATTAAATTTGTAGGCAACGAGTTCTCCGACGAAGGATACGTCGAGTACTACGACCAATTTGTCGTGATTGCTATTTGTTGAGGTAAGTAAACATGCCAGGCCTAGCGCCCATACCTTCTTTCGTGTCTAAACTGATTTTGTGATTTTGACAAGCCGTTGGGAATTCGAGTAGTATTGGATGGGTTAATTATGTGCTTAAATATTTAGGGATTAGGCTTGTGTGCAAATGCATGTGAAACTAACTGTTTAATGATCAATGTGTTATATTACTTGATTAGCTGCTCACTATATGTCATGTATTCCTTTTTCTTTACTTATACTTTAACTTTTTGTATGGATGATACAATAGGTTATAGTGTAGGATTATGGCTAATAGACCACACCTTTGAGAGGCAATAGGTGAGACGAGGGATAGTATGATGATGAAAGTGTCCTCAGCTTTTTGACGAGATATTTTGAGTTCCGAGGACGTCACTTCTCTAAGGGGGGAAGGATGTGACCCTTCAGATTTTAAGTACGCCACTCTAGTACATCGTTACAGTATGTTACTCATCGTATGTGATATTAGGTTTCATTTGCTAGTTATACCCTAGAATGGAGACACATAGTTGAGGGTCGTTTAGAATGTGGTTTCAACTTCGACGACGAAGTTTTCTTTAAGGGAGGAACGATGAAATACCCCGTTATTTAGAAACGCGTATTTTTTAGCTAATATTAAGGGTTAATATGTTGAAACGGGTATTTTATGAAATTATTGAGTGTTAATATAATATTATTATAAGTATTGGGTGTTAATATGCTACTATTATATTTTATGATATTATTTCGTGTTAATATAACATTAGTATAAGTTTGGGTATTAGTTATTTTTTTTTGAAAGTTAATTTTAATGTTATAATCCGTTAGGGGGTTTTATGTAGTTTCCCTAAATTAAAGTGTGTCTTTAGTTAAACTTGGGGGGTAGTAGTTGTGCTATTACTAAACCAGTGGGGGTTAAATTGCCTTTACTCTAAAGTTTAGTCATCTACTTCGTCAAACTCTCCCATGGAGGAAGAACTCCATCTCCAACCCCACTTCTATTACCACCACTCCAAATCTTTATCGAACTTGTTAATTTTCGTCCTTATACACTCCTAATTCAATAGAGACCCAATATTGTTCATCAAAAAAAGTATTTTTTACCGAAACATAGTCCGATTCGGAATTTGAAAAACTTGAAAGTGATTTCCTCATGGAGATTGAATTCTTCACCTCTCTACCTATATAAACCCATCAATTCTCACATTTTAAACCCACAATCTCAATCCCTCTAACCTCTCAATCTCTCCTTCGATCTCTCTCTCTCTCCGTCCCGTTCAATCCCTCTCTCTCTCTCTCTCTCCCGATGGGCTGCCCATCGCCACCGCCGCGTCCCGCCTCGCCGTCGACGCCGTCGGCGTCCTCGCCCCTCGCCGCGGTCGTCCGCTCTCTCTCTGGCGCTGCCGCTGCCTCCATCCCGTCGTTTCTCTCTCTCCTAGGTTAGAAACCCGTCTGTTTACTTCTTTTCCTTTTTATTCTTTTGTTTTGTCTTTAATTCATTTATTATTATTATTGTATTTTTAGTACATATTAGTAGTGGGTAGGGCTGTGGCCCACTGGTTAAATGTTAGTACATAAAGCTTGGTGGGTATGAGAGAACTAGGTCTTGGGTTCAAGTCTCAGAAGAGACATGTAATTTTTTACCCATCTTCACTCCAAAATAAAAGTATATTTTTCTTACTTATTTTTATAAGTTTGTAACAAATTAGAATAAGTTATTTTCCTCAAATAAATTTGTTATTTCTTCTAAATAAAGTTAGTTAGTTTGTTATTTATTCTCTACTAAGGTTTGTTTGGTTGGGAGAACCTACTATTTGAATTAAAAGTGTTTTTGGGTAAAAATAATATGCTTCTCTACCCTAAATAATAAGAAGGATATTTTATCTAATCTTATAAGTTATATTTGTATAACTATAGCTATGTTTTTACAAATAATAAGTGTTATCAAGCGTATTTTATTATAAAAGATGTTTTTCTCGTTAGCAAGGTTGGGGAGAGTTAGTAAATGATTTATTTCATTTACCTATAGGACTTGTGTGCAATGTGTTGATTAGGATATTATTAAATTTGTAGGCAACGAGTTCTCCGACGAAGGATACGTCGAGTACTACGACCAATTTGTCGTGATTGCTATTTGTTGAGGTAAGTAAACATGCCAGGCCTAGCGCCCATACCTTCTTTCGTGTCTAAACTGATTTTGTGATTTTGACAAGCCGTTGGGAATTCGAGTAGTATTGGATGGGTTAATTATGTGCTTAAATATTTAGGGATTAGGCTTGTGTGCAAATGCATGTGAAACTAACTGTTTAATGATCAATGTGTTATATTACTTGATTAGCTGCTCACTATATGTCATGTATTCCTTTTTCTTTACTTATACTTTAACTTTTTGTATGGATGCTAATAGACCACACCTTTGAGAGGCAACAGGTGAGACGAGGGATAGTATGATGATGAAAGTGTCCTCAGCTTTTTGACGAGATATTTTGAGTTCCGAGGACGTCACTTCTCTAAGGGGGGAAGGATGTGACCCTTCAGATTTTAAGTACGCCACTCTAGTACATCGTTACAGTATGTTACTCATCGTATGTGATATTAGGTTTCATTTACTAGTTATACCCTAGAATGGAGACACATAGTTGAGGGTCGTTTAGAATGTGGTTTCAACTTCGACGACGAAGTTTTCTTTAAGGGAGGAACGATGAAATACCCCGTTATTTAGAAACGCGTATTTTTTAGCTAATATTAAGGGTTAATATGTTGAAACGGGTATTTTATGAAATTATTGAGTGTTAATATAATATTATTATAAGTATTGGGTGTTAATATGCTACTATTATATTTTATGATATTATTTCGTGTTAATATAACATTAGTATAAGTTTGGGTATTAGTTATTATTTTTTTGAAAGTTAATTTTAATGTTATAATCCGTTAGGGGGTTTTATGTAGTTTCCCTAAATTAAAGTGTGTCTTTAGTTAAACTTGGGGGGTAGTAGTTGTGCTATTACTAAACCAGTGGGGGTTAAATTGCCTTTACTCTAAAGTTTAGTCATCTACTTCGTCAAACTCTCCCATGGAGGAAGAACTCCATCTCCAACCCCACTTCTATTACCACCACTCCAAATCTTTATCGAACTTGTTAATTTTCGTCCTTATACACTCCTAATTCAATAGAGACCCAATATTGTTCATCAAAAAAAGTATTTTTTACCGAAACATAGTCCGATTCGGAATTTGAAAAACTTGAAAGTGATTTCCTCATGGAGATTGAATTCTTCACCTCTCTACCTATATAAACCCATCAATTCTCACATTTTAAACCCACAATCTCAATCCCTCTAACCTCTCAATCTCTCCTTCGATCTCTCTCTCTCTCCGTCGCGTTCAATCCCTCTCTCTCTCTCTCTCTCCCGATGGGCTGCCCATCGCCACCGCCGCGTCCCGCCTCGCCGTCGACGCCGTCGGCGTCCTCGCCCCTCGCCGCAGTCGTCCGCTCTCTCTCTGGCGCTGCCGCTGCCTCCATCCCGTCGTTTCTCTCTCTCCTAGGTTAGAAACCCGTCTGTTTACTTCTTTTCCTTTTTATTCTTTTGTTTTGTCTTTAATTCATTTATTATTATTATTGTATTTTTAGTACATATTAGTAGTGGGTAGGGCTGTGGCCCACTGGTTAAATGTTAGTACATAAAGCTTGGTGGGTATGAGAGAACTAGGTCTTGGGTTCAAGTCTCAGAAGAGACATGTAATTTTTTACCCATCTTCACTCCAAAATAAAAGTATATTTTTCTTACTTATTTTTATAAGTTTGTAACAAATTAGAATAAGTTATTTTCCTCAAATAAATTTGTTATTTCTTCTAAATAAAGCTAGCTAGTTTATAATTTATTATCTACTAAGGTTTGCTTGGTTGGGAGAACCTACTATTTGAATTAAAAGTGTTTTTGGGTAAAAAAAAATATGCTTCTCTACCCTAAATAATAAGAAGGATATTTTATAGAATCTTATAAGTTATATTTATATAACTATAGGTATGTTTTTACAAATAATAAGCGTTATCAAGCGTACTTTATTATAAAAGAGGTTGTTCTCGTTAGCAAGGTTGGGGAGAGTTAGTAAGGGATTTATTTCATTTACCTATAGGACTTGTGTGCAATGTGTTGATTAGGATATTATTAAATTTATAGACAACGAGTTCTCCGACGAAGGATACGTCGAGTACTACGACCAATTTGCTGCAATTGCTATTTGTTGAGGTAAGTAAACATGCCAGGCCTAGCGCCCATACCTTCTTTCGTGCGTAAACTGCTTTTGTGATTTTGACAAGCCGTTGGGAATTTGGGTAGTATTGGATGGGTTTATTATGTGCTTAAATATTTAGGGATTAGGCTTGTGTGCAAATGCATGTGAAACTAACAGTTTAATGATCAATGTGTTATATTACTTGATTAGCTGCTCACTATATGTCATGTACTGCTTTTTCTTTACTTATACTTTAGTTTATTGTATGGATTATACGATAGGTTATAGTGTAGGATTATGGCTAATAGACCACACCTTTTAGAGGCAACAGGTGAGACGAGGGATGGTATGAGGATGAAAGTGTCCTCAGCTTTTTGACGAGATATTTTGAGTTCCGAGGACGTCACTTCTCTAAGGGGGGAAGGATGTAACCCTTCAGATTTTAAGTACGCCATTCTAGTACATCGTTACAGTATGTTACTCATCGTGTGTGATATTAGGTTTCATTTGCTAGTTATACCCTAGAATGGTGACACATAGTTGAGGGTCGTTTAGAATGTGGTTTCAACTTCGAGGACGAAGTTTTCTTTAAGGGAGGAACGATGAAATACCCCGTTATTTAGAAACGCGTATTTTTTAGCTAATATTAAGTGTTAATATGTTGAAACGGGTATTTTATGAAATTATTGAGTGTTAATATAATATTATTATAAGTATTAGGTGTTAATATGCTACTATTATATTTTATGATATTATTTGGTGTTAATATAACATTAGTATAAGTTTGGGTATTAGTTATTATTATTTAGAAAGTTAATTTTAATGTTATAATCCGTTACGGGGTTTTATGTAGTTTCCCTAAATTAAAGTGTGTCTTTAGTTAAACTTGGGGGTAGTAGTTGTGCTATTACTAAACCAGTGGAGGTTGAATTGCCTATACTCTAAAGTTTAGTCATCTTCTTTGTCAAACTCTCCCATGGAGGAAGAACTCCATCTCCAACCCCAATTCTACTACCACCACTCCAAATCTTTATCAAACTTATTAATTTTCGTCCTTATACACTTCTAATTCAATAGAGACCCGATATTGTTCATCAAAAAAAGTTATTTTTATCGAAACATAGTCCGATTCGGAATTTGAAAAACTTGAAAGTGATTTCCTTATGGAGGTTGAATTCTTCACCTCTCTACCTATATAAACCCATCAATTCTTACATTTTACACCCACAATCTCAATCCTCCTAACCTCTCAATCTCTCCTTCGATCTCTCTCTCTCTCTCTCTCTCTCCGTCCCTTTCAATCCCTCTCTCTCTTTCACCCGATGGGCTGCCCATCGCCGCTGCCGTGTCCCGCCTCGCCGTCGACGCCGTCGGCGTCCTCGCCTCTCGCCGCGGTCGTCCGCTCTCTCTCTGGCGCTGCCGCTGCCTCCATCCCGTCGTTTCTCTCTCTCCTAGGTTAGAAACCCGTCTGTTTACTTCTTCTCCTTTTTATTCTTTTGTTTTGTCTTTAATTCATTTATAATTATTATTGTATATTTAGTACATATTAGTAGTGGGTAGGGCTGTCGCCCACTGGTTAAATGTTAGTACATAAAGCTTGGTGGGTATGAGAGAACTAGGTCTTTGGTTCAAGTCTCACAAGAGACATGTAATTTTTTACCCATCTTCACTCCAAAATAAAAGTATATTTTTCTTACTTATTTTTATAAGTTTGTAACAAATTAGAATAAGTTATTTTCCTCAAACAAAATTTGTTATTTCTTCTAAATAAAGTTAGCTAGTTTATAATTTATTCTCTACTAAGGTTTGCTTGGTTGGGAGAACCTACTATTTGAATTAAAAGTATTTTTGGGTAAAAATAATATGCTTCTCTAGCCTAAATAATAAGAAGGATATTTTATCTAATCTTATAAGTTATATTTATATAACTATAGCTATGTTTTTACAAATAATAAGTGTAATCAAGCGTATTTTATTATAAAAGAGGTTGTTCTCGTTAGCAAGGTTGGGGAGAGTTAGTAAGGGATTTATTTCATTTACCTATAGGACTTGTGTGCAATGTGTTGATTAGGATATTATTAAATTTATAGACAACGAGTTCTCCGACGAAGGATACGTCGAGTACTACGACCAATTTGCCGTGATTGCTATTTGTTGAGGTAAGTAAACATGCCAGGCCTAGCGCCCATACCTTCTTTCGTCTCTAAACTGCTTTTGTGATTTTGACAAGCCGTTGGGAATTTGGGTAGTATTGGAGGGGTTTATTATGTGCTTAAATATTTAGGAATTAGGCTTGTGTGCAAATGCATGTGAAACTAACTGTTTAATGATCAATGTGTTGTATTACTTGATTAGCTGGTCAATATATGTCATGTATTGCTTTTTCTTTACTTATACCTTAGGTTATTGTATGGATTATACAATAGGTTATAGTGTAGGATTATGGCTAATAGAACATACCTTTGAGAGACAACAGGTGAGACGAGGGATGGCATGAGGATGAAAGTGTCCTCAGCTTTTTGACGAGATATTTTGAGTTCCGAGGACGTCACTTCTCTAAGGGGGGAAGGATGTAACCCTTCAGATTTTAAGTACGCCATTCTAGTACATCGTTACAGTATGTTACTCATCGCGTGTGATATTAGGTTTCATTTGCTAGTTATACCCTAGAATGGAGACTTATATTTGAGGGTCATTTAGAATGTGGTTTCAACTTCGAGGACGAAGTTTTCTTTAAGGGGGGAAGGATTAAATACCACGTTATTTAGAAACAGGTATTTTTTAGCTAATATTTTTTTTTTTTGAGAAACATTTTTTAGCTAATATTAAGTGTTAATATGTTGAAACGGGTATTTTATGAAATTATTGAGTGTTAATATAATATTATTATAAGTATTAGGTGTTAATATGCTACTATTATATTTTATGATATTATTTGGTGTTAATATAACATTAGTATAAGTTTGGGTATTAGTTATTATTATTTAGAAAGATAATTTTAATGTTATAATCCGTTACGGGGTTTTATGTAGTTTCCCTAAATTAAAGTGTGTCTTTAGTTAAACTTGGGGGTAGTAGTTGTGCTATTACTAAACCAGTGGAGGTTGAATTGCCTATACTCTAAAGTTTAGTCATCTTCTTTGTCAAACTCTCCCATGGAGGAAGAACTCCATCTCCAACCCCAATTCTACTACCACCACTCCAAATCTTTATCAAACTTGTTAATTTTCGTCCTTATACACTTCTAATTCAATAGATACCCAATATTGTTCATCAAAAAAAGTAATTTTTACCGAAACATAGTCCGATTCGGAATTTGAAAAACTTGAAAGTGATTTACTCATGGAGGTTGAATTCTTCACCTCTCTACCTATATAAACCCATAAATTCTCACATTTTAAACCCACAATCTCAATCCCTCTAACCTCTCAATCTCTCCTTCGATCTCTCTCTCTCTCTACGTCCGATGGGCTGCCCATCGCCGCCGCCGCGTCCCGCCTCGCCGTCGACGCCGCCGTCGTCCTCGCCCCTCGCCGCAGTCGCCCGCTCTCTCTCCGGCACTGCCGCCGCCTCCATCCCGTCGTTTCTCTCTCTCCTAGGTTAGAAACCCGTCTGTTTACTTCTTCTCCTTTTTATTCTTTTGTTTTGTCTTTAATTCATTTATTACTATTATTGTATTTTTAGTACATATTAGTAGTGGGTTAGAAGAAGAGAACAAGTGGGGCTGTGGCCCAGTGGTCAAATGTTAGTACTTAAAGCTTGGTGGGTATGAGAGAACTAGATCTTGGGTTCAAGTCTCACAAGAGACATTTATTTTTTTACCCATCTTCACTCCAAAATAAAAGTATATTTTTCTTACTTATTTTTATAAGTTTGTAACAAATTAGAATAAGTTATTTTCCTCAAAAAAATTTGTTATTTCTTCTAAATAAAGTTAGCTAGTTTATAATTTATTCTCTACCAAGGTTTGTTTGGTTGGGAGAACCTACTATTTGAATTAAAAGTGTTTTTGGGTAAAAATAATATGCTTCTCTACCCTAAATAATAAAAAGGATATTTTATCTAATCTTATAAGTTATATTTATATAACTGTAGTTATGTTTTTACAAATAATAAGTGTTATCAATCGTATTTTATTATAAAAGAGGTTGTTCTCGTTAGCAAGGTTGGGGAGAGTTAGTAAGAGATTTATTTCATTTACCTATAGGACTTGTGTGCAATGTGTTGATTAGGATATTATTAAATTTGTAGGCAACGAGTTCTCCGACGAAGGATACGTCGAGTACTACGACCAATTTTCCGGGATTGCAATTTGTTGAGGTAAGTAAACATGCCAGGCCTAGCGCCCATACCTTCTTTCGTGTCTAAGCTTCTTTTGTGATTTATTGCCTCAAAATTTGAATATCTACTTGAACTGTTTATTTGAGAAAGTTTACTGATTTTATAAAGGTGGTTATATCACAACTAACACATGATTAATAAGACGTAATAACGTAAAGTGAAAGAGTTGTACCGGGGAACACTTTATTATTATGGGATCGGTTGTTGTGACTACGTTCACTCAACCCACTTTTATTTGGTTGCTCAGCCGCCACAAGCCCCGGGTTGCTCCTCGTACTTACTCCTCTGACCGCACGAAGTCTTAGGGGGGTGTCGACACTTATGGTCTTGTGATTGTGGTATTGGTTTTGCACCTCGTTGTGTGATTTGGTTTCTCCCCGTGTCAACATGGTAATATATGTTTTCTGAATGATGGACATTTATGATTGATAATTGGAAGTCTCGATTGGACAAATGAGGAAGTTTGGGAATGTTTCCCCACAAGTGAAGTGATAAAAGGAAAAGATTGGTGAATTCTTATGTCATACTCTTACTCAAATACTTTACATGCTTGGGTGTTGCTTACTCAGTATTTTCCGCTGACTTTGGAAACTGTGGTGTTTCTTTTTGTGTCTGCACCACAGGTTTAGGTGGAAGCATGGCTTTTGGGGGAAATCGAGACACATCACTTTATTAAATTTAAATTTCACATCTAGACTTGTTTTATTTAGTATTTGAATTTTAGATTGGAATAATGCCCATATTTGTGGCGAGACAAGTTTTAAAGTTTTAATTAAATATTTTATGAATTTTGGGATGGATATTCTGTTATAAAATCTCCTTGTATCCGGGTTTAATCTCAGGTACGGAGTGACATCACCGGGCTTCCGGCTTGGGCCATTTGGGGTGTTACAGGCGCGACCATCTCTTGGTCCTCGTTTCGCGTGATCTTTTTCTTCCTCCATCATCCCTAGTTACCACAAAGTTTTGGAGGATCCGGAGACAATCCTAGGAGTGGACTACTACAGAGACATGAACACAACTTTGCGTTTGAAGTCAACCAAGGAGACAAACAAGGTACTTTGATGCTCAAACCCTTACCATCGTTTTGATGTCTAGACTTGTGATCCTTGGAGGGTCTTGAACAGATTTATCTTGTTTATTCCGATGTGCATCCGTTATCAAGACCCTACTCTAACATGGTTGATTCTGAATATGAGTCCAAATTCTACACTTGGTATAATTGCCTGTTGAGGCATTGATTGATTTTTTGTAGGCTGTCACGAAGGCTAAGGATCATAAGTGGTTTTTGGATAGGGGTTGCTCCAAGATATGAGTGGAAAGAAGTCTCTATTTACAAAACTTAATGAGTATTCTGGAGGAACAATCACACTTGGTGACAAGGCAAAATGCAACATCATTGTTATAGGTTGTTTTGGTAATGAATCTACAAATTCTATTTCTGATATTTATCTTGTAGATGGTTTCGAATATAACTTGCTTAGAATCTCTCAATTTATGTGATATGGGTAATAAAATTATTTTTGACAAGGAGAAATGTGTGGTGCAAGATGAGAAATCTAGAAATTGCATACTCACTGCTCCAAGGTCATACAATGTTTATGCTATGTATACTAATAAAGTTGCATGAGAAAGTCTGAAGTGCCTCAAAGCTTTGAAGGAAGATTCAAAGCATTGCACAGAGTAATTGGGCATATAATCGTGCATACAATGAACAAGCTTATCTCAAAGGTAATGGTTAGAGGATTACCAGCCATGACGTTTATAGATGATGAGATATGCAAGGCATGTACTTAAGGTAAACAGACAAAAAGCTCATTCAATCCAAAGAACTTTATAAGTACTACTAGACCCTTAGAGATGCGGCACATGGACTTAATTGGTCCTATGAGAGTTCAAACTCCTAAAGGTAAAAGGTATATGCTTGTTGTGGTAGATGATTTCTCTAGATTTACTTGGGTTATGTTAATTAGAGAAAAATATGAAACACTGCATGAATTCTCAAAGCTTTGTGAAGAGGTTCAGTCTTTGAAAAATGTGACTGTTGCATCTGTTAGAAGTGATCATGGTAGAGAATTTGATCAGCTTGAGTTTGATTTATTTTGGGCACAGTATGGCATCTCACACAAATTTTCTGCACCTATAACTCCTCAGCAGAATGGAGTAGTTGAGAGGAAGAATAGGACACTTGAAGATAAGTCTGAAACCATGCTTCTTGAAACTAATTTGCCAAAAAATGTTTTGGCAAAAGTTGTAACACTTCCAATTATGTGCTCAATAGATGCTTGATTATGCATATTTTGAAGAAGACTCCATATGAATTTTTCAAGGGTAGAAATCCAATTGTTCCTTATTTTAAGCCTTTTGGTTGTACTTGTTATGTGCATAATAATGACAAGGCTAATTTGGTAAACCTCATGCTAGAAGTGATGAAGGTATATATCTTGGTTAATCTTTATCTAGCAAAGCATGTAGAGTTTTCAATAAACAAACCAAGGTTGTGGAAGAGAGAATTCATGTGATTTTTTATGAAAAAGATGATGGTTTCTTGAGTGAAAGTTTTGCAGATCTCAATCTTAACAAGTATGAGGCAGATGATGATACTGAGAAGGAGAAAAGAAGTAAAACTAACTTGCAGGAACAACCATGAGAATCTCAAAGCTTTGAAAAACCTCATGAACAAAATTCTCAAATCTTGAGACTGGATCTCACAAAACACAAAGTGCTCCAATTACTTCTTCAAGTTCTCAAATTATTGAAAATATTACTGGATAACTAGAACCCTGGACACCAAGGAAATGATTCTAATACTTATCAGATAATCCAGTTGACAATATCATCTCAGATCCAACTACTTGTATTCAGACCAGAGGACTGTTAAATAACTTGGGTGCCTTTAATTCCTTTGTATCACTTGTAGACCCTAACAATGCAAAGGAGGCATTACAAAATCAGGTTGGATCATCGCAATGCAGAGTGAGTTGAATGAATTTTAAAGGAATAAAGTATGTAACTTGGTTCCTAGGACAAAAAATCCGTCTGTCATTGGAACGAGATGGGTGTTCAGAAACAAACTTAATGAGAATGGTAAGACTGTCAGAAACAAAGCCAGACTTGTGGCACAGGGGTATAATCAAGAAGAAGGTGTTGATTATGACGAGACATTTTCTCCTTGAAAGTGTGAGTGTGCAGTTAGTAATGCAGCTAAAATACTCTAGAAGGGGGGGGGGGGGGGGTTGAATAGAGTATGCCAACTTTTTGCAATACTTTCTAGGAAGATGAGATATTGTGAAAACTAGTGAAGTTCGAGACCTTGAAAACAAGTTCAATACCTTGGAAGAAATGCAGTTTGTATAAAGAAAGTAAGCCCTTTTCAAGGCCTTGAAAACAAATTCATTTCATTGAAAAATAGACAGTTTTGTGTGATGCAAATTCTATGAAAAATAATGAAATATAAATGCTAGAGACAAGTGATTTATAGAGTTCAGTCCACTTGGACCTACGTCTCTACCTCAGGGATTATATCCCTGCAGGATTTTCAACTCAATTCTTATTAATCAAAAGCCAAGCCCTAGATCTTATGCACAGAGAGTTGCCTTACTCTGTTACAGCTTGTGGTTTTCCCTAACCTATCTAGTACCTCCTCTAGCTAACTGATTAACTAAGAATTCTCTATTGTTCAATTTGAAAAATCCTTGAGAATGGAGGTAGAAGAATTACAGAAATGATCTACTAATAAATCACAATACAGAAGAACACTTAGTGTGTAGACATTGTAGTGAAAAGTGCAGTAATCTTCTGTGAATGGATTGGAAGAATGATGAACTTCTTTGATGCTTGTCAATCTAGAACTCTTTCTCTCTTTTTTCCCGTTGAGTGTTGTTTTTTGTTGCTTCATAATTGAGCTCTATTTAAACTTCAAACAGCTCTGCAAACCTTCCCTGATTTTCAGCAACAAACTTCCTATTTTTTAGGCAACAGACTTTGACCCTTTGACAATCTTCTCCAACGGTTAAGTGATCACAATCTTCAGAGATAATGTCGTGATCTTGTATTTGAATACATTGAGAAGCTATCAAGTCAGTCAGATCAAACACAGAATCATCTTCTTCATTATTTCCTTCCCTGCAAAAGTCAGATTAGGAAACAATCTCTGCAAACTTAAGGAAATAAAATCTCCTGCAAAATCATAGTCAAACAAATGATATACTATGTTCAAACGAGTTAGGATGCTTTGTCTTTCATCATCAAATAACAATAAATCAAACATATGAAGGATAGATAAGGAATCAACTCAGAGAGTTTGTAGAAAACTCCCCCTGAGAATGTTCACACAGTTTAAGATATTCAAGGCTTTGCATTTAGTTTCAAGACCTTTAAGCCTATGAGAACTGATTCAAGGCTTTGAAAGCTGATTCAAGGCCTTGAAATAGTCAAACTATTTCAAGCCTTGCACAACCTGATCTTACAATCTCCTCCTTGATGAAAGACAAAACCAAATTCTGTTTGATCCTTAGTCTCTGCAAAAAATACTGATTAGTTCACAATTTATAAGAACAGAGTGATTCTAAAAAGATCCAACTTATTCATATTACCAACAGAAAGTGAACAGTTCAGCAAACAGTAAATAACACCTAAGCATAAAACTTAAAACTCCTAAAACACCTAGAATTTCTCCCCCTTTTTTAACTTTCATCAAAAAGATAGAAGAGGTTGGATCAAGTGTCTGGAAATTTTTGAAAAGATAAATTTAGAAAAAAAAAATTATGTTAAAGAGAAAGGGGAGGAAAGAGTAGGCAAGATTAAGGGGTCGGGTCTTCATCTCCATCTTGATCTCCTTCTTCTTTCTCACTGTCTTCACCATCAGTCTTGTCCTGCACTTCCTGTTCCTCTTCATTCTTACCAGCAACAGTTACTTCTTCAGTCTTGTTCTTTGTAGCAGTCTTTGGAGATTTCTTCTTTTTCTTGAAGGTAATCAGCAGATCATCTGAGTCAGGACTATTGACTCCATCTCCTTCCTGTGAAGCTTGTTCTGCCACCTGCTTTCCTTTATCTGAGACTGGAGCAACTTCTTCCTGGCTTGAATGTTCACTAGGTAGATCCTTGTGAGAGTCTCCTTTCCTTGGACCTTCATCATCCTCAGGAACATCAAACAAAGTCATGCTTCTGAAGATGCTTTCCACCATGTACTTGACTTGCGCCATATCAAAATCAAGTCCATAAACAGTTGCTTTGATGTCCTCCAAATCCAATTCCAAACCATCAAGTATCTGATTGTCTGTAGACTGAGAAGTCTGACTTGAGGTGGGAGTCAAGGTCTTGGGCTTAAGAAACTTTTTTGCACCCAGTTCTTCTTATGTCAAGTCTGAGTATAACTTTTACGTTTTTTCCTTAGTCTTTACCACTCCAATCTTCTCAAAATCTTTCTCATTAAGCATCCCAAAACCAGAAGTAACTGATTCCTCTCCACCAGTTGGAATCTCAAAGTGTTTAGAGAACAAAGTGAGCAGATTCGCATAGGGTAGATGGTGTTTTCTTTGACTGGTAAGGCCAAAGAGCATATGTTCAATCACTAGTTTGGGAAGATCAATCTCATAGCCATGCATAACAAGATACATGATGTGCAGCATCCTCTCAGTTACTAATTCTCTAGAGTGCTCTCTGGGAAAAACAAACCTAACCAAAATGGTGTGAAGGACCTTGGCTTCAACATTTAACACAGAATGTGTTAACTGTTTTGCTGAGGAGGATTTTGGAAGAAAGAACTCATCTTTTGATAGCTTCGGGGTTTTAGTCTTTGGTGGATGATTGCTAGTGTCATACCTCTTGGGACAGCCTAGCACATCGGCAAACTCAGAATGGTCCAATTCAATTTCTATCCCAGCAACTCTAGATTTGATCACCAAGTGTGCAGATCTCTTAACTTGAGTCAACTTCAGGTAGAAGAGTCTGGTGAGTTTAGGGTAGGCTAATTCATTTGGGTTCGGTATAGACCACAGAGAGCTCTTCTTTAACATAGAGATACACTTAAGTTTCATATGTTCCAACATATGCATATTGATCATACTACAGAAAACAATAGATCTGGCAGAAAAACCATCTAACCACTGACCTTTGGATATGTTTGAGACAAACCAAGTGTCATCGGAAGTTGTGTTCTTTGTTGAGGTCTTTGAATAGATCCGCAAGGCCTTTTCCAATTGATCTTCTGGCTGTTATTTTGTCACCTTTCCTTTCCCTTTTTCTTCTTGAGTTTCCTTCTTCAGCTTCTTTGAACTAGTGATCTCTGTTTCAGGTTGCTTCTCTGTAACAGCTTTCTCTTTCTGCTTCTTCTTCTTTTGTGAGGAAGAAGTTGTAACGTTTTTTACTTTCTTCTTGGTTGGAGGAAGATCTTGAACTTCCTCTGCACTAGGAGTTCTGGAGCTAGAGTATCCACTGACTCCTTTAACTTCATCCACTTCTGCTTTCTTTTCTTCTCTGAACCAGGTTTTGATCCTCCTGCCATCTTGATTGTGTCTGAGGCTCTCATTGTTCTAATTAGGGTTTGGGAGAATAATAGAGAGAGGTAGGAATGATACGGAGAGAGGAGAAGAGAAGAAGATAAATACTGAGAGTGTTTGAGTTTTAAAAGAAAAGTAGAATATCTCTCTGATCTCAAAAGATTTGCAATAATCAGAGAATTCAAATATTTTATGTCGTTGGAAAATAAAATATTCTAATACTGTTTTTGGCTAAAAACAAATTATTGAAAAAGGTAGGAGCTATATTAAGCAAATATCTACAGAGATATCACTCAATACAGAGAGATCCATGTTTATTGACTACTAGTATAGCAGACTTATTTTCAAGGCTTTGAAAAGGTTTTCAACGTCTTGAAACGCTGTAACATTGCCACAGATAAAAATCAAAGCTATGAAGTGATTTTCAAGGCTTTAAAAATCAGTTCAAACCTTTGAAAACACATACATCTTACCTTTCTTACCTGATGCTCCCCCTAAACCAATGCATCTTTATTTAGGATTCCCAATTCGAATCTTAGAGCTGAGAATCTTTCATTTGATAATAGTTTAGTGACTATATCTGCAATTTGCATATTATTAGCAACAAATACAAGAACAATATCACCTTTATCAGCATGATCTCTGATGAAATGGTGTCTGAAATCAATGTGCTTGGTTCATGAATGTTGAACTGGATTCTTTGTAATTGAAATTGCACTTGTGTTATCACACTTGATAGGTATGCTTCTGAAATCAAATCCAAGATCTCTTAGTTGTTGAGCAATCTATAGTAATTGTGAGCAACATGCTCCTGCAGCTATATATTCAGCTTAAGCTATTCATAGAGCAACTAAATTATGTTTCTTGGAGTACCAAGTGATCAAGGATGATCCAATAAATTGGCAAGTTCCTGAAGTACTGTTCCTATCAACTTTGTAACCTTCAAAGTCAGCATCTGAAAATCCAAGCAATGAGAAGTTAGAATGTCTTGGATACCAAATCCCTAAGTCTTTGGTACCATTGAGATATCTGAATATTCTCTTCACTGCAGTTAAGTGTGATTCTTTTGGATCTGCTTGAAATCTAGCCCACATACATAAACTGAACATGATATCTGGTGTGCTTGCTGTGAGATAGAGTAATGATCCAATCATACCTCTATACTCTTTCACATTTACACTCTTACCAAATTCATACTTGTCTAAGGAAAGTGTAGAACTCATAGGAGTCTTGGCTTCCTTACTTTGAGCCATGTTATATTTGCTTAACAAGTCTCTTGTGTATTTTCTTTGATGTAGAAAGATGCCCTTCTTCAACTGATGTATTTGAAGTCCTAGGAAGAAGTTCAGCTCTCCCATCATGCTCATTTCAAATTCCCTGCTCATAAGACTTGAAAATTCTCTGCACAATTGATCATTAGTAGCACCAAACAAGATATCATCAACATAGATCTGAACTACAAGAAAATCTTTCTCCCGAGTCTTTATGAAAAGAGTATTGTCTACTAGACCTCTTTTGAAATCATTTTCAAGCAAAAACTTTGATAATCTTTCATACCAAGCTCTTGGAGCTTGTTTTAAACCATAAAGAGCTTTGTCAAGTTTGTAGACATGATCTGGAAAATTTTCATTTTCAAAACAAGGAGGTTTTGCTACACAAACTTCTTCTCGTAAGTAGCCATTCAAGAAAGCACACTTCACATCCATTTGAAATAATTTCATGTTTTTGTAAGATGCAAATGCAAGTAAAATTCTAATTTCTTCTAAGCTGGCAACTGGAGAAAAGGTTTCTTCATAGTCAATATCTTCTTCTTGGTTGTAACCTTGAGCAACTAACCTTGCTTTGTTTCTGATCACTTTGCCATTTTCATCCAACTTATTCCTGAACACCCATCTGGTACCAATGACAGACTGGTTTGTAGGTGGAGGAACTAGGTTCCACACCTTATTCCTTTCAAACTCATTGAGTTCATTTTGCATAGAAATGATCCAGTATGCTTCTTGTAATGCTTCTTTCACAGTTTTTGGTTCTACAAGAGAGATAAAAGCATTAAAAGCACATGAGTTTTTCAACTGTGATCTAGTTTGTGTACTAATGGTTGGATCTGAAATGATATTGTCAACTGGATGAGATTAAAGATATTTGAATCTCTTTCTTGGAGACCAGGATTTAGGTTCTCCATAGATCGTTTCTGGTCTTGAAGTAGTGGCTTTGTCACTTGTATCCTTCTGATCATCTTTTTCAAGGCTTTGAGGCTTATTTTCAAGGCCTTGAGCACCATTTTCAAGGTCTTGAAAATGTCTTCTGTTTTCTTCTGAGCCTTTCTTGAATCCCAGTGGATTCTCAGCCTCTTCCTCTGATTCATGCTTGTTCAAATTCAAGTCTGCAAAACTTTCACTCAAAGAACCATCATACCTTTCATCAAAAATAACATGAATGCTTTCTTCAACCAGTTTGGTTCTTTTATTGTAAACTCTATAAGCTTTGCTACTCATAGAGTAACCAAGAAATATACCTTCATCACTTCTTGCATCAAACTTACCAAGATTGTCTTTTTCCATTGTTATGGACAAAGCATGTACATCCAAAGGGACTGAAGTATGAAATGTTTGGCTTCCTCCATTTGAATAGTTCATAGGGGGTTTTCTTCAAAACAGGTTTTATCAAGCACCTGCTCAGTATATAGTTTGATGTATTCACAGCTTCTGCCCAATAATGTTTTGGCAGTTTGTTTTCAAGAAGCATTGTTCTTGACATGTCTTCAAGAGTCATGTTCTTTCTTTCAACATCACCATTCTATTGAGGAGCTCTTGGAGAAGAAAATTTGTGAGTAATACCATGCTTATCACAGAACAAATCAGATTCTAATTGATCAAATTCTCTACCATGATCACTTCTAATTTAAGCTATATGTAGGTTTTTCATTGTTTGAAGTTCTCTGCAAAGCTTTAAAAATTCAGAGAGAACTTCATATTTTTCTTTGAGAAACATAACCCAAGTATATCTAGAAAAATCATCTACAACAACTAGCATATACCTTATACCTTTTGGAGTAGGAGTTCTCATAAGACCACAGAGATTCATATGAAGCATTTCAATAGGTCTAGTCGTACTTACAAACTTATTTGGCTTGAAGGAACTTCTGGTCTGTTTTCCTTGAGCACAAGCTTTTCACTTCTCATCTTATTTGAACTTGATGGATGGCAATGCTCTTACCAAGTCTTTGGAAATCAACTTGTTCAAAGTATGCAAACTGATATGACCAAGCTTCATGTGCCAAAGCCTTGGATCCTCTTTCAAGGCCTTTAGAAACTTCAAACTTTTACCTACAAATTTGTTAGTCTGAAAAGTATAAACATTGTTTGATATAGAGGACGTGAAAATGCAATCTCATGATTTCTCATTTTGCACCACACACTTCTCTTTATCAAAGATAACTTTGTTTACATTGTCACAAAGCTGAGATACACTAAGCTAGTTAAATTTCAAACCTTTAACTAGATGCACATCAGAAATAGAGTTTTCAGAATTTGTACCAACTTTACCAATACCAAGAATATTTCATATGCGTTTCTCACCAAGTTTAATTGAACCTTCTGATTGCTCCTTCAATTCTGATAATAGAGATCTCTTTCCACTCATATGTCTTGAGCAACCACTGTCCATAAACCACTTCCATTCTTTGGTGACACCCTGAAAGCACCAATCACTGTCTTACAAGCTGTTAGACCAAGTGTGGAATTCGGATTCATATTTAGGATCAACCATGTTAGGTGGTCTAACCCCTTTACGAACCCAAATCTGCTTAACTTGTCCTTTGAGTTGAAAAGGAAAAGTGTTCCTCATTACGTGAGGGTCTCTTATTCTGAAAGGACAAGTCATCTTAACTTGACCAGTTTACAACAGTTTTGACATTTAGGAGAAGTTTTGTTTCCATCCTTCACAAATCTCGTATTGTTCTTTCTTGGAAAATTTGGATTGAGTCAAATACCAGCTCTCTGCACTGACTGTGAACTTCCTCCAAGAATCAAGTTTAACTTGTGTTCTGATCTAGCAAGCTTAACTTTGACCAATTAAGATTCTTGAAGTTTCTTAGTGAGAGTAGTCTTTTGTTTATCTAATTCATCTATCTGATGTATTAGATTGACAAGGTTGTTACTCATCACGGAGTTCTCAGTAACTACTTCCTTGACTTGTGATTTCAAGGCTTTGAAACTGGTTTTCAAGGCCTTGAAATCACTGTCAGTTTTCTTCTGAGAGATTTCAAGATTCTGATTTAGACAAAAAAGTTGTAAGTTCTCTTTTGCTTGCTCATGAAATTTTTCTTTCAAAAGTTTGATCTATTTCAGATAATCTTCTTCATTTAAGAGCATTGTTTTGAGATAATCTGAAAGAGCATCTTTTGGGTTGGAAATCAAACAATTTACCATTACATCAATGTTCTTCTCAGAACTTTCATCATGCTTGGCCATGAAGCAGAGGTTAGCATGTTCTTCTTCAGATTCAGATTCACTAGATCTATTTGAATCACTCCATGAAGCTATCATAGCTTTCTTTCTTCTGTCATGGTCTTTCTTTTGAAAGTTCTTGTTTTTCTTGTGTGGACAATCTCTTATCAAATATCCCGCATCACCACATTCAAAGAAGTTCATAACATTTGATTTATTTTGTGAAGACTATAAACAGACTCGATTTTTTATTAGAGTAGAGTTCGCTTTGTTCTGTTTTTAAGCGCCAGTCTAGTAGGGCGACTGGGCCAGGCCGAGTCAGAAAGGCTTTGATGACTCAAGGTTCATATTAGGTTGTTTTACAGGCATGGTTCTGTAGTCAAAGCAACTTCATCACTTTCGTGTACCCATCGGACGGCAGCCCTTTCGGGGCTTCCTTAGGGACCGATTCACTCTGCGTAGATTGACTGAACGCTGAAAACCTTCCACTGGCAGGCGATCGTGTTTTTCACAGGATTTCTCGTTACTCATGTCAGCATTCTCACTTCTGATATCTCCCGGTGTTGTCACCAATAACCTTCCCTTATTGACAGAACGTCCCGCTACTGACACTTGAAAATGCGACTTTCAAGGTCTCGTCGCTTCGGTGAATCACTTGAGCCCTGATAAATTTTCAGTGCCATGGAGCTAGACTAGTGAGCTATTACGCTTTCTTCAAAGGATGGCTGCTTCCAAGCCCACCTCCAGGTTGTCATCGCTCGATCACTTCCTTTTCCACTAAGTGATTGCTTAGGGACCTTAGCGTACGATCTGGGCTGTTTCCCTCTCGACTTTGGATCTTAACACCCAAAAAGTCTGTCTGTACAAACGATCTAGGCCTGTATTCGGAGTTTCCCTTGGGTTGGTAAGGCTGTTGAAATGGGGCCACCCTAGCCCATTGAGTGCTCTACCTCGGGCCATCGACATCATACGCTCTACTGAAATAGATTTCGCGGAAAACCAGCTATATCCGATCTTGGTTAGCCTTTCACCCCTAGCCACAAGTCATCCCCGTATGTGGACTTACCTTTATAGTCCTTGCTACTGGATGGTCTATGCCTTTCTCTGTTGAATTCTCTGTTTCTAAAGTTTTTCTTCATTTTGAGAATCCTTGTCAAGGCTTTGGAGATCAAGGCAATTGGATCTTCATCATCACCATCCTCAGTTTCAAGGCTTTGAGTTCTGTCATTTTCTTTGGCTTTGAGAGATAAGTTCTTGACACTCTCTGATAACTCTCCATCAGCTTCATTCATAGATATTTCATGTGTCAGAAGCTTCCATTGTAGGTCATCAAGTTGTAGAGCTGACAGATTCTGAGCTTCTTCAATTTTTTTGGTCTTTGGTTCCCACTTGGCCTTTGGAAGACATCTTAGAATCTTCCCCACCTTTTCTTCATTGGAAAAATATTTTCCCAGTGAATCAAGGTTGTTAACAATGTCTGTGAACCTCTTGAACATGACTCTGATGGACTCATATGCATTCATCTTAAACAGCTCATATTGCCTGCGATAGATATTGATCTTGGTTTGCTTCACTTGACTGGTTCCTTCAAAAGTAACCACAAGTTTATCCCAGATTTCTTTGGCAGTAGTGCAGCCTGAAATCCTGTTGAATTCATCTGTACTCAAAGCACAATATAAGATGTTATAAATTTGTAATTCTTAGAGCATTTCTCTAATTCAGAAGGGAGAGTAAGTCTTCAGATTTGGGAGTTCTAATCCCATCTTTCTCTGTGTAGAAAGTGTGAGGTCCATTATGAATAATGTTCCAAAGCTCTATGTCTTTATCAATGATGAACATTTTCATCAAGGCTTTCCAGTGAGCAAAATTTTCTCCACAGAATAGAGGAGGTCTATTAGCAGCTCTTCCCTCTGAGAATCCACCATCATCTGCAGTACTCATGATCCTCAGATGGTTGAATCTAAAAAGTGATACAAGCTCAGATACCAATTAAAAGTGTGAATGTACAGGTAGTAATGCAGCTAAAATACTCTAGAAGGGGGGGTTAAATAGAGTATGCCAACTTTTTGCAAAACTTGCTAGGAAGATGAGATCTTGTGAAAACTAGTGTAGTTCAAGGCCTTGAAAACAAGATCAAGCCCTTGGATGAAATGCAGTTTGTATAAAGCAAGTAAGCCTTTTTCAAGGCCTTTAAAACAAGTTCAAACCCTTGAAAACAAACAGTTTTGTGTGCTGCAAATACTATGAAAAAGAATGAACTGTAAATGCAAGAGACAACCGATTTATAGAGTTCAGTCCACTTGGACCTACATCTCTAACTCAGGGATTAGATCCCTGCCGGAATTTCAACTCTATTCTTATTAATCAAAATCCAAGCCCTAGATCTCAAGCACAGAGAGTTGCCTTACTCTGTTACAGCTTGTGGCTTTCCCTAACCTATCTAGTACCTTCTCTAGCTAACTATTAACTAAGAATTATATATTGTTCACTTTGAAAAATCCCTGAGAATGGAGGTAGAAGAATTACAGAAATGATCTACCAATAAAGCACAATATAGAAGAACACTTAGTGTGTAGAAATTGCAGTGAAAAGTGTAGCGATCTTCTGTGAATGGATTGGATGAATGATGAACTTCTTTGATTCATGTCAATCCATAAATCTTTCTCTCTTTTTGCCCGTTGAGTGTTGTTTCTTGTCGTTTCAGAATTGAGCTCTATTTAAACTTCAAACAGCTCTGCAAATCTTCCAAGATTTTCAGCAACAAACTTCCTATTTTGTACGACAGACTTTGAACCGTTGACAATCTTCTCCAACGGTTAAGTGATCACAATCTTCATTGATAATGTCGTGATCTTGTATTTGAATATATTGAAAAGCTGTCAAGTAAGTCAGATCAAACACAGAATCATCTTCTTGATTATTTCCTTCTCTGCAAAAGTCAGATTAGGAAACAATCTCTGCAAACTTTAGGAAATAAAATCTCCTACAAAAGCATAGTCAAACAGATGATATACTATGTTCAAACGAGTTGGATGATTTGTCTTCCATCATCAAATAACAATAAATCAACCAAATGAAGGATAGATAGGGAATCAACTCAGAAAGTTTGCAGAAAACTCCCCCTGAGAATGTTCACACAAGTTATGCAGTTTTAAGCATTTGAAATTAGTTTTAATGCCTTGAATATATCTAAAAAAAAATTCAAGCCTATGAGAACTGATTCAAGACTTTCAAAGGTGGTTCAAGGCCTTAAAATATTCAAACTATTTCAAGCCTTGCACAACCTGATCTTACACTTTTTTTGCCAGGTTAGAAGCTATTAGAATACTTATTTCATTTGCATCTAATAAACACATAAAGCTTTGTCAAATGGATGTCATACAAGATAAAGTACATGTTGAACAACCTCTTGATTTTGAAGATGAAAATTTCTCTGATCATGTTTACAAATTAGACAAAGCTCTATATGGCCTCAAACAAGCTCCAAGGGCTTGGTATGATAGACTTTCAAAGTATTTACTTGAAAATATTTTTTAAGAGAGGCCTTGTAGACAAAACTCTATTTATTAAGACTCGTGAAAAAGGAATCCTACTAGTACATATTTATGTTGATGATATATTATTTGGTGCCACTAATGATGCTCTGTCAAAAGAGTTTTATAGTCTAATGTGCAGAGAATTTGAGATTATCTTAATGGGAGAATATAATTTCTTTCTGGGACTTCAAGTACATCAAATGATTGCTGATATTTTCACTAAGCCAATGCCTAGATAATGGTTTGTAGCTCTAAGGCTTGAATTCGACATGATAAACAAAGATGCATTGGTTTAGGGGGAGTCTCAGATTTTATGTGCAATATATGTGTTAAAATATCAAAGCCTTGAGATAATACTTTCGTATCCTTGGGAGTATTCTTAAAAGCTTTGAAGTTTCTGTAATTTTTGCAGTGTCTCAAAGCTTCATACCTGTACTTCAAAGCTTTGGAGAGTAATCTTGCATATTTTGTTCAATGGTTGGATCACTTAATACTTTGCATTATCTTTATAGATAATTGTAGAACATTACAAATGTTACGAGTATATCCCAAAATATATTTTGTGGTACAAGTTTTGGATCAATTTAAATAGATTCCTTTCTAGTCTAAAATCTATAAACCTATTTAAAGCAAACTCTCGAGGCTTAATCTTTATCTCTTCTAATCTTTATCTGCATCTATCTCTCTCTCTCTCTCTCTCTCTCTCTCTCTCTCTCTCTCTCTCTCTTTCTCTCTCTCTCTCTCTCTCTCTCTCTCTCGCTCTCTCTCCAATCTCTTCTATAACCCTAAACCCTAATGGAGCGAAAATCACAAAGGATTTAGCAACAGAGCAAGGAATGCACAATGCGGAAGAAGAGAAGGGCTAACAGGAAGAATGAGATCACTATCTCTGATTCAGATTCAGAGAGAACTGCTAGCATGCAAGAGGCTTCTCCAGCAAAGAAGTTCGGAAAGGATAAAGATGTTCGGGAAATAGGATCTGGTTTTGGAAAAGAACATGGGGAAATCAAGAAAGACAAGGGAGATAGTGATAAGGAGAAAAAGGATTATCAGAAGAAAAAGAAACCAGAAATGGAGAAGAAGGGTGATCAGAAGAAGAAGAAATCAGAGGAGAAAAAGGATGATGAGGCTCTTGTGAAGAAAACCAGAGTCAAGCAGAGTGCCTTGAAGACTATGAAATCATGTTTTGGTAAGAATTTACTCCCTGGGTCTTGGTTTTTCTAAGGTTAAAGGCGTATGGATGGATGGTTATGCATCTTCTAAGATTGCTTACTACAGTATGACTTCAGAAGAATTAATGGAGAAGTTGGACATAGACTGCATGAGGAATCCAAGGGATTCATTTGTTTGTAAGATGTTAAACCCTAGTTCTAAGCCTTAGACTAGGTTAACTAGGTTATTTTATCTGAACCTTGTTCAAGAGGAGAGTAATGTTTGAACCTCTAGGGTAGCAGGTGTTGATATATTGCTTGATCACAAAGTCTTTGCGAAAGTTTTGGGAATCCCTAGGTAGTTTAAGGTTCATGAACATCCTGAAAGGAAGGAATGTTTAGAGAAAGCCAAAGCTGAGTTCTTTCTGGAGGGTACACCATCTGGAACAAAACAATTGACACATTCTGTGTTAAATTGTGAATCCAAAATCTTGTTTTCAATCATGATGAGATGTGTAGTTCCCAGGGAACATTCAAAGGAACTGATTACCTGATAGGGTGTTGATACTGATGTTACTGATATGTCAAGGCTTTGACATTGACTTGCCTAGTGTTGTGATGGAGAATATGGTGTATTGTGATACTAAGACCAGAAACCATTCCCTATCCTATGCACACTTGTTGCCTCTTTTCTTTAAGAATTTTGAGGTGCCTGTGAAGGATGAAGAGAAGATCACCAGTGGTTTTTTTTTGGTTGATGAAGCTTCTCTCCAAAGGATTAGAGTAGTTGAGACTGAGAAAGGGAGTTGGAAATTTTACTCTGAATTGTCTTCTGCAGAGCTTAAGGAGAAGGATTTTATCAAACCTAAAGAAGAAACCACTCCTAAAGCTTCAATCAATCTGGATTTTTCCCAGATCTTAAACAAGATAGACTTTCTAGAAGATGCAATTGAGGATCTGAGACAGAGTCAGTTTGATTTGTACAAGAAGTTGGTAAGTTTAAATCTTCAGTGGAAGAAAATCTAGACTTGATCATCAATGGTTTAAATTTGGAGAAGGTACCATTTGCTGAGAGTGGGGATGATGATGATGATAGCAATAGATTATGATATGGTTATTGGAGATGCTGTGAAGAAGAAGAAGAAGAAGAAGAAGAAGAAGAAGAAGAAGAAGAAGAAGAGGATGAGGAGGAAAAAAGTGCCAATTGTGTGTACTTCAAAAGACTTGTTTGAAAAAAGTGAAGATGAAGCTGGTGAAGATGCTGAAAAATAGGGCCAATGTCAATGAATCTACTATTGTTGAAGATGCTGGTAACAAAGAGGTTAATTGTCTTGAAGAAGGATCAGGTGATGAGGATGTTGAGGTAGCTAAGGAAGCTGAGGAAGCATAGGATTAAGAGGAAGAACAGGAAGAAAAATGAACTGATGATGAACAAGAAGAAGCTAAACAAGATCAAGGGAAAGAGAAAATCCATAGGTGTGAAGAATAAAGTCGAGAAGAATGACGATCCAGAAGCTAGTGTTTCATAGCCTTGAACCCCTTCCTTCTATCTATTTCTTTATTCTTTATTAAAGCCTTTGAGTCCCTTCAAACTTGTTTAAGTTTTTATTTTCTTTTCAAAACTCTGAACAAGGTCCTACATTCCTACAACTTTTTTTTGATGAAAGTCAAAAAGGGGGAGAGGATATATGTGCTATGTGGTAGTTTCAGTTTCAGGTGGTTTTATAAAAATTCAGAATACTGTGGGATTTATCTTATTTCAGTTAGTTCAGTATTTGGCTTGTGCTAATTGCTATGTGTTAAGTGTTTCAGTTCTATTGTTGGTTATTTTATGTCGATCTGTTGGATTTTAATTGTTATCAAGTTGCAGGGTAGTTTACAGGGAGAATATTTTTTTGTCTTTCATCAAGGGGGAGATTGTTAATTCAATCCCTTTGAATCAATAAGGTGTATAAACTCGGGAGGAGTTTTACTATGAAGATGATCAAAGACAGATTTGCTTTAGAAACAGGTTCAAAGCTCCGAAGCGTTGAAGTTCAAGATTTCTAATAATCTTGCTGCATATTTGATTGACAGTTTATGTGTTGCAGGCTTGGCATTGGTTTGAATGATGTTTTAATAATGTATACTGTCTCTTTCAAATATTCTTGACCTTCTATATTGTGCTAACAATACTAGATAAGTATGCAGGTTGAAATGTCTTAAGGATCACTTATTGTTGGCCAAATCTTTGAGGGTGGCCAAATCTCCAAAGCTTTGGAACATTGCCTTAAACTTTTGTTTGTGACATTCTGGCTAACAGATTCTTATTGCAGTATGTTATATCAATTTGTATGCTTGATGATTGAATTATTCTAGGTTCTTGTCTTAATCTTGATTACTATTTTGGTATAGTTATTTATTGGTTACACACAGAATACAGCTATGCATATTGGTTTAAATGGCCTGCCAAACAGGACATTATATTTATGCTATTTTGTCTGGATTTTGTTTGATCTTGTGTTCAAGTTTTTCAGGACTAGTCAATGGTCAAACCTGCCTAACAAAATCAAATCATCTATTCAAAGACAGCTATTGAAAGAAGCTGTTAGGGGTTGAGGATTTGTAGGAAATTTGTTCCTAAAATCTCTCAGGTTGTTACTACAAGTTTTTTAAACACTGGATTTGAATTTGAGCAAGAGGTGAGAGTGATCAATAGAGAAAATTAAGAGAGAATATTCGTGGGAAATCATCAATAAAATCTTCATCAATTCAATCAGATTGAAGATTCAACTTTGCAGAAGATAAATCAATCCAGGACTCTGAAGAACACATCTTAGCATCACGACATATTTTATTTCTATGTTCTTCCGTATTGTTCTTTATCTGTGTATTTCATTTGAATTCTATACCTCATTAAATTTAGTAAGTTAGTTGTTCAAGTGAACAAGAAGAGGTTCTTATTGTTTCATCAGATTGTAGCTGAAACTAGATAGGTTGGGAACCACAAGCAGAATAGGTGTAAGGGAGTTCACATAGGCTTGAGTTCTAGGGCTAAGTTTGTGATTAATAAGAATTTCTTCAAATCTTGGAGGGAAAGTATCCCTCAGGAGAAGAGTAGGCCCATTGTTAGCTGAAATTCGTAGAAACATTGTGTTCATCTCTTTACAGTTCTACATTTCATTCTTTTCACAAACTGCACAACACAGAGAAGCTCCAAAGCGTTGGGGAATTTCCTGCTTCAAAGCTTTGAAGCTCCAGACAGTTTTCAACAATCTCAAACGTACTTATACTTTTCCAAATCTTTGAGATCCCATCATTTTTCTGTGTTAAAATATCGAAAGTTCAATTTTAACAAATTTTTGCATACTCTATTCAACCCCCCCCCCTTCTAGAGTATATTGATCATGCTTTAGACCTGCATTACACAAATTTCAATGCTAGTTCCTGTTTTATTATCCTGCTTAAGGTTGTTGAAGCCTTTTCCCTTTTTTTCTCTCATTGTTTAAATCTTGCTCGCGAAATATCATATCTTATCAATTAGTACTATTTTTTAGTTAAACTGTTGACTTACACTCAATTGTAACATGACCAGCAAAAAAATTTGAAAGTCCGACGAGTAAGGATTCTGACAACAGTGATAATACCGGCGAGAAGTTTTCCAACAAAATCGCTGATTGTTTTAGAGAATTGGAGAAGGCGCATGTGAATGGTCAACCTTCAAAAAGAATGAGGTGTCCAGTGTGTTCGGTTGGTTCCGGTCAAGGTAGTTGTAAGATTTATGAGTTGAAGCCCCTTTTGGATCTCGCCAGAGGTACACCAAAATACATCACTCCCCACCGCCAATTTGCAGAATCTCATAAAGTAAAGCTAGCAGAGCTGCGCCTCCAAGTCGAACCTCTTAAGGAATGGATAGGTCTGCCACCACTGTCGCAGTATAAGATTGGTTTGCCTCCAATGGTTTGTATTAGGAACACGTCTTCGGACAAAATGGTTGATGGCTAGGTGAGCTTTTTGTTTGTCATTCCCACATGACGTATTACGAACGAGAGATCTGTGATATTTATTCTTCCACGATGGTTCATTTTATAGACTAATTAATTTACTTTTATGACAATTAAATGTCTCATCTTCAATTGTAGTTGACCAGTATGGGCAACCAGGACCTGGTTGCATTCTTCAATGAATATAAGCAGATGAAGGGCCATCATGCTTATGCGCCACAAGGGCACCATGGGTTTAGCATTCTGACATTTGACCAGACGGCTATAGGACTTATGTATGCTATGTGCCTGCATGAACGTTTCAGTCTTGGAAGCCGAGGTAGAGCTAATTAGGAGAGAGGCAACCATTATGGTGGTAAACGCCAACTATATGGCTACCTCGCTGAGCCAAGGGACTTGGTTGACTTCAACAAACATAAGAAAGGTCACATCTCTCTTCCTCTATCACTTGTTGCTACTATACGCATTTGTTATGTGTGATTTCCCTATTTATGAAGTTATGGTTTTTAATAGACAAAGAAAAAGCTCAAGTTATTTCCCTATTTATGAAGTTATGGTTTTAAATAGACAAAGAAAAAGCTCAAGTTATTTGTTGATGCGGTCGATCAGAAGAGGGACGATGTTCAAGGTTGAAGGAACACGTACAGCTCTCCTCGAATAATCACAACTTCAAAATGATATTGACTTTACTTTCATACGAATAGGTGCTATTATTGAAACTTGTATCGTGCAGCTCTCGTTTGAATGGCTAACTTCAAAGCTATGATAAACGTAACCTCGTGCTATTGTTGAAACTCCTCGGTATATCTGTAGTGTGACTGCTGAGCGATATAATTGATGTGGATGGCTTAACTTGAATGCTATTAAATATGTAAAATGCACTGACGAGCAAATCAGGAATAGCTCGGATTTATTTTATTGGTGGGCCAACAAATACTTTAATTAGTCGAATTGGCATTAGGCTTCCAGTCTCTGGAATGTTTCTATCTTTTTAGTTTGTTGTTGTAGCCATTTGTTGGTCAAGATGTGTTCCACACATCATGATGTTTGTGGCAGGTTTTGCAAGAGACATACAGCTGTTCTTTAGCATGACCTTCTGTGTAGCCAGGTTGTGTTAGGCTGCTGCTATTGATCTGCATTACCATTTAATTAAACTAGATTGCTCTAATGTTGTAAAAAATTTCTATGGTCATACTTCTCACAACGCTGGCCCTATACTGGATTTGTGCGGGCATATACCACTGAGTTATATAGCTTTTTCCCTGCCGTATGTCCCAGACCAACCAACAGGGCTGTTAATCTTGCCAAGCATGCTGGTGCTCCTGGTTCTAATAGTAGATTTTCCCGTGTTTCTGTTTCCAGATAAACAATCTGCGTGTTTGCTCCTGTGTTTATCGTGCATGTTTTAATTGAGGACTGTAGGGTTGTGTCCTTCCCCATGAATGCACTTCTTTTGTTTTTTCAAATTGTCAAAAGAAATATGTAGATCATTGTACCTAAGTTACCTCGAACGCGGATCCTTCCAGACTGTGGTACGAACTGGATTGCTGAATCCCTTACCTTACGTAATTAGGTACACCGAGCTTAGGGTTCTTTTGGATACCTTTTAGATAGTGTTTGAGACATTATCCACAAATTATGAAGTTCAAAACTCCTAACTATATTTAATGATTAAAATTTAATACTCTATAAATATATGTAACAACATTTCTAAACTTATTTCCCCTTCCACATAGATACTTTAGCTTAAAATAGTGAATAAAACTGTAATCTGCCAATAAAGCGATCTGGTTCGCTGGTTTACAACGCTTTGGAACACGCAGTCAGGATTGCAATTCGTGGCGGAAAGATTGAAATGTGGTAACACTGCTTTGTACAACTTATATTAGGAGGCAATGGGATTAATATGCTCTACAAATACTATAATAGCTTCTTTGATTTGTGTTATGCATTCCTGACCTAAATTCATGAGTTAGGAGTCTGGCTAATCCTTATGGAATTACATGCATGGTGCCCAGAAATTTATATTTGTTTTCTTCTTCCATGTGTTCAACACTCTAAATATTCTGTAACGTGGTTTTATTTGGGAAATACTACGATCCAAACTTTCCTCTCTCTTGAAGATCTGTAATATTATTTTTTTCATAAACTGTACTTTTATATTGTATGTTCAGTTCAGTTTCAAGACTTGAAATAGCTAGTCTATTTCAAGGCCTTGAAACAGCTTACAAAGCCTTGAAACTAACTACGCTTTATGTGCATGAACTTAGGGGGAGTTTCTAATCTTGATTCAATTCCTAAACCCCTGTGCATGATTAGTTGATACTTGATGATGAAAGACAAAGTATTTTGACACAGTTTACAATATCTAATATCATATGTTTGAATAAGTTTTGCAGGGAAATTTGTTTCCTATTTTTCAGGATTTGTTTCCTAACCTGAGTTCTGCAGGAAAGGAAATTATGTGATGAATTGATTCTGTGATCAATCCTGCTTTGTTTGTAAGTTGCCTAGCAGTTTTTCATACAATATTAAATCAGTATCATTGAAGATACTAATCAACAATCCGCTGAGAAGCTGTTGTAGAAGTCAAAGCTTAAGCTACAAAAATGGGAAGTTTGTTATGAGAAGATCCTGAAGATGGAAAGCTGAAGCTATGCAACAGGAAAATTAGCAGAGAAACTAAAAAGTATTCAAGGATTGACCATCAACAAAGAAGTAGATTCATTTCTCTCAATCCAAGCATCAGAAGAACACTTCATACTCACTGCAGATTCAGTTTTAGTGTTCTACTCTTCTGAACTTCATTTGTATACTTTTTTATATAATACTTCTAGTTCCTATTCTCAAGGATTGTTCAAGGTGAAAAATATAGAATCCTTAGTTAATCAGATAGCTAGAGCAGGTACTAGATAGGTTAGTGAGAACCACAAGCTGTAACACAGTAAGGCATTTCTCTGTGCTTGAGATCTAGGGCTTACTTGTGGATTAATAAGAATTGTGTTGAAAATCCTGCCAGGAGAAAATCCATGAGTTAGAGACGTAGGTCCAAGTGAACTGAATTCTATATATCTTGTGTCTCTTTTATTTACTTTTCAGTTCCATACTTAGTTCTTTTGCATCAACAAAACAGTTTCATTTCAAGGGTTTGAAACTCATTTCAAGGCCTTGAAATAGACTTCTCTTTCTATACTCTAATTGTTTTCATTCAAGGGCTTGAAACTCATTTCAAGACCTTGAATCACTTTACAAATCTTTTTAAACTACTATTCTTGCAAGTTTAGCAAAAGTTGGCATACTCTATTCAACCCGGCCCCCCTTCTAGAGTATTGATCCTGTATTTCTACCTATTGTACACCCCTTCAATTGGTATCAGAGCTTGTATCACTGCATAGATTTAACCATCTTGTGATTATGAGTACTGTAGGTGATTGTGGTTTCTCTCAGGGAAGAGCTGCTAACAGACCTCCTCTCTTCTATGGAGACATTGTTTTCCACTGGAAAGATTTGATGAAAATGTTCATCATTGATCAAGATATGGAACTCTGGACTATTATTTAGAATGGTCATCACACTTTCTACACAGATAAAGATGGGATTAGACTCCCAAATCTGAAGACACTCTCTCCTCTTCTGAGTAAGAACAATTTTCCAAAAATTGTAAAGCTATGAATCTCTTATATTGTCCTTTGAGTGCAGATTAGTTTAACAAGATCTCAGGTTGCAAACTGCCAAGGAGATCTGGGATAAGCTTGTGTTGACCTTTGAAGGAACCAGCCAAGTCAACCAAAACAAGTTCAACATATATCTCAGGCAATATGATCTATTCAAGATGAATGGATATGAGTCAATCAGAGACATGTTCAAAAGATTCACTGACATTGTCAACAATCTTGGTTCATTGGGAAAACACATTTCCAATGAAGAAAAGGTTAGAAAGATTCTGAGAAGTCTTCTAAAGGCAAAATGGGAACCAACGAGTACTGCTATTGAGGAAGCTCAATATCTCTCATTACTTCAACTTGATGACTTACAAGGGAAACTCCTTACACACGAAATATCCCATGAACGAAGTTGATGGAGAATTACCAAAAGGTGTCAAGAACCTAGCTCTCAAGGCAAAGGAGAATGAGCCATTTCAAATCCTTGAAAGTGAAGATGATGATGAAGATCCATTTTATTTGATCTCCAAAGCCTTGATCAGAATTCTTAAAATGAAGAAGAACTTAGGAAACAAGGATTTCAGCAGAGATAGAGACAGATCCTCCTGTAGCAAAGACTACAAAGTTAAATCTTATTCACATTGTAATAAGCCTAAAGTCATGAAATGCTTTGAGTGTGGTGATGCATGACACTTGATCAGAGACTTTCCACATAAAAGGAGCAAGAACTTTCAGAAGAAAGATCGTGATAGAAGAAAGAAAGCTATGATAGCTTCCTGGAGTGATTCTGAAACCTCAAGTGACATTGAATTTGACAACCTATGCTTTATCGACAAGCATGATGACAGTTCTGAAAAGAACATTGAGTTAATGGTAAACTGCTTGATTTCAAAACCAACAGAAGCCCTCTCTGACTATCTTAGAACAATGCTTTTAAATGAAGAGGACTATCTGAAAGAAACTAGAGTTTTGAAAGAAAAATCTCATGAGCAAGCAAAAGAAAACTTGCATCTTGTTTGCCTGAATCAGAATCTTGAAATCTCTTAGAAGAAAACTGACAATGATTTCAAGGAAAATACAGCATTGTTGGTATTGGTGAAGTGGTACAGATTCTGAAAATTCCATTTATAATGTATATCTAGTGAATGGTTTGAAATTTAACTTGCTTAGTGTAACTCAGGTTTGTGATAATGGCAACAAAGTTATCTTTGACAAAGAAAAATGTGTGGTGAAAAATGAGAAATCTGGAAATTGCATCCTCATTTACTCTAGGTCAAACAATGTCTATACTTTTCAAACTAACAAAGTTGCAGGAGAAAACTTGAAGTGTCTCAAGGCCTTGAAAGAAGATTCAATGCTTTGGCACAGAAAGTCGGGACACATCAGTTTGCATTCCTTGAACAAGCTAGTTTCCAAGGACTTATAATAGGTCTACCCTTTATCAAGTTCAAATATGAATAAGTATGCAAGGCATGTTCACAAGGCAAGAAAACTAGAAGCTCATTCAAATCAAAGAACTTTGTAAGTACTACTAGACCCATTGACTTACTGCATATGGATCTATGTGGTCCTATGAGAACTCCAACTCCAAAGGGTAAGAAGTACATGCTTGTTATTGTAGATAAATTTTCGAGATATACTTGGGTTATGTTTCTTAGAGAAAAATCTGAAGCTCTCACTGAATTTTCAAAGCTTTGTAGAGAACTTCAAACCTTAAAAAACCTACCTATTGCTTCAATCAGAAGTGATTATGGTAGAGAGTTTGATCAACTTGAGTTTGATGTATTCTATTCTAAGCATGGTATCTCTCACAAGTTTTCTTCTCCTACAACTCCTCAACAGAATGTAGTTGTTGAAAGAAAGAACAGGATTCTTGAAGAGATGTCAAGAACAATGCTTCTAAAAAAAAAATTACCAAAGCATTATTGGGCAGAAGCTGTGAATATAGCAAACTATATTCTGAACAGGTGCTTAATAAGACCTATTCAGAAGAAGACCCTTATGAGCTGTTCAAAGGAAGAAAGCCAAACATTTCTTACTTCAAACCTTTTGGTCGTACTTGTTTTTTACACGATAATGGTAAGGACAATCTTGCTAAGTTTGATGCAAGAAGTGATGAAGGTATTTTTCTTGGCTATTCACAGAAAAGCAAAGCCTATAAAGTTTACAATAAGAGAACCAAGCTTGTTAAAGAAAGCATTCAAGTTATACTTGATGAAAGCTATAATGGTTCTATGAGTGATGGTTTTGCAGATCTTAATCTGAACAAGCATGATTCAGATACTGAAGAAGAATCCTCAAAAGGATTCAAGGAAATGTCACAGAAACAAAATTGGCATTTTCAAGGCCTTGAAACTAAGGTTCAAATCCTTGAAACATAATCTCCAGATAAGACAACAGAACAAGCCACTACTTCAAGTTCTCAAAGACTTGAAAAACAAACTTGAGAGACTAAACCTTGGACACCAAGGAAGAGATTTAAATATCTCTCATCACATCCTGCTGATAACATTATTTCTGATCCAACCACTGGTAGACAAACCAGATCACAGTTGAAGAATCTTTCTGCTTATAATGCTTTTATCTCTCTTGTAGAACCTAAAACTGTGAAGGAAGCTTTATAAGAAGCAGACTGGATTATAGCTATGCAAAGTGAACTCAATGAGTTTGAAAGAAACAATGTTTGGAATCTAGTTCCTCCTCTAAGAAATCAGTTTGTCATTGGCACCAGATGGGTATTCAGAAACAAGTTAGATGAGAATGGAAAGGTAATCAGGAACATAGCTTGATTGATAGCTCAAGGCTACGATCAAAAAGAAGGTATTGTCTATGAAGAAACATTTTCTCCTGTTTCCAGGAATTCTTAAGTTTTATGAGCAGGGAACTTGAAATGAGCTTGATGGGAGAATTGAACTTCTTTCTTGGACTTCAAATTCATCAGATGAAGAAAGGCATATTCCTACATCAAAGCAAGTATACAAGTGACTTTCTAAGCAAGTATAATATGTCTCAGTCCAAAGAGATTAAGACCCCCATGAGTTCTACACTGTCTTTACACAAAGATGATTCTGGTAAGAGTGTGAATGTGAAAGAGTATAGAGGTATGATTGGATCATTACTCTAACTCACAGCTAGTAGACCAGATATCATGTTCAGTGTGTGCATGTGTGCTAGATGTCAAGCTGATCCTAAAGAATCACACTTGACTTTAGTTAAGAGAATATTTAGATATCTCAATGGTACCAAATACTTGGGGCTTTGGTATCTTAAACAATCTAACTTCTCTTTGTGTGGCTATTCAGATGCTGACTTTCCAGGTTATAAAGTTTATAGAAAGAGTACATCAGGATGCTGTCAATTTCCTAGATCATCTTTAATTAGTTGGCATTCAAAGAAGCAAAACTCAAATGCACTATCAACAGCAGAAGCTGAATACATAGCAGTTGGAGCTTGCTGTTTTCAAGTGTTATGGATAGCACAACAAATGAGAGACCTTGGATTTGATTTCATAGATATAACTATCAAGTGTGAAAACACAAGTGCAATATCAATTACAAAGGATCAAGTTCAGCATTAAATAATAAAGCATATTGATGTCAGACATCACTTCATCAGAGATCATGCTGAAAAATGTGATATTGTTATTGAATTTGTTTCTACTAACCTGAAATTTTCAGATATACTCACTAAACCATTGCCATATGAAGAAAGACTCTCGGCCTTAATTTTGGAATTGGGCATGCTAAATAAAAAAGCATTGGTTTGGGGGGAGAATCAGGTAAGTATTATGTGTTTAAAAGGTTTGAACTGAAAAGCCTTGAAAATCTTTTCAAAGTTTTGAGTATATGTGCTTTAAACCATACAGCTTTTCAAGGCCTTGAAACCCATTCCAAAGCCTTGAAAATAAGACTGCATGCTAGTTAGTCAATAATTTTGATCTTTCAAGGTTGGGTGTAATCTTTGTAGCTAATCGCTCAACGTTTCCCCTCAATTTTTCAAATACCCCTTTTCAGCCAAAATAGTATTATATCTTTTATTTCCAAAGGCATACACAAAAGTGGAATCTTTTTGATTAAGCAGATCTTCAAAGATTAGGTAAAATATTTAGTTTCCTTTTCAAACTCAAACTCTTTTCTATTTATCTTCTTCCCTCTTTCTCTCCTTCGTATCTATCCTACGTCTCTCTTATTCTCCCCAAACCCTAATGAGCACTAGAAGAGCCTCTGAAAGAATTAAGATGGCTGGTGGTTCAAAGGTTGGTACAGATAAGAAAATAAAGGCCACTCTGGAAGAGGTTCAGACCATCTGTGGGGATTCAAGTTCAAAGATTTCAACAGCAGAAATGGCACCTCCTCCTCCCAAGAAGAAGGCAAAGAAAGATCAGAAACCATTGTCCAGCAAGAAGAAAAAGGCAGTGGAGTCTGCCCAAGAAAAACAGAAGAGGATTCAGATTGGTAGCCCTAAGAAGGTGAATAAGAAGGCTGACAAAGCTGACAAAGGAAAAGGAAAAGAAAAAGTGACAGACGATGACCAGAGGAGAAAATTGAGAAGGCACTAAAGATCTATTCAGAGAAGAAGAAAGCCACTTGGTAAGAAATCAACCCTAGATAACACATGGTTTATTACTCATGTTTCTAGAGGTCAATGGCTAGATAGATTTGTTTCTAGATCAGCTGCATGATGTAGTATGATCAGTGTTTCTACGTTGCATGGTATGAATCTGAATTGTATCAAAATGTTCAAGAAAAGCTCTCTTTGGTTTATTCTAAATCCTCCAGAGTTAGCCTACCCCAGACTCACTAGATTCTTTTACCTCAACAAGAAACAACTCCAGAACACTGGAAATCTGGTGATTTAGACCAAAGTTGTTGGTATTTATATGGACCTAGATCACTCTGAGTTTGCCAATATTCTAGGGTGTCCTAATAGGTATGATAGAAGTAACTACCCTCCAAAGAGTGAAGCCCTATAACTAGCAAAACAAGAGTTCTTTCTACCCAATACCCCCATCACATCTAAACAGTTAACACAATCTGTCTTGACTGTTGAAGCCAAAATTTTGTTTACAATCTGGATGAGATGTGTGGTACCAATGGAATACTCAAAGAGCTTATCACTAATAGGGTGTTGCACTTAATGTATTTGGTTATGCATGGTTATGAGGTTAATCTTCCAAATCTTGTAATGGAACACATGTTGTATTGTCAAACCAATAAGAGAAAACACCCCTTTCCATATGCCAATTTGCTGACCTCATTCTTCCAACACTTTGAAATTTCAACTAATAGGGAAGAGACTATTACTACTAGGTTTTGTATGCTAAATGAGAAGGCATTTTAAAATATGGAGTGGTGAAAACCGGTGCTAAGACTTCGAAGCTGTACTCAGTTTTGACAGAGGAAGAGTTGAATTCCAAGAAATTTCTCAAACCCAAGACCTTGACCCCTACTTCAAGTCAAACCTCTCACCCTCAAGATAAATCCTTGGTTCTTCAAATTCTGGATGGCTTTCAGATGGATATTGATGAAGTAAAGGATAATCAACATGGTTTTGACACTGACTTAGGCATGGGAAGTACATGGTTGAAAACATGAGGTAGAGACGTAGATCCAAGTGGACCGAACTCTATATATCTTGTGTCTCTTGCATTTACTTTTCAGTTCCATACTTAGTTCTTTTGCAGCATTCATTACAGTTTGATTTCAAGGGTTTGAAACTCATTTCAAGGCCTTGAAATAGACTTCTCTTTCTATACTCTAAATGTTTTCATTCAAAGGGCCTGAAATTCATTTCAAGGCCTTGAATCACTTTACATATATTTTGAAACTACTATTCTTGAAAGTTTAACAAAAGTTGGCATACTATATTCAACCCCCCCCCCTTCCAGAGTATTGATCCTGTATTTCTACCTACTGTACACCCCTTCACATATAATACTCCAGTTGGAAAAGCTCACGCTGGATCCCTCCCCCAGAAGATGTTGTATGCTTGAGGTAAGCTTCTAACTGTTAGAATAAGAATGTGGAAGCACGATACAACTTGTTAGGATCCAAGAAGAGTGATGAGACAAACAACGAGATGAAGAACAACAAAACAACGATTTAACTTGGTTCACTAGTTTTGAGTCTAGCTATGTCCACGGGCAAAACAACCCAATATATTTATGAGAAATCCTTTTACAATTAATGATACACCAATGTTATTAGTAGAAGAGTCTTACACCCACATATAGGCCTATACTACTGACTTGTGCCGAAAGCAATGCCCAAACATTGCCAAAACAAACAAGAAAACAATTACAAAAACTACCCAGACCTAGTACAGGTCGAACAACTCGGTCAACATGGTCGCACGACCACAACAGATCACCAAATCAGGGCGCACCACCTCCCAATCCAGGTTACACCACCTATGAGCAACCCAAATCCTGCAGCTTTGATTTGTATGCCTCCTAGCTCGTAGCTTTGCCAATTTGCTGCTGAATTTTTGATCATCCAATTCATAAGAGTTACGTTCGGGATTGGTATGATGTTTTTTTGTTTCGTGTTTGGAACCCTTTGGCTCTAGCTTTGGTATGGTCTCGTTAGGTGTGGCTGTATTGGAGTAAACTCCCTTCTTGGATGTTTGTGTTGTACGTTTTAGATCTTGCTATCTGGTTTTGAAGTTTTCAGGTGATTTATGCGGTGTGGTCATGAGGATCTTCACTTCCATCTTTGGGCGCATGGTTTTCTGCCGTAGTTAGATGTCTTACTTGTGAATTCGCCAAGGTAATAAATCCTACATCGGAATCTTCATTGAAAATTACTTATGCTAACTCCTTTACAAATCATGTGTATTCTAGGTGATCTCTGTCTATGTCATAAGACATAGTAGGAACTACAATGGAATAACTTTAACATTTCTTATTTCATGGGTCAAGCAAGTGAGTCTGTCAGTGAAGATCTTTCTCTTCATATCTCAAAAATAATTCCTTGAGATTTTGATATTTTCAAGACGAACTCCTTTAAGTACTGCGCTTGAAGTCTCTCTCTCTATGAGGCATTGCACTTACAATCTGAGTCTACCAAGTTGAGAACCAAAGCAGATGTTCATTATATGTCTAATGGAGATTCGGTTCGTAGTATAAAATTATTGGTCCTTAATGGATTTTTGAACGCCATTGCACACTTCTGTATGCGGTCTAGTGGAGGTGTAATATTATTTGTGTAGTAGTAATTGGCGAGATTAAAGGTCGGGGTACCTTCTTGAAAATTAGAGAGAATTTTCCAATATGTGTCGTAGATGGAAGAGATTTGATGTTCCCACACCAGCTGAAAAAATCCAAGGACAAATCGATCACTTGAATTTACCTCACCAAACAATGGTTCCGGCTCTACCATCCTCAAATACATTATAACAATACACGTGAATTTATCGCTGCTTCCAAAAATTTAATATTTACGATATAGCGAGTGCATAACTCGTAAAATATGGCTCAGAAGAGACACAGTCTTACATGAGACAAACTGGGAATGAAACCAACCGCCTCCTCCAAACTTCCCTATTTGAAGGACTAGTCAGAACATATCTTCGTTGAAATCCGAACTAAAACCTCGTTGCAGTTATTCGGACCCTCACACCGTAGTGGATCCTCCTAATTCTTACGTTCGTACGAGGAAACCTGACACTCACAAACATTCACAATTTCAGTTTGATTCAAGTGATGATGTGAAAAGTGCCCCTCTGCGGAAAAAAACTTCATGCACTAATGATCCAATTGAAGTTGCGATAGTGATGATGATTCCAAAAATGAAGTTGACGAAGAGGAGCAGTTGTTAGCAGAGAATATTTTCGGTGAGGAGTTCGTAGTAGCTGGAACAGCGAGTATGGACAAAGAAGTGATCTCAGATCAAGGTTTTATTAACCGAAAGCGGCTGACGTATCGTTCGCAGTTGATTTTAACGGGATTGGACTATATCAGACGGACTATAAGGGAAAAGTGAGACTGAGAACACCACCAAGACTGATAAGGATACCAAGTATGGGTCACCCCCTTTGAATATACTTTGTATACCAAGAGTAAAGTTGGCTCTACCTTTTCAATCTTCTCCTCCATGTAGATTTCCTTCTCCTGAACATCAAATGTGACACTAAAAAAAAATCAAGTTCAATATCTAACACGGTAATCATACTTGAGTAAGACGTTCAAGGAAAAGTAGATATTCGCTTCCTCATTCTTCTCCTTGCAACGATAGAACGCCAAGTCCTTAATTTTGTCATGTCGATGACCGCGACGCCATCTCTACAAGAAAATTACGCAACACGATCATTGATTCTCCAAAGACCTCTAGAAGAAGAACGGATGTGCGCAATTAGACAATACTTATAAATGAAAAGTTTGGAAAATCAAAGTTCGTGAAAATTCCTCAATCAATGGCTTCTATGGGTCCGACGACGTGTCTACAATAAAATGACGCCACACGACCAATGATTCTCCACAGAACTCTAGAAGAAGAACGAAAGTGGCGAACATAGACGATAATGATAAACAAAAACTTTGGAAGATCAAAGTTCGTGAGAGTTCCTCAATTAATGGTTTTCGTGGATTCGTTGATAAACGAACACATTGGATGATCAGAGTTTGTGACAATTCCTCAATCAATGGCTGCCTACAAGAAAATGACGCCACATGATCATTGATTCTCCAGATACCTCAAGAAGAAGAACGAAAGCAGCGAACATAGACGATACTGATAAACAAAAACTTTGGAAGATCAAAGTTCTTGAGAATTCCTCAATTATTGGCTGTCGTGGGTTTTGAGATAAACGAAATGGAAGATCAAAGTTCTTGACAATTCCTCAATCAATGGGTGCCGTGGGTTCTTTTTCCAAACAAAAGTGGTTAAAGTTTCACGGCTTCAAAGGAGTTTCATGTACTATGGTGTGTGAAAGATACTCTGCTGAAAATTTTTCATGATATATATTACCGGTTCATGGTTCATCGGCTACAGCAAGTCATCGGTAATGAAATTTTATGAATAGCACCGGGTATTACTTTTTTTTGTGTGAAAAATCGACCATATAGTGTTTTTCCTCATTGAAGCCTTATCCTCTGTTTTATTAAGTGGTATCAGAGACAAGTTGGGTTAGAGTTTTGCAAAGAACAATTTTGGGAGGTATGATCAAGATTTATCGGGTTGATGAGAAGAATATTGTGGATACAACCACCACCGAGCCTTTATTGGGGAAGGCTATTAGGTTCCTTGTTGGGAGAGCTATCGGTTTCCTTTGATGAAGCATTAGGCGGACATTCGATGCGAATTCGGCGGTTCACGTGCAATGGGCATTCAGGCACAATTATACTTCCGGTGTGGAGCATTGGGCACATGGATTTATTTCAGGCTTACCCTTTGAAAGAACTTGTAGGATTTGTAGAAACAACATGGAGCAATCCGGTTTTGGAAGCTAAGGGAATTCAAGTCCACGTGCAGAAAACTCAAATCAATTGGCTGATTTGGCTCGTAGCATGGAACAATTGACCCGCCTTGGCACGCGGTTGATGGAGCGAGATTGGGCGCGCATTGGTTGGTTGCATGTTATTGGGCATGTATTGTTTGATGGTGTGTTATTGTGCACGCATTGGTTGTTGACACGCTATTGGCCGTGTACTGGTTTGCGCATTGGTGCGGTTGTTTTGGTGGCGCAATCGGCATGCCACATATTGATTGATTGATAGGTACTTTTTTCGTTACATGTCATTGGAACGACATTGAGATATGCATTTTGTCAAAGTGAATTTTTGGTGTGTTTAATTGGAAACACCATTCTTTGCGTTTGTTGAGACGCATTGACGTACTTGTTATGGCGCATAGGGGATGTATTCGAGATACATAATTTTTGGAATACATTTAGTTACATAATTTCAGTTAATTTTTGAAAGCATTGGTTTTATTGTTGGAGGTTCATCCAAAATTTACACAGTCGTTGCGGGGACGCATGGTAGTTGGAGCAACTAGTTGGCAATTTGGATTTCACATAAATTTGCGGAACATTGGGTGGAGGCGTGCTTATTGAAGAACGCATTTGGAGGTGGTATTGGTGGGAAGAGAATCATTTTTTGGGTTGCTAGGGTATTTGAATTGAACTAGAGATTTTTTATGAAAATGATCCAAATATGTAGCTAGCTAGGATTGGTAAAGCAATAAGGAAGGAGCATAACGGGCTGGGCTTCGATTCGATTTTTTTCCTAATTCGTTTTGGTATGCTTTTTGGTATTACTTTGGACACAAGTCAGGTCCTAGGTCTATAAATAGAGTCATATGTTGTGGGTACACTTGTGAGGGTGGCCGCTATGTCTTTTGGCTATAATGTGTTTTATCTCGTGATTGTAATTGGCTGTCTCATCAATAAATGGTATTTGTTTTGTCCGTGTAGCTAGTAACTTTACTAGTGAACTATGTTAACTCTTTCTGTTCTTTTCTGAAACACCGTTTTAACAACCTCGCCATGATTTTTATGAAACTGTCACTCAAATAATCAAGTGGCAATTTGGTATTCGTAAGTGGTGTTGTTTTGGTGTTACGAGCTAATGTATGTACATTGAGTAGGTTAACAAAATTAACATTGTCGGTAGGTCATAACAAAATTAACACGAACTACCATTGTAAATGCTCATACCATCTGTGGAAGCGTAAAAGTGGTGTATTTTTCAATGTGTAACAGGTGGTAGTTGAGCCTCAATGTTTTTATTTTTATTTTTATTTTTTGCTCTCTTAGTGAGCAATCTCGTTCAGAGTTGGTGGGATGTACCTCTCTGTCTTTCTGTATTGGACTGCGATAGTTCTTCTTTATTGAAATGAAACTACCATTTCTGAAAAAAAAAAAAAAAAAAAAAAAAAAAGAAAATCTGCCTTGCCTCACACCAATTGGAGTTTGAAACTAACCAATGCTCTTTGAAAGTTTTGACAAGTTAGTAGCTTACAATGGTGCCTTAAGCCTAATACTAAAAGTAACATGGTAAAAGAAAATTTCAACCCGTCTATTACGGTAAAAATACTGATACCCCCTGCACGATCATTAAATACAAATACCCCTGTCAGAGTTAGTAGCTTACGGAATTAGCGAAAAGACAAAATTACCCCTGACATTAATAGAAAATTACCCAATATAAAATCCCTTCTTCTCCAATTCTCCTCATTTGTTCTAAACCTAGCCACACACCTCATCTCTCTTCTCCTTCTCCCATACTCACTAAATTTTGATCACCCGAGGGCAACACACCACAACATATCTACTGCCTTCGTCCACCTATGTGTCTTTATCACTTTCTTACCCTCTCCACCTCTATCTAACCAGCAGAACCGTCATATGTCGGGAACGAGTTGTTATTGACCTGAATCGCATATTTCTCTGGTGAATTTAGAGGAATAAGAAGATTAAGACAGGGAGAGGAATTGGATTTCTAATTTTTCATAATCGTCAAATGAGGAAGAAAATCATACTTTATACAGGGGAGGGGTCCAAGTTAAATTAACAAAATAACAGATGCTAATATGAATTAACTAAATCTAGTAACGGCCAAGCCACCTCAGCAAGCGGTGACACGCGCAGACCAATCAGCGCTCGCCAATTAACCAGCTCGGACCCTCGTGGCACTCTGTACGTGAAACGGTGCCCTCCCACTTAACCTATTCAAAACCAATGGCTATACCGCTTCAACGTTCCAGATCAACGCACGTACTCCATCCAACGGTAGCTTCTCTTAGTTATTTAATGTCATTAGTTTAGGACTAAGTTCACTTCAGTCCTAATTATATGTCATTATTTTCCTCTTGCTTTCACCTCAGTCCCTCCTATTCTTTACCTGACAAAGCATCCCCCTTTGAAATCATGTCCTCATGAATCCAAATATGGAAATTGGCTCTTGAGAGACAATTAGTCCTCCCATGTATCCTGAGACACTACTAGAAATATTAGCAAAAGCGTCATTAGATTAATGCGGTATTTGCTAAAATTAATGCTGTATTTAGCAAAAACAGCATTAATTGCAGCATTAATACTAATGATGCATTTGCCAGTGTTGTTTTTTGAATTGCAGCATTAAGCTAATGCTGCTAGCAAAAACAGCATTACTTGCAGCATTAACTAATGCTGCATAGTTCTAGTCACACCTGCAGCATTTACACAATAATGCTGCATTTTCGAATCAAATTGCAGCATTATTGGACATTAATGCTACATTTTTATACTTCATTTTGCAGCATTATTCTTGATTAATGCTGTAATTTTTCTTCCTCTGTTTGTTTGTTTTGTGTTTTTTCCTCTGTTTGTTTGTTTGTTTTGTGTTTTTTTTTTTTTTCAAAGTTCTCGTGTTCATCTTTTATCTTTCCTTTTCATCTTCTTCAACTCGTTCAACAACATCAAGATCGCAGAGCATTAGCCCATTGCACCAATGCCATCACCACAAGAGAATTATGTTTCTTCACCAAGTTTTTGTCAAGAATAGATACTGGTTCCAATAATAATTGACCTTCAGGACCCACTTTTGGAAGATGGGAAGAAGCATATAAAGAAGTACCCTGAGCCCTAATCAATTGGGATACATGAAACACAGAGTGAACTAGAGCATTAGGAGGAAGCTCCAGCTGATAAGCAACCTTACCAATATTTTTCAACAAAGTAAATGGCCCTAAAATATGAGCATCCAGCTTTTGATTGCTCCTCTGCACCAAAGTTCCCTGCCTGTAAGGCTGAAGTTTCAAAAACACCTTATCACCCACAGAGAACTCTCTTTCACTCCTGTGCGTATTGGCATAATGACACATTCTTTCCTGAGCTTTGGTGAGATTAGCCTTCAGTAGTACCATCAACTTCTTTCTGTCTTCTAAAAATTGATCCAGCTCAAGGACTCCACTCCTATTGAGCTGATGGAAAGAAGGGATGGAGGGTGAATATCCATACAAATATTCAAATGGAGTTACCTGCAAGCTGTTGTGGAATGAGGTGTTGTACCAAAACTCTGCTAGAGGTAGCCACTTTGACAACATATGAGGCCTTTTAGAGGTGACACATCTGAGATAGTTTTCCAGACATTGGTTGATTCTCTCAGTCTGGCCATCTATTTGAGGATGTGGAGTAGTGAAGTTTAGTGCCTAAGTTCTTTAATAAAGAATTCCAGAATTGGCTGAGAAAGATGATCTCCCTGTCACTGACAATGGTTTCTGGTAAACAATGGAGTTTGTGAATCTGATTTAAGAAGACTTGAGCTATATCAGCTGCAGTATAGGGATCGGTAAGGGCAATAAATTGTCCATACTTAGAACACCTGTCTACCACCACCAAAATTGAGTTCTTGCCTGAAGACCTTGGCAATCCCTCCACAAAATCAAGACTGATATGTATCCAAGGTCTATTAGGTATAGGTAAAGGCTGCAACAGACCAGGATAGGGAACATGATCACTCTTCATTCTTTGGAAAATGTCACAAGTGTTCACCCATTCTTTAACTGCTTTATGCATATGAGGCCAAAAGAACACTGGAGCTAGCCTCTTATAAGTACCCCTGATGCCTGAATGACCTCCCATACAACTATTATGCATCTCTGAAATTAATGCAGACCTCAAGGAAGTAGAAGATCCCACATAATGCATTTACCCCTCTTGATCAACCCATCTTGCAGCTGAAATCTGTAGTTGGGGCCAGGATTCACAATGAGTTGAGCTAACTGAGTAACTGCCGAATCATCATTTTCATATGACTTTACTAATTCTGCAATCCACTTAGGAATGGCTACAATAATAGCCTGGCATTGTCCTTCGGACACCACCCTTGACAGAGCATCAGCAACTACATTTTCTCTTCCTTTTTTGAACACAATCTCATAATCCAACCCCATTAGCTTACTCATTCATTTCTGCTGTAGGAGTGTACTAATCTTCTGCTCCAGGAGAAATTTGAGACTGTAATGATATGTCCTAAATGAAATTTGTTGATCTCCAAATAAGACCTCCACTTAGACACAGCTTGCACTACAGCAAGCAATTCCTTCTCATATGTAGAATACTCTAGATGTTTGTCAGCCAAAGCTTTACTGACATAGGCCAAGGGCCTACCTTCCTACATCAGCAAAACTCCAATACCTTGATGACTGGCATCTGTTTCTAGGACAAACATTTTTTAGAAGTCTGGCAAAGCTAGAACTGGAGTGGAGATCATGGCATTTCTAAGAGTTTCAAAAGCACCTTGAGCTTCTTCATTCCACCCAAAATCCCCCTTCTTAAGTAATGCTGTAAGAGGTCTAGCAATCATGCCATAACCCTTCACAAACCTCCTATAATATCCAGTTAGGCCTAAGAATTCCCTCAACCCTTTGATGTTTTTAGGAACAGGCCAGGACACCATGGCTGCAATCTTAGCAGGATCAGCTTGCGCACCTTCTTTGCTAATCAAGTTTTCCAAATATTCAATAGTAGTTTGCAGAAAGGAGAATTTAGAAAGCTTAGCATATAAATCATTTTGCAGCATTACTTCTAAGGCCGTGCTCAAATGTTAAAGATGTTCCTCTTTTTATTTACAAATATCACGATGTCATCAAAGAAGACTAGTAAAAAAAATCTTAGAAAGGGATTGAAGACTTTATTCATCAAAATTTGAAAAGTGGCTGGTGCATTTATCAAACCAAATGGCATGACCCTGAACTCATACAACCCCTCATGTGTTCTGAAAGCATTTTTGTGAGTGTCTTCTTGTGCCATCCTTACTTGGTGATATTCAGCTCTGAGGTCTAGTTTAGAGAAGCAGCTAGCACCTGGAACTCATCTAAAAGTTCATCAATAACGGGAATGGGAAACTTATCTTTGATATAACCTCATTTAGCCCCCTGTAATCAAAAAAAATCTCCAAGAGCCATCTTTCTTTTTTACCAATAGAACAGGAGAAGCAAAAGAACTTGAACTGTGCTGAATTACCCCATTATCCAACATTTCTTGTACTACATTATCAATCTTAGTTTTCTTCATATGAGGATACCTATAAGGTCTGAGACACTGGGCATTATCAAATACCCCCGCACTAAATATTGCTCGTCCCGAGCAATCCCCTTGCATACCAACCTGCTTGCATACCTTCTCGGTTTTTTGCAAAACTGACTCTGTCGTGCATACACTACCTTTGCATACTCCCTGCAATTGCATACTCTTTCAACCTGAACCGTATAACCAGACGACTCGATAGAAAGACTGACTCAGACATAATATACACAGACATAATACACACGACTCAATAGTACTAAAACAATTTATTTTTGGTGAGTTGGGCAATCTCAAAAACATAACCGAGTGTCCTCAAAACCTCACCCTTTTTCCAGAAAATACTTCCCTGCAATCGATCGGTAAGTCTGAACAGATTTCTTTGGTGTATTTAAGCACTGGACCCGAGTACTGTTACTTTTGCTATCAACCTGAGTGAATCCCTAATTAACCGACCATCCGAGCTATTTCAGAATCAAGGTTCTAAATCTAACAGGTAGGATATATATATGTGTAAAGGTACGGCATGATCCTACTAGTTATGACATTCTCACAATTCCCCAAACTCACACCCCTCACCGAGTTCTCGAAAAACTGCCCGAAACACCTAAGTTCCTGCCATATCAATCTTCCTGTCCCCCGGTGTGTCTTCGCCGTTCTCGGGGCCACAAATGTGAAGCGGTGTAACTGTCTTGAAAATTGTGCTACTCACTCAGCTTTTTGACTCAATAACAAAAACAACATAAATAACTGAAAAAACTGCAAAACTAGATCATTTTCTCTTTTTTTTTCTTTTTTTTCTGATTTGTTTTCTTCTTTTTTATTCTTTTTCTATTTTTTTTTTTTTTAATACGACTCTATATACACATGAATACATGAATAACAATAAATAAACTGACTAAAGCTGAGTGAGTAAAAATAAACTGTCGTCGTGGGGTATGAAAGATGTCCTCATATGGAATACCCCCACACTACTCCTGAAGCGCTGATCCTGTAGTCGGAATAATACTGTGCAGTCCCACCGAACCTCCTCATCACCAAAGATGTAAAAAAACGGCACAACCACCAATTAACCTCACAACCCCCGGACCCCATTGTGTGCGGAAAGATGTCTCGCACGCAACTAACTCCTCCTGTGGTCACTATGTAACGCAGTGATCCACCTCCTCAAATTAATGCACTGTCGCCTCTCACTCACCCTGTCCTTCCCTCGAAAAATGTGTCAATGTCAAAACTGTCCAAAACTGATATACCATGAAGTGCTCCCATCTAAAACCCTCCCAACTCACTCCCTCCGTCATAACTCGTAGAATAGCCAACTAACGACTGATGAGGTCTCAAAGAAGGCATCCTAGGCTAAAGTGGCTGAGAATAAAAGGGGTAAATGGCTTCAAACGGGTTTACTAGTTGGACCTAGGGGTAAGAAACAGGACGTGAGGTCCCTTGATAGCCAGTCACTCCACCGAAAGATGCGATGACCGTGACGGCGCCCGTGGGCGGGTTGTCGACTGCCTAGATGACGGCGGTGTGGCAACTAGTCAGATCCTTAGCTCAGATGATAACTACTTGCGGTTTCCAAGGGTCACTGGCTCTCACCTATCTACTATACCTCGGTGCAAGCTTTCTTTTCTGTCAAAGGATTTAACCTCGATTTCTTCCCAGTTTCTGTAATCTTGATTGCCCTTTCTCAAATTTTCTGATTTTAATTTTTTTGGATTTTTCTGAAAATTTTCGATTTTTTTGTTTTTTTTTTTAGATATACACAATGCAAGGTCAGAATAGTGTGGTGGGTTGACTCAAATAAAGAAAATATGCTGACTCAAAAAATAAAATAAAAACTGCAAATAAATATGAAAAAACGTGCAGACCGGGTAATGCAGACACGACTCCCACCCCCACACTAAGAGGTGGCATGCCCTCATGGCACTGACTCGTCTGGACTATATGGCGGGTCTGACCCGGTCTCGGATGAACCGGACATGCTGCTGGGTGAGCTGCTGGTCTGCCTGAATCTGGCACTACTCGACTGTCGTGGGTGCAAACTCGACGACTGGCGGGACCGTGAGCTCGATGACTGTCGGGACTGTGTCCGTGATCCTGACCGACTGCTAGGCGGGTGTGGAACCGGCTCTGTGGCATGCTCACTCGAGCTCGCCTCGTCCGACCAGCTGGTAGTGTAGTCACTGGAATAGGAGCGAGGGAAAATGATAGGCAATGGCACCTCTCGGCCCGCATGGCGGGCTGCCTCTCGCTGCTCCTCTCGGAGTGCAGTAATCGCATCACCATGGTCTTTGGCTATCTTCTTCGTGGTCTTTTTTAGGTGCTTTAGGTATCGGAAAACTTTCCCTGTCTTGTTAAGCACCTTCTCACCTAAAGACTCCTGGCCAGCACGGCACCCCTCAAGCCCCTCCTCAACTCGGGCCAACCTACGGTTCATGACCGAAAGTGGCGGTGGACCGGTCGTACCTCTCGTACCTCTCGTACTAGGTCTAGCTCTCTGACTCGGCCCGGCTCTCTGGCTTGGCTCCCCGTGGTCATGGGTGGACTAAGAACGCCTAAGTGTAGTCGCTCCCGTCCCCCGAGTAGGTCTATCCTGGGTCGATCGCCTCCTAGGGGCAGGGGCAGGGGCAGGCTCGTCCTCCTCCATAGGGTCTGCATCAAGGTCTATGACTGGGTCATTCGGTCCCGGACCTCCCCCTCTAATCTTCCTATAGGCCTTAAGAAGAGGAGGCATCCAGTCACCCTCGTGCTCTGAGATGGGAATCTGATAAATACGAGCCAGTTGGATAATCAGGTTGCTATACCCGAGTCCCTTCCAGCTCGCTGCGACGTTCATTCCTGAATATAAGCCCAAGTAAGCTGAGCTATATCAATGCGTCTCCTCATCATCAGACAGTACACTATAAGGGTCGACTCATTCTCTAGGTAGGTGAAGTGCTGGATCCCCACAATGCGGTTCACCACCCAGTCAGCCCACCATTTGGCAGGTTTGCACAAAATTCCCGAGTGCAGTTTCAACCCCACGTTTCCTTCAATCTACCAGAGGTCCACAGGGCACGGAAACCGAGAAAAATTTCAGAAATAATGACCCGGCTACGGGTCGTGCTTAAAACTGAAAAATTAAAGAGAGAGTAGAAAGTTGGACCTTCCCACAAAGGGGGTGAAGTGCAGAATCCGGCAAGGTTATCGCCGGAAAAGTCGCCGGAAAGTCGCCGGAAAAGTCGCCGGAAAAGTCGACTTCGCCGGAATGAAATTCCGGGCACACCCACACGTAGCTTTCTTCCTCCTCTTCAACATTCCCTTCTGCGAAATTTTCCGATTTTGCTTCAAACTCAACAAATCTGAGATTTTTCCTCAAGAACACCCTTCACTTTCCTTCCACCCCCACACTAGCTCGGTTGGAATTTCTGAAAACCGAGAGTAGTTCCCTGCTCCTTGCGACGAGGGGATTCCAAAAATGCCTTCGATTTTTTATTCCGGACACTTTTGAAAAATTGGTGTGTTGGTGCTAGAGAGGAATGGAGGTAGAGAGAGAAAGCTTGAAGGCCAACAATCGCCGGCCCCTCTATTTAAACCCTAAGTGCCAAAATGACGAAAATGCCCCTGGCTTAAAATGGCAAAAAACTGCTTATTTTGTGCATATAATACGTATATGTTGCGTATTTTACGCACACAGGGGTTCCGGGTGATCAAAAAAAGTAAAAAAATTTGCATTTTATCCAGAAAACTGCGTATAATACGCAGACAGGGGGTAAAATGCATTTTTTTTTAGAAAAACTTATTTTTCAGAACTGTCTGCGTATAATACGCAGAAACCTGCGTAAAATGCGCAGAAAGTTGGGAAAATAATTTTTCAATTTTTTCAAAAAAATCAAGTTTTATTGCTGTCTGCGTATAATACGCAGAAAGCTGCGTATTTTACGCAGACAGGGGCAAAATAAATTTTTCAATTTTTTTTTTAGAAAAATATAGTTTATGCGGTGTTTCTGCGTAAAATACGCAGACAGCAGCTAAAATAATTTTTTGAAAAATTTTCAAAAGTCAATTTTTCCTTGTTGGCTGCGTATAATACGCAGAAAGCTGCGTAAAATACGCAGACAGCAGAGAAAAGTAATTTTTCAATTTTTTTTTTCACCTCGGTTATTTTGGCACTGTGGGTTGAAGGGGGGTCACTTTTCTCTCTCTCTCCTTTCTGTTTCTTGTCGTCTGCTTCTTCTGTATCTGCACATGCTTAATTTTCATTAAATACCCACTCATCTCACCTATCTCAAAATTCAAAACTTAAAATAAAAACTATAATATAATTTAAACTTACTACGTTGGGTTGCCTCCCAACCAGCGCTTTGTAATTTACGGTCGACGGCCCGAACCAGTTACCTCAGGTTCGATCACGGGTCGTCGAAGTAGATTGGATCTACCCTGGCGACTTCGGCGTTCTCGAGATATGGCTTGATTCGGTTTCCGTTCACCCTGAAGCTTGAGTTGTCTTTTGGATTCTCTAGCTCAAATGCGCCCCATGCGAATATCTTCCTGATGATGAACGGCCCCGACCAATGAGATCTCAACTTTCCCGGAAAGAACCTCATTCTTGTGTTGTAGAGAAGTACCTTGTCTCCTTCGTTGAACTGTTTGGCGTGATACGCTGATCATGCCACATCTTTGTCTTCTCTTTGTAAATTTTGGCGCTCTCAAATGCCGTCCTGTGGAACTCCTCTAATTCCAGCAGTGCCATCTTTCTCTTATCTCCGGCCAGACTCCATCCATGTTGAGCAGTTTGATAGCCCAATAGGCCTTATGTTCCAGCTCAACCAGGATGTGACACGCTATCCCAAACACGAGCTGGTATGGTGACATTCCCAGCGGTGTTTTGAAAGCTGTCCTGTATGCCCACAACGCATCATCCAGTCTCATCGACCAATCCTTCCGGCCCTGATTTACGGTTTTCTCGAGAATGCCCTTGATCTCTCGGTTTGACACCTCTGCCTGTCCGTTAGTCTGGGGGTGATAAGGCAGTGACACCTTATGGATCGATACCCCGTACTGCTTAAGTACCCTGGCAAACACTTTGTTAATAAAGTGTGACCCTTCATCGCTGATCATTGCTCTGGGGGTCCCGAATCGTGTGAATATGTTGCGTTTCAGAAAACGCTCAACTGTCGCTGCATCCATTTTCTGACATGCTATCGCCTCGATCTACTTCGTAACATAGTCCACTGCTAGCAGTATGTACAGATTTCCCATAGAAGACTGGAACGGCCCTATGAAATCAATCCCCCATACATCAAAGGGTTCAACTTCCTGCCAAATAGTCAAAGGCATCTCGTCCCTATGTGACGTACTCCCTGTCCTCTGGCATCTATCACATCCCTGTACATAATCATGACAGTCCTTGAAAAATGTTGGCCAAAAGAAACCTGACTGCAGTACCTTGTGTGCCGTGCGGGTCCCTCCGAAGTGACCCCCACACTGAGCCGAGTGACAGTGCCTGATCACGTTCCAGGCCTCGTGGGTCGGAACACACCTCCTCATAATGTTGTCGGCTCCTTGCTTGAACAGATACGGGTCGTCCCAGAAATAGGCGTGATGGGCTAGCCTGTCCAACATCTGGTCCATGAATGGTAGCGGGAAGTGGTCTTTCAGTGTTGCATCGTTTAGCCTCCGATAGTCCATACAGATCCGCCAGCCTGTAACCGTGCGCTGCGCAATCTGTTCCTGGTCCTCATTCTGCACCACCGTAATACCCCCCTTTTTGGGCACACACTGGACCGGGCTGATCCAAGTGCTGTCTGATATGGGGTATATTATTCCTGCTTCCAGCCACTTCATGACCTCCTTGCGCACAACATCCTTCATGTTCGGGTTCAGTCTCCGCTGGGGCTGAATCACCGGTTTCTTGTCTTCTTCAATCCTGATCTTGTGCATGCAATAGGAGGGGCTGATCCCCTTAATATCTGCAATCGTCCAGGCGATTGCTTCTTTGTGCTCTCGCAATACTTCCAGCAGTTTCTCTTCCTGTTCCTGAGATAGAAGAGAAGAAACAATTACGGGCAGAGTATTATTATTACCAATGTACGCATACCTGAGATGGTTCGGGAGCGGTTTAAGCTCGAGTGCAGGTGGCTCCTTCAGTGACGGAACCAAGATCATCTTCTGCCCGCCATCTTCGTCCCGGTGCAAAGTGGTCCAGTCCTCGGCTCTCATGGCCTGCTCGCACCGAGTCATCTCCTTCTCTTCTCCGTACATGCTATCAATTTCTTCCCATAACTGATCCATCTCCTCGTTTTCCCAGCCTTCATCAACTACGTCTATGGCGAAGATATCTTCGTGATCATAATAATTTGGCAGTTGCAGATTTTTGAAAACGTTAAATTTAACCTTGTCCTCGTTAATCTGCATGGTCAGTTCCCCGCTCTTGCAATTTATCATGCTTCTCCAGTGGCCAAAAACGGCCTGCCCAGTATGAGCGGTACCTCCCCTGCCTCCAAGTCCAGGATCACGAAATCTGCTGGAAAAATGAGCTCGCCGACTTTTACCAAAATATCCTCGATAACTCCATAAGCCTGTTTTACGGACCTGTCTGCCATCTGCAGGATGATTCTGGTGGGCCGGGGCTCCCCGACTTTCAAACTCTTGAAAATCGTTAATGGCATCAGGTTGATGCTGGCCCCTAGGTCACACAGAGCCTTTCCTGTGTAAGCATTACCTAGGGTGACCGGTATTACAAAACTGCCAGGATCTTTTCTCTTCCTCGGTAGCCCATTCTTCACACAGTTTCTCACTTCTGCTGTCAGGTTAATAGTCTCGAAATCGCTCATTCGCCTCCTCCCATACAGAATGTCCTTGAGGAATTTGGCGTAAGTGGGCATCTTTTGCCAAAGCCTCAGCAAAGGGTATGTTAATCTGCAGCTGCTCGAACATCTCGAGAAACCTGGCGTAGTCCTTGCTATCGTCCCTCTTTCGTGTCTTCAAGGGGTATGCTACCTCCTTGGATACAGGTACCGTTTCTGCATATGTCTCATTCTACACTACATCCTGCTCAACCAAGCCCATCGGCTGGGGGCGGTCGAATGAGCTGTTATCCTGGCCAGACAGTTTGCGCTCTACTTCTTTCGACTTTTCTGCGCGTGCGTGGCTAGGATACGGTGGATCATGTAGTGCTACTCCACTCCGAGTGGTGATAGCATTGATCTGAGCACGTGGATTATTCACTGTATTCGAGGGCAAGTTTCCTGGCTGTCTCTCCGTTAGTTGCTGTGCTAACTGCCCTACTTGTACCTCCAAAGCACGCAGTGACGTTTTGGTCGTCTGCATGTCGGCTGTCAGGGCGTCCATATGTGCGAACCGGGTCTCCATGGTCTGAAACATGGACTCGATCTTTTTCATCTGGGCGTCGTACTGCTGTGCAGATGGGCCCGGCTGAACCTGCTGAGTTGGTGCAGCTTGCTGGCTGGTGGCCTGTGCTGGAATCCCGGTGCATAAACTTCAGAGTTCGGGTTTCCGTAGCGGAACCCGGGATGGTCTCTCGTACCTGGTCGGTACCGGCTCGGGTCCCACTGCTGCTGTACGTAATTGGTGTCTTCGGTTCTGATCTCCTCAATGGCCGCGTCCAAATCAGGTTCTCCGACTGCTGCAACTGGCTTCTTATCCGAGTAGACTTTCTTGATCAAGTCATGAACGATCTTGGCCAGGTTGTCTATCCGGTCATCTTCTGCTGGTTCGGCTCTAGCAGTCATCCTGCAATTGTCAAACAATCGGGTGTCCTGCTTGGCTAACTGCTTCATCAGGTCATATGCACCATCTTTGTCCACATGATACAGGAAGTTTCCCCCGGCTTCTCTGTCGATCCTGTTTGCACTCTCCCTGTCTAGGGCGTGGTAGAATACCTGCAGGATCTTCGCATCACCAAAACCGTGGTTCGGGCATCTTTTCACCAATCTCATCAATCTGTCCCATGCGTCTACCACCGTCTCCCCCATCTTCTGCTTGAATGAAAGAATCTCGCTTTGCAACTGAATGACTCGGGAAGCGGGATAAAACTTTGCCAGAAAATCTGCGACACACCCCTCCCATGTAGTGATGGATTTGGGTGGTCGGGATTCGAGCCAGTCCTTGGCTACTCCGAATAGGCAGTATGGGAACAGGATTAACATAAGTGCCTCTACGTCTACCCCCTTGTATCGGACCTTGTTGCAGTAGTCCTCGAATTTCCCGATAAAGTCGTTCGGGTCTTCGTCGGCCTTCCCGTGAAACGGGCAGAGGGTCTGTACCGTCTGGATGGTGGAGGGTTTGATGTCGAAGTGTTCTGCGGTGATCTCGGGCACCACAATAGCTCGCTCATGCCCCCCGGTGGGGACTTCGACATTCTCCACCAATGCTTTCCCAGACCGGTTATAAGTTCTCTGGTTGCTTCGGGCGGCCAGACCTGCTGTGACAAGCTCTTCGATGTACCGAGCCATCTGGGCTGGGGAACGTGTCTCTCGTTCCTCCCCACCGGTTGCAGGGAGCTCGGGATTGTCTCTCGGGTTGCCTGCCATTCTGCTTTCTCGGTTTCTGCGGTTCTTTTCGGTGTACAGCTTTTCTGGATTGTCGAGTGGTGGTACCAAATCGCGAGGCAATCTGGGCATCAACTGAACAGTCCTGAAAAACGCAGATTCAAAAAGCAGTGAGATAAAAGAAAAAATAACGAAACTGAAGAATAAAAACTCCGAAAACTAATTCTGATAACTAAATTAACCCTAAAAAGTCCCCGGCAACGGCGCCAAAAACTTGATGCGCAAACTAACGTGCTGTTCGCAAGTATACGAATCTTGTAATACCGGGTGTAATTAAACTCGGGTGATCGTTCCCACGAGGACGATTTCGGGTTTTTTCGAGAAATCAGTTTTAACTTCCAGAGTATAAAAGGAGGAGTAGTTTAGGATTGTGATTAACTATAAACTAAAAACAAATAAAACGCAAATATTTTTTGTGACGTTTTTCTGAAAATCTTGAAAGTGTGAATCTAAGGTTTGGAATACTAGGTCCCAGGATCCCCTAGGGTTTCTTCAGAATTATGTTCTTCGGTTTGATATGAAAACACTCAGCAATTTTAATTACCCGTGCCACGTACCGATTGTGCAGTAACCTTTCAGATTCCACACGGTGTCACGATCCTGCAGACTTTCGGGTTCCTGTTAAGCTGCCTAAGTCTGCAGTCTCGTTCTAAGTCTGCTAGGGTTTCTAACCTGTCTTGATGGCCCGGGTCAAATTCTCTAACAGTTGGTCTATACGTTTTGGCTAGCCCTATCTCCCTTTCTCTGGTCGGTCTATCAGGGTAAGGTACTAAATCCTGTCTTTTCTTCCTAACCCTAACCTGACGTTTTCACCTACAGGTAGGGATGGCAACGGGTCGGATCCGGATCGGATCAGGCTAGATCCGATCCAGATCCGACTAGGAGAAATGGGATCCAGATCCGATCCAGATCCGTTCGGATCATCACCGGATTCGGATCAGATCGGTTCGGGTTCATCCAGCTGATCCAAATCCGATCCGTAGATCCATATAATACGTGGTCGGATCGGATTCGGTTTGGATCCGACTTGAGTTTGCAATAAAATACAAAAAATAACATAAGAAATAAACACTATTTCATGCGCTAAGGCATGTTCGCAAGTTATGAAGCCTAAAACACAAAAGAAATAGCTTTGTAGGTTCAAATTATTATTGTATTCTTCTTGGAAGTGAAAGTGGGGAGGGAATATGAATATATTTGTAAAGCACACATATACGTCGGATCGGATCGGGTCGGAACCCGGTGGATCTGCCTTTAGATCCAAATCCAGATCCAAATCCGATCGGATCTGGCTTTCCAGATCCAAATCCGGTCCATTTTCAATTGGATCGGATTCGGATCCGATCCATTCGGCCCGGATCGCTCGGATCACAGATCGGATCGGACCATATTGCCATCCCTACCTACAGGCTCGGGTCTATAGCAATTCTGGTTCGCGACTCTGATCATGCATAAACAGATATAATCAAAGACAGAATAACTAATAATACTGCTGATTTAAGATAACGTGATCATGAATTCATACTCAAACTGCAGAACAATGTCTGAAAACAAAACCCTAGGTTCACCGAGAACCTAGGTAAAAGGTTTAGCTACTAAACGACATAATAAACTAACAAAGTTTTTGAATTTAAAAGAGAGATTAAGATCAAACTAAGTCTTCGGATCTGGATGAGTGCTTCCGTGCTCTCCCGGGATGCTCAAACTTGTCCTTGGATGAATTGTCTTGCGTGTTGCTGTCTTCAAAACGAGTCTGGACGAGTCTTTATATAGTGCTGGCGAAGTTTCTGGAACTTGTCATTATTTACGAAACTGCCAGTGCAAACCGCCCCAATTTTTGTGCTGTCTGCGTATAATACGCAGCCTGCTGCATATAATACGCAGACAGGGTCTTCTCCTGTGCTTTTTCTTCACTTTTTGCTTGCTGTCTGCGTATAATACGCAGGCCCTGCATATAATACGCAGACAGGGACCCTTCTGTGCCTCCTCCTTCTTCTTTCTGCGTATTTTCTCCCCCTGGCTGCGTATAATACGCAGGGGGCTGCGTATAATACGCACACAGGGGAGAAAACTGTCCAAAATCCCCTCTCCCTCCTTGCTGCCTGCGTATTTTACGCAGGGTCTGCGTATTTTACGCAGACAGCAAGGCAGGATGCTCTTTTCTGCCTCTGTTTGCCTCCTGCTGCATTCCCGATCCATTCCTGCTGCATTCCCGGGCCCTGTTCCTGCATAGACAACATGAACACACCCGCAATCATATCCAATAAAAGTACGGAAAACGCAGAAATTTATAAAGAGCAAATAACTGTCTCGTTCCTAAAACCGAAGCTTTCCGAGGGTGAAAATTGGCTAAAACGTGAGTTTTCCGGCACAAACGCACAAAAACCGAGCTATAAGATAACCCCTATTTGGGCGTTATCAGACACACAGGCTGGGCACCTTCCTTGAGAGGAATGTGATGATCATGACTTCTTTGGGGTGGTAATGTTTTTGGTTCTTCAAACACTTGTTGGTACTTATCCAATACCTGCCTAAAATCCAGGGGTAATTTGGTCACTTCTCCAGATTCAGTGACATTGATGCTATACAATTTGCAGCTTTATACTGGATTTCTTCTCTGTGAGCCTTGAACTCTATTGTTTTGTCACCCATATTCACAGTTACAATCATTTCCTTGAAGTCTGAGTTGACAGGACTGAGTTCCTTGAGCCACTGCACTCCTAACACCATATCACAACAACCAAGAGGGATGACTCTCATATCAGTTTCAATAACTTGCCCTTGTAGCTTTAACTTCACCCCAGGGCAGATACCACAGCTCTCAATTTTACTTCCATTTGCTACAGTCTCATGACATTGCTAGGAATAGCTTCACTTTGAAATCTTTTAGCTGTGTCTTTGTCTTTGATGTTATGTTTACTTCCTCAGTCAATGAGAACATGCACTCTTTGTTTTCCCACAAATCCTTGTAGTCTGATTGTCTGAACCCCACTATTACCAGTAACTGCATGAAGTGATATCTCCATTTCAGGTGGCTCCATTATTTCAACATGAGAATCCAGTTTTTCTTCCTGTGCAACTTCACCTATCTCTTCCTCTTTTGCCTCTTCATCACCATCAATGATAAACAAATGTGGTTTCTTACACTTATGTCCTGGTACATACTTTTCCTCACAAAAATAACAAAGATTATGGGCACTTCTCTCCTTCATTTCTTCTTGAGTGAGCTTCTTAAATGGCATTATTGGTGTCACAACACTCTTCTTCTCAATACTGTAGGAAGTGTAAGATTTGAGGATGGTAGTTTCTGAAGTATTTTTCATCCTGCTAGTTACAGTTTGCACCAAGTTTTGTTGTTTTGATTACAATATACCTCTTGTAACCTAGCCATAGCCTTGGCCTGAGCCAAGCTGGTAGGGGCTAGTTGTTGCACTTGGCTTCTTATCTCTAATTTCAAACTTCCTAAAAATGTTTTCATGAAGTACTTGTCATCAGTACAAGGGAATAATGCTTTACCCTTGGCCTAAAAGTGTCAAACTTCGTTTGGAATTCCATCACACTTCCTTTCTGTTCTATCTTTTGTAACTCAGCCAAAACATTTTCATGACCTGGTTTAAGGAATTCTTCACACATATTCACAAAAATCCTTCCAAGTTATGTTCTCCAATGTTTCAAATTCAGCTCCAAACCAACTCTCTGCTTCACCACTTAAGTTCAGGGATACTAGTATAAGTTTTTGCAAATCATTCAATTGATGAAGCTGAAAATATCTATTAGCGTTCAATATCCAACCTAACGGATCTGATCCAGTGAATTTTGGAAATTCAACTTTAGGTATAGCAAGTGAAAAATGGGAAGAAACCCTAGGTACCTCACTGAACTGGTCCTGGATCTTCTACGGAGTTTTGGAGCGAAATGGAGGTCCATTAGACTGTGCTGGAGCTTTATTTCTTCCCAACAAGCTCGCAGGAGGTCTATACCCGAGTCCCTTCCGGCTCGCTGCGACGTTCATTCCTGAATATAAGCCCAAGTTAGTTGAGCTATATCAATCTGTCTCCTCATCATCAGACAGTACACTATAAGGGTCGACTCATTCTCTAGGTAGGTGAAGTGCTGGATCCCCACAATGCGGTTCACCACCCAGTCAGCCCACCATTTGGCAGGTTTGCACAAAATTCCCGAGTGCAGTTTCAACCCCACGTTTCCTTCAATCTACCAGAGGTCCACAGGGCACGGAAACCGAGAAAAATTTCAGAAATAATGACCCGGCTACGGGTCGTGCTTAAAACTGAAAAATTAAAGAGAGAGTAGAAAGTTGGACCTTCCCACAAAGGGGGTGAAGTGCAGAATCCGGCAAGGTTATCGCCGGAAAAGTCGCCGGAAAGTCGCCGGAAAAGTCGTCGGAAAAGTCGACTTCGCCAGAATGAAATTCCGGGCACACCCACACGTAGCTTTCATCCTCCTCTTCAACGTTCCCTTCTGCGAAATTGTCCGGTTTTGCTTCAAACTCAACAAATCTGAGATTTTTCCTCAATAACACCCTTCACTTTCCTTCCACCCCCAAACTAGCTCGGTTGGAATTTCTGAAAACCGAGAGTAGTTCCGTGCTCCTTGCGACGAGGGGATTCCAAAAATGCCTTCGATTTTTTATTCCGGGCACTTTTGAAAAATTGGTGTGTTGGTGCTAGAGAGGAATGGAGGTAGAGAGAGAAAGCTTAAAGGCCAACAATGGCTTCTATGGCAGGCCCCCTCTATTTAAACCCTAAGTGCCAAAATGACGAAAATGCCCCTGGCTTAAAATGGCCAAAAACTGCTTATTTTGTGCTTATTTTACCCACACAGGGGTTCCGGGTGATCAAAAAAAGTAAAAAAAAAAAATTGCATTTTATCCGCTGTCTGCGTATAATACGCAGAAAGCTGCGTATAATACGCAGACAGGGGGTAAAATGCATTTTTTTTTAGAAAAACTTATTTTTCAGAATTGTCTATGTATAATACGCAGAAACCTGCGTAAAATACGCTGAAAGTTGGGAAAATAATTTTTCAATTTTTTCAAAAAAATCAAGTTTTATTGCTGTCTGCGTATAATACGCAGAAAGCTGCGTATTTTACGCAGAAAGCTGCGTATTTTACGCAGACAGGGGCAAATTAAATTTTTCAATTTTTTTTTTTTTAGAAAAATACAGTTTATGCTGCTGTCTGTGTATTTTACGCAGAAACCTGCGTAAAATACACAGACAGCAGCTAAAATAATTTTTTCGAAAATTTTCAAAAGTCAATTTTTCCTTGTTGGCTGCGTATAATACGCAGAAAGCTGCGTAAAATACGCAGACAGCAGAGAAAAATAATTTTTCAATTTTTTTTTCACCTCGGTTATTTTGGCACTGTTGGTTGAAGGGGGGTCACTATTCTCTCTCTCTCCTTTCTGTTTCTTGTCGTCTGCTTCTTCTGTATCTGCACATGCTTAATTTTCATTAAATACCCACTCATCTCACCTATCTCAAAATTCAAAACTTAAAATAAAAGCTATAATATAATTTAAACTTACTACGTTGGGTTGCCTCCCAACCAGCGCTTTGTAATTTACGGTCGACGGCCCGACCCAGTTACCTCAGGTTCGATCACGGGTCGTCGAAGTAGATTGGATCTACCCTGGCGACTTCGGCGTTCTCGAGATATGGCTTGATTCGGTTTCCGTTCACCCTGAAACTTGAGTTGTCTTTTGGATTCTCTAGCTCAAATGCGCCCCATGCGAATATCTTCCTGATGATGAACGTCCCCGACCAATGAGATCTCAACTTTCCCGGAAAGAACCTCATTCTTGTGTTGTGGAGAAGTACCTTGTCTCCTTCGTTGAACTGCTTTGGCGTGATACGCTGATCATGCCACTTCTTTGTCTTCTCTTTGTAAATTTTGGCGCTCTCAAATGTCGTCCTGTGGAACTCCTCTAATTCCAGCAGCGCCATCTTTCTCTTATCTCCGGCCAGACTCTCATCCATGTTGAGCAGTTTGATAGCCCAATAGGCCTTATGTTCCAGCTCAACCGGGAGGTGACACGCTATCCCAAACACGAGCTGGTATGGTGACATTCCCAGCGGTGTTTTGAAAGCTGTCCTGTATGCCCACAACGCATCATCCAGTCTCATCGACCAATCCTTCCGGCCCAGATTTACGGTTTTCTCGAGAATGCCCTTGATCTCTCGGTTTGACACCTCTGCCTGTCCATTAGTCTGGGGGTGATAAGGCAGTGACACCTTATGGATCGATACCCCGTACTGCTTAAGTACCCTGGCAAACACTTTGTTAATAAAGTGTGACCCTTCATCGCTGATCATTGCTCTGGGGGTCCCGAATCGTGTGAATATGTTGCGTTTCAGAAAACGCTCAACTGTCGCTGCATCCATTTTCTGACATGCTATCGCCTCGATCCACTTCGTAACATAGTCCACTGCCAGCAGTATGTACAGATTTCCCATAGAAGACGGGAACGGCCCCATGAAGTCAATCCCCCATACATCAAAGGGTTCAACTTCCTGCCAAATAGTCAAAGGCATCTCGTCCCTATGTGACGTACTCCCTGTCCTCTGGCATCTATCACATCCCTGTACATAATCATGACAGTCCTTGAAAAGTTTTGGCCAAAAGAAACCTGACTGCAGTACCTTGTGTGCCGTGCGGGTCCCTCCGAAGTGACCCCCACACTGAGCCGAGTGACAGTGCCTGATCACGTTCCAGGCCTCGTGGGTCGGAACACACCTCCTCAGAATGTTGTCGGCTCCTTGCTTGAACAGATACGGGTCGTCCCAGAAATAGGCGTGATGGGCTAGCCTGTCCAACATCTGGTCCATGAATGGTAGCGGGAAGTGGTCTTTTAGTGTTGCATCATTTAGCCTCCGATAGTCCATACAGATCCGCCAGCCTGTAACCGTGCGCTGCGCTATCTGTTCCTGGTCCTCATTCTGCACCACCGTAATACCCCCCTTTTTGGGCACACACTGGACCGGGCTGATCCAAGTGCTGTCTGATATGGGGCATATTATTTCTGCTTCCAGCCACTTCATGACCTCCTTGCGCACAACATCCTTCATGTTCGGGTTCAGCTCCGCTGGGGCTGAATCACCGGTTTCTTGTCTTCTTCAATCCTGATCTTGTGCATGCAATAGGAGGGGCTGATCCCCTTAATATCTGCAATCGTCCAGGCGATTGCTTCTTTGTGCTCTCGCAATACTTCCAGCAGTTTCTCTTCCTGTTCCTGAGATAGAAGAGAAGAAACAATTACGGGCAGAGTATTATTATTACCAATGTACGCATACCTGAGATGGTTCGGGAGCGGTTTAAGCTCGAGTGCAGGTGGCTCCTTCAGTGACGGAACCAGGATCATCTTCTGCCCGCCATCTTCGTCCCGGTGCAAAGTGGTCCAGTCCTCGGCTCTCATGGCCTGCTCGCACCGAGTCATCTCCTTCTCTTCTCCGTACATGCTATCAATTTCTTCCCATAACTGATCCATCTCCTCGTTTTCCCAGCCTTCATCAACTACGTCTATGGCGAAGATATCTTCGTGATCATAATAATTTGGCAGTTGCAGATTTTTGAAAACGATAAATTTAACCTTGTCCTCGTTAATCTGCATGGTCAGTTCCCCGCTCTTGCAATTTATCATGGCTTCTCCAGTGGCCAAAAACGGCCTGCCCAGTATGAGCCGTACCTCCCCTGCCTCCATGTCCAGGATCACGAAATCTGCTGGAAAAATGAGCTCGCCGACTTTTACCAAAATATCCTCGATAACTCCATAAGCCTGTTTTACGGACCTGTCTGCCATCTGCAGCATGATTCTGGTGGGCCGGGGCTCCCCGAATTTCAAACTCTTGAAAATCGTTAATGGCATCAGGTTGATGCTGGCTCCTAGGTCACACAGAGCCTTTCCTGTGTAAGCATTACCTAGGGTGACCGGTATTACAAAACTGCCAGGATCTTTTCTCTTCCTCGGTAGCCCATTCTTCACACAGTTTCTCACTTCTGCCGTCAGGTTTATAGTCTCGAAATCGCTCATTCGCCTCCTCCCATACAGAATGTCCTTGAGGAATTTGGCGTAAGTGGGCATCTTTGCCAAAGCCTCAGCAAAGGGTATGTTAATCTGCAGCTGCTTGAACATCTCGAGAAACCTGGCGTAGTCCTTGCTATCGTCCCTCTTTCGTGTCTTCAAGGGGTATGCTACCTCCTTGGAGACAGGTACCGTTTCTGCATCTGTCTCATTCTGCACTACATTCTGCTCAACCGAGCCCTTCGGCTGGGGGCGGTCGACTGAGCTGTTATCCTGGCCAGACAGTTTGCGCTCTACTTCTTTCGAATTTTCTGCGCGTGCGTGGCTAGGATACGGTGGATCATGTAGTGCTACTCCACTCCGAGTGGTGATAGCATTGATCTGAGCTCGTGGATTATTCACTGTATTCGAGGGAAAGTTTCCTGGCTGTCTCTCCGTTAGTTGCTGTGCTAACTGCCCTACTTGTACCTCCAAAGCACGCAGTGACGTTTTGGTATCTGCATGTCAGCTGTCAGGGCGTCCATATGTGCGAACCAGGTCTCCATGGTCTGAAACATGGACTCGATCTTTTTCATCTGGGCGTCGTACTGCTGTGCAGATGGGCCCGGCTGAACCTGCTGAGTTGGTGCAGCCTGCTGGGCTGGTGGCCTGTGCTGGAATCCCGGTGCATAAACTACAGAGCTCGGGTTTCCGTACCGGAACCCGGGATGGTCTCTCGTACCCGGTCGGTACCGGCTCGGGTCCCACTGCTGCTGTACGTAATTGGTGTCTTCGGTTCTGATCTCCTCAATGGTCGCGTCCAAATCAGGTTCTCCGACTGCTGCAACCAGCTTCTTATCCGAGTAGACTTTCTTGATCAAGTCATGAACGATCTTGGCCAGGTCGTCTATCCGGTCATCTTCTGCTGGTTCGGCTCTAGCCGTCATCCTGCGATCGTCAAACAGTCGGGTGTCCTGCTTGGCTAACTGCTTCATCAGGTTATATGCACCATCTTTGTCCACATGATACAGGAAGTTTCCCCCGGCTTCTCTATCGATCCTGTCAGCACTATCCCTGTCTAGGGCGTGGTAGAATACATGCAGGATCTTCGCATCACCAAAACCGTGGTTCGGGCATCTTTTCACCAATCTCATCAATCTGTCCCATGCGTCTACCACCGTCTCCCCCATCTTCTGCTTGAATGAAAGAATCTCGCGTTGCAACTGAATGACTCGGGAAGCGGGATAAAACTTTGCCAGAAAATCTGCGACACACCCCTCCCATGTAGTGATGGATTTGGGTGGTCGGGATTCGAGCCAGTCCTTGGCTACTCCGAATAGGCAGTATGGGAACAGGATTAACATAAGTGCCTCTACGTCTACCCCCTTGTATCGGACCTTGTTGCAGTAGTCCTCGAATTTCCCGATAAAGTCGTTCGGGTCTTCGTCGGCCTTCCCGTGAAACGGGCAGAGGGTCTGTACCGTCTGGATGGTGGAGGGTTTGATGTCGAAGTGTTCTGCGGTGATCTCGGGCACCAGAATAGCTCGCTCATGCCCCCCGGTGGGGACTTCGAAATTCTCCACCAATGCTTTCCCAGACCGGTTATAAGTTCTCTGGTTGCTTCGGGAGGCCAGACCTGCTGTGACAAGCTCTTCGATGTACCGAGCCATCTGGGTTGGGTACGTGTCTCTCGTTCCTCCCCACCGGTTGCAGGGAGCTCGGGATTGTCTCTCGGGTTGCCTGCCATTCTGCTTTCTCGGTTTCTGCGGTTCTTTTCGGTGTACAGCTTTTCTGGATTGTCGAGTGGTGGTACCAAATCGCGAGGCAATCTGGGCATCAATTGAACAGTCCTGAAAAACGCAGATTCAAAAAGCAGTGAGATAAAAGAAAAAATAACGAAACTGAAGAATAAAATCCTCGAAAACTAATTCTGATAACTAAATTAACCCTAAAAAGTCCCCGGCAACGGTGCCAAAAACTTGATGCGCAAACTAACGTGCTGTTCGCAAGTATACGAATCTTGTAATACCGGGTGTAATTAAACTCGGTTGATCGTTCCCACGAGGACGATTTCGGGTTTTTTCGAGAAATCAGTTTTAACTTCCAGAGTATAAAAGGAGGAGTAGTTTAGGATTGTGATTAACTATAAACTAAAAACAAATAAAACGCAAATATTTTTTGTGACGTTTTCTGAAAATCTTGAAAGTTGTGAATATAGGGTTTGGAATACTAGGTCCCAGGATCCCCTAGGGTTTCTTCAGAATTATGTTCTTCGGTTTGAAATGAAAACACTCAGCAGTTTTAATTACCCGTGCCACGTACCGATTGTGCAGTAACCTTTCAGATTCCACACGGTGTCACGATCCTGCAGACTTTCGGGTTCCTGTTAAGCTGCCTAAGTCTGCAGTCTCGTTCTAAGTCTGCTAGGGTTTCTAACCTGTCTTTATGGCCCGGGTCAAATTCTCTAACAGTTGGTCTATACGTTTTGGCTAGCCCTATCTCCCTTTCTCTGGTCGGTCTATCAGGGTAAGGTACTAAATCCTGTCTTTTCTTCCTAACCCTAACCTGACGTTTTCACCTACAGGCTCGGGTCTATAGCAATTCTGGTTCGCGACTCCGATCATGCATAAACAAATATAATCAAAGACAGAATAACTAATAATACTGCTGATTTAAGATAACGTGATCATGAATTCATACTCAAACTGCAGAACAATGTCTGAAAACGAAACCCTAGGTTCACCGAGAACCTAGGTAAAAGGTTTAGCTACTAAACGACATAATAAACTAACAAAGTTTCTGAATTTAAAAGAGAGATTAAGATCAAACTAAGTCTTCGAATCTGGATGAGTGCTTCCGTGCTCTCCCGGTATGCTCAAACTTGTCCTTGGATGAATTGTCTTGCGTGTTGCTGTCTTCAAAACGAGTCTGGACGAGTCTTTATATAGTGCTGGCGAAGTTTCTGGAACTTGTCATTATTTACGAAACTGCCAGTGCCCGAAACCGCCCCAATTTTTGTGCTGTCTGCGTATAATATGCAGCCTGCTGCGTATAATACGCAGACAGGGTCTTCTCCTGTGCTTTTTCTTCACTTTTTGCTTGCTGTCTGCGTATAATACGCAGGCCCTGCGTATAATACGCAGACAGGGACCCTTCTGTGCCTCCTCCTTCTTCTTTCTGCGTATTTTCTCCCCCTGGCTGCGTATAATACGCAGGGGGCTGCGTATAATACGCACACAGGGGAGAAAACTGTCCAAAATCCCCTCTCCCTCCTTGCTGCCTGCGTATTTTACGCAGGGTCTGCGTATTTTACGCAGACAGCAAGGCAGGATGCTCTTTTCTGCCTCTGTTTGCCTCCTGCTGCATTCCCGATCCATTCCTGCTGCATTCCCGGGCCCTGTTCCTGCATAGACAACATGAACACACCAGCGATCATATCCAATAAAAGTACGGAAAATGCAGAAATTTATAAAGAGCAAGTAACTGTCTCGTTCCTAAAACGGAGGCTTTCCGAGGGTGAAAAATGGCTAAAACGTGAGTTTTCCGGCACAAACGCACAAAAACCAAGCTATAAGATAACCCCTATTTGGGCGTTATCAGACACACAGGCTGGGCACCTTCCTTTAGAGGAATGTGATGATCATGACTTCTTTGGGGTGGTAATGTTTTTGGTTCTTCAAACACTTGTTGGTACTTATCCAATACCTGCCTAAAATCCAGGGGTAATTTGGTCACTTCTCCAGATTCAGTGACATTGATGCTATACAATTTGCAGCTTTATACTGGATTTCTTCTCTGTGAGCCTTGAACTGTATTGTTTTGCACCCATATTCACAGTTACAATCATTTCCTTGAAGTCTGAGTTGACAGGACTGAGTTCCTTGAGCCACTGCACTCCTAACACCATATCACAACAACCAAGAGGGATGACTCTCATATCAGTTTCAATAACTTGCCCTTGTAGCTTTAACTTCACCCCAGGGCAGATACCACAGCTCTCAATTTTACTTCCATTTGCTACAGTCTCATGACATTGCTAGGAATAGCTTCACTTTGAAATCTTTTAGCTGTGTCTTTGTCTATGAAGTTATGTTTACTTCCTCAGTCAATGAGAACAGGCACTCTTTGTTTTCCCACAAATCCTTGTAGTCTGATTGTCTGAACCCCACTATTACCAGTAACTGCATGAAGTGATATCTCCATTTCAGGTGGCTCCATTATTTCAACATGAGAATCCAGTTTTTCTTCCTGTGCAACTTCACCTATCTCTTCCTCTTTTGCCTCTTCATCACCATCAATGATAAACAAATGTGGTTTCTTACACTTATGTCCTGGTACATACTTTTCCTCACAAAAATAACAAAGATTATGGGCACTTCTCTCCTTCATTTCTTCTTGAGTGAGCTTCTTAAATGGCATGATTGGTGTCACAACACTCTTCTTCTCAGTACTGTAGGATGTGTAAGATTTGAGGATGGTAGTTTTGGAAGTATTTTTCATCCTGCTAGTTACAGTTTGCACCAAGTTTTGTTGTTTTGATTACAATATACCTCTTGTAACCTAGCCATAGCCTTGGCCTGAGCCAAGCTGGTAGGGGCTAGTTGTTGCACTTGGCTTCTTATCTCTAATTTCAAACTTCCTAAAAATGTTTTCAGGAAGTACTTGTCATCAGTACAAGGGAATAATGCTTTACCCTTGGCCTAAGAGTGTCAAACTTCGTTTGGAATTCCATCACACTTCCTTTCTGTTCTATCTTTTGTAACTCAGCCAAAACATTTTCATGACCTAGTTCAAGGAATTCTTCACACATATTCACAAAAATCCTTCCAAGATATGCTCTCCAATGTTTCAAATTCAGCTCCAAACCAACTCTCTGCTTCACCACTTAAGTTCAGGGATACTAGTATAAGTTTTTGCAAATCATTCAATTGATGAAGCTGAAAATATCTATTTGCGTTCAATATCCAACCTAACGGATCTGATCCAGTGAATTTTGGAAATTCAACTTTAGGTATAGCAAGTGAAAAATGGGGAGAAACCCTAGGTACCTCACTGAACTGGTCCTGGATCTTCTACGGATTTTTGGAGCGAAATGGAGGTCCATTAGACTGTGTTGGAGCTTTATTTCTTCCCAACAAGCTCGCAGGAGGTCTATTTGCGGAGCTGAATCCTCCATCCTTTCCTTCTCCTTGTGATTGGACATTACATTCATACAATTTGCCAGCTTCTTGAGTTCTTCTTTGATCTCTTCTTGGCCATTTCTGAGTTCTCCAATATGACTCAGCTTCACTAATTGTCCATGGATTAGGTCTTGGCCATGCCTTAGCTCCTTGTAGCGTTGGCGGAGCTCGAGAATCGTCTCATCCACCGCATCTATGTGGCTAAACACTCCATCAATGGTATCAATTTCTTCCGTGGAATTTTTCTTTCTCTGACCCATAGATTTGAGCACGCAGAGGGAAGAGAAGCTCTGATACCAATTTTTCAGGAACGAGCTGTTCCTGACCTGAATCGGAGATTTCTCCGGTGAAGTTAGAGGAAGAAGAAGATTGAGACAGAGAGAGGATTTGGATTGCTAATTTTTCATAACCCTCAAATGAGGAAGAAGATCAGACTTTATACAGGGGAGGGGTCCAAGTGAAATTAAAAAAAGAACATATGCTAATATGAATTAACTAAAGCTAGTAATGGCCAAGCCACCTCAGCAAGCGATGACACGCTCAGACCAATCAGCGCTCACCAATTAACCAGCTCGGACCCTCGTGGCACCCTGTACGTGAAACTGTGCCGTCCCACTTAAACTATTCAAACCCAACCGCTACACCGCTTCAATGGTCCAGATCAACCCACCAACTTCATCCAAAGGTAGCTGCTATTGGTTATTTCATGTCATTAGTTTAAGACTGAGTTCACTTCAGTCCTAATTATAGGTCATTAGTTTCCTCTTGCTTTCAATTTAGTCCCTCCTATTCTTTACCTGACATCATCGCACCTAGTGACCACCAACAACTTGATAATCGCAATTCATCCTGAAACCCATCCAATCGAACACAACACTTATAGAAGAAAAAATTGAAGAAACACAAGGACAGATTGATGAAACTGAATTGGTGTAGATAGTGCTTTCTGAACAGATAGATCTTAGCCACGTGGCAATCATCCAGCACACCATATTGTGCTCCACACACACTGGATCACCAGCCGCGCTGATCCACGTGGGGGCTGCGAGACAGGGCCCTCGCATACCACTGCACGGGACTTGTAGGGACTTAGTGGTCTGGAGGCTAGAGTAAGTCCTGTCGCGTGCGAGCCAAGCTCGCGCGCGACCTTAAACCCGGTCAATCCGGTCAAACCCGGTCAACCCCATAACGGTTCCGGTATACGCGGATAACGTGTTGTAACGGTCCCTATATACGCGGACGAACGTGCCGTTGTGGTTAAGCTAATTAAGCCTCCATTGATGGGCGCATTAACCACACTACAACGGTCACATTCTCTGTTATATATAGGATCGTTAACCCTTCCATACAGGGGAGAACGACCCGAGATACGCGAAAGCTCTGCCAGAATCCTGTCTCTCTCTCACACAGTACTACTGCCTTACTCTCTCCCTACACAAAACCCAACATTTCCTGTGCCATTTTCTAATCTCTGCCCTTGGTGTACACAGAGTTCTCTATGCCGGATTCTCTTGTACACATTTTGGTGAACCCGACGTGAACTTACCATTGCAAGCAACCATGTCTCATGAGGATGATGTCAGTAACAGATCGCCTTCCACGGAGACTACTTCGGGGGAGGAGGCCCGCCGTACTCCTACAGTTACCGGTGAAGCTCCGACGCTAGAAGCCTTGGACGCCACCATCCAGAATCAGGCGAAGGCTCTCAAAGCTCAATCTGCACAGTTAGAACGGATAATGGCTGTCCTGGGGACTCTCGCTCCAAACCCCACACCAGCCACCACCGCCTCTCAGGGAGGAGGAGCCTCCACCACTCAAGGATTGGGAGTGTCAACCACACCACCCAATCCTAACCTGCAAACTCCACCGGAAGCTACGCAGCTACCCTCAATTCAGGGGCCAACAGCTCAAATGTTGCCTCTTGCTACTCATACTCCTCAACCCCCAACTTTGGTACCTAATCCGGCCTCACAGTATCCCTTGCCTCTTCCAACGACAACATGGGGTAACGTGAATTCACAATATGTCCCTAGCCCTCCTGCGAAATATGTGTCGCCAACGCCTGCGGCAACCCCTCCTCCCGCTGCCGAGGGAAGTGCTCCGGAGTGTATGACGTCGCTGCAACGGCGCACAGACACTATTCTGGCTCACCAACCGTTCGCGGATACCATCATCCCGAAGCTTGACAACGACCCGCCTATTCCACGGGAGATCTACCTCATGCCTAACCCTGCTGGATACAAGGCTCCTAAATGGGACAAGTTCGAAGATGTCAATGGGAACGCCCATGAGCATGTCATGCGCTTCATTGATGTAATGGGGCCGTATGGGGCTGATCCTAAGCTACTGATGCGCGAGTTCCCGAAATCCTTGGGGAACGTGGCTTACAAGTGGTACAGGACGTTGGAAGCCGGATCCGTGAAGACCTGGGACGACATGGTCCAGAAGTTTTACACTAAGTTCTTCCAGATGGAGGAAAAGGTGACGATGATTCATCTCTCGCGGATGTACCAGAAGCGCCAGGAGGATGGAATAACATTCATCAAGAAGTTCAGGGCCAAGTCCTTGGAATGCAAAGATGTGATACTCGAAAGCAGACTCGTGGAGACATGCCTGCAATGCATGCGAGACGAGTACAAAGGTATGCTTATCAACCTGCAAACACCTACATTTTCAAAGCTGATCGAATGCACGAAGAATATCGAGCCTATAGTAGAGAGGCAGAAAAAGGGGAACGTCCCTGAGAGATCCTCGGGCGGGACCACTTTCAAAATTGGGAGATTCAGCTACAAGAGGGGACGTGAGGCTGAAGTAAATACAATCTCACCCCAAAAGCAGCCGAAGGTAGTGAACTTTGATGCGCCACCCCTGCCATGCTCGGTAGAGGAAGCGAGCGACCTGTGCAGACAATGGCGCAAGGACGGTATCCTGCCGCCGCTCGAAAAGGCACCCTCCAGGGAGATGGTGAGGGACCCGAAGTGGTGCGAATGTCACGGAAAGGTCATGCATCCCACGGCTGACTGCAAGAAGCTCATAATCATGGTAAACCAAAAGATGAAAAATGGCGAACTGATCATCAGTGATCAAAGGCAGGATGTGCGAAACAATCCACTCCCTGCCCATGCGGAGCAAGAGTCGAAAGGCAAAGAGGTCGCCATGATATCGATTGTGGACCTTGAAGAGGTTCCGGAGGATGCTCTACCCATCATCGCCGAGGTCCACGATGACGAGGACTACAGCATAGACACGAAGGACGAACGTGCGAATCGAATGAAGGGATCGCATGGGTTCAGCAGGTTCTTCGATGAGATGAATTTCTCAGAGAAATGCCGGAAGGAGATGACAAAGGCGATCCTGAGGATAGCAGAAGATTACGAAGAGGATATCGTAGTCTCCAACAAAAAGGTTGTCAGGGCGTCTCGCTCGACAACAAAGGTCATAACCTTCTCCGTAGATGAAAAAAAGACAGACGCGAGCCACCAGAAGCCTCTGTACGTAACAGAAATCATCAATGGCGTGGAGTTCAAAAGAGCGTTCGTTGACGGAGGAGCAGCAGTTAACGTTGTTTCGCTCCATACTCTGAAGTTAGCAGGAATTCCAGAGCACAAGATCGTCAAGCGTCCATCCCCGCTGATGGGATTCGGAAGCGACTCCAGAATGACGATAGGATGGATCCGCCTGGGTGTCCAGATTGGCAAAATTAAGTGTTCTGCAAAATTCTATGTCATAGATGCGAACACCACGTATCACATGATTATAGGCCGGGCCTGGATTCATCGCTTTGATGTTGTCCCTTCAACAGCTCACCAAGTGATGAAAGCTATCTGGAATGATAGAATTGTGGAGATACCAGCTTTGATAAATCCTTTTAACATGGATGAAGCGCATCTCAGTGAGGCGGTGTGGTTCATTGAGATGGAAGATGAGCAAACTCCGGGACCGTTCAACCCCACTCCTCTGCCCCGTTGGGAGGATATCAAAGATCAGTCACCCGCAGAAGTGATGGTGACAAGAGAGGAAGCCGAAGAAAAGCCGTTTACGCGAGAAGAGGCGCCGCGGATCGCCTACCAGCGAAATAATGTGTACACTCTGAAAAGGATAGCAAAACATGATCCTGAAGGCAAGGAGATAGAGAGTTTCTACGCCAACGGGAAGAAATGCTATCGCATATGAAGGTGCGCGGGGGTGTCCTCACGCGAGCATGGGGATATCCCTGAGCAAATCAATCAAATCGAGCAGGTTTCGGAAACAGACAAACCAATTCCAAGCGTTCTAGAGGAGAAACTCAGAGAAGCACCCGAGTGCATGGAAGACAAACCCAGACCGCAAAAGCAGGAGCTGAAGGAGGTATTCCTAAGCCCGAGCGAAGAAAAGAAGAGGCCAGTATTTCTAAGTGCGGACCTCACAGGCGAAGAGGAGGAAAGATTGCTACAACTCTTGACTGAATACAAAGATGTGTTCGCATGGGAGTATGATGAGATGCCCGGTCTGGACACGAGCATCACCATGCACCGGTTGGATGTAATTCCAGGATCCAAACCGGTAAAGCAGAGCACAAGAAGCTTTAGGCCGGAGCTCAACGTGAAGATTAAGCAGGAAATTGTCAAACTCCTGGACTCCAAATTCATAGAGCCAAATCACCATCCCACATGGTTGGCCAACATTGTACCAGTAGTAAAGAAGAATGGGCAACTTTGCATTTGTGTAGACTTCCGGGATCTTAATCGCTTCTGCCCCAAGGATGATTTTCCACTCCCCAACATCGATTTACTTATCGACTCAACCGCGGGTCATCGCATGTTCAGCTTCATGGACGGCTTCAGCGGGTATAATCAGATCAAGATGGACCCCGAAGATGCACGTAAAACCGCATTCATCACCCCGGTGGGAGTCTTCAATTATACGGTTATGCCTTTTGGCCTAAAAAACGCAGGTGCGACTTACCAGCGGGCCATGATGGCCCTGTTTCACGACATGATGCACAAGGAAGTAGAATTCTACGTGGATGACCTAGTTGTCAAATCCAAAGAGGAGGTAGACCATCTGGGGGATTTGCGAAAAGTGTTCAACAGATGCAGAAGCTTTCAATTAAATATGAACCCCATGAAGTGCGCATTCAGGGTAACATCGGGGATGTTCTTGGGATGTGTGGTACATCGTCAAGGAATAGAGCATGATCCTGCGAAAGTATCAGCTATCACTAGCATGACGCCTCCGCGTAACCAGAGTGCCTTGAAAACCTTCCTAGGAAAGCTATCCTACCTGCGAAGATTCATTCCAGCGATCGCCGAAATCACCTACTGTTTCAGCGATCTTCTCAAGAAAGATGTTGTATACAACTGGACTACGGAGCATGAGGCTGCGTTCGGAAAACTAAAGGAGCTGCTGACATCGTCAAAAGTAATGATCGCACCTCAGCTCGGATCACCACTCTTGTTTTATTTGACGTCAACAAGAAGGTCTATAGGGGCACTCCTAGCTCAGGAGTATGAGGCTCAAGAAAGGCCCATATATTACATCTCTCGCATAGTGCAGCCCGCAGAATCAAGGTACACGGACATCGAGCGACATTTCCTTGCTTTATTCTTTGTAATAGAGAAGTTGAGACACCATTTTGCTTCGCACAAAGTAGTAGTGGTCACAAAGAGTGATCCTATACGGTATCTTCTGACACACACCACTCCTGGGGGAAGATTGGAAAAATGGTATATGACCATTTCTCAATATGACATCACATGTGTTCGACCCCGGGCGATCAAGTCGCAAGCGGTAGCGGATTTTCTAGCACAGTTCCCAGATAACAGTCATGAGCCTGTGATTGAAGAAAAATTGGAGGGACCTGAAATCTACGCAGTTGAGCTGCCCTATTGGACGCTCCACTTCGATGGCTCGTCAACAAGAAAAGGTGGAGGCATTGGAATAGACTTGACGAAACCAGATGGAGAGGTTATACAGATGTCCGCAAAGCTTGACTTCGCAATCACCAACAACGAAGCAGAGTATGAAGCCCTCATCGCAGGACTTCGCGCGGCAAGGGCCCTAGAAGTAAGCAACCTGACGGTTATGGGGGACTCCAAGTTAATCGTCAAACAAGCTTCGGGCGAGTATGGTTTGAAGGAGATAAACCTATTGCCCTACCGAACCTTAGTACAGAAACTGGTGCAACGGTTCTCCGACGTTAGGTATGAGCACAAACCCAGAGCGGACAATAGGCATGCTGGTGCTTTAGCCACTTTGGGATCCAAGGTTAGTGCAGATAAATGTCCCGCGAGAATCTCGATTGAAGTGCGAACATCCTCAACGCGTGCGACGATGAATGCATGGATGATGCGGACTAGAGAGAGTCAATCTTACGGGCCATCGCAGAAGGCACGAGCAACGAGAATTGGGCATCCACAAAGGGGTATTGCATACATGACAACACCCTTTACTACAAGGGCCCTGGCGGAATACTCATGCGATGCATCTCAGAGCAGGAGGGACAAGAGCTGTTAGAAAAGATTCACCAACATGCTTGCGGAGAAAGTGAGGTGTCAATCTATCGGAAAGCCCAGAGGTATGGCATTCATTGGTCGGGCATGTCAACGGTCGCAGCATTGATTCAAGGAAATTGCGAGAGTTGCGCACTGATCAAAGACTCTCTATCAATTGCTCTAACCGACGATGATGTGGATTGGAGGAAACCACTCTTTGACTTTCTCACACAGGGTATTGTGCCTGAGTCGAGAAAAGAGGCCGAGAAACTAAAGAGAAAAGCAGCACGATATGTGGTACAAGAAAATCTGCTTTGGCGAAGGGGCCATGAAGGCAACCTGCTGCGATGTCTAGACAGCAAAGAGGCGCAAGAGGTGATGGACCTCTCTCATCAAGTGGAAAACCAGGGGGTGCGAAGATATGCAGAAAACTCCTCTCGGTTGGTTACTTCTGGCCCACCATGGAGGCAGATTGCCGCACTAAAGTAAGACGCTGCCAGGAGTGCCAATTCAAAGGTAATCTAGTGCACGCTCCTGCTGTTGATCTACATGCGTTGGGAACACCGTGGCCGTTCCATACATGGGCTTTGGATTTTGTTGGTCCCATTCGACCAACCTCGCACGGGAATCATTTCATTGTCACCGCAACCGAGTTGTTCACCAAGTGGGTAGAAGCAATACCACTAAAGACGGAAAATGCGCTAGCCGTGGTCCATTTCATCCAAGAAAGCATCATATGCAGGTTGGGAATTCCAAACACCATTCTCTCGGATAATGGCACCCCCTTTGTTAATCTCCAGGTGGCTGCAAAGCTAGCAGAGTATAACATAAGGCAGATATGCTCTACCCCGTACTACCCGAAGGGGAATGGTCAAGCGGAAGCAACCAATAAGACGCTTTTAAGGATCTTGAGCAAGATGGTGGCGGAGGACCACAAGAAATGGGCTGATTCTTTGAACATAGCCTTGTGGGCCTATCGGACTTCTCCGAGGACGCCCACAGGAGTCTCACCATTTCTTTTATGCTATGGAGCTGAAGCTGTGGTGCCTGCGGAGCTGAAGATCAACTCTGCCAGGCTGGCTTTTCATGCATTATATGACAACCAACGCGATCATGACTTGGTCCTATTAGAAGAGAAGCGGGAGCAAGCTAAAAGGACTAACAAACGATACCAAGAAAGGATCGCTCGTGCGTACAACAAAACAGTCCAACGTCGAGATTTTGCAGTTGGAGATTTGGTCTTGCGCGCGTCAGACCATTGCATGCGAGAGGCGGCTCACCCAAAATTCGCAGCCAATTGAGAAGGACCCTTTGAAGTAACAGAAGTCTTTGATAGTGGCTACTGCAACATATGGAGGTTACATAGAACGACCTCAACCCCAAGCTCAGTCAACATGCGCTGGATAAAGAAGTATTATCCTTAACTTCTCTCATTATATGCGTTAGATTACAACGTCTGCTTTATGATCTGTATTGCTAAAACTCGTGCATCTTCTCTCCCATATGAGGGAATTGTAATCTCATCTCTCCCATATGAGAGTATTTTATAAAAAGACTTCTCCCAAATGGGAAGAACTTTATGATTTCAGCTGCCCTTATCGCTTTATTTATCTATATATCTTAAGCCTATCCGCCGTGATAGCAGCCTATGCGAATGCGATCTTAAGTGATCTTTTAAGCCTATCTGCCATGATAGCAGCCTATGCGAATATGATCTTAAGTGATCTTTTAAGCCTATCTGCCATGATAGCAGCCTATGCGAATATGATCTTAAGTGATCTTTTAAGCCTATCTGCCATGATAGCAACCGATGCGAATACGATTGTAAGTGATCTTTTAAGCCTATCCACCGTGATAGCAGCCTATGCGAATGCAATCTTAAGTGATCTTTTAAGCCTATCTGCCATGATAGCAGCCGATGCGAATACGATCTTAAGTGATCTTTTAAGCCTATCTGCCATGATAGCGGCCTATGCGAATACGATCTTAAGTGATCTTTTAAGCCTATCTGCCATGATAGCAGCATTATGCGAATATGATCTTAAGTAATCTGAAAAAACCTATCTGTCAAGATAGCACCTGTACTTGAGTCTAATCTTAAGTAGATCTCAAGCCTATCTGCCAAGATAGCAAAGCTACGCAAATGCGATCTCGAACGATCTAAAATCATATCTGCGAATCTATCTGACGGATAGCAAATCATAGCAACAATGCAAGTGTGTATACAACACTACAAAAGGCGAAATTTGCCAACACGCATGCGAAATTGTAATTTGTTGTAACAAAAACAGCAAATCATACAAAGCGATTTATCATTATGAGTCAAAATGACTTACAATTTATCTGTCTGGATAGCAGCTTACAAGTGGAAAAGCTCAAAACAGAGCTATTTACATAGCCAACATGGCTTACAATGCATCTAAATAGCAGCCCACAAGCGGAAGTTACACATCGGAGAAATCCTCACTAAAGGAGGGTCAACGTACTGGTTCAAACGGAAACCATGCGATGCAATGATCTGCGACCAAAGATCTGTAGCAAGTAGGGTGCTCCTATGAAAAGGACAGCCTACTAACACTACAAGAGCTATGCGACGCTATGTTCAAGATCCCAGGATCAGACAAGGCCTCTGTCTGATCAATACCCCAAGAGATGTGCCTGAGGAACCACCTGTTCCGGCGTAGAACAGGCAAGCAGCAACTCCTAGGTCAAGAGGCTCCTTGTCCACGGAGACGAGCACAATGGCTCGCCACCCTGAGCTCAAGAACGTGGTGGCGAATGGTCATCCTCCGGGCAAGCTAGAGGAGAAATACACCGTTCATTATGAACCGGTAAAAAGGCTAGTACGGCGCTGCACCTCGCCGGGAGGCGGCCGGAAACATGACCTGCAAACATAATAGAAGAAGAAAATTCTTCGAACAAACATGAGGTATTCTCTGCATCTTCTTTATGATAGTTATAAAGATCAGTAAGCCTTGTAAAGCAGATCTTGGAAGCTATTTCTATGGCACAAATCACAAACTCAGGTTTCACAACTTGAAGCTGCCATGAATCAACGAAAGACAAGCGTTGAAGCCAAAGATCGTAAGGACTCACGGAAAGCCACATTTTGGGATGAAGAACCCAAGTAGCAGAAGGCAGGGTTTATATAGACCCTGTTGAGACTCTTCAATTGCTTAGATGAGTCAGCAAAACTTGAAAAAAGGGTAAGAATCAATAACTTACGCCTTGAAAAGAGGTAACAATCAATTACCCTACTAAAGGCTACGACGATTCGGTTGCGTATCCTAATTAATGACGGATGGTCATGATACGGATGGACTTCCCAAGGAAAGCGTGCTTATATAATGAGCAATTAGCGCGAAAATCAAGGCAGAATATCAATAGCTGACGCCATAATTGATATGCACAGAGATATTCGAGCAAATATCGGGAAGGGCAAAACAGGCATTCAAATTCTTCTTGAAAAAAAAGGGGGGGAGAAACCCTAGCAACATTACAGTAATGTTTTAGCATTTTTCTCCACACATATTTGCTATTTTTTTCAAAATAAGCCCTGTGACCAGGGAGTCATTAGGAGTAAACTGACGTGACAAATTTGCCACTTGCTCCACTTCTTGCTTCAATCGCTCGTAGTTGGCGTTCATTTCATGAAAGAGCTTTACAGCCTCTTCAGCCTTCTGCTTTTTCTGCTCCACCTTCTGCTCCTCAGCTGCGAGGTTATGGTAGCCGCGCTTCAAATTTACGGCCGCGCGAATCTGGGTGACTCTTTTAACAAGATACCCAAATCCCAGCTTGCCTTGAACTTTGGCGAGAAGGTTTTGACACATGCCGAAAAGCAACTCCGCGCTCTGAGGAGAAATCGTCGCAGGTGTGGCTGCAGATAGCTGCTCCAAAATCCATATGCCTTCAGTCAAAAACAGTCTCCTGTCGAAGGGCCCTATCTCCAGAGACCTCACAAATGATTGAGGATAGGAGAGGCGCATCCGAACTAGCCAGTCCACGTCATCTTGCTTCAACCCTAAGCAATTTCAAACCAAGTTAGACTATCTAACTTGTAAAATACAAGATGCGAACAACAATCACGACATACCAGTTCCTTCAAGGATCTTGCGCAAAGAAGGAATGCGCATTGCTGGGGCAGCTGAAGACTGTCTCTGCTCCATTGCTCTCCTGTCAGCTGCGAGCTCTAACTCCTCATAGTTGGTAGGAAGAGTATAAGCTGCACCGGGTGCGATTGCAGCCCCGACCTGCGAACTCCAAAAGTTCCATGTAGGAAGAGTCACCGCAGGCTCAGTCATTGCCGGAGGCATAGCAGCGGTAGAAGTTGCAGCTTGATCCGGGATGCCTTCATGTGCGATAGCATTAGCAGCATCTACTTCTGTTTCCTCAGCAGCAGCGTGGGCATCTTCTTCCATCAACACGGTGTCAGCTTCGACATCATCAGAAACTTCAATGATGTCCTCGAAGGGCTCTCCCGCATACTCAGCAGCTGCGATAGGCTTCTCAGTGTGAGAACTCGGCACCGGGACATAGGATGCAGAAGGGTGATCCCTTTGTTCCAATCTGGCTTCATCAGCATCGCCTGCGATACGAGATACGACAATGTAAGTTAACTTGTGTCGCATAATATTTTATTATCTTTGTTAAACCAAGAGCAAGCACCTCCACGCGAGGGTGGGATTGCAGTATCTTCGTCATATGCTAAGGACGCGGAACCTTGCCATATTAATGTATCTTCATTAAGCATATCTTTAAGATGAGCATGACCTGGGGCGCGAAGAAACCAGTCATGATTATGTTTAGGTTGCTAAGCCTAGTTCACAAATGTTGTTCAAGTGATTACCTGAAGGTTCACCGCACTTGCCTACTAGTCAGCGGCGAATGTCGGCTTTCGACAAGCCGTGCTTTAACGCACCAACAATCACATCTCGGTAAGTTACCGCAAGATTAAAAATCTCACCTTCGTTGCCGCCTGCGATTTCTTCGAAGTCCGCTTGGACTTGCTCTAGAGCTGCTGCATCCTGTTCTTGAGCCGCTTCATCCTCGTCAACTTGAGGAGCCACCTCTTCTGGAAGCACATCTTCCTCATCAGTTGGACGCATCAAGTCGTCGACATGTTTCTCTTCTAGACTCCTTTGCTTTACGCGTTCGAGCTCCTCTTCTTCTCGCTTTCTTCTTCTTTCAGCAGCCTCCGCAGCTGTTCTCCTGGACTCGGCAAGGATGTCCTCGCTTATGGGTTCGTTGGAAACACCAGAGTGAGAACCCCTCCTCTGCCTCTTGGCCAGAAGGCCACTGATGGTCTCATCATCATCATCTGCAACGGAACAATTTGTTCAATAAAAATTGCGAAAAGTTAAGATAATGAGAAGAAAAGTACGATTGAGATACCTCCTGACGCTGCCTCTTGTATCTCATCTCTCTCTCTGTCTCTGACATCTTCGATTCTTTTCTCTTCTTCATGTCCTCTCGCCTCCCTCCTCTCCTCCTCCTCTTCCTCTTGGTCAAACGAAAAAAAGGTCTCCACTGCGAGCTCTTTATGTGCTTTGCCGGGCATGCGACCTTTACCTTTATCCCTGGCAATAAGGGATCTCGCAAGAGGGGAAGTTGAAGCGCTCCTAGGGGAAGAGATTGTGATTCCCCTTAGCCTGGGCCTCTTTGCTCTTGGAGCAGCAGTCGCTGGGGGAGACGGATCATTCCTGGGTGGACACAAGGTTGGAGTGTTGTCTATTAGCGAATCAGCAAAAGCGTCCATGATCTCGCTAATTCTGGTCTCAACTGCGGGATTCATTTTCGATGCTAGCCGAACTGGTTGTCCCTGTCTTCTCGCACTAAAAATGGTGGTGACCAGCGATTTGGAGCGCTCACAAGATGCAAAGCTCCTCACATAGCACTGCAGCAGAAAATGAAGCATGAAGTTTTCAACATATTAGAATAAGGAAACTTAGCACATGCAAGAGAAATTGCTTACCTTAGCGAAAGTTTCGCTGTATCTGATGACATGCGAATCACCTCTCTTAACCGCGGCTATCTTTTCGTCGAGAATGGTGGAGGGACACAGGTGATTCTCGCGATCCAGCAACGAATAGCAGCCATATTCAGACTCGTCCAGGCTACAGTTGGGACGGAAAGGGAAAGAATTCCTTTTGATCACAGGAGCTCTGCTTGGACGAGGGGTCGACTGCGTCTCAAACCTTGTCTGCTGGGTATTCCAATAAGCAACCCAGTTTCTGGAGTAGCCACCTTCGCGGTTACTTGGGGGTTGCTCGAAGGGAAGATTGCTCCTCAAGATTGTTTTACACTCCCCAAACAGTAACCGCTTGTAGCAGCCTCTTATGATAGATTGCGGCCAGATTGATGGTGCCACTGCATCGAAGCCGAACTGGGGAGAAACGCGAGTAGGATCAACATCCACGGTAATCTTCTCGTACCTAGGGGAGAGCTCACGAACATACTCTGCAAGAGCAGGAAGAGAGCCTCTCAGGCACCAGCAGAAGAATTCGCGATAGCGCTCGTGGAAATGCTCCCCGCCCTCGAAAAGGAGCTCTTCTGAGAAAGCAACAGCCTTGGAGGGATACAGTTTTGGGAACCATCGCACATTCTCAATGTGCGTGGCGTAAGGTCTGGCTATGAACTCTTCCCGATTGTCGCATACCAGGCTCCAAACGCACTTGGGAAAGTTAGTTCCAAACCACCTCGCAGCCCTGCCGCTATTACGCTCCTCCTCCGCACCTGGGGGACACCATTTGATGGGCCTAGAAGGAATTGGGGCATAAGAGGGCCAACGCTCGAAGACCCACATAGTCAAAAAATCAATGTTAATGTAAGTCAGTACGTCGAGGGGACCACGCGATTCCTTCATTGCTACGACCAGCTGATCCAACCTGTGGTACAGCGTGCCCAAGACTAAGGGCCCAAGTGCGACTTTCTGACCGAGGGCCAGTTTCACAGCAACAGGAAGAACATGATAGAAGACCCCATCATGTGGATGGCCATCGATCAGATACCTCGACAACCAGGCGCAGAGGAAGGCGCATAGGGTCAAGTGATAACCCTTGCCATTCACATAGTTTTTAGCCTTCGGGTTTTGGCTCAAAAGCTTCTTGGTGATACTACTGTTCGCATAATCGCGAAAGAAGTATTGCACCCACTTGTTCCAAGTGTTCTTCGCAGATGTGTCAACCAATTGGCCAGTCAGGAAGAAGTTTTGTAGGAGTCCACCGGGTGGAAATTTTCTTCACCTCTGGCAAGCACTCCTCCATCTGCTTGTACAAAGCAATCTCTGCATCAGTTCTCAAGGGACTCAAAGGATCCACCTCACCCACAGGAGATAGATCATACAGCATGTGTACATCTTCAAGAGTGGGAGCAGCCTCAAACTCAGCAAAGTGGAATGTGTGAGTCGCAGGCGTGTAACGAGAGAGAAGGTTTAGAAGCATGGACTGGTCCAGCTTCACGACAGCACCCTTCATAGCACGGACTGCGAAATATATGCCAGCATCGTTTAAAGTAATGGCATGATTGGTCAGTACATGGTCAATCCACTCATCCATGAAGTCCAATTTCTGAACAAACGCTTGAGTGGAAATCGCAGTGTACGGGAAGTACCCATTTTCGACCCCCAATCGAACCACATCCTTGGAATCGATCAATTCGAGCAAGGCCGAGTTAGCAGGAGGGGTCAGTGTTTGCAATTCCTCAGCAGGTATAGAGATTGGCAGGTTCTTCACCTTAACCCTAGCATGGTAAAAGTCTTTGCCACCCAGATAGGGGGCTTTTCGCCATAAGGCCTGGGGAAGATCGGGTATTTCTTCGACCTCCTTAATAGGTTTGGTTCCTTTTGTCTTTGCCATTCCTGCGGAAAAGCAAGAAAAAGGGGGGAGAAATACACACACTTTAGTTTGAATTTTCAAGATTCAGTTCAAGGCATGCGAGGATTTATTGAAAGAAAGATGAAAAGTCCGGTGTCAATCTTGGAGATTGAAGTTCAGAATTGTTTGCATTATTGGGGATTTCAGAAACCCTGCATTCAAAACCCCTTATAATCTGGGGATAAAATCAAAGTTGGATTCAAAGAGCAAGATCTTCTTCATAGTTTTCAGCAGATATATGTTTCAGGAAGTTATGGGTTTGCAGATCCAACGCAGTTCAAAGCATATATAAGTATATTAAACAAAATTGAACAAGGCCAACCTTGTTTTGGTAAAGCTTGCTTGGATGCGCACAGTTGAAGAAGACGACTGACAAGAGAGAACTGATGATTGATTATCTGAATTTGCTCTTGAAGGCTTCCGGATATCATTCACTTTAAGAGAAAAAAGTGATACTTTACAACAATGGAGAGCACAGAGTATTTATCCAAAACAATGAAGGGTTCATCCTTTCAGTAGTCGAATCGCAACCGTCACCGTCGAATCGCGCAATCACAGGACAAGATGACGTCACGCCTAAAACCCTAAAAGACCAGACGGCACGACTCTAGGGGTTTTAGGTCATAATGGCACGCACGGGGGCTGAATCTGCACGTATTTGAATTGGTGCGTGGCGGCGACGCGTACGTTGGTTCCTGCGCATGGAAGCCTATCCGGCTATGAGTCTTCACGCGCAGAAAGGGGGCTAATGTAGATAGTGCTTTCTGAATAGACAGATCTTAGCCACGTGGCAATCATCCAGCACACCATATTGTGCTCCACACACACTGGATCACCAGCCGCGCTGATCCATGTGGGGGCTGCGAGACAGGGCCCTCGCATACCACTGCAGGGACTTGTAGGGACTTAGTGGTCTGGAGGCTAGAGTAAGTCCTGTCGCGTGCGAGCCAAGCTCGCGCGCGACCTTTAGTAACTGCTTTTGAGGGATTTATGGCACGAGCTCCATAAACCCGGTCAATCCGGTCAAACCCGGTCAAACCCGGTCAACCCCATAACGGTTCCGGTATACGCGGATAACGTGCTGTAACGGTCCCTATATACGCGGACGAACGTGTCGTTGTGATTAAGGTAATTAAGCCGCCATTGATGGGCGCATTAACCACACTACAACGGTCACATTCTCTGTTATATATAGGATCGTTAACCCTTCCTTACAGGGGAGAACGACCCGAGATACGCGAATGCACTGCCAGAATCCTGTCTCTCTCACAAAGTACTACTGCCTTACTCTCTCCCTACACACAACCCAACATTTCCTGTGCCATTTTCTATTCTCTGCCCTTGGTGTACACAGAGTTCTCTCTGCCGGATTCTCTTGTACACAATTGGATCCCTTTCTATCTAGTTCTGCCTATATGTCTCTCTCCCTCCCTCTCGATCTAACATAAGTTGTTTTGGTTCAACACCGTTAATGGCGATTTTCGGCAAGGTGGTTCGGTGGTTGTTCTATTCGAGCATGGGATGGGTGTGGGCGCAACTAAGTTCAGGTTCAGCTTGTTATTGTGGTTTTTCGGTGACGTGGTTCTGGTGAGGCAAGGTGGTCCCGGCAAGGTGGTTCAAGAACCATGAATCGGATTTTTTAGAAGGAAGGTCCTTAATGATTGCGGGTTCAATTAAGGGATGCGAGGAAGCTGTGGAGGTTTATGGGTTCTTGATGGTGAATTAAGTTTTTTGGGATTCAATTTAGGAATTGGAGGAAGCTATGGAGGTATATGGGGTTCAATATTGGAAGAAGTTGTGGGTGCTTAAAGATTGTGGTTTTTAGGAGGAAGTTGTGGAGGTTGTATTGGTTGTTATTGACTGGTGATCTTCGATGTGGGTTGTGTAAATAGAGAGATAGATGGATTGTTGGTTGTGGTAGTATTGTGGGGTTGGTGATTCAGTTTGGTGGTTGTGTGGTGGTTTGCAGTGGTCATATGTTTGAATTAGGTTCTTGATGGTGGTTCAGATTTATGGGATTCTTGATGGTGAATTCAATTTTGAATCTTGTTTTTCGTTGCGTTGGTGGAGGGGATTCAGTTGCAGTGGTGGCGGCGGTGGTGGTGGTTGTGCTGAACAACACTAAGAATAAGGGACAAAATAGATGGTATCATGATTTTAGTAATTCCATCATTCCAATGGTTGAATGGTCACAAAAAACCTCAGATTGCACCCCCCACACACACTAACTGAATGTAAAAGAAGTGTGATTTATGTATCTGTCTTTGTAACTGAAGGTTGATATATGTACGCCCTCCATTCATTGTCGAGGGGGAGGGGGGTATCAGTCTCTGACACAAGTATTTTTATTTAACCATAGTGTAGGGGATGGAAGGGTAAAATATCTTTTACCTAAAGCAATATAGTAAAATACTAGTTAGTAGGGATGGCAATTCGGGTGGCGCCCGACCCATACCTGGGTAAGAAACAGACATGCGTTAGTGCCCGTTTCTTACACAAGTATATATATTTAATCACAGTGTAGGGGGTAATTGTATTTTATCAATATTAAGGGGGGGGTGGTATCTGTCTTTGACACAAGTATTTGTATTTAACCATAGTGTATCGGTTAACCATAGTGTAGGGGATAATTGTATTTTATTCATAACGGAAGGGTGTAAAATGTCTTTTACCCAAAGTAATATAGTAAAATACTAGTTAGTAGGGATAGCAATTCGGGCGGCGCCCGACCCATACCCGGGTAAAGAAACGGGCACTTGTTAGTGCGGGTTCGGGCGGGTTCATGCACGGGTTTGTTGAAAACACTAGCGGGTGTACCCCATTTGTACCCGAACTACCAACTTCCAAAATATAACATACTACCACTCTGTCCCATCTCTAATGCATCATTTGACTTTTTCACCTGTAACTGGGTCACTTTGATCCGGTGATTTGAATCGCAAAACGATGCAATTTTCGATATTTTTTATGGTCTTGTAGAATAAGAGATTCTCTACAACACTAAGAAAAATTATCTAAAAATTATAAAGTTTTGCTATCCAAATCAAAAGGTCAAAATGACCAAGTGAATAGTGGTAAAGTGCAAATGGTGCAAAAGAGATGGGACGGAGTGGTACCTCTGTTTCTTCTCTTTCCCCTTCGATTAAATTTTTTATCCGTAGTTGGATCAGTTTGACTCTGTGATTTGAATATCAAACCGATGTAATTTTTGTCAATTTTTTCATAGGCTTTTAGAGTAAAGGTCATGCAAAAAATATTAAATTCGTATATCTTTTTACTAACCACCGGGTCAAAGGGACATAATTAATAATGTTAAAAAGTGAAGTAAGATGAAATAGAATAAACAAAGGTAGTATTCTTTACCCTTTTACAGTTTCATTCTCAAAACCTTTTTTCTCTCATTCTTGAGAGAACTCATCAGCCGCCGCACAACTGCTACTGCTGGTAGTGTTGTACCACTCTGTCACAGCTCTTTCTTCCCAATTTGACTTTTGTCACTATTCACTGGGTCACTTTGACCCGGTGATTTGAATAGCAAACCGTTGTAATCTTTTGATAATTTTTTCATAGTGTTGTAGAGTAAAACTTGCTCTATAATATGGTGAAAAAATTATCGAAAAATCGTATTATTTTGTTATCCAAATCACCCGGTCAAAGTGACACAAATACGAGTCAAAAAAGTCAGATGGGAAGAAAGAGCTGACTGGTAATCGGAGTCAACATCATCGTCGTGGCTATGGACCAGGTCTTCGTCATCACTTTAATGGTGATTTTGAATACGAGAAAAAAGGGTTTGTGTTGTGTTAATGGGTTCCCCCAAATCAGAGATCGAACTGGAAGCATTTCTCCCTCTCTCTATCTTTCTTCTCTCTCTCTTCTCATCTTCAAAGATCACATACACACTTCCGGCAAATTCAGATCTATCATCGCTTTGCCACCGTAACTGTTGCCTCCTGTCTCGCGGCGGAATCGAGTGGTGTGGTGGGTTTGGGTTATTAGCTCTTTTTGGCTTTGTTTTGCTCGATTCAAGTGTTATGGGTTTGATATGTTCGATCGCAGGGAGATTTCAGTCGATACTGGGTCTTGATTTGTTCGTAATGCAAATCATCGGGTTCTGGGTCGGGTTCGGGTTCGGACAGAATCGGGCACGAAATTTTCGGGTATGGGACGGGTTCGGGCACAAAGTTTTCGGACCAAACAGGATTTCGGGTTTTTTGGGTTTTGCTCCGGTTTGGGCGGGGTTCGACAAAATTTCACCCGAACTCGCCCGATTGCTATCCCTTCCAGTTAGACTATGTCCGGGGGGTGGGTGGGGACCGTGGGATTGCACCGGTCCCACGGCGTGGTGATGCCTTTTTATTTCCTTTCTTTGTGTTTTGGTTTTCTTTTTAATAAATTTATGTATTCTTTTTGAAAAAAAGATGAAGATTGAGTATTTTTTTTAGGAACTTTATTGTAAGTAATTATTTAATATAATTGTACAAAAGTAATAAATTTTTAATATGTTATATAATTAAATAATATGTTATTTGATAAATACTAATGGTTATTTGTGATGTATAATTGTTAATATATGAAAATGTGATAATTTAAATAAACAAACATATTAAAAGATTTCATTAAAATATAATAAGAGTGGTGGGGGAGGTCTTGTACTATTTTAGAAAAAATGGTAAATTTGTAAATATCAAGGTCAATTATGGTAGAAAGTGGTGGGTCAGGTGGGGGTGGGGGAGTACCGCTGCTGGACTCAGTCTTAGTGTCTTTGGGATATAAAGGTAAAATACGATTGGGAATTCTTAGGCTCTCATAGAGCAAACAACACGTGGTGCTCTATTCCATTCACATTTTGACATATGAAATAATAGTAGGATCGTTGGCGAGAGAAAATAGCCAAGTAAGATTCTGATTTTATTACTAATCTATAGAGGTAGAAGTGAGTCCTACTAGGCATAGGTGTCAGTTGTTGAATAGTGAAAAGCACCACGTATCATATTGACGTGATTCTATTGGAGCAACTAAAAATTACTTTTTCATGTAAATATATATATGCAATTCTTTCTATTGTTGGAAAAATTGTTTAATAATGATGATGCTGAAATAATTCTTTCTATTGTTGTTGGCTCTCTTAGCTGCAATGACAAAAGACTGTGGATTCACTCTAATGATGGGAAGCTTACAGTCAAATTTGTATATAAGCACCTTGCAAAGTTACAAAGTAATGATGGAGAGTGCAGTTCTAGTAATTCAGCTCACTGGAAGAGTTTATGGAGGCTTAGGGGCTGTCTGTTTTCTTGCTTAACTTGGTATGCACTAACAATGAGGTATGTTGCTGTTTGTTTACAAAATGGACAAATTTTTCATAACCCTGGCCCCACCTATAACCCCTCAAATGTAGGACTATTCGATACCTCAACCCACAAGGTATTGAAAGCTCTTGGAAGTGGAATGATGGTCTCACCCATCACCACAGTTTCATCTCTATGATTCCAACTTCCAAGTGGTTGGTTTCATATTAGAGAGTACATGTGGTGGGTTTATCTCTTTTTTGAGAGGCAATGGAAATGAATAGAGGTGACGTTTGATCTCTGAGAGGTTGATGTAAGAGCAAGTCCAATTGAGCAATTAGTTGAAAATGGTCGATTTTGTGGTGACTACGTGAATCAAATTGTATGTTATGGCGAGTTGCAGTTCAATTTGTTGCCACGCCTGGTGTTCATCAATGGAGGTTTCTTGGTTCTTCATTTCATTTAATTCTTCTAAAAAATCATTCATTGTCATGTTAGTTATGATTTTTAATAGGGAAAAAATTTCATACCAAAGTTAATACTAGTACAACTCTATCATCAACCAAACACCATACTTCAAGTTATCTAGCACTCTTAATCCCATCACTAATAATAACAGTACTATCAATCCCAATATTTCAAGCAGAAAAACAAACAAGCCCTTAGGGTACAGCCAAAAATCAGAAACCTTTTGGGGAGAAGCTTAAATGGTTGTCTCCCTACAAGTACTGCCTTATCTAAAAGGGGGTTTAAAAGCATAAGAGCATCTTCCACAGTTGACATCAAATTTTAAACAAAATCCTATCTTGGTGGAGAAAAATGGTCTGACATCCCACAGTTAAACCTCAAAAATACCATTTTACAATTTTTGATGGAAAAATACACTTTTGGTCTCCTACTATTTTTACCAATTTTTATATCAGATAGCTATTTCACCATTTCTTCAAATTTAAAAAATGGTATATTTAGCCTCCCACAACAAATCATCAAATTTATCACCAACAAATCATCAAATTTATCACCAAATCATGAATTCCATAACTATAAAATTAAATATATATATATATATATATTTATTATCAAAACAATGTTACACGAAATTGCAAAATGATTCAAAAACACTTCAAATTTATTGATCAGTCTTATCTATTTGATCATGATTATCCCATAGGTGTGCAATAAGTTTTGTATTAATGCATTGTTCTTGTCATCATTTTTGTTTATATTTTATTTTCTATCACTAAAATAAATTATATTAGTGGTCAAAAATAATTTTGTGTGATGAACTAAGAGAGAAAAGATGGAGACAAAGTATGGAGGAATCTCAAAAGCAGTTTTATTCTCTACCAAAACACTCTTTATATAGAATGTGGGAGCCAATAATAATCCTCTAAGAGTCAATCATAATCTAGTAGGAGTCAATCATAATCTACTAGGGAATATTCATTATAATATTCCATAACCCCTCCCCCCTTGAATATTCACTACTAGTCTGCCTCGTTAAAACCTTCTCGCGTAAAACTCCATGGGAAAAACCGCAACTAAGGAAAAAGAGTACAGACGCTAAAACTACATCTCCCCCTCATAATAAGATACATTAACGTAAAAGATCTTTTAATTGACGCATCTCACATTTTTGAACATGTAACTTCAATGTTGATGCTGGTAGTGCTTTTGTGAACAAGTCTGCTGGATTTTTACTTGAGCGCACTTGTTGGATGGAAACAACCCCCTTCTTTTGAAGCTCATGAGTAAAGAAGAATTTTGGAGATATGTGTTTAGTTCGATCACCTTTGATGAAGCCTTCCTTGAGTTGGGCAATGCAGGCCGCATTATCTTCATATAACACTGTTGAGCCGTCATTTTTGAAATTTAATCCACAAGACCCTTTGATATGTTGAATTACTAATTTTATCCACACGCATTCTCGACTAGCTTCATAGATCGCAAGAATATCTGAGTGGTTTGATGATGTTGCTACCATAGTTTGCTTCATCGATCTCCATGATATAGCAGTTCCTCCATAAGTGAAAACATACCCTGTTTGAGATCTTGCTTTATGTGGGTCCGACAAGTATCCAGCATCAGCATATCCAATGAGGGAGGTAATAGATCCACGAGGATAGAAAAGACCCAAGTCTATAGTGCCACATAGATATCGCATGATGTGTTTAACACCGTTCCGATGCCTGCGAGTAGGGTTAGAACTGTACCTAGCGAAAAGATTGACAGAAAATGCAATATCTGGCCTTGTGCAATTTGCCAAAAACATCAAGGCACCAATTGCACTAAGGTATGGCACTTCAGGGCCAAGAGGTTCCTCGTCACTCTCTTGAGGACGAAAAGAATCTTTATTAACGTCAAGCGACCTAACAACCATAGGGGTGGTTAGTGGATGTGATTTGTCCATACAAAATCTTTTAAGGACTTTTTCAGTGTAATTTGATTGATGAAGTAAAATTCCTTCAGGAAAGTATTAAATTTTTAGACCAAGGCAAAATCTCATCTTTCCAAAATCCTTCATCTCAAATTCCTTTTTCAAGTAAGTTGCAGTTTGGGTAATCTCTTCATGAGTTCCCATAATATTCAAGTCATCCATGTATACTGCACCTATTACAAATCCATTTGTGGACTTCTTTATGAAGATACAAGGACAAATTGGATTGTTAACAAACCTTTCTTTTAATAGGTATTCGCTCAAGCGATTGTACCACATTCGTCCCGATTGTTTTAGTCAATATAAGGATCTTTGGAGCTTAATAGATTAAGCGGTACGTGGTTTGTTTGTTTTTGGCAGTTTCAGTCCTTCAGGAACTTTAATATATATGTCACTATCAAGTGAACCATATGTATATGCTGTAACCACATTCGTCAAATGCATATCTAAATTTTCCGATGCTGCCAAACTTTTTATGAATCAGAAAGTAGTTGCATCCATCACAGGCGAATATGTTTCTTCATAATCAATGTCTGGTCTTTGCGAGAAACCTTGAGCTACAAGTCGGGATTTGTATCTTGTAATCTCGTTTTTCTCATTTCTTTTCCGCACAAAAACCCATTTAAATCCAATGGGTTTTACGTCATTAGGTGTTTGAACTATTGGTCCAGACACTCTACGTTTTTCTAGTGAATTTAAATCAGCCTGTATTGCCTCTTTCCACTTTGGCCAATCGTCACGACGTTGACATTCTTCAATTGACAGTGGTTCGTGATCGTCATCACTTATATGTAGGGCAACGTTAAAGACAAATGTGTCATCAATGATAACATTATTTCGATCCCATATTTTTCCGGAATATATATAATTGATCGAGATCTCTTGATTTTCTGGTACCATATCACCCTATTCAGGGGCTGAATTTAGATCAATCTTTTTAGGGATCAGATCACCAATTTTAATGGGATCATCAATTGTCTTTGTGGAATCTTTAGGATTCAACACAGTTGCCTGATTTGTCTTCCTTTTTCTAGGAACCAAATCTTTTGAGCCAACAGGTCTGCCACGCTTTTTGCATGCACTAGATTCATTTGCTTGTATGATTGAATTTTGTCCTACAGGGACATCAATTCGTGGTGGAAAATTCGCAGCCGGTATATGTGCTTTTATAACTTTGCTTGTATCAACGAATGCATCAGGCATTTCGTTAGCTATGCTTTGCAATTTAAGGAATCTCTGCAATTCGAATTCACACTGGCTAGTTCGAGGATCCAAGTGTGTTATCAAAGGAGAATTCCAAGAAACTAATTGTCGATCTTCAGGCTGCTACATGTCTCCCCCTAATTTGAGGAAGATCCATTCGTCAAAGTGACAATCTGTAAAGCGAGCTTGGAATAAATCCCTGGTTAAGGGTTCCAAATATCTAATAATAGATGAAGAATCAAACCCAACATAAATACCAAGTCTACGTTGGGGACCCATCTTGTTACGTTGTGGGGGTGCAATAGGAACAGGCACAGCGCACCCAAATACATGTAAATGAGATATATTTGGAGGTTGTCGAAGCACAAGTTGTTGGGGAGATTATTTAAGATACGTAGTGGGGCGTAAACGTATTAATGCAGCGACATGTAAAAAAAACAGCATGTCCCCATGCAGAAATGGGTAAATTTGTTTTCATCAACAATGGTTTAGCTATTAATTGAATTCTTTTAATAAGAGATTCGGCTAAACCATTTTGAGTGTGTACATGCGCGATTGAGTGCTCAACCTGTATCCCAACTGACATGCAATAATCGTCAAATTATTGCGATGTAAATTCACCAGCATTATCAAGACATATAGTTTTTATGGGATGATCAGAGAAATGTGCTCTAAGCCTTATAATCATTTCTAAAAGGCGAGCAAATGCCATATTTCGAGATGATAATAGGCATACATGCGACCATCTTGTAGAGGCATCGAGTATTATCATGAAATAGTAAAATGGACCAGTAGGGGGATTGATTGGTCCACAAATATCTCCTTGAATGCGTTCCAAGAACTTAGGAGATTCAATACTAACTTTCATGGGTGATGGTCTAGCAATGTATTTTCCTTGAGAACAAGCGGTGCATGGGTATTCTGTTGGCAAAAGAATCTTTTTATCTTTTAGTGGATGCCTGCTTGAGTTCTCAATGATTCTTCGAATCATAATTGCGCCGGGGTGCCCAAGCCTATTATGCCAAAGCATAAAAGTTGTGGGATCTTTTTGTTTTATGGCGACATTGACTTCAACTGCTTGGATAATTGTATGGTACAATCCAGATGATAAAGCTGGAAGTTTTTTTAATACATGTTTTTTGTCTGAAATAGTTGATGTAATACACATGTACTCCACCTCAATCACATTTAGAGTTTCAATGTGGTACCCATTTTTGCGGATATATTTAAAACTCAGCAACTTTCTACTAGATTTGCTAGAGTATAATGACTTTTCGACATGGAATATTGTTCCACCGGGCAATATGATAGAGGCTCTTCCAGTGCCTTCAATTAAACTGGATGTACCAAAAATTGTGTGCATATATGCTTGATTAGGGGAAATTTACGAAAAATATTTCTTATGACGCAAAATTGTGTGAGCTGTTCCACTGTCCACCAAGCATGTGTCTTCACAAGTCATCAATTATCTATAACTAAAAGAGAAATATTTGATAAGTAAAAGAAACTTCTCATATTAAACTTTCAATCCTACTAAAAAGAAATAACAATGTCTGAAGTTCTTATCAAAGAACATTATTCATCCTAAGCTGGAACTAAAAAAAAATTAAATGACTTAAAAAGAATCTAAATGAGTTGTCTAAACAAAATCAGGCTCTCCAAGGGGGCCATCGACTTGCGGATCAGGAGCAAAGAAGTCATCAGCATCAAAACCATTGAGATCCATGGGCTGCTCATACTCAACATGGTTGATTCATTAAATGTAGCACTCCCCTTTCTGGATGCTTGATCGAGATCAACCAAGTGTCGTGGTGTACGGAAAACATGTTCCCAATGGCCATCAGTTCCACATCTGTTACATTTTTGTCCCTGTTTAGGAGGTGCTTTTCCAGCAACTGCTTGTGAATTCTGATGTCTCCCACCATTATTTCTCCCCCTGTTTTGTGGTGGTGCTCCTCTTTTGTTGATATTTGAGGGCATATGTTATGGAGACTCACGTTACCAAACATTGCTCTTACCATGACCGCGTCCACGACGGCGACCATGACGGCGACCATGTCTACGACCACGTCCACGACCACGTGGGTTATTTTGACCACGTAACCGTTGCATTCGCTTCAGGGAATGCATTATTACTCACTGCAGGGAGAGGGGTCGAGCCAGTCGGACGCTGTTCATGATTTTCTTCAATATCACATTGTTTCTTTCCGCAACCAATAAACAAGAAATCAATTCAGAATATTTTCTGAATCCCTTTTCTCGATACTGCTGTTACAGGAGTATATTTGACCAATAGAAGGTAGATAATGTCTTTTCCAATAATTGCTCATCAGTGACGTTCTCGCCGCAAAGTTTTAGCAGGGATGTAATTTTGAAGAGTGCGGTGTTATAACTGTTTACCGTATTGTAATCCTGAAACCTCAGGTGTATCCAATCATAACGAGCCTGGGGGAGTAAGACAGACTTCAGATGCTCGTAGCGCTCTTTTAAATTATTCCATAAGATAAGGGGGTCCTTCATAGTAAGGTACTCATTTTTTAAATCCTCATCTATATGGCGGCGCAAAAATATCAACGCATCGGCGCGCTCCTTTTCGGACGTTGTATTGTCTGCTTTCATAGTGTGCCCAAGACCTCTTGAGCCTAGGTGCAATCCAGCATCAAGAGTCCACGGCAAGTAATTTTTTCCAGTTATATGAAGTCCAGTGAACTCGAGTTTCGCGATGTTTGACATTGTGGATCTAAAAAAAATAAGATGAAAATTAAAACTAAGAATTACTACAATGATAAGTAATTGAAAAAATAAATAGACAATTATATGTACTTTAAACGCGTAAGAACTGTTGTTATTATTATTATATATACATACATACATACATACATATATATATATATATATGCTTTTACGAACTGTACCGTATAAAATATTAAAAACGCATGATTTAAGAGAACGAATTTGTTTGGTCAGGCGGTTGCTGCTATTGGTGCTTTTGTTTGGCCGCCAGATTCGGGGTTCGAATCACGCAAGTAGCAGCTGCCTTTTTTTTCAACCAAATAGTACTATACTAGTAATAAATAGTAGGGAGATTCGTAAGTAATGTACTGCGCAGCTCAGGCGGTTACCCCACAAGTTGTGTCAATCCCACATTTTGGATTCGAGTCTCAAGCACAACGTGTTTTTTTTTTCTTTTTTTTTTCTTTTTTTTCGACGGAACACTATCATTAAAATAAATAAAATACGCAGAAAACGCAAATATTCCCAAATCAGGTGGTGGACAAGATGGTCACACACAGCTGCATAAGGTGTTTGTAAACCCTTGTTCTTGGGTTCGAATCCGCTTGGCGGTAGCCTTTTTTTTTGCATTATTTGGTCACTCTCTAGATCTAATTGTAGATCGAGGTCTAGGAACTTTGAAACAAGCAAGACATGAGACAATCAAAATCGAAAATTGAGTTTTTCGTTTGATTATCTTCTTCTTGACAATATAAAATAAATAAATAATTTGTACCTTTGTCTTTTGATCTTCTCTTCCGGTAGAGCGAAAGTGCTGATAACGTGTTATTAACTGAGAGAGAAAAGATGGAGACAAAGTATGGAGGAATCTCAAAAGCAGTTTTATTCTCTACCAAAACACTCTTTATATAGAGTGTGGGAGCCAATAATAATCCTCTAAGAGTCAATCATAATCTACTAGGAGTCAATCATAATCTACTAGGGAATATTCATTATAATATTCCATAACATTTTGAACACTTATGAATTGTAAAATATGACATTATGTCTCCAATACATAAAAGTAATGTAAAAACATGCCCTAAACACTAATTAAAAATTTGGTGTAGATTGCACCAAATCCTATTTTCACCATCAAATTTGATGGTAAAAATAGGATTTGGTGATATAGGTTACCATTTGAGGGTACTGTGGGAGATGCACTTCACCATTTCACAAAAGCTACAACGAATATATGATTTGGTAATTTTGTGTTTTTTTTTTTTTTTTTTTTTTTTTTTTTGTCAACGACTGTGGGAGGCCTACAAATAAATTACCATTTTTTTTTGGTGATTTGATGATTTGGTGATTTATTGTGGGAGACCAAAAAATACCTAATTTTACAATCAAATATAGAATTTGGTGCACTGTGGAAGATGCTCTAAATGATACTACTATTTGCCAGGTATGTGATGAATGTTCTGAGACTGATATCCATCTCTTGAGAGATTGCTCTTTTGCAAAAATTGTATGGCTTTTATCTCCTCTTAGATTCATGAGGGATTTGCCATCTGACTTAAACTTAGCTCAGTGGTGGTCAACAATTAATGAATTTTCAAACAATGAGGCTGAAGGTGATAAGTTCAAAGGGATTTTTTCCCAGATTTGTTGGGAATTATGGAGATCCAGCATTGATTTAGTTTTCAGTGCCATAAGATGGAGTCCCCAACAAATTCTCACAAAAGCTTTGGCTAAGTTTTATGAGTATTTTGGAGTTGAGCTGATCAGTAAGAGAGCCCATATTGATTCTTCCCCAATTCAGGTTCAGCAACGCAATGTTGAAATTAGAGTTTTTTCCTGATGCTGCTTTAAATCCTGTTTCAAAGATAAGCTGTGCTGCATTTGTTATGATTAATGAGAAGGATGAAGTGATTCTTAGCAGCTCAAGAGTGATCCTCAACAGTGTTGATCCCTTGGTTCTTGAGGGATTGGCAATTAGAGATGCAATTTTGTGTGCTAAAAATCTGCACTATAGAAGAGTTGAGTTCTGATCAGATTCTAAGGTCATGATGGATGCTCTGAACTCGAATTTTTGCTCCTCTGCTTGTGCTATCTGGGCATTAGTTGAGGACGACTGCAAATCACTTTCTGGATCCTTTAATCTTTGTTTTTTTTCTTTTATTAGAAGGGAGTTAAATGTTTTGGCTCATTGTTGTGCTAAAAGAGCCTTGCAACTCTCTGTCTGCAGTTGAGGTTTTTCCTCCTTGATGTATTTTGGCTGAGATAGCCTTCTTTTTTAATCAAAGCTTCCTTTTTCAAAAAAAATAAATAAAATAATAAAATAATAAAAAAACGTAAATATATATGCAAAATGGAAATATTGTCACATTGTACATATATGATGAATCAGAATGTTGGGATGTCCTTAAAAGATCTACAAGAATACACATCGCTCAATGCTCGTTTCAAAACATATTACACAACGAAATAATTTCTCCCAACGTGTCCTCCAAAAGTTCGTCATCATTGAATGGATAAGCGTCCAGCCCATGTATCAGCAATTTTACCCTGGCCTTCTTTGTGAGAAATCTACCATCTGACCCAAAAGCAATAAGTAGTGGAATTTCATGTTTGTATGCATTGTAAACTTCCCTGTTGAACGAATCACGTTTTGTGGTGTTTTTCTGGAATGGGAGTGCTAACCATGGCATCTTAAAATAGTTCTGATTATACGAGTCTTCATCTTTATCACACGATATGTAAATAATCTCAAAAGTGTGATCTTTCATTTTAATTTGCCAATACCACTCTATAAGTTTGTCGAGAAAATCATTGCAGGCCTTGCAAGATAAAGCTCCCATGAAAAGGGCGATGCTCTTTCCTTGTAGCTCCGAAACGTCAACCTGAATACAGTGGTGTAACAACATTCATCAGAAATCAAAACATAAAATATCAGTAATTCCCTACTTCGCTAAAGACTATAAATAAAATTTTCAATGTGTGAATACTATTTACCTTGGTTCCTGTCTTGCTCATTACATGTTGGTGACCATAAGACATCAAGACGGACTCCAGTGATTTTTCTTTCATTTTTGCAACTTCCAATTGAGCAGCACTCTTTTGTGTGAAAGGATATGCCCCGATTCCATACCCATTGATGATGTCGAGACCATATTCGTCTATGAATTCCATGTTTGGACCAATCATGACCATACAGTGAGAAATAACATATAATAATCGAACCAGTCTTTTGTACTTCTTATCACTCAATGGCCATGCCAACCAGGGCATTTTCTGAGACGCCTTCATGAATCCTATCTCGTCGGGCTTCAAGCTATTGGTGTTTACCATAACAATCTCAAACTTTTCACCTCTATTTCTCAATGTTTCGTATATTTTTGCCAAATAAGCAAAATAGCTTTTAAGAATATTCTTTTTATAAAAAAAAATTCCCACAACACTGCCTTCCAATTCACATGCAGGTACCTTCAAATAACAATGAAATTTAATGTTAGCATTAGAAGAAAAAAATAGGGAATGAATTCAGATCTCTTTGTGTGTGTGTGTGTGTGTGTGTGTGTGTGTGTGTGTTTTTCTGAAATTGTGTGTATATATATATGCCTTCGTACCTTTCTTCCTTTCCTGTCTATCAAATAGTCTCGATCCGAAGAAGTCAAAAGGCTAGTCAGAGTAGCCTCTCTCCGCGCTTTGTCATCTTCCATTTTTAATTCTTCAAAGCGCTCTGGTGTAAACGGGAAACACTCAATTCCGTACACGCTAAGATCATGAAGTCCATCATGAGTTAGTACTGTTCCACCAGGGTCAAGGATCGTACAACTTGGTCTATATTTATATAAAGAATCTAAATGTGCTAATTTTTTTCTTGTTTCAATGTCTTCGCATGGAATAGCAAGCCATGGCATCTTAGAGAAGCAACTACGAAACATCTCTCTATCTTTATTTTGGTCGAAATCTGCATCGTCAACAACTGCAACAAGAACCACTTGGAATTTGCCAGATGGATTGTAATTATTGTAACAATGTATCAGATCCTTTGTTTCATCGAATTTTCCCTTCGTCTTCTCTGTAAGTGGGACAAAATAGATTCCAACAGTCTTCCCAATAAGAGATTTAACACCGACCTGCCAGAAATAGTGTTATTCTTTGTAAATAACTTGCAGGAGACACTATAGCTTACTTCACGTTTAATAACTATTTCGGTGATTTGATTAGTAAAACGATACCAGAATTTGGAAATCTTTGCATAGTAACTTTATTCTACAACACCATACAAAAATTGTCAAAAATTTGCATCGTTTTATTATCCAAATCGCCAAGTCAAAGTAACTAAGTTACTTTCAACCCAGGACCATACAGAAAGGAACGGAGGTAGTGTAAGATCAAGTAAATAGAATTCAGATGTATAGTACAACGTTGAAAGAGGAAAAGAGAAGCACTTGTGAAAAACAATTACCTGATCTCCATTGTTGCGAACAAGAAAATCTCTTCCTGATGCGGAGAGTAGACCAAAAACATCGAACGATTTTCCGACTACCATCGTTATACAGAGACACAGATACGTGATTTTATGTATGCAATCTTTGTGGTAGACGTGGCACAGAGAGCGACGGAAGATGAAGAGTTCGAGACCGGAGCTGGTGGTCTGGTTTTCGTCCGCGGCTTGGGCTGTGGTTTGAGGGAGTTCGGGGTGCGAGGGTTGACTACTGATCTATATATAATTGCGTACATGGTAACTTTTATTTACGCCCTTCAGTTTGGGATAGAATTTCAAATACAGCCCTCCTAGTTTAAGAAACCTCATTTACACACCTTACGACTACCAAACATGTTATTACTTACACCCTTATGTGCATTCGCTCTGTTAGTTTGTGGAATTGCCTCCCTAATACAATTTTGAGAAATATCTGCCCCGACAACGGCTACACAGGAAAATGCACCAATGTGGAGCCAAAACACCCCATCTCAGTTCTATACAAATAAAGAAAACCCACTTGCTAGATCCCAGTGCTAGGCAACTTTTGAAACAACCCGGAACCTAGGGTTCCTGCTAGTACAACTTAACGATAATTCAAAGTATAATTTATTGAAATAAAAGGAGGAAACCTCCAACATAATTTAGAAGGAAACAACGATAACAATGTTTTGAAATCGAAATACTACTTATTGCTAACAATTACTAGGTGCTCCCTAGTTTGTTATTTGCCTTCAGCTACGTGTGCGCGTTTCCCCCACCTTTATTCATAACCTGCGGGTTTTCAAATGGAAACAGCCGACGCATGAAAACGTTTATTAGTAAAAACTGAGTAAGATATATACCACAATATGTAAAACATAGTTTTGGCTGAAAGAATAAAAAGAATGTAACTGAACAGATTCCACATTTTAACTTATTAGTTGAGCATAAGCGTATTAGAGCCCAGCGGGTAACGAATGCCCACAGAGAGGTCACGATGCAATAATATCATCACACAGGTACCTCTTGGGATATCACAGTCCATCTCAATTCACCCAGAGCGTTTGTAGGTAGCCCGACACTACCCCGCCCATCACATGGCTAAAGAACCTTAAGTGACGACACCCCTATACAGTTGTGACCCACACATGCATAGGTAGTACTCTATAGCTTTCACAATATAAAGAAAGACCCATATAGGGTAGGGTATGAAACCCGAGGAAGGTCGTATCATGTACGCCTCTGACCGTAGCCTACACACACATCCTCTGTACATCGCCCCATTTCCTTTATCGTTCATTTATGTTCCACAATATCATTTTAGAAACATCGGTTCGAAATTCAGAAGTAACCACATACCTTTCAAAAGAATATTTGCAAGAGAGATTCTCAAAATTCGAGACTTAAAATTAGTTGTTCGAAGCACGAGTAACACACGCCAAGACACATTTTGATAGTTAAAGTATTGTGCGCATAAGCTTACCTGAAAATAGAGAGAGCTTCACACACAAGCAAGCACACAACTAGTAGTAGTGGTCCTCAACAAATTCGTCTCCTACGAATTCTGAATCTAAAATTGTCAAATAGTCCTATATTAACAAAAATTCGCCAGACGACAATTCACAATTAAAGGTCCTATATACAATGCAAGTGCAACCCCCATAATCCCGCAAACACAATTAGGAATTTACTTTTAATAAGAGAATGGCAATTTAAAAATATAGAACAAGAACTGAATAAAACTTATTTAATATTAAAAAAAGCATATTTGATTTACAAAAGTGGATTTATATAAATAAGAGGTGTCTATTTAAATTTAATGATTAACTTAAATGTATGCTTTTAGTAAAAGATAAAGGCCCATTTATTTACTAAGTAAAAAAATATTATAGAACAGGAAAACCCTTTTTCTTTGGATAGTGACGAAACATGTGTTCACGAAAGTATAAAAGAAATGTTATATTTACTAGTTCTCATAAAATAACAAATTAGCAGTTTTTTTTGGGGGGTCAATTATTCACTTACTTTCAGAAAGAGAATAGTTGATTATATTTAATAATGTATATAAAAAAAACTTGCTAGATGACACTATGTTATAAAACAACTCAACGGTTTATCTCATCGATCGTTCAATGGTATGTCAGCAACCTAAGATTTTAGGAGGAAACCGTACCCAAAATTGTCTCTCACTTGAAAACCGTACCCAACGGTCATCTTGTTCACTGCCCCTGCTTCCCTCCCGATGGAAAACTCCGGCAACCTCTCGGGGGCGCCGGAGGGAACCACAGACTCTCATCCCACCACCCATCACATCTCCACACTTTCAGATAGCAAATCCGCTCACCCACAACAAAAAATTCATAGACCCGCACCTCATAATTTTTGGACAATCCTTCTGGGAAGGAATCTGGAAGAAGAAACCACAGCAGTTTACTTCAAAGGAAAAGACAAAATCACCTTCTTGGAAGATATCCACGATGACGACATGTCGATCGATATGCCAGAACCAAAGATGGTGCTACAACCAAACGGGAGGCATAAACTGGTGGTGCCAAACACACTTCTAAGGGAACTTAGGGCACCGTTCAAAAATGCCCTGATTGTCAAAATTCTAAGAAGAATTATCAATTCCAATACATGAAATTGAGAATCGAGAAACTTTGGAAGCTTGAAGCACATTACGATATCACTGATTTAGGATTTGGTTACTATTGTTACCAATTTGACAGTAAATATGATTTTAATCGTGTTTTTGCAGGTGGCCCTTGGATCATACAGGACCGAAGAATGAGGTCAATATCACTACCGCCATCTGGATCCGGCTCAGATCCCTCCCAATTGAATACTACAAAGATACAATGCTCGAGGAAATTGCCACCGCAGTGGGAGAGCCTATCAAGGTTGATATTCACACAGCGAATTTTGACTGAGGCAGCTACGCCAGAGTATGGGTCGAAGTTGATCTATCAAAGCCATTAGTGCTGGATTTTGAAATCAGAGATGAAGTGTTCCAAATCGAGTATGAGCCTACAACCCCGCCGGAGAAGACGACCGGAACGATGGAACCCAACGAGTCAAAAGAAATGGGCCAAACCAGAGGTCAAACCCGCGTCGAGACGACACCCAACAGAAACAGAATCGAGCCCAGCACAAGTGGAAACCCAAATGAACCTTATGAAAAATGGATGATGCCCAAAAGAAAGAATAAAAGGCCCAAATACGAATAGGCCCAAGGATCTAGACCAAACCAGCCAAACAACAATAGATTTGGCCCACTTCAAAATGAAGGAGGCAATGAGAACCAGGAGAAGGCAGAAAAGGAAAAGAGGTTGAATTGGGAAACCCTAACCCTCCTAATTCCGTCCAGACCAACAACAAAGATGATACCATCGCCATCGACAACACGCCGAAAGAAATCAACCCGGACATCGAGGATATGACAGAAGATCTGCAAAAGGAGAACCAAATCCCTGCTACCATCACTGAGAAGGACGTGACAGAAGCAAAGAATCTCAACATCAAACACGATGTAGGTGACAAAAACAAGTTCATAACCCCCTCTCCCATTCATCAACAGCCCAGGACCTCTGTTAATCTCAACCATGAGCAATTTCAACAACCTTCAAAGGAGTTTAATCACACACCCCGTCACTCACAATGGGATGAGTCTGTGGCTAGACACCGCAGCAATTCACCGTCTAAAGATCGGATGGGAAATCGAAGAAGTAGCGATGACCATCGAGGAATCGCGGATACCGGGGACAGTCAAGAAGCCCATGACAGTCACAGTGGAACCCCAAGGGACGCCACTAGCAATTCAGAGGAGGATCGAAAGCATCCTCACTAAAGCTGGTCTCAATTTCGTTCCCACCTCTCATACACCTTCCATAATTGTGCTGATATGGAATTGTAAAGGTACTGCAAATGATGCCTTTAAGAGTACCTTCAAAGATCTGGTACGCTTTCACAAATCATCTATCACTGTGCTTCTGGAAACCAAAGTCGAGCTGCAGTATATGGGGAATTTCTTCAATTCAATCAAGCTCAAATCTTCCTCCCACATTGACCCTAATGGGAGGACGGGGGGGATATGGATTCACTGGAACCCTGATGAGGTCAATGTTAACACCATCACCATTAACCACCAAGTTATTCATGCCCTTGTCACCAGAAACAATTACCCGGATTATCTCCTCTCTGCTGTCTATGCCAGTCCCAACCAGACCCAGAGAAATGACCTTTGGGACAACCTGGAAGCTGTGGCCTCTTCCAACTCCATCCCTTGGATGGTTACAGGAGATTTCAATGACATCTCTAGCAATAATGAAAGAAGAAGCCTCTCCCAGAGTGACAGAACCAACAGAAACAACAAATTCAGAGACATGGTGGATAGATGTGAGCTCTTGGATCTGGGTTTTACAGGTCCAAAACTCACCTGGACTAATGGCAGAAGTGGTGATGCTAATACTATGGAGAGGCTGGACAGAGCTCTCTGCAATGCTTATTGGAGAGCCACCTTCCTTGAAGCTGTGGTTAAAAACCTCCCCAGGACTCACTCGGATCATTCTCCCCTTGTGGTATGCTTTGAAGGTACCCCTAATCCCTCTCTTGTTAAAATACCTTTTAGGTTTGAAGCTTTTTGGTTAGACCACCCTGATTTCACTAACCTTGTCAAAGATAATTGGATTAGCCATTACAATCTTCTCCCTAAAACTCTGCATAACCTCTATGAGGTGCTTAAAAAGTGGAACAAAGATACTTTTGGTAATATCTTTAGAAGGAAAAGACACCTTCTTGCTAGAATTGAGGGAATTCAATCCTGTCTTTGTAAAAATTTCTCTAACTCTCTGTTCCAACTTGAGAAAGAACTTGTGAAAGAGTATAATAATACCCTGAAAGAGGAAGAAACCCTTTGGTTCCAAAAGTTCAGAGCTCAATGGCTTTCTCATGGTGACAGAAACACCAAATTATATCACATCACCACCATCACTAGAAGGAAGAGAAACCAAATCACTTGCCTTAAATCTGGCAATAACCAGTGGCTGGAGGACCCTGAGGACATCAGAGACCATGTTAGCTCCTATTTCATGACCCTTTTCAAGAAAAGTAACACCCCCATTGACAGCCTTAACAGAAATTGGCACCAACCTCCTGCTACCTTCATAACTGAGGATCAAGGCTCTTGCTGCTTTACCTTCTAGAAAAGATATTGGGAAGCCACTAAATCCAATGGTGCTTTCAAAGCCCCTGGGAAGGATGGGTACCAAGCTATTTTCTACCACAAGAATTGGAATACCATTGGCCCTACTATTTGTGATTTTGTTAGAAAATGTTTCACTGATTGGTGCTTCCCAACTGAGATTAACCAAACCTTGATCTCTTTTATCCCAAAAGTTGACAACCCTGAGTATATCACCCAATTCAGACCCATAAGTCTCTGCAACATACCCTACAAAATCATTACTAAAGTTATTGTTAGCAGGCTTAGACCTTTTCTAAATGACATTATCAGCCCTAACCAGAACAGCTTCATACCTGGGAGAAGCACCTGTGACAATATCATCATCAATCAAGAGATTGTGCACACTCTTAAGAATAGGAATAGTAAAAAAAGGTGGGATGATATGGAAAATAGATCTAGAAAAGGCCTATGACATGTTATCCTGGGAGTTTATTGAAGACACTCTCATGTATTTTGGGGTTGATGATAACTTAAGTAATCTCATAAATGCACTGTATTACCACTGTGAGACCCACCATCTTGCGGAATGGTAATATGCTTGATGATTTTTCTCCATCTAGAGGGCTGAGACAGGGAGACCCTCTGTCTCCCTATCTCTTCACTCTGGCCATGGAAAGACTCGCTATTATTATTAAAAATAGTGTTGATGAGGGTGAGTGGATTGGATTAAAGCTGGGAAGCACTGCCCTCCCATCTCCCACTTAATTTTGCGGATGATATTATGTTTTATGCTAAAGCTGACAGGAATCAATGTGACATTATCCTTGACATTTTGAAAGACTTTTGTCTTCTTTCTGGGCTTAAAATCAGTACTGCAAAGTCTAAAATCTTTGTTTCTCCTAACAACTAAAGAAACATCAAAAGAGAGATTGCCTACTGCACCAACACGGACATTTCTAGAAATCTGGGAACCTACCTGGGGGTTTCAATTATGCACAAAAGAGTTTCCAAAGCTGACTTTGACTTCATTTCGGAAAAAATGGAGAGAAAGCTTAGCACTTGAAAAATAAAGTTTTTCTCTATTGCTAGGAGACATACTCTTATTCAAGCTGCCCTGGCCACTATACCTTCTTATAATATGCAGTTAAATTTGCTCCCAGGCAAGACTTGTGACAACATTGATAAGATCTGTAGAAACTTAATGTGGGGATCTAATGAAAACCATAGAGGATTCCATGCTCTGAATTGGAACACTGTTTGCAAAGCCAAATAGGGTGGTGGTCTTGGCCTGAGAAAAGCCAAAACCCACAATAAAGTTCTTATTACAAAACTTGGATGGTCTCTTCTGAAAAGAAGTGATTCCCTTTGGTGCAAAATTCTTAAAGGAAGATATATCTCCTCTACCACCTTATCTAACTGGCCTTCCAAGAGAAATGCTTCCAACACTTGGAGGAGAATTTGTAACATCAGAGGTGTTCTCCAAAAGAACATAAAGTGGCATGTTGGGAATGGTAAAGACATTTCCTTTTGGTCTGATTGGTGGTGTGGTGACACAAAACTCACTAACACTAACCCAATTCAGAATGATGAAAGTTAGTGGAAAGTTTCTGATTTCATTGAGAATAACTCTTGGAACAGGAACTTGATAGCCCAGTTTCTAGACCATGATCAGAGCAATGTTATTTTGGACACTCCTGTCAGTCACGATGGTCCTCACGACCAACCTTTTTCGAAGAATGCAACAAATGGCATCTGCAATACTAAAGCCATTTTTAAATCTATTACCAAGAGTGATCTTCTGCCTGATCCCTCTTGGAAATGGATATGAAAATGCAAAATGCCAAAAAAGTTGTGATTCTTCATATGGTTGATCATGCATGATAAAATTGCTACTAATTTTGAGAGGAAAAGGATAAATCTCACCCTTATTCCTACTTGTTTGAGATGTGACAGAGGTGATGAATCATGTACCACCTTTTCTTTGAATGTCCCAGATCCAAGGAAATTTGGAGAAAGATTGGAATCCATCACTCCAACTTCTTCCATGGAGGGATGAAAGAGTGGTTGAATAACAATCACAAAAATAAAAAAATTCCCCTCCTTATCAGTATCATATGGTTTATATGGAAAGATAGGAATGCTCTTACCTTCAGAGGCTCATAAATTGATATTGGTTACATCCATTATGCTGCTTTCAACTATTATGAGAGCATTCAAAGAGCTTTCAATATTCAACATCCATGTAACCCTAATGATAATGGTATTGAGGGCACTTCATCCAATCTCTTACACATTTATTGGATACCACCAAATGCACGTACAAGAAGATTGGAATGTGATGGAAGCTTTAACCAGGATAATGGCCATGGTGGATTTGGAGGCCTCTTCAGAGATGACACATGAACCCGGCTTTTGGGCTATTTTGGCCATCTGCAGCAAACTAACAGCCTGGAAGCTGAAAATTTGGGCTATCTACAGAGGTCTTACAATCATATCGGAGAAAGGATGGACTGAAGTTGAAATTTGGACAAACTCTATGATGGCTGTGGAGTTTCTTAAGAATGGAGCTCATTGTGATTTCTCACTTCCTATCATTGTTGAAGACTCCAGGTTCATACTCAGAACCACCAACTGCACCATCTCCCATAAACCCAGGATCAACCTTGCTGTGACGGACAAACTTGCTAAAAGGGAGCAAACCAGAGGGAAAGCCTCACCATTTTGGAAGATGCGCCTGAAGATCTGAGGCCCATTTTGATTAGGGAGATGATCACTTCTAGTAGGCGGTAACATCTTGTTTTGCCTTTTGTGCTCCTTCAGAGCTTTCTTTGTTGTTGTTTTTGTTTTTCTATTTCGAGTGTACCAAAAAAAACTCAACTACAATTTCTTATCATATGAAGAGAAAACAGGTTGCGTAAAAGACAACAAGATAACCACACAGATTTTGAAAATACACAACAGCCCCAATACTAATACAATTGCCTCCCCCAAAAGACGACAAAGTCACCAAACATCCCCTTTTTCATATATACACACACAACACACATACAGACCCATTTCATTCTCCTTCTCTAGACTCATAATCCAACCCACACTCCACTGTAACAAAACAGAGGAAGTACCACCTCCGTTCCCTCTCTTCCTACCCATTGTGAATTTTTAACTAGTATCTGCGTCACTTTGACCAGGTGATTTGGATCGCAAAACGATGTAATTTTTTGATAATTTTTTCACCGTATTATAGAACAACTTTTACTCTACAACACCATGAAAAAATTAACAGAAAATTTTATCATATTGCTATCCAAATCACCAGGTCAAAGTGACCCGGTGAATAGTGACAAAAGTCAAAATGGGTAGGAAGAGAGTGAACTGACTAGTACAACACTACCCACATATCCCAATGCTTTACAAGAGTACATGGTTTCACTAAAACAAAATAGAGTTGAAATGGGTTTCAAAACAGGAGTTTCGGAGCTTTACCGATCGGAGAAAAATCAAACGAAGGAGAAGACGGCGGCGGCGGTTAGAGAGCACCGTCGCTGGTGCTGCTGGGTTGCTGAGTTTTCCATACCGATTGAGAGACAGAGGACGACGAAGATGATGGAACAGAGGTGGGTGGATACGGCAGCTGGGACGACGCAAATGGGGGACGGCGGCGTCGGTTGGCTTTGACTAAGTTTTTCGGGTTGGGGTTCCCGGTGGATGCTGGGTTTCCTCGGCACACACAACACACACACACACACACATACACACACAGAGAGAAAGAGAGAGAGAGAGGGAAAGACAGAGAGCGAGAGAGAGAGGTGGGATCTAAATTGAAAACCCAATGAAATTGGTACTCCATCGAGAGCAAATTTTGGATCAATTTGGAAAGTGAACCAGAGCAATTGATGAAAAGATTGATCATTGGCTTGATTGGCGTGTTTGGACGAAAATTTTGGTGGATAGGATGTCAATTTTGAAATTTCCGTTGGTGGGTTTCGGCGGAAGAACAGGGAGCAAATGCTCTGTTTAAAATGGCAAGGTTGAAGTGTAGGGTTTTGATTCATGGAACGCGCAAACGGAAGCATAATCAAATAAAAGCCATGCAAAACCCTCCAAGGATCACAAGTCTAGATGCATAACGATAGTAAAGGTAAGAAATCATAAACACACCTTTGGGTTCTCCTTGATGACTTCAAACGCGAATAGTGTCACGTTCTCTATAGTTGATCCACGCCTAGAGTTGATCCTAGATCTCCAAAACTCCTTGGTGCTAGCCCGGAATAAGAGGAGGGTGAAGGAATCACGCAAAACGAGACAAAAGAGGGGCTTCGGCCCTCTTTTTGGCCGACGGGGTGAGGGGGCGGCGGCAAGGGACGGGTTCGGCCCTTGTTGCTTGCTCTCTCTCTCCTTTGTTCTCTCCCACTCTCTTTATGATCACTAATGAGCATAAGTTATGAGGAAGGAAGGAAGGAGGGTCCTTTATATAGTCCAACAACTCCTTGTTAACTACCTAAAGGACTTATTCTAGTCCTACTAGAATTCAATTTAGTCCCTTCCTTGCAAATTAGTCCCTACTAAGTTTGAAAGGGTTTGCAAAATGATCCTTCTAATTAATTAATCCAATTAATTAATTCCAAATCTAGTACAACTCTATATAGCGTGTGACCCCATAGGTTCTATCTAGTTGGTAGCAACTATTTGCTAATATGGAGCGGTTTCTAGCAAAACATCCATTCTAGCCAACTAATAGAATAGTCATCTAGACAACCTTGTACAAGTAATTGTCCCATCCCTTTGCCTCCATATCCGGATTGGACACGAGACATACAAGTCACACTCGTATATCCAATCCATAGTTTCTCGATCTATGGGAATAGCCTTATTCGTGCAAATAACATCAATAACCCATATTGATTTATTTGAGTCTGGCCAGACATTCTATAAGCACTATCCCTCGAGTGGCCTAGGATATTTGCTCCCGTTATGTGGGAGGGGCAAATCCTCTCTACGTCCACTACGATCTCTAAGCTTGCTTCTCATTGTATCCAGTACACGCCTTTATAACTACCCAGTTACGGTGTAGCGTTTAACGCTACCAAGATCACAATGATCCACAACTAGAATATCTAGTGACTTCAAGTCTAAGGATGACAATACCATTGCACCCCGAGAAGCACTTGTGACTCAACATAACATGTATGTAGCCTTCTCGGTGATGGGTCAATCCAGTGCAACATTCCGTAATGCACACCTATGTGTTGGATCGTGATATCTCCATATCAATCCAACCCCATACTAGTCTATGAATGATTGTCCCATTTAATCATTATACTTGACTAGGGATATTTAAAATAAACAACACGATTGTAAATCTAAGGACTTAATTATATTAAATATCCAATAAATAATAAATGAATTTTCTAGCCATATACAAATTCATACTAAACTAGATTGCCTCTAGGGCATCTATTCCAACAGTCTCCCACTTGCACTAGAGCCAATCTGGCGCATCTCGTATGCCCATACTCCTAGTGTGCCCTTCATGCTTCCACTGCGTGAGAGGCTTCGTAAGCGGGTCTGACAGATTATCATCTGTAGGAATCTTGCATATCCGAACGTCTCCTCTATCGATAATATCTCGAATCAGATGAAACTTCCTGAGCACGTGCTTGGACTTCTGGTGCGATCTAGGTTCCTTTGATTGCGCGATCGCCCCAGTGTTGTCACAGAACAACTCCACTGGATCCGCAATGCTAGGGACCACACCAAGTTCAGAAACAAACTTTCTGATCCAAACAGCCTCCTTTGCTGCGCCATTTGCAGCAATGTACTCAGCCTCTGTTGTAGAATCAGCTACCGTCTCTTGCTTGGAACTCTTCCAGCTCACCGCTGCTCCATTCAGGCAAAACACATATCCCGACTGTGATCTAAAGTCATCTCTGTCGGTTTGGAAGCTTGCATCAGTGTAACCCTTTACACGCAACTCTTCCTCACCGCCAAACATCAAGAAAGCATCCTTAGTTCTTCTCAAGTACTTTAGGATGTTCTTGACAGCAATCCAGTGACTCTCACCCGGATTGGATTGGTATCTGCTTGTCATACTCAAGGCATATGACACATCTGGTCTAGTACATAACATGGCGTACATGATAGATCCTATGGCCGAGGCATAGGGGATCCTACTCATGCGTCCCTTCTCAATCTCATTGGAAGGACAACCACTCTTCGAAAGAGTGATTCCATGTGACATGGGCAAGAATCCCTTCTTGGAATCTTGCATGTTGAACCATTTCAACACCTTGTCAATATATATACTTTGACTTAGGCCTAGCAACCTCTTGGATCTATCTCTATAGATCTTTATACCGAGTATATAGGCTGCTTCTCCTAAGTCCTTCATTGAGAAACACTTTCCTAGCCAATCTTTCACAGATTGCAGCATGGGAATGTCATTTCCAATGAGTAGTATGTCATCTACATACAAGACCAGAAAAGCTATAGAGCTCCCACTAACCTTTTTGTAGAAACAAGACTCATCTTCGTTTCTGATGAAGCCAAACTCTTTGACTACTTCATCAAAACGTCGATTCCAACTCCTAGAAGCTTGCTTCAATCCATAAATGGATCGTTGCAGCTTACAGACTTTGTTGGCTTGCTTTGGATCCTCAAAACCCTCCGGCTGTATCATATACACGTCCTCGAGGAGGTTCCCATAAAGGAATGCTGTTTTGACATCCATCTGCCAAATCTCATAGTCGTAGTATGCTGCAATTGCAAGTAGGATTCGGATGGATTTGGTCATAGCGACTGGTGAAAAGGTTTCATCATAGTCAATACCATGAATCTGTCTGAATCCTTTAGCCACCAATCGGCCCTTATAGGTAATCACATTACCATCCATGTCGATCTTCTTCTTGAAGACCCACTTGCACCCTATGGGTCGCGCCCCATCGGGTGGTTCCACCAAAGTCCATACTTTGTTGGTATACATGGATTCCATCTTGGATCTCATGGCCTCGAGCCACTTCTGCGAGTCTGGGCCACTCATGGCCTCCTCATAGGTAGTAGGCTCATCATCTATGAGCATCGTGTCACCGGAATCAGTTACGAGAAGTCCATACCTCTCGGGTTCCTGGCTCACTCTACTAGATCTACGAAGCTCTTGTGTTACCTAAACAGGTGGCTCCACAACTGCTTGTGATTCCTGTTCATGTTCCATAATCGGTTCAGTGATTTGCGGTTCTTGAACTTCTTCAAGTTCTACATTCCTCCCACTTACTTCTTTAGAGACAAACTCTCTTTCTAGAAACACGCCGGTCCGAGCAACAAACACTTTGTTTCGGTTGGATTGTAGAAGTAGTATCCCTTAGTTTCCTTAGGGTACCCTACAAATTTACACTTATCCGATTTAGGCCCTAGCTTGTCTGATTGTAAACGTTTTACATAGACATCGCAGCCCCAAATCCTCATGAACGACAGTGTGGGACGCCTCCCACTCCACATCTCATATGGTGTCTTCATGACTGATTTAGATGGAACACGGTTAATGGTGAAAGCTGCACTTAATAGAGCGTAGCCCCAAAATGATAATGGAAGATCGGTTTGACACATCATAGATCGAACCATATCCAATAGGGTTCGATTCCTCCTCTCGGACACGCCATTCCATTGTGGCGTTCCGGGTGGAGTGAGTTGGGACACGATCCCACACTCTCTAAGATAGTCGTCAAACTCTTGGCTCAAGTATTCTCCTCCACGATCCGATCGTAGAGCCTTGATACTTTTTCCAAGTTGCTTCTCTACTTCATTCTTGAATTCTTTGAACACTTCAAAGGATTCGGATTTTGCCCTCATAAGGTACACAAATCCATATCTACTGTAATCATCAGTAAATGTAATGAAGTAGACATAACCACCCCTGGCAGGTGTGGCAAATGGCCCACACGCATCGGTATGTATGAGTGCCAATTGCTCACTAGTCCTCTCACCTTTCTTATTGAATGGGGACTTTGTCATTTTTCCCAATAAACAAGCCTCACATGTCTCATATGATTCAAAATCAAATGAGTCTAGTAATCCATCCTTATGGAGTCTAGATACACGTTTCTCGTTTATGTGGCCTAAACGACAATGCCATAAATAAGCAGGATTTCAAAAATTTATTTTAATCCGCTTGGTATTAATGTTGTAGACAGGATTGCTTAGATCAAGGACATAAAGTCCATTAAATAATTGCGCACTAAAATAGTGTATAATATTCAAATAAAAGGAACAACGATTGTTCTTTATTGAAATAATAAAACCTTCCTTGTCCAAACAAGAAATAGAAATAATGTTTCTGCTCATAGCAGGCACAAAATAGCAATTATTTAATTCTAAAACTAATCCTGAAGGCAGAGATAGCTCGCACACGCCTATGGCCAACGCAGCAACCTTTGCTCCATTCCCAACGCGCAGATTTACCTCCCCTTTAGCCAATCTTTTACTTCTCTTTAGATCCTGCATATTTCGACAAATATGAGATCCACATCCAGTATCTAATACCCATGATGTAGAGACAGTTAAAATGACATCTACAACAAAAATACCTGGTGGTGGTGGAATCACTATTCCAAGCCTCTTGTCCTCCAGATATTTTGGGCAGTTCCTCCTCCAGTGTCCAGGTTGACTGCAGTAGTGACACTCACCCTTAGTCACGACCTTGGCAATTCCACCAACAGGCTTAAGGGCTTGTTCCTTGGACTTGGCAACTGTCTTGCCTTTACCCTTGGAGGAAGAGGCAAACCTTTTGCCCTTTCCTTTATGCACCATCATAATGGCCTTGCCCTTACCCTTGTTGATGCTCTGTTCAGCCGTCCTCAACATGTTGAGCAAATCTGGCAGTGGTTTAACGATCTCGTTCATGTTATAGTTCATAATGAACTGTCCATAACTCTCGGGCAACGATTGCAACACGAGATCGGTTGCCAACTCTTGGCCGACCTGGAACCCAAGCCGGGCGAGATTCTCCAAGTACCCAATCATTCGGAGTACATGGGGTCCCACCGGGTTCCCTTCTGCCAGATGACATTTGAACAGCGCCTTTGAGACCTCATACCTCTCTACCCTCGCCTGCTCTTGGAAGAGCTGCTTTAGATGTTCGATCATATCGACAGCATTCATGTTCTCATGTCGCTTCTGAAGCTCAGAGGTCATGATGCAAAGCATTAGGCAGGACGCATCATTAGCGTCATCAACACGCTTTTGATACGCCTTTAAGGCAACAGGTGTCTGGTTCTCTGGACCTTCTGGAACATGCTCCTCTATTGCGTACAGTTTCTTCTCTTGCTTGAGAACAATTCTCAAGTTTATGTACCAATCAAGAAAGTTGGTTCCAGAGAGCTTGTCCTTCTCAAAGACAGATCGTAGGGAATGTTGTAAACTCGATGAGTTGTTTGCCATTTGGAATTCTACAAAAGGAAAATACGCAAGTTTTAGTATTTGTGAATTTTTGACTATATTTAATAATGGCTAGTTTATTAAATATAGCTCCCACTATTTTTCTACGGATTAATAACCCTCAAGATATTAATGCGGAAAATATCCTTATATTTTCTAGTGGGCCAAGATCCATCTTTTCATCTCCTTATGAGCTTGCTTTGGCAAGTCACCCATAATTTGACTACTTTTAGGTAGGAACAATTCCAATTGCATCCCATATGCAACTCTTGGTTCAATCGGGCAAATAACTCTTTATTTATCCATCTATATGGATAATCCCAATTGATTGCCTCTAGGTTTCTTAATCAAATTAATAGCCTAGTTGTGTCCAACCTCTTATCTAAACAATTGCACATTGTTACGTGCCATCGCATTCCATCATTATGAACCAATTCGCCATGCTTTGGCACGCACGAACTTGATAAATAATGATGATAATGAGTGTTTAAATAACGAGAAGGCAAAAACACAATATTTTAGAATTTGAGGGATTTTTCAATTCAGTTTTAATTATTTTGTTGATCAATATCAACTGATCTATCTATTTGAGTTTGGGCACAACTCCAAATAATAGATCCGGGTTGTCTAATTATCTTATTATCCTAATTGCATGCATCATCCATACACCAACCACACAAATAATAAGACAATAAATAAACAACCACAAAACAGAAATTAAACGTGATGTGGATATGGCCTTTTCTAGACTAAGATAATTCCAAGCCAATGGAATTATCTATGAACCCTAAGCAAACACATCTCCATGCGTCTTGGTCTTTTGGTCCATCCTTCATAGTCATGTGGAATGCTCCATGCTCCATGCTCCATCTTTTGTGGCTTCTTTGGCTTTGGGCTTCTTTTCTTCAATCTTGGCTAACAATCTACTTTATCTAGCACTAGCTAACATCTATACTAAATAAAATAAATCTCACAAGTTGAGAAAAAAAATGGCACGCAGGCCATAAAACCCTAATTAATTATTACAATTAATTGATCAGCTCGCAGGCCGTAAAACCAAACCACAAAATTAAACATCCACATCAAACCACATCCTAAGGCCATATCCAATCACCATGCGATTTGCACATAAACAGTTAAAATCCAATTTTAACGCGCTTGGTCAATTTTAATTGATTTTAGGATTTCTAGGGTTAAAACGGTCCATGGGCCCAACAATCCAATTGCCCGGGCCCATCAAAGTGAACCACAAGGCCCTAGGGCCGGCCCGGCCCAAAACCCGCAAGCTAGGCCCGCGGGTTAGGGCCGCCCGGCCTCTTAGGGCGGCCAAGCTTGGGCGGCAAGCAAGGGGGCGGTCCCCTAGGGGGCTGAACCTCCTCTTGGGGGGTTGTTTCCAAAACAACTCCCTTGCTTGGAGCCCAAGTTTGGTTGTTTCCTTGTTTTGGGAGAACTCCTTCTTCCCCAAGGATGCCCAAACCCTAGATCTTAGATCCTAAAATTTCTCAAACTCACCAATTCATGCATCCAATGCAAAATTGGGTCTTGTTATGATCTAATTATTGACAAATTGCATCCCATGCTTGATTTGTCTTGTTTTACGCGATAAACAACAAATTAAGGTGTAAAACAACAAGAATGTAACACATAAACTACGTTTATGCTCTATGACCTGTGGCTCTGATACCACTGTAGGGTTTTGATTCATGGAACGCGCAAACGGAAGCATAATCAAATAAAAGCCATGCAAAACCCTCCAAGGATCACAAGTCTAGATGCATAACGAAAGTAAAGGTAAGAAATCATAAACACACCTTTGGGTTCTCCTTGATGACTTCAAACGCGAATAGTGTCACGTTCTCTATAGTTGATCCACGCCTAGAGTTGATCCTAGATCTCCCAAACTCCTTGGTGCTAGCCCGGAATAAGAGGAGGGTGAAGGAATCACGCAAAACGAGACAAAAGAGGGGCTTCGGCCCTCTTTTTGGCCGACGGGGTGAGGGGGCGGCGGCAAGGGACAGGTTCGGCCCTTGTTGCTTGCTCTCTCTCTCCTTTGTTCTCTCCCAATCTCTTTATGATCACTAATGAGCATAAGTTATGAGGAAGGAAGGAAGGAGGGTCCTTTATATAGTCCAACAACTCCTTGTTAACTACCTAAAGGACTTATTCTAGTCCTACTAGAATTCAATTTAGTCCCTTCCTTGCAAATTAGTCCCTACTAAGTTTGCAAGGGTTTGCAAAATGATCCTTCTAATTAATTAATCCAATTAATTAATTCCAAATCTAGTACAACTCTATATAGCGTGTGACCCCATAGGTTCTATCTAGTTGGTAGCAACTATTTGCTAATATGGAGCGGTTTCTAGCAAAACATCCATTCTAGCCAGCTAATAGAATAGTCATCTAGACAACCTTGTACAAGTAATTGTCCCATCCCTTTGCCTCCATATCCGGATTGGACACGAGACATACAAGTCACACTCGTATATCCAATCCATAGTTTCTCGATCTATGGGAATAGCCTTATTCGTGCAAATAACATCAATAACCCATATTGATTTATTTGAGTCTGGCCAGACATTCTATAAGCACTATACCTCGAGTGGCCTAGGATATTTGCTCCCGTTATGTGGGAGGGGCAAATCCTCTCTACGTCCACTACGATCTCTAAGCTTGCTTCTCATTGTATCCAGTACACGCCTTTATAACTACCCAGTTACGGTGTAGTGTTTAACGCTACCAAGATCACAATGATCCACAACTAGAATAGCTAGTGACTTCAAGTCTAAGGATGACAATACCATTGCACCCCGAGAAGCACTTGTGACTCAACATAACATGTATGTAGCCTTCTCGGTGATGGGTCAATCCAGTGCAACATTCCGTAATGCACACCTATGTGTTGGATCGTGATATCTCCATATCAATCCAACCCCATACTAGTCTATGAATGATTGTCCCATTTAATCATTATACTTGAGTAGGGATATTTAAGATAAACAACACGATTGTAAATCTAAGGACTTCATTATATTAAATATCCAATAAATAATAAATGAATTTTCTAGCCATATACAAATTCATACTAAACTAGATTGCCTCTAGGGCATCTATTCCAACATGAAGATGACGTGGGAGAAAGTGTAATGCGTGCCTGGAGTACCAAGCCACGCGGTGGTTCGCTACGCGATATTAATTAAACGTTACATTCTGGACACACTATAAACATTATATGACCCGCTACACTTCACCAACTATTAGATATACAACTAACTAAAAAAAAAGTAATCTTAACAAAAATACTTTTGATAAAACTAATAATAATAATAATAGTGATAATAGTAATAGTCATAGTGATAGTAATAATAGCGATAATGTAAATAGAAAAGCTATTTAATAAAAGAGAAAAACTTTTGTAACTTCAAATAATGGCCTAGAATATTCGCTGATCTCCCAAAAATACCCCCAAAAATACCGGGGTATTACATCACATCCCCCTTAAAATAAAGCTTCGTCCCCGAAGGTTAAGGTAAAACGAATCTCCCAATGCAAGTATAAATTAAATATCCCAATGCAAGCATAAATCAAATCTCCAATGCGAGCATGCAGTTCTAATGTGCTCATAATAACAAGACAAGACGGGTAAATAAATGCATGGCTGTTAAATCACATCTCCCTTAAAAGGAGTGACGTCCCCTTCACTCGACTCGTACCTGGTAGAAGTGGTGGGTAACGTTTCCTCATGTCTTCCCCGACTTTCTAAGTTTCCTCTTTCGTCTGGTGGTTTGACCAAAGAAGATCGACCAGCGTAGTGGACTTGGTACGGGTGTTCCTGGTCTTTGTGTCAAGGATATTGATTGGTTGTTGTTCAAAGTAGGGGTGAGCAAAACCTGGCCCAACCCGCCTCCCCGAACCGCCCCGCACCAAACCGGTCCAAATTTAACACCGATCAATGCGAATTGATTGATTATGGGTATAGATTCGCCAACTCGATGAAAGTTCGATCGATCATGGGTTTGAAAGTGGAAAAACCGTCCAAAACCGAACCGATCCGACTAACATTATGCAATTTTATTTAGATACATGATTTAGAATTTAAGTTTTACTAGTTAACATCATCTTAATAATTGATTTTTCTCACGTTATTTCTCTTATGTAGAAAATTACTTTATGTTTCCCACTTTAAATTTTATACAAACATATATTACAAAGATAATTAACCAAATATATATATATTTTCAAGAAAAATATAAGGTTTTTTCAGCCCGTTTAACCGGTCCGAACCGGACCGAGTCGATAAGTTATGATTGGTTTGGATATCACAAATCATTGGGTAAGTTTGGGTTGAACATTCTGCAACCCGTACATATTGGGACGGGTAAAAATAGTCTGAAAAACCGGTCCAACCCGGTCCGTGCTCACCCCTAGTTCAAAGGTAAGAGAGGGATCAAGTTCGACATGTTCAGGATCAGTATATTAATCGGGTCAGGAACATAAGCTTTGAGTTTGGACACATGAAAAACGTTATGGACTCTATCCACTACAAACGCTAAAGGATATGTTGACGTCAGCACATGTGTTAACGTTAACTATTGAAGTAGGAGAATTTGAAGTCTGAAGCGATGCGTCAAGCATGGGCTAGGATGTGTTTTAATGCAAAGAATAACTGGCAAGGTGATCACTTATGCCTCTAGAAATTCTTATGAGAAGAATTAACCTACTCAGGTTTTGGAGTTGGCAGTCATAGTGTTTATACTGAAGGTCTGGAGGCATTATCTCAACGGTACGACTTGCAAGTTTTTTACAGATGACAAGAGCCTGAAATACATATTCACCCAAAAGGATCTGAATATGCGACAAAGCAGGAGGTTAGAGTTAGTGAAGGACTACGACATCAAGATTCACGAAGGAAAATCCACTGTAGTAGCGGGTGCATCGATTCGGAAGATGAATCATACGATAAATGCATTGCGGGTTTTTCCACTTAAGTTTTGCGAAAATTTTCGAATGCATGAGGTTGAAGTTTGCACGAAGGGAACCACGAGTAACATACAACGTAATTGACGATAGTACCGGACATCTTTGCAGAGTTAAAGGAAGGACCAAAAGAAGATGCTTTTCGACAAAAGATCAAGGATAAAATCAACAAAGGCAAAGCACTCGATTTCAAAGTGGAGGAAGATGATAGAGTCAAATTCAAGGAAATATGGCGTGTACTAATGAAATAAGCGGATGTAGAAGAGAAGATTATGAAAAAATCTCATAACACACCATATTCGACACATCCAGGAGGAGTCAATTTGTAATAGGATTTGCAAGAAGAAATTTTGGTGGAAGGTATGAAGAATGAAGTAACTGACGTTTTCAAAAGGAACTTTCGGTGTTTGACTTGTTAAAAGGTCAAGTTCGAGCACGAGAGACCAAGCGGGATATTGCAATCATTGGAGATTGGAAATGGGATTCCATCTCAATGGAATTTGTTACAGCTTTAACTGTTTTGACGAATGGGTTGAACCTGATTTTGGGTGGTAGTAGATTGACTGAACAAGACGGCAAGATTCATTCCTGTGAAGGAAATAGGGAATATGGAAAAGAGGGCGTACGCATACATCAAGGATGTGGTAAGACTACACGGAGTACCTAGCTCGATTATTTCAGATAGAGATCCAAACTTCTCATCACACTTCTGGGAAGAGCTACAAAAGGCCATGGTCACCGAGCTAAGGTTCAACAAAACGTTTCACCCAGTTACGGATGCACAGATTGAAAGGACGATTTTGACGTTTTGAAGACATGCTACGAACTGGAATTTTGGACTTTGGAGGTTCATGGGTGGACAAGTTACCACTTATCGAATTTTCTTTAAACAAGAGCTACCATGATGGCTTAGGGATGGCATCATATGAAGCAATGCATGAAAGGAAGTGTAGGAAACCACTGTGTTGGAGCGACAACAGCGAGACGATTATTCTTGGAAAACAAATGATTGAGGAGTCGACAAACCAGATTTGGGTGATTCAACAAAGGATGAAGGCGGCCCACGATCGACAAAATTCTGACGGGAATTTGAAGAAAAAGGCCATTGGGTTTCAATTGTTCCTGAGGGTTTCACCTACAAAGGGGTTATGTGTTTTAATCGGAAAGGAAAGCTGAGTTCAAGTTTATCGGACCATACGAAGTACTGGATCTTATAGGAGAGGTTTCTAAGTCTTCACATCTGAGGGAATGGTTAAGGTTGACACAAGTTGGAATTTGGGTCCACTAGTTATACCCCGATAGGATAGATGTTTACCTTTCAGGTCCACATAATCTAGCGTTTTGGTTGGCACGCTATATGGTTTCTTTGTATTTGCTAAGTTAGTCCATACTTAAGATGACATCTAGGTTACCAAGATCAAAAAGAATTCTATTCTAGTTCACATACATGCACCACATAAGTTTTAAGCAAGTAATCATTTATTAATCCGGTCATCAAATAATCCACATAACACATAATAGGGATTAACCAATAGTCATACAACACACTTAGAAGAAGTAAACAACGACTATGCTAACCCATATCCCCGACTTATTTAGTTTTATTTCCGGTTTTTGTTACCCTATGTCCATTTTAAATTTTGAAAAGCATCCAATTATTTTTAATCTTTATATAATGGAAATCGAAAAGTCGCACTAGCCTTGGCACCGCCGGCTCTGATACCAACTGAAACAACGCGGATCCTAGGGTTCCTGCTAGTACAACTTAACGATAATACGAAGTATATTTTATTGAAATAAAATGAGGAAAACTCCAACATAATTTATAAGGAAACAACGATAACAGATTTTTGAAATCGAGATACTACTTATTGCTAACTGCAAGATCAGGTTATGCAAGGCTTGGAATAGTTCAGCTATTTCAAGGCCTTGAACCAGCTTTCAAAGCCTTGAATCAGTTCTCAGAGGCTTGAAAATAGCTATTTTCAAGGCCTTGAAACTGGATTCAAAGCCTTGAAACTTCTTAACCTGTGTGAACTTTCTCAGGGGATTTTTCTGCAAGCTCTCTGAGTTGATTCCCTCTCTATCTTTCATTTGTTTGATTCATTGTTATTAGATGATGAAAGATTACTCTAACACATTTGAACATAGAATATCATCTGTTTGACTTTGATATTGTAGGAGATTTTATTTCCAAGTTTTGCAGGATTGTTTCCTAAACTAAACTTATGCAGTTTTGGAAATAATTGGACACTTTGATCCTGTGATAAATCAGACTTGGATGACATCTTCTCAAGGTGTTTAAACGAAAGATTACAAAAAAAAATCCCTGAAGATTGTGATCATCCAACCGTTGGAGAGGATGTCAAAGAAGTCAAACTCTGTTGCCTTCAAAATAGGAAGTTTGTTGCTGAAAATCTGGGAAGATTTGCAGAGCTGTTTAAAGTTTAAATAGAGCTCAATTCTGAAACGAAAAGACACAACACTCGACGGGCAAAAAGAGAGAAAGAGTTCTGGATTGACAAGCATCAAAGAAGTTCATTATTCTTCCAATCGATTCACAGAAGATCACTGCATACTTCACTGCAGTTTCAACACTCTAAGTGTTCTTCTGTATTGTACTCCATTGGTAGATCATTTCTGTATTATCACTATATTCATTCTCAAGGATTGTTCAAAGTGAACAATAAAGAATTCTTAGTTAATCAGTTAGCTAGAGAAGGTACTAGACAGGTTAGTGATAACTCCATAATTAGAGTTATATTCTTATGTGATTCCTTATCGTTTTGCATGTTTCCAGTGCATTTTTAGGAGTTTTAGACCAAATCTTGTGAAAATAAGCATGTTTGAGCTTTTGAACATCATTGTTGAATGCGGGCACTTTTTGCATTGATTTTATGATATTTTATCACGTTTGATCTTCCGGTATGTTTCTCGTGTTGTGGTTTTCAGGTTTTGGAAGCTCGAGACGTTGCATTGGAGCAAAAGTGAAGTTCGGAAAAGTAGGAGGCTCAAAGTAATGCTTGGGAGTTGTAGACGAAGAGGAAAAAGAACAAGAAGGTGAAGGGAAGAGTTGCAGCTCATATTGTGATCTTACAAAGTGATCTTACAAAGTGATCTTGCACGTGGCCAGAAAGTGATCTTACGAAGTGATCGTACGATCACCTTACACTTAGAAAAAATGTCAGCAGGAGTGATCTTACAAGTGATCTTACAAGTGATCGTACGATCACCCTACTTATCAGATTCGAACTTTTGGGGGTTTTTGTGCTATTTTGTAATAGTTATGATTAAAAATCGTCTCAAAAACTATTAGAGAGTTAGGAACGGTGCTAGACAGAGGACGGGGGGCTATTGAGAAGGCACGTTGGCTTTGGGAGAGCTTGGAGATTGTGCTTGAAGCTTTGGATCATTCGTTTGGATTCTCTTTCTCTTATTTTCTTTGTTTTTGCTCATGAACACACAAACTCTTTCTATTGTGATCATGAGTATGCATAGCTAAACACTTTATTCAGGGTATCTCGTAGGGAGCTAGGGGTTGACACCACGTTTTGGTGATTTATGGATTTGGTTTCATGCTATTTAGCTTAATTGAATGTGGTTGTTTAGTTATGTGCGATTTATGATCTTAATCCTTCTTTCGTATTGTTAGACGTAGCAATAGGATTGATTAAGGTGATGAACGTTAGAGGAATCAATGTTTATTCCCGGAACTTGAATCGTGCACTAGCTGTATCTAGGGTTGAGGAATCTTGGTAGTTGGCTAAGAACTAAGAGTAGAACACAAGAGCTTAACGCGTATTTAAACTTGAGTAGGCTAGAGGAATCAGGTACAAGGGTTTAAATACAGTCTTTGGTTGAGGAATCTTCAAAGTAATTGTGCTCGTTTAGCTAAATAAAACGCATTCGTGTTACTTGAACATAGATCATAAGTGGTGGAATTTCCTAGTGAACCCGTAGCGATATCCTGAACTTTTGTCATTCATAAGTAACTTTGGTAATCATTCTTCATTAATCGTGAAGTCATTCACCTTATTAATTGAGATCTTTGTCTTCAATGATCATAAACAAAAACTAAAGAGGGGAAGAAGATAGAGAATCAAACGATGGTCTTCAAGCTCCCAAGAATGCTCCTCTTTTCTCCAATGGCTTCCCAAAATGAATGAATGAATCTCCTAGGTCGTTGGTATATATCAAAACACGTCCTTCTTTTTTTTATTTTTGAGAAATAACACTTTTACCCCCTTCTAATCACGTCAGATCCAATAATGTGATTTTGTGATCCCCTTTTCTGATCCTAAGATCACCTTTTGTAGTTGTAGAATCACGTTGCTCTTCTATGTGGTCTTGTACTTGATCTTGTGATCATAGGATCACATTTTTTAATTGTAGGATCACGTTGATCTTCCATGTGGGTTGCTTCTTTTCACTCTTGAAATTTTGGCTAAGTCCATTTCTCCATTCTCTCATGCATTCCTTGAGTTTCTTTCCTTCCGAAGTTCGCTCCCGCTCCGAAATCCGCACTCCAAGCTTCCGGGTCCTGAAATCCACAACACGAACAAATACCGGAAGATCAAATGCGACAAATAAAGCATAAAACATGCATAAAACGCCCGGATTACACCATGAAGTCCAAATACTCAAGTATGCTCAAAACCATCAAAACTCGGCCTAAAACACACATAAATGCATCGGAAAGTACTTGAAACGACAAGTAGTCACAATAGAATATAACTCCATTATGGAGTTATCAAATATCCCCACACTTACCATTTGCTCGTCCCGAGCAATCTATCAAAACCGACCATCATCTCCAAACTTTCTCCCCCAACAAATCATGGTACGAGTCTAACTAATTGCATACTTTTCGAAACACCACTTGCATACAAACCAATACTAGCCGACTCGACATAAATACTACTCAATACATGACTCAACTATGAAACAATATGAAAATGCAATATATACAATGCACATAACGAAATAAAAAATTTTTCTTTTCTTTTCTTTTCTTTTGCGAGATTGGGCAATCTCAATTAGCTCAAATCGGTTATCATGGAGTGATGATCAATCTCAGAAAAAAAACGTGAATTGCAACTAAACTCGACAACGAGAATTTCCCCTAGTTAGTATAGAGATCCTAGCGTTACTATGTAAAGTAATACCTACCTCTTCGCATGTGTCGACAAAAATAATAGGCTACGCTAGGCTAAGCCACGTTCAAGGTCTGAGCTCCTATTCCGCAAACGGGTTAAAATGTAGAGGCTTAGTGACAAAAGGATAATCATGTAGTAACAAGTCCTAAGCGTCACATTCTCACATTAAATCCCACATCTCACACACCCTCACCACGATGATAGAAACCGCAACCCAAAACTCACCGTCTTTGGCCCTCGATCCCCTGAAATTGCGGTACAATCACGATCTCCGTGGCCACCATGGCGATACGTGCACGAAATGCAAACCGTCTTCAACGTACTAGCAACTTTCCACCACTCAATTTCCAATAAGCTCAAATTTATTCCTTTATTCCATCTATCCTTTTTTTCTCTCATTTTTTTTCTCTTTTTTTGTTTAATTATTTTTTTTTTTATTTTTTTTCATCTCTCAATATAACAAAATGCCGCAAAATCATCCGAGTGGTCTTCCAAGAATCAAGCAAAGAAAATATTTTAAGGGGAGGAAAAAGACGGTCCAATGAATGTATATCACAAGTAAAGTTCATCTCCCCCTAACTCAATGAAGTACACGGTGTAACCAAACAAAGCCGCAAAATAATCAAAGAACGTGTGTAGGGATGGAGTCGTCAGAAGCTCAATCTTGATGTCTGTAGTCAAAAGTCGACATCCCCATACTAGAATGTAAACATGCCCCCTCTCAAGTAATCAAATGTATGTAAGTCTCGTGTCTAATCCAACCGATCCTCCTACACCGTGATGATGAAAAGAAACGATACCTAGCACGATCCACCGACTAAGATCAACCACCCCATTGTTGTGCGATTAGACGTCACGCACTCACGGCTCTCCAAAACTGTGTCCATGGTGTAGTGACATGGAACACCGCCACACCGAAGTGCGCAAGCCTACTCACTCACCCTCGCATCCCCTCGAAGATATGTAATAATGTTCAAGCGATCATATAGAACTCACAAGTATATGCAATACAGCTCTCCCTCATCAAACCCCCTCAACTACGACTCCCTCGTGACGCACTAAAGTGGTGATTCTAAACGATTTATGATTAAGGCAAAGAATCGTCACCCTAGGTCAAGAGGTTATGAATAAAACCAAGGTTCAAATTGGGCTATCTAGTGGTCCTACAAGGTGAGATCTATCAAGCAGTGAGTGCTCTAATGCGCATCCTCGCACAGCTGTTCTGTGTGCCACTACGAGGCGGGTTGGCGACTACCTAAGACGTACACATGAACGCTCGGCTTGTTTAGCTCACACCTAGCTCAACTCTTGTAAATAAAAACGACACACACTTTAGATTTGCAAATCAAGTAAGTGTAGTAAAATAGGTAGACATTCCCGTAAAGAAAGTCTCTCTATACGTACTAAGGGGAACTCAATTTGTCCTTCTCGGTCACAAGTCACGCCCTATGCCTAAAATTCTCACACTCCTCGATTCTTCCAACTTTTACGCTTCTTTTGATTGCCCGTTCTCAATTTTTTTTTAATTTTTTGTTTTTTGTTTTTTTTTTTCAAATTTTCATTTTTTTTGTATTTTTACTTTATTTATTCTAACTCTACATGCAAGGCCAGACGCGAAAGAAGACTCGAAACTGTCTCAGCTTGGGTAAGTAGACTCAATTAAATAAACGTGCAAGAATCAAACACTAACACACACATTACTACACTAAAACTGCACACGACACAGACCACGAATACGATGCAATACGCCCTAACAATCTATATGTGACGGGTTAATGCAGACACGGACTGGCTAGTTAAGATTAAAAATCATCCCCACACTTGAATGCTTCGTTGTCCTCAACGAATTTAGAGATCAATCAAGAGCACTCTGCAATTCTAATGCGAGGTGCGTTGAATCTACTGAGAACCATTGTCATCTTCTTATTCCAAAACGATTTCATTGCACGAGAGAGTAGCAATTCAAATTTAGAGTTTATCTTTGCTACGTGCCCGTGACAAGGATGTGTGTACTGAGAAGAAGCAAGAACGCAATTTAGCAGATAAAACCTAGGACACTAGTCAATCACCCACAAACGTCGCAACTAAGCGACAACAGTAACAAATTTGGGCTTTTACTCAATGTGCCTAGACTCGATAAAATTAAATTACGAAAGAGAAAGACTAGCGATACCTGAAGCCCCGGAGTTCCGTTCTGACAGGGCTTGATCGACAAAATCAGTCAAGAATCACCGTACGGTCGACTGATTTTTCGATACTTTTTGTGATGTGAGATTTTTAGCTCAATAGCTTTTCCTCGTTGTCCCCGTCACAACCCAGCAAACGGTTTGCTCTAATTCCAACCGGTTGAGAACGAATCGACAAATTTGTTTGAGAAAAACCCTAGCTTCTCCACTGCCTCCCGCAAACCAACCTCGTATATTCTTCGAAATTACAACACCAGAGGATGTAGGCGTTGCTGAGCCGTGAGGAACGCACCAAACCCCGTCGAACTCCAATGATTTTCCGGTCGGTTGAGTTCTAGAGGAGCGACGATGGTGTTCTGTGAGCGTTGTCGCGGGTCTGAACTCAACAAAATCCAAGGATGTTTGATACTTCATCGTTGTAGCCCCCAACGTCGTCGGTTCTGGTTAGCCGAGCATAACCCACCAATTCACGGCGAAGTCCAGTGATTTATCCGATCAAAAGAGCTCTGTCGTGGGTCTGCTAAAAGCAGAACTCCCGTCGATGTTTTTTTTTCTTCGTTTGTCTCTTCTTCGTCCCTTTTTTTTCTTTTTTTTTTTTCACTTAAAATTTGAAAAGTCACTCTTGCCCCTGTTAATGAAAGCAGCGTAGGGGAGATCAGAAGTTGATCCCGCGATCAGCAAAAAGGGCACACGATCAGCTCTTTTGATCGCGCACTTAGAGTGGGTGGACGAAAATTCTCCTTCTCAATTTTTTTCTAAGTATCAACCCATTCATGCTTTATTCTTCTTCTTCTTCTTCTTCTTCTTCTTCTTCTTCTTCTTCTTCTTCTTCTTCTTCTTCTTCTTCTTCTTCTTCTTCTTCTTCTTCTTCTTCTTCTTCTTCTTCTTCTTCTTCTTCTTCTTCTTCTTCTTCTTCTTCTTCTTCTTCTTCTTCTTTATCTTCTAGTTTACGCCTCCGGACTCCGATGCACGCATATTATATACCGTCGGAAAGCTCGTTTCTCGCACGTTCTAATTTTTGCACAAGTGACTCCAAATTTCCGGAGGAAAACTTCAGAACTTATGACATGAAATTTCATGATCATTACGTCACTTTCTTGGATTTTGTTCGTTTATTCCACATGCATCAAGAAGGGGAGTCCGGACCGCGTCTCCAACCTGTATTCCTACCGAGACTCAATTAAGATGTAAGATCCTCACTCTCTCACCCCTCAGATAAGAAAACTTTATTAGAAAACGCACACAACAATATTTAAACACAAACTCTACACTAAATCATAAAAGTATGTTGGGTTGCCTCCCAACAAGCGCTTGTAATTTAAAGTCGACGGCCCGACCCAGTTACCTCAAAAGATGTTAAGGAGGTCTAGCACGACGTGCCTCCTCCTTCAATTTCTTGCTCTTAATTTTCTGCACCACATCATGTGCACTCACCACATTTGGCTTCTTCTCTGGTTCGGGTGGATCGGGATGCAAAACTGTAGGCAACCCAAGTGAAGGATCCACACAATCTTCTCTAAACTTGATCATGGCCAATTTATTCTTCCCCTTGCTCGGAACAAATTCCTTGAACACGAGTGATGAGTCTAGAGCCTTGATAGTCAACTCCTCAATCTCTAGATCCACATTAGCGCGCATTGTCTTCAAAAGCGGTCTTCCAAAGATTAGTGGAACATCGCGATCCTCCTTGATATCCACGATCACGAAGTCAGCTGGAAATACAAATTCACCCACTTTGACGAGCAAGTTCTCAATCACCCCATTTGCCGTAACTATAGAATTGTCTGCCAATTGCAGACCCATCTTCACAGGGGTCGACGCACCAATGCCCAATCTCTGAAATAGAGACAATGGCATTAGATGAATACTCGCGCCCAGATCACAAAGACCATGTGTATGATATCCACCCCCAAGAGTGCAGCCTAAAATGACACTGCCTTGATCTCTCATCTTGGGAATGTCTCTTTGTATGACAGTGCTACATGTCTCTGTTAGCTTCACCGTGGCATAGGGTTCTATGCTCTTCTTGCCCCATATGATTTCCTTCAAGAACTTCTTGTACGTGGGAATCTGAGCAAGTGCTTCTACAAGAGTAATGTTGATATGCAATTGTTTGAATATGTTCAGAAATTTCCCAAAGTATTCCTCATCATTCCTCTTTATTGTCGTTGGGTATGGCACACGCACACTATATTCTTCCTTTGTCTTCTGCTTCTCATCCGCCTTCCTCACCGTGTCCTTTGATTGGGGACTCACGGTAGGCACAGGAATCTCATCCAACACATTTTCAGTGGCCTTTGTCGCCTCAGCTCGCGCGTGGGTAGGATATGGAGGATCCTTAGTGGTGATCGCACTGCGAGTAGTAATAGCTTTGAGATGCTCAGTAGGAAGAATGATATTAGAAGGAAGCATACCTGGCGGAAATTTAGCATTCTGATTGGCAATTTGCCCAATATGCGTATCATGACTCTTCATTGTAGCTTCCATGGAGAGAATTATGCTCTCCATTCTGTCTTGGTTAGCAAGCAGTTTTCTCAATAAAGCATTTATCACTTGTTCCTCTTGAAGCAGAGCTTGCTGCTGCGGTTCTTGTCTCTGAACCTTGTACGGAGGATTTGGCTGCTGACCCGGTGCATATAACCCACTGTTTGGGTTGGCATAGCTAAAGTTGGGGTGATTACGGTTGTTGGGATGATAAGTATTCGGCCACAGCTGCTGTCGTGGTGGACCCAAGTAGTTCACATCTCAATTGCAGCGCCATATCCCTGATTCTCATCTACCATCATCTCTCCCACAAACTTCAATCGTGCTGATGGATTCATATTGATGAAAGCCGAAGTCATGACTGCCATTTGCTGCTCAAATTTCAGCTCCACCATTTTTTCAATCTTGTTTACTAGTGCCCCATCAGATTTTGAATTTCTACGAGTCTCAGACCTTGTAGACTCACGTTTTGCCACACTGTTAAGCAAGTCTTGGCATATTTGCACTCCCAAGCCCATAAAATTTCACTGAGCCATCAAGTCAAGTTCATTTGCAGTTTCCCTATCTAGGGCCTTATAGAAGTAATGTAGTAGCTTATACCATGGTTCTCCGTGCGTAGGACATCTGCGAAGGAGCTGATTGAACTTTCTCCAGGTGTCTCCCAAAGAATCATCCTCCTGCTGAGTAAACTTTGTGATGTCAGCCATTCTCTGCGCAACCTTGGAGGGTGGAAGATATTTCCTTAGAAACTCTTGGCAACACTCTGCCCATGTAGTGATACAACCTGCTGGAAGTTCCAAGAGCCATGTCTTTTCTTTTCCAGATAAAGAAAATGGAAAAAACATCAGCTTAACTGTTTCGTCTGGCACTCTCTGATCATGAATTGTGGATGTGATCTGGTTAAAGTTGAGAAAGTGGGCATTGGCATCATCCCCTGCAGCTCCAGTGAACAAACACTCATCTCGAACCATATTGATCAGCTGCTGGCGCAATTCAAGAGTTGCGTTGATAGGTGGTCTAACAATAGTGGGCTGATATCCCTCTGGTGTGGTTCTGAAGTAATCCACCAAAGGACGTTCATCCTCCTCGACATTATTCACAGGGATTGCAGCATTCTGCCCATGGTTGTCCCGGTTATTGCCCCCATTATTTCTATTTTCACCATTGTTGCCTCCATTTGCTCCTCCACTGTTTCCGTCTTGTACCCCCACCCCAAGAAGTGGTTGTGGATTAGGGGGATTCAAGCGTGCCATTGCAGCTCGCATCTCGGTCAACTGAGCACTGAGCTCCTCAGTCTCCCTTGCTCGATTAGCTGCATCTTCCACAGCTGCAATTCTAGCTGCCTCCGCTTCTTGCATACCTTTGCGGATCCTTTCGAACTCAAATCTAGTTTGGTCATCCATAGTAACTGAGCTTGATTTCCTCGAGTCTCTACGTCCTGTGCGCAATAAGGATTTCGGGTCTTCAAGTACCGGGTACAAAGTTCCGTCTCTAGAACGGGTCATGCACCGTGACAATCAACCTGAAATCACATATAGCACAAAGAAAGCAGGTGAGTAACTGATATAAACAGAAAAACAAAATTCCCTAAGGCTAGGAATTATAACTAATTTTAGCTGAAGTCCCCGGCAACGGCGCCAAAATCTTGACACGCTCCAACCGCAAGTGTACGGTTGTCGTGTGCAGTAATATCCGGTAATCTGGGTTTGTCGAATCCAAGGGACTTCTTTGTAAATTAGATATTATTTCTTAACCTTGTGTGGGCAAGGCGCAATGATTCGGTTTTCTAATTCTACTTAAAATAAAAGACAACTGCCTCAGTTAATCGGTTGAATAATCTCACGATTAACAAATAATGATTACGAAAGTTACTTAATAAGTGGACAAGTCAGGATATCTCTACGGGTTCACTAGGGGATTCACACCACTTAGAATTTATGTTCATGCGACACGGATATTTTCTACTTAGCCAAACGAGAAATTTCACTTTGAAGATTCCTCAACCAAAGTCTATATTTAAACTCTTGTAACTGATTCCTCTAGCCCACTTAAGTTTAAAGACGCATTATGATCTTGATATCAGATCTTTGTTCTAGTTAACTAGCAAGAGTTCTCAACCCTAGATTCGACTAGTGCAAGATTCAAGTTCAAGCAATAACTATTGTTTCCTCTAATAATTATCACCTAGATATATCTTATTGTGACGTCAAACAATATGAAAGATAGAATTACGCGTATGAATCAAGCATAACTAAGCATAAACATCCAATTAAGCTAATAAGAATGAAGCATAATCCATAAATCACCAAAATACGGTGTTCAAAACCCTAGTTCCCTATGAGATATCCCGAATAGAGGGTTTAGCTACTAAAACACATGATCAAAGTACAAAGTTTCAATGATCATAAACAAAAACTAAATAGGGGAAGAAGATAGAGAACCAAACGATGGTCTTCAAGCTCCCAAGAATGCTCCTCTTTTCTCCAATGGCCTCCCAAGATGAATGAACGAATCTCCTAGGTCGTTGGTATATATCAAAACACATCCTTCTTTTTTTTATTTTTGAGAAATAACACTTTTACCCCCCTTCTAATCACGTCAGATCCAATAATGTGATTTTGTGATCACCTTTTGTGATCCTAGGATCACCTTTTGTAGTTGTAGAATCACGTTGCTCTTCTATGTGGTCTTGTACTTCTTGTGATCATAGGATCACCTTTTTTAATTGTAGGATCACGTTGATCTTCCATGTGGGTTGCTTCTTTTCACTCTTGAAATTTTGGCTAAGTCCTTTTCTCCATTCTCTCATGCATTCCTTTAGTGTCTTTCCTTCCGAAGTTCGCTCCCGCTCCGAAATCCGCACTCCAAGCTTCCGGGTCCTGAAATCCACAACACGAACAAATACCGGAAGATCAAATGCGACAAATAAAGCATAAAACATGCAGAAAACGCCCGGATTACAACATGAAGTCCAAATACTCAAGTATGCTCAAAACTATCAAAACTCGGCCTAAAACACACTTAAATGCATCGGAAAGTACGCGAAACGACAAGTAATCAAAATAGAATATAACTCCAATTATGGAGTTATCACCTTGCTTTATTAAAAGGCACTAAATAGATTAAGTAAAAGACATGAAAAATCCTAGTTGTCAATAATAATAAAACTAACTTATAAATATCACAAACGAGCACCCAATACTTTATACAAATATCCTTCTACACCCAGTAGTATTATAATATTACCAAAATACTCAAACCTATAAAAATGAGTATTTCATCCTTCCCCTCTTAGAGAAACCTTCGTCCTCGAAGCTAAAACTAGCTTCTTAGCATTACCAAAAGATGTAAGTCTCCATATTACGGTATAACTTACGAGATGCAAACCCTAGGTCATGCATAAAAAGTAAAGTTTTGTATGTTCTATAAAGAGTGCTTAAAGTATTGCAGTTAAAATCTGAAGGATTACATCCTCTTTCCCTATGAGAAGTGACGTCCTCGAAACTCAAAATACCTCGTCAAAAGGGTGAGGATACTTCTTCCTCATATCATCATCTGCTTCCCATGTTGCTTCTTCAGTGAGTTGGTTCGTCCACAGAACCTTCACAAGCTTAACACCCTTCTTGCGGGTTTCTCTTGTCTTGGTGTCTAAAATCTTGACAGGATGTTCTTCATAACTCAACGAAGGATCTAACTCTACCGGTTCGGGATCTAATACATGAGACGGGTCAGGCACATACTTTTCAGTTGAGATGCGTGAAATACATTGTGAACACGACGCAAGTTTGATGGTAGATCTAACCGATAAGCTACTTCTCCAATATTTTTGATAACTTCGTATGGTCCAATGAACTTCGGGCTCAACTTCCCTTTCTGGTTAAACCTCATAACTCCTTTTTTGGGTGAAACCTTAAGAAACGCTTTCTCTCCAATTTCAAACTCCAATGGTCTTCTTTTTTGTTCAGCGTATGACTTTTGCCTATCCTGAGCTGACTTCATTCGCTGTTGGATAAGTCTTACATGATATGTCATCTCTTCGATTAGCTATGGGCCAATCACTATTGTCTCTCTTATGTCGCTCAAACACAACGGTGTCCCACACTTCCTTCCATACAATGCTTCATGGGGTGCCATGCCAATACTGGTGTAGATAGTGCTTTCTAGACCGACAGATCTTAGCCACGTGGCGATCATTCAGCACACCTAGTTGTGCTCCACACACACAGGATCACCACCCGCGCTGATCCACGTTGGGGGCTGCGAGACAGGGCCCTTGCATACCACCACACGGGACTTGTAAGGACTTAGTGGTTTGGAGGCTAGAGTAAGTCCTGTCGCGCGCGAGCGACAACCAAGCCCGCGCGCTACCCTTAGTAACTTCTTTGAGAGATTTATGGCACGAGCTCCATAAACCTGGTCAACCTCATAACGGTTCCGGTATACGCGGACGACGTGCGTAATGGTTCCTATATACGCGGACGAACGTGCCGTTGTGGTTAAGCTAATTAAGCCGCCATTAATGGGCGCATTAACCCACTACAACGGTCACATTCTCCGTTATATATAGGATTGTTAACCCTTCCATACAAGGACGAATCACCTGAGATACGCGGAAGCTCTGCCAAAATTTTGTCTCTCTCTCATACAGTACTATTGCCTTACTCTGTCCCTACACACAACTCTACTTTTCATGTGTTCTTATCCTCTGTTCTTGGTGTATATTGAGTCCTCTATAAAGGAGTCTCTCGTACACATTTGGTGAATCCGACGTGAATCTTACCACTACAAGCAACCATGTCTCACGAAGACGACGTCAGTAACAGATCTCCCTCAACGGAGACAACCTCGGGAGAGGAGACCCGTCACACCTCTGCGGCCGCCAGTAAGACAACGACGTTGGAGGCTCTAAACGCCACCATCCAGAATCAGGGAAAGGCCCTCCAGGCTCAATCTGCACAGATGGACCGGATAATGGCCATCTTAGGAACCCTTGCTCCGAATCCTACATCGGGCACTGCTGTCTCTCAGGGTGGGAGAGCCTCTACCACCCAGGGGACTGGAGTGGTACCCACACCACCTAACCCTAATTCGCAAACCCCACCAGCAATGGTGCAATTACCCTCCGTTCAGGGGCAAACGGCCCAAATACCGCCCCTTACCGCACATATTCCTCAACCACCAACTGTGGCACCCAACATCTCTTCCCAATACCCCTTGCCTCCTCCACCGGCACTGTTAGTAATGTGACTTACACCCCTAGCCCGACCGCAGCATATGTGTCCCCGCCGGCTACAACCCTTCCTCCTGCTGCTGGGGGAAGCGCACCGGGATGTATGACATCGCTGCAGCGGCGCATAGAGACTTTCTTGGCCAATCAACCGTTTGCAGACACCATTATTCCGAAGGTCGACAATGATCCGCCTATCCCACGTGAGATCTATCTCATGCCTTACCCCGCAGGGTATAAAGCCCCTAAGTGGGAGAAGTTTGAAGATGTCAACGGGAATGCCCACGAGCATGTCATGCGTTTCATCGATGTAATGGGACCATATGGGGCTGATCCCAAGTTGCTGATGCGCGAGTTCCCGAAATCTTTGGGGAATGTGGCCTACAAATGGTATAGAACCTTGGAGGCCGGATCTGTTAAAACTTGGGACGACATGGTTCAGAAGTTCTACACGAAATTCTTCCAGGTGGAAGAGAAGGTTACGATGATTCATCTCTCCCGTATGTATCAGAAACGCGAGGAAGATGGAGTCACCTTCATCAAGAAGTTCAGGGCCAAATCCTTGGAGTGCAAAGATGAAGTGCTAGAGGGCAGGCTCGTGGAGATATGTCTGCAAGGCATGCGAGATGAGTACAAAGGTATGCTGATCAACCTACAAACTCCTACCTTTTCAAAGTTGATTGAATGCACGAAAAACATAGAGCCTATAGTGGAAAGGCAAAAGAAGAAGCACGCTCCTGAACGACCCTAAGGGGGAACCACTTTCAAGATTGGAAGGTTTAGTTATAAAAGGGAGCGTGAAGCTGAGGTTAATACAGTTTCGCCACACAAGCAGCCCAGGGTTATAAACTCAGATGCGCCACATTTGCCATGCTCGATAGAGGAAGTGATCGACTTATGCAAACAGTGGCGTAAAGATGGAGTCCTGCCTCCGCTCGAAAGGATACCCTCGAAGGAGATGATGAGGGACCCGAAGTGGTGCGAGTGCCATGGGAAAATTATGCACCCCACAGCTGACTGCAAGAAAATCAGGCACATGGTTAGCCGAAAAATGAAGGAAGGCGAGTTGATCATCAGCGATCAGAGGCAGGACGTGCGAAACAATCCGCTGCCAGCTCATGCGGAACAAGAGCCGAAAGGCAAGGAGGTAGCCATGATTGCGATTATGGATCTTGAAGAGATTGTGGAAGACGGCCTACCTATCATTGCTGAAACTCACAATGATGAGGACTACAGCATAGACACGGAGGACGAGCGTGCCGATCGAATGAAGGGGTCGCACGGGTTCAACAAGTTCTTTGACGAAATGAACTTTTCGGAGAATTGGCGGAAAGAAATGACAAAGGCGATTCTGAGTGTGGCAGAAGACTTGGAGGAAGACATCGTGGTCTCCAATGGAAAAGTTGTTAGGGCGTCTCATTATATGGAAAAGGTTATGACCTTCTCCGCAAGTGACAAGAAGACGGACTTGAGCCACCAGAAGCCCTTATACGTAATGGCGGTGGTTAATGATGTTGAGTTCAAGAGGGCATTTGTTTATGGAGGAGCAACCGTTAACGTGGTCTCGCTCAACACTTTGAAGTTGGCAGGAATCCCGGAGAAGAAGATTGTCAAACGCCCATCCCCGCTGATGGGATTCGTGAGTGACTCTAGGATGACGATAGGATGGATTCGTCTGGGTGTCCAGATAGGGAAAATCAAGTGTTCAGCCAAATTCTACGTCATCGATGCGAATACTACGTATCACAGGATCATAGGGAGAGCTTGGATCCACCGTTTCGACGCGGTCCCCTCAACAGCTAACCAGGTGATGAAGGCCATTTGGAACGACATGGTAGTAGAGATACCAGCCTCGGTAAATCCCTTCAATCTAAACGAGGCGCACCTCACTGAAGCGGTGTGGTTTACCGAAATGGTGGACGAGCAAACGCCAGGGCCGTTTAACCCAACTCCTTTGCCTCGATGGGAAGACATTAAGGATCAGCCGCCAGCAGGAGTGATGGTGACAAGGGAGGATTCTAAGGAAAAGTTGTCCGCACGCGAAGAGGCACCGCAGGTCGCCTACCAAAGGAAGAACGTGTACACTCTGAAAAGAGTGGTGAAACATGATCTCACAGGCAAAGAGATAGAAAGTTTCTACTCCAACGGAAATAAATGTTACCGCATATGAAGGTGTGAGGGGGTACCCCCATTCAAGCATGGGGATATCCCTAGGCAAATCAATCAAATCGAACGTGTCACAGAGGTAGACAAACCAACACCAGAGGCTTTAGAGGATAAGCTGAAAGAAGCACCTGAATGCATGGAGGATAAGCCGAAACCCCATAAGCAAGAGCTGAAGGAAGTGTTTCTGAGCCCACGCGAGGAAAAGAAGAGGCCCGCCTTTCTGAGTGCGGACCTCACAAGCGATGAAGAAGCAAGATTGCTGCAGCTGTTGACTGAGTACAAAGATGTGTTTGCCTGGGAATACGATGAAATGCCCGGTTTGGACACTAGCATCACTATGCACAGGTTAGATGTTATCCCAGGATCTAAACCAGTAAAGCAAAGTACGAGAAGCGTCAGGCCGGAGATAAATGTGAAAATCAAACAAGAGATTGTCAAGCTGTTGACTGCCAGGTTCATCGAGCCAAATCATCATCCTACCTGGTTGGCTAATATTGTGTCTGTGGTAAAGAAGAATGGGCAACTTCGCATATGCGTAGACTTCAGAGAACTTAACCGCTTCTGCCCCAAGGACGATTTCCCGTGGCCCAACATCGATCTGCTCATCGATTCTACTGCGGTTCATCGGATGTTCAGCTTCATGAATGGCTTTAGTGGATATAACCAGATCAAAATGGACCCTGAAGATGCACGAAAAACCGCGTTCATCACGCCGGTGGGAGTCTTTAACTATACGGTTATGCCGTTTGGGCTCAAGAACGCGGGCGCAACCTATCAGCGAGCAATGATGGCTCTATTTCATGACATGATGCACTAGGAAGTGGAGTTCTATGTCGATGATTTGGTTGTCAAGTCCAAAGAGGAAACGGACCATTTGGGGGACCTTCGGAAGGTATTTGAAAGATGCAGAAGTTTCCAGCCAAAGATGAATCCCATGAAGTGTGCATTCGGAGTGACCTCAGGGAAGTTCTTGGGATGCGTAATACATCGATCGAGCCTGACCCCGCTAAGGTATCGGCTATCACAAGCATGACGGCGCCACACAATCAAAGCACTCTGAAGACGTGCTTGGGGAAATTATCTTACCTGCGGAGATTCATTCCAGCAATCGCAGAAATAACCTTCTACTTCAGCGATCTCCTCAAGAAGAATGTTGTGTACAATTGGACCGCGGAACACGAGGCCGCATTCGAGAGGCTAAAGGACCTGCTGACATCACCAAGGGTAATGATCGCACCGCAGCTTGGATCGCCACTTTTGTTGTATCTGACGTCGACAAAGAAGTCTATAGGGGCGCTTTTGGCTCAAGAATATGAAGGGCAAGAAAGGCCGATTTATTATATTTCTCGCATAGTGCAACCTGCTGAGTCAAGGTACACAGATATCGAACGCCATTGTCTTGCCCTATTCTTCGTAATAGAAAAGTTAAAACACTACTTCGCCTCGCACAAATTTGTGGTGGTTGCAAAGAGCGACCCCATACGGTATCTCTTTACTCACACCTCTCCCTACGGAAGATTATCAAAATGGTATATGACCATTTCACAATATGATATCACGTGTGTTCGACCACGAACAATCAAATCGCAAGCAGTGGCGGATCTTCTGGCACAGTTCCCAGATAACAGCTATGAGCCCATGCTTGAGGAGGAGCTGGAAGGACCTGAGATCTATGTAGTCGAGTCCTTACTGGACGCTTCATTTTGATGGATCGTCAACAAGGAAAGGTGTAGAAATTGGAATCGTTTTGACTAAACCAGATGGGGAGGTCATCCAAATGTCCACGAAACTTGATATCCCGGTAACCAACAATGAGGCAGAGTATGAGGCTCTCATTGCAGGCTTCCGTGCAGCCAGGGCGCTGGAAGTAAGCAATCTGACGGTTATGGGGGATTCTAAGTTAATCTTCAAACAAGCTTCAGGCGAGTACGGATTGAAAGAGGTAAATCTGTTACCTTATCGGACTTTGGTGCAGAAGCTGGTACAACAATTCTGCGATGTTAGGTACGAGCACACGCCTAGAGCTGATAATCGGCATGCTGATGCTTTAGCCACCCTGGGATCTAAAATGAGTACAGACAAATGCCCTGCGAGAATCTCGATTGAAGTTCGAATGTCACCGACATTGACAGAGGACACACGTGAGGATGAGTCTATGGATAACGAAGACTGGAGAAAACTGATATTGCATGCAATTGCCGAGGGAACGAGCAAAGAAAATTGGGCATCCACCAAAGGGTACTGCATACATGACAATGCCCTCTACTACAAAGGTCCAGGAGGAATACTCAAGCGATGCGTCTCGCAGCAGGAGGGGCAAGCGTTATTGGAAAAGATTCACCAACACACTTGCGGAGAAGGTGAGGTGTCGATCTATCGAAAATCCCAGAGATATGGGATTCATTGGCCGGACATGTCAACGGCTGCTGCAATAATTCAAGGGAATTGTGAAAGCTGGGCATTGATCAAGGACTCTTTAACAATCACTTTGGTTGATGATGACGCGGACTGGAGAAAGCCACTCTTCGACTTTCTCACAGAAGGAATGAAGCCTGAACAAAGAAAGGAAGCCGAGAAACTGAGAAGAAAGGCGGATCGATATGTAGTGCAGAAAAACATACTATGGCGAAGGGGTCACGAGGGTAATCTACTCCGATGCCTAGATAGCAAAGAAGCACAAGAGGTGATGGATCTATCTCACCAAGTAGAGCATCAGGGAGGCGCGAAGCTATGTAGACAGCTCCTCACAGTTGGCTATTTTTGGCCCACAATGGAGGCAGATTGTCGCACCAAAGTAAAGAGATGCCAGGAGTGCCAATTTAAGGGCAACCTCGTACATGCCCCTGCCGTATATCTACACGCATTAGGGACGCCATGGCCATTCCACACTTGGGATCTAGATTTTGTTGGCCCCATTCGAACAGCCTCGCATGGAAACCAGTTCATCCTGACCGCGACCGAGTTGTTTACTAAGTGGGTGGAGGCAATACCGCTCAAGACAGCTAATGCACTCGCGGTGGTCAATTTCGTTCAAGAAAACATCATATACAGGTTTGGAATCCCCAACACAATCCTTTCGGATAATGGCACGCCCTTTGTAAATCGTCAAGTGGCCGAAAAACTAGCGGAGTACAACATAAGGCAGGTCTGTTCCACTCCTTATTATCCAAAAGGGAATGGTCAAGCAGAAGCAACCAACAAGACACTGCTAAGAATTCTGAGCAAGATGGTCGCAGACGATCACAAGAAGTGGGCGAATTCCTTGAACATAGCATTATGGGCATATCGAACTTCGTCAAGGACTCCCACAGGAGTCTCCCCGTTCCTTCTATGCTATGGAGCTGAAGCTGTTGTACCGGCGGAGGTGAAAGTCAACTCTGCGAGATTGGCCTTTCATGCATTATATGACAATCAACGCGACCATGACTTGATCTTATTGGAGGAAAAGCGAGAACAAGCTAAGCGGGCTAACAAGAGGTATAAGGAGAGGATCGCTCGCGCATACAACAAAACAGTCCAACATCGAGATTTCACGGTCGCGGACTTGGTCTTGCGCGCTTCAGATCATTGCATGCGGGAGGCAGCCCATCCAAAGTTCGCAGCTAACTGGGAAGGACCGTTCGAAGTTAAAGAAGTCTTTGACAGTGGTTACTGCACAATACAGAGGCATCATGGGACTGCCACAACCCCAAGTCCGATCAATATGCGCTGGATTTAAAAGTATTATCCTTAACCCCTCTCTCTCTTTACATACATCGGATTCAAATGTCTATTGAAATGTATGTCTAGTACTCTGATAGATTCATGCGTTGTTTCCTCCCATATGAGGAACTTGTAATCTTGTCTCTCCCATATGAGGGACTTGTAATTTTGCCTCTCCCATATGAGGGTGCTTTTAATAAAAGAATTCTCCCATATGAGAAGAATTTTATTACCGTAGTCGTCTCTTATCATTTTATTTACTTCTCTGCTTATTCACAACAAAATCCTATCTTCTAAGATAGCAGCCATAATATGCGATCTCATGCGATCCAAAGCCTATCTTCCGAGATAGCAGCAATGTTCAAATGCGATCTTAAGTGATCTAAAATCCTATCTTCCTAGATAGCAGCCATAATGTATGATCCTATGCGATCCAACGCCTATCTACCGAGATAGCAGCAATGTTCGAATACGATCTTAAGTGATCTAAAAGTCTATCTTCCTAGATAGCAGCCATACGCGATCCCATGCGATCCAAAGCCCATCTGCCGAGATCGCAGAAATGATCTTAATTGATCTATACGCCTATTTGCTCAAATAGCAAGTTACAGCACAACGTCCCATGCGACGCCAAACTTACCAGCTTGAGAAAAAGAATTATTCAGGCAAATATCCGAATGCAAAACGTGAAAAAAAAAATATAACTTGTTTTATAGCAAGTACGCATGTGATGTTACAATTCGTTGTATCAAACAAGAACAGCAAATGCTAAAACGCATTTCATTAATAGTCAAAATGACTTACAATTTATCTGTCTAGATAGCAGCTTACAAGAAAAAGTTCATAATAAGAGTTCTTACTATAAAATGAACGGCCTACAAATGCTAACAAAAGCTATGCGACGATATCGTCGAGGTCCTAGATCTGAACAAGGCTCTTGATTGGTCTTCTGCCCAAGAGATGTGCCAAATGAACCTCATGTCCAGGCGGATGTGGCGGTGAAGAACAAGTGGAGAACAACTCCTGGGGCAGAAATCTTATTGTGCAAAAAGACGAGCACCATGGCTCGTCACACCTTGTTCAAGAACGTGGAGGCAAATAGTTCTCCTCCAGGAAAGCTAGAGGAGAAACACTCCATTCATTACGAGTCGGTAAAAAGGTCAATATGGAACTGCACCTCGCCGGAAGGTAGCTGGAGATATGACCTGCAAACATAATAGACGAAGAAGAATCTTCGTAGAAACATGAGGTATTATGTATATCTTCTTCAAAGTAATCATGAAGAACAGTAACACTTATAAAGAATATCTTGCGAGCTATTTCTATGGCATAAGGAAAAAACTCAGGTTTCACAACTTGAAATTGCCATGAATCAACAAAAGACAAGCATTGAGGCCAGCAGTCGTAAGGACTCATGGCAAGCCACATTTTGGGATGAAGAACCCAAGCAGCAAGAGGCAGGGTTTATATAGACTCTATGGGGACTCTTCAGTTCCCTGGCTGAGTTAGCAAATCTTGGAAAACGGGTAAGAATCAATTACTTACGTCTCAAAAGAGGTAAAATTCAATTACCCTACTAAAGGCTATGACGATTCGGTGGCACTCCCTAATTAATGACGGAAGGTCATAATAAGGATGGGCTTCCCAAGGAAATCGTTCTTATCTAATAAATCATTACCGCGAAAATCAAGGCATGTATGTCACCATGTGACGTCATAATTGATACGCATCAAGATATTAGTGCAAATCCTCAAAAGGGCAAAATGGAACATAGAGTTTCAAATAAAAAAAAGGGGAGAAGCACTAGCATTACAATGATACTTTGTTTTTAAAACAAATCCTTGATCAAAGGATCTTCTGGGGAGAACGAGAGCGATGCCTCTCTTGCTTGGTCCACTTCTCGCTTCAGCTGTTCGTACTTGGCATTCATCGCATGAAAGAGGTTGACAGCTTCTTCAGCCTTCTGCCTTTGTTCCTCTACCTTACGCCTTTCAGATGCGAGGTTGTGGTAGCCGCATTTCAAGCTCACAGCTGCGAGAATTTGGGTGATCATGTTGAGAAGATACCAGAAGCCTAGCTTGCCTTGAACTTTAGCTTGAAGCCCCTTGCATGTGCTGAAAAGAAGCTGTGCACTATTAGGAGAAATGGTCGCAGGGGTGGCCACAGACAGTTGCTCTAGAATCTAGATGGCTTCGGTCAAGAAAAGCCTCCTGTCATACGGCTCTATCTCCAGATATTTCACGAAGGACGAGGGGTATGAGAGGAGCATCTAAATCAGCCAGTCCACATCGGCTTGCTTCATTCCTGACAAAGTTGATTCAAGTTTAGAGCATGAAAGCTTTAAAACAAGGTCGTAGAATGCGAAAAATGGAAACTTACCAGTCCCTTCAAGGATCTCACGCAAAGAGGGAATGCGCATTGCTGGAAAAGCTGAAGCATGCCCTCGCTGCATTGCTCGTCTTTCAGCCGCGAGCTCGAGCTCATCATAGTTGGCAGGGAGAGTGTAGGCCACATCAGGTGCGACGGCAGCTCCAACTTGTGAGCTCCAGAAACTCCATGCTGGGGGAACCTCTAAAAACTCTACCTCTGTTGAAGGAATGGCAACAGTAGTAGCTGCTGCTCGACCAGGAACTTCTTCGGCTGCGAGGGGCTCTTGTGGCTCGGGAGCATTCATTGAACATCAACATTTGCATGCGATGCTATGTCTTCCATGACCTGTTCATTTTCATGAACTTCAGCTCCAACATCACCTGTTTCCACTTCCTCAACTGCAGCATCAGCATCTTCTTCTATTAGCACGGTGTCAGCTTCGAAATCATCAGAAACCTCGATGATATCCTCCAAAGGCTCTCCTGCATACTCATTAGCTGCGACAGGCTTCTCGACGTGAGAGCTTCGCACTAGAGCATAGGATGTAGGGAGCTGACCCCTTTGTTCCGGCACATCCTCATCAGCATCACCTGCGATGCGAGGCAGAAAATATTAAGGTAACTAGTATTATACAATATTCTGTTATTTTGATAGATCAAAGGCGAGAACCTCCACACTTAGGTGGGATCGCAGCACCTTCATCATATGTTAAAGATGCGACACCATATCCTACTAGAGTATCTTCATTAAGCACATCTTTAAGGTGAGCGTGACCTAGGGTGCGAAGAAACTCGTTACAATGATGATTGGATCACCAAGCTGGGTTTACAAACATTGTTTGAATGATTACCTGAGGGTTCACCACACTTGCCTACTAGCCATCGGTGAATATTAGCTTTTGATAAGCCATGCTTTAATGCACCAATAATCACTTCTTGGTAAGTCACAGCAAGGTTAAAAATCTCACCTTCTTTGCCGCTTGCGATCTCCTCAAAGTCCTATTCGGCTTGTTCCAAGGAAGTTGCATCCGCGTCATCAACATGCTGTTCTTCCAAGATTCTTTTCTTTATGAGCTCGATCTCATCTTCCTCGAGCTTCCTCCTTCTCTCTGCGGCTTCAGCAGCCATCCTCTCAGACTCAGCAAGTATATCTTCATCTATGGCTTCGCTGGAAACTCCAGAGCGAGGACCCTTGGTTTTCTTCTTTTCCTTGGCCAGGAGGCCGCTGAGGGTTTATGTGTCATCACCTGCGAAAGCACAAACTGTTCAACAACCATTGCAAAGAGCTAAAGTATGAAGAAGATAAGTTTGTTGAGATACCTTCCGAGTTTTCTTCTCGTATCTCACCTCTTTCTTATTCTATTTCGATTTCATCTCTTTCTTCTTCATCATCTCTTCCTCTCACTTCTCTCCTCTCGTCCTCCTCTTCCTCCTCTTCCTGACCAAAATGAATAAAAGTCTCAACTGCGAGCTCTTTCTGCGCTTTGCTTGGCATGAGACCTTTGCCTTTGTCTTTAGAGGCAACAGATTTCGCAGGAGACGGAGTTGGAGCACTCCTAGGAGGAGAGGAGATTGCAATACCCTTCTGCTTTTGTCTCTTGGCCCTCGAGGCAACATCTACTGGAGGAGACGGAGCATTCCTAGGAGGAGAAAAAGCTGGAATATTGTCTATCAGCAAGCTAGCAAACGCATCCATTACCTCGCGAATCAGAGTCTCCACTTGGGGAGCCATTCCCATTGCTAAAAGAATTTTCTCACCCTGCCTTTTCGCGGTAACGATAGAATTGATTAGCGACTTGGAGCGCTCTCCAGATGCGAACCTCCTCAGATAGCACTAAAACAGAAAATGGGGAATAAGTTTCAACGCATCAAAGGAAAGGAGTTTAACACGCACAAAGGAAATTGTTTACCTTGGAAAAATCTTTGATGTACTTGATAACATGCGAAGCTCCATCCCTAACAGCGGTCATCTTCTCCTCAAGAATAGTGGATGGGAACAAGTGATTGTCAAGATCCAACAAGGAGTAGAAGCCATACTGGGAATCATCCAAGCTGCAATTAGGACGGAATGGGAAGGCATTCCTCTTGATTGTAGGAGTTTTGCTGGGCTGAGGAACCGACTGCGTCTCGAACCTGGCTTGCTGAGTAGTCCAATAAGAAATCCAATTTCTGGAGAGGCGACCTTCACAGCCACCTGAAGGTTGGACAAAGGGCAAGTTGCTCTGAAAGATCGTCTGGCACTCGTCAGACAGCAGTCGCTTGTAGAAGCCTCTTATGATCGACTTAGGCCAAATGGAGGAAGCCACTGCATTAAAACCAAACTGGGGAGAAACGCGAGTTGGATCAACGTCGACTGTGATCCTTTCATACCTGGGAGTAAGTTCAGGAACATACTCAGCAAGAGCAGGGAGAGAACCCCTTAAACACCAGCAGAAGAATTCGCGATAGCGCTCATGACCTTCGCGAAGGAGCTCTTCTGAATAAGCGAGAGATTTGGTGGGATACAGCTTCGGGAACCATCGCACATTTTCAATACGCGTGGCATAGGTCCTAGCTGTAAACTTGCTCCGGTCATCGCATATCAGGCTCCATGTGCACTTGGGAAGATTGGTTCTAAACCATCGAGCAGCTCTCCCACTGGAAAGTTCAGTCTCCGCGCCTGGGACACACCATTTGTTGGGCCTAGAAGGAACAGGATCATAGTAGGGCCATCGCTCAAAAACCCACATGGTAAGGAATGCGATGTTGACATAAGTCAACACATCAAGACGACCGCGAGAGTCCTTGATCGCCACTACCAATTGGTCCAATTTGTGATATAAAGTGCCAAAGACCAGAGGCCCAAGTGCGACTCTCTTGCCGAGGGCCAACTTGACAGCAAGGGGAAGGACATGATAGAAAACCCCATCATGAGGGTGACCATCAATCAAGTACCTCGACAGCCAGGCACAGAGGAAGCCACACAAGGTTAGATGGCATCCTTTCCCCTCCACATAATTCTTCGCATTTGGATTCTTGTCCAGAAGTTGCTTGGTAATACTACCATTCGCATAGTCGTGAAAGAAATATTGCACCCATTTTCCGCAGGTGTTCTTCGCAGAAGTATCAACAAGCTGCCAGTCAGGAAGAACTTTCGCAGATGTCCAACGAGTGGAGATCTTCTTCACCTCGTGCAGGCATTCTTCCATCTGCGCATACAGAGCAAGCTCTGGATAAGTCCTCAAAGGGCTCAGGGGATCCACTTCGCCAATGGGAGAAAGGTCATACAACATGTGCACATCTTCCAAAGTAGGAGCAGCCTCGAACTCAGCAAAATGGAGGGTGTGAGTCGCAGGTGAAAAGCGAGAAAGAAGGTTTAGAAGCATGGACGGGTCCAACTTCACGGCAGCACCCTTCATAGCACAAACTGCGAAGTAAATTCCAGCATTGTCTAGTGAGATGGCATGGTGGGTCAATACATGGTCAATCCACTCATCCATCAAGTCCAATTTTCGAACAAAGGCCTGGGTGGAAATTGCAGTATAAGGGAAAAACCCATTTTCAACTCCTAACCTAACCACATCCTTGGAGTCGATTAACTCTAGCATGGCGGCGTTGGTAGGCGGGGTCAATGTCCGCAATTTTCCGGAGGGAGCTGGAGCCGGTAGATTCTTCACCTTAACCCTAGCATGATATAAATCTTTTCCACCCAAATAGGGGGCTTTTCTCCACAAGGTCTTGGGAAGATCAGGTATTTCTTCGGCCTCTTTAATGGGGTTAGATCCTTTTGTCTTGGCCATTCCTGCGGAAGAGCAAGAAAAAAGGGGGAGAAATATACACACTTTCAGTTTGAATTTCAGTCTAGAAGCAATTATGGTTTGTCAAGAGAAGACGAACAGTCTGAGGTCAATTCAGGGTTTAGAATCTCAGAATTTCAGAATTTCTGCATTCAAAGTCGTCACAATCTGGTGATTCAATCAGTTCATGGTTTAAGAAAAAGCCTCTTTTGCAGTTCTCAACAAACGGTATACTCCAAATAGCTCTGGGTTTACAGATCCAAGACAGTTCAAAGGATATTTAAATACATTATTGGAATTGAGCAAAGCCAACCTTGTTTTGGTAAAGCTTGTTTTGATGAAGCAAGTTGAAGGAGACGATTGACAAGGAAGAACTGATGGTTAATTACTTGAATCTGCTCTTGAAGGCTTCCGGTTATCATTCACTTTAGAGAGAGAAGTGATGCTTTGCAACAATGGAGAGCACAGAGTATTTATCCAAAAAAATGAGAAGTCGCGTCCTTTCAGTAGAAGAATCGCAACCGTCATCGTCGAATCGCGCAATCACAGGACGAGCTGACGTGACACCTAAAACCCTAAAAGGACAGACGGCACGACTCTAGGGATTCTAGGTCATAATGGCACGCACGGGGGCTGATTTTGCGTGTATTTGAATTGGTGCGTGGCAGCAACGCGTGCATTGGTTCCTTCGCATTGAAGCCTATCCAGTTAGGTGCCTTCACGCGCAGAAAAGGGGCTAATGTAGATAGTGCTTTCTAGACAGACATATCTTAGCCACGTGGCGATCATCCAGCACACCTAGCTGTGCTCCACACGCACTGGATCACCACCCGCGCTGATCCACATGGGGGCTGCGAGATAGGGCCCTTGCATACCACCACACGGGACTTGTAGGGACTTAGTGGTTTGGAGGCTAGAGTAAGTCCTGTCGCGCGCGAACGACAACCAAGCCCGCACGCGACCCTTAGTCACTGCTTTGAGAGATTTATGGCACGAGTTCCATAAACCCGGTTAACCTCATAACGGTTCCGGTATACGCGGACGACGTGCGTAACGGTTCCTATATACGGGGACGAACATGCCGTTGTGGTTAAGCTAATTAAGCCGCCATTAATGGGCGCATTAACCCACTACAACGGTCACATTCTCCGTTATATATTGGATTGTTAACCCTTCCATACAAGGACGAATCACCTGAGATACGCGAAAGCTCTAGCAAAATTCTGTCTCTCTCTAATATAGTACTATTTCCTTATTCTCTCCCTACACACAACTCTACTTTTCCTGTGTTCTTATCCTCTGCTCTTGGTGTATATTGAGTCCTCTCTAAAGGATTCTCTCGTACAAAACTGGCGTGGTAAATTTTGTTGTAGGAAAACTCTATCATAGGTAATCTATCAACCCATGAACCTTGAAAGTCCATGACACAAGATCTCAGCATATTCTCCAATGTCTGAATTGTTCTTTCTGTTTGTCCATCCGTTGCAGGGTGGAATGATGTACTGAACTTCAACGGAGTTCCTAATGCTTCTTAGAGTGCTTTCCGGAAATGAGAGAGAAAATTGGGATCCCTGTCGGACCATATAGAGCTCGGGACTCCATGGTATCTCATAATGTTCTTCATGTACGCATCAGCCCTTTGATCCATGTTCCATGTATCTTTCATCGGAATGAACCTTGCAGTCTTGGTCAGTCTGTCGACCACGACCCATATCTGATTCAATCCATTCTTTGATGTCAGTAAGGCAATCACAAAGTCCATCGAAATCGAATCCCACTTCCAAACTGGGATGTCCAATGGTTGAAATAAGCCTCCCATTCTTTTATGCTCAAATTTCACCTCGTGACAGATTAGACATCTTGCCACAAACTCTGCTACTTCCTTCTTCATGTTGGGCCACCAAACTGTCTTCTTCAAATCCTTATAGAGTTTGTCGCCTCCTGGATGTACTGAATAGGGGGTGTTGTGTGCTTCACGCATCAATTTCTCGTCAGTTTCTACACACTTATGTGGCACACACCATCTCTCTTTATAACCGATACTTCCATCTTCATGTATCTTAATATCCTTTTTGTGTCCTTCTTCAATCTTTTTCTTTATCCTTTCCATCTTCACATTTTCTGGCTGGTTACTCCTTATCTCTTCCAAGAAATCAGGCACAACTGTCATATTCCCAATAATATTTCTCAGTTCACCTTGCTCCACTACTTCAATTTCGATCTTTCAAAACTCATGGCATAGCCAGCTAGTAAAAATAGCATAGAATCTAGAGTATGGCTCGATTTCCTGCTTAACGCATCAGCTACCACGTTTGCCTTTCCTTCGTGATACAGGATACGCAAGACATAATCCTTTATGAGCTCTAGCCAATGTCTTTGATTGCTGTTTACCTCCTTCTACGTGAAGATGTATTTGAGACTGTTGTGGTCCGTATACAATCTACACACTGCACCATTCAGGTGATGTCTCCATATATTTAGCGCAAAAACTATTGCTGCAAGCTTTAAATCATGTGTAGCATAGTTTTGTTCATGAACTTTCAGCTGTCTTGATGCATAGGCAATGACTCTTCGTTCTTGCATAAGCACACATCCTAAACCTTTCTTAGAGGCGTTGCTGTAAACATCAAACTCGCCAGAATTGTTAGGTAAAGCTAACACAGGTGATGTACTCAACTTTTCCTTGAAGGTCTGGAATGCTTCTTCACAATCTTTGCTTCACTGATACTTTACCAACTTCTTCATTAGCGTCGTCAAAGGTCTAGCGATATTTGATAAGTCTTTCACAAAACGTCGGTAATATCCTGCTAATCCCAGAAAAGTTCTTATTTCTGAAACATTCTTCGGTATTGGCAAGTCTTTAACTGCTGAAATCTTTCCTGGATCCACTGATATCCCTTCCTTCGAGATTATGTGACCTAGAAATGGAACATGATTCAGCCAAAACTCGTACTTCGAGAGTTTAGCATATAGTTTTCTCATGTCTCAAAGTCTCCAATACTTCTCTGAGGTGTTCTTGGTGTTCTTCCTCGCCTTTCGAGTAAACAAGGATGTCATCAATAAAGAAAACTACAAAACGATCCAGAAACGTTCTTATGACACGATTCATTAGATCCATGAACACTGCATGAGCATTAGTTAAGCCAAAGGGCATAACAGTAAACTCATAATGACCATACCTCTTTCTAAAGGTTGTCTTCGGGATGTCCTTCTCGGTTATCCGAAGCTGGTGATACCCTGATCTCAAGTCTATCTTTGAGAAGACACACACCCCTTGTAACTGATTGAAAAAATCATTAATTCGGGGTAAAGGGTATTTGTTCTTGATTGTGGCATTTTTCAACTCTCTATAGTCAATGCACACTCAAACTTCCATCTTTCTTCTTCACAAATAGCACAGGTGCTCCCTAAGGTGAAATGCTATGCCTTATGTATCCTTTCTCAAGGAGTTCTTGCAACTGATCCTTTAGTTCCTTTAATTCCGCAGGTGCCATACAATACGGCGCCTTCGAAATTGGGCCTGTTCAGGTGAACTCAATTTCCCTTGTAGGTGGCATTCCAGGATTTTCTTCCGAAAATACATCTGGAAAGTCCTTGACTATCGGTATCTCTTATAGAACATTATCCTTATTAGAGATGTCGTGGACATAACACAAGTAAGCCTTATTCCCCTTCTTTACTTAGTTAACTATGGTCAAAGCCGACACTAGTCGGATGGTTGGTTCCCTCATGATACCACGGTAAGAAACCTATTCTCCTTTAGGTTCTTTGAGTCTGATTTTCTGATCGTGGCAGTCTATGACTGCTCGATACTTGCTCATCCAATCCATTCCCAATATGACATCTATCCCTCCAAGGTTAAATTGTGTCAGATTCGCTGGCAAGGTACTGACACGTATTCTTACGTGTGTACGCAAGTGCACGGTAGAGTAATAAAGTGTGAGTATTTTAAATACTCGGGTTGTCGAATCCCACAAGGACAAGCTCGTAACAAGCTTTAACTAACTAATTAATTGAGTTTACTAAGTAACCGGTAAAAAGTGTTGAGAATTGTGAGGTTGCCACCCCCAAACAAGTGGTTGTACGTGACTAAGAACTACAAATTAAATGAATGATAGTACTAAGAGTATGGAGAAACTAGATGATTTTGGGTCCCTAGGATGCTTAGTTGATTTCCGGATTCAATTCACAACACGTCACTATTTCTTTCACCATATCAGATTATACTCGCAACACATATCTCTCAATCATGTATCACACTGTAGTGTATTCAATAACAAATCCTTTCAGTCTAATGTTGTTAAAAACACTACTCTAGTTGATATACTAAAGGTACCTACAAGACCTCTCAACCATGCAAAGTTGTCACTTTAACATAATCAACTGAAACAATCTTCATGTGATCGCTCTCATTCTTTCACCTCTCAGTCTCAAGAATATTAAGAGTGTCTTCCTACTCTTCACGAACCTAGGGTTGAGTTATTTTCATACACTCTCCTAGATAACTAACATGCTATGGGTGATCAAGCCTCACATGCTAAGAATTAAGAATTCAAGTAGAAGAATGGTGAGAATCAAAAGTTAAATTAAGCTTTAAGCATGAAGTAAATCCATGAATCCATCAATCAACCAAGTAAACCCTAGTTCTCCATAGATAACGTGGGGGTGGAATGTGTCAAATCAGATAATATAGTCAAATATGTGTCGACACCCCCACACTCGATGTAAAGCATATCTCGAACCCGGTAGTCAATGTGTAAACGTGCTAATTCCAACCAATCCTCCTCATCACCTAAGATTTGGAAAATATGAATGACGTACAAGCACGTCCTCCTATAAGATCAACCAACCCCCACCCCATGACGTGCAAAAAAAGTAACACGCACTACGGCACTCCACATGTGGTCGTGACGTATGGACACGACTCACCGCCACACCGAAGTGTGCTGCCGTTTCTAACTCACCCTCACATCCCCTCAAAAGATGACATGTAAGAATGTCCACTAAAGATGTATCAAATAACCTCACCCTCATCGAACCTCCCTAACTTAACTCCCTATATCATGACGCATAGGAAGGGACCATTCTAACTAGTGATAGAAGTCACAAGGAACGGCTTCCTAGGCTAGAGGCTATGAATAAAAGGGGTAAATGGATCAAATTGGGGTAACTAGTGGACCTAGGCGATGGAGACGGGACGTGAGGTCCCCATATAAATCACTCTCACAGCTATTCCGTTGCCACTACGAGGAGGGTTGACGACTACCTAAGTGACGGTGGTGTAGCGCTAGTAGGATAACTAGTTTGAGAGACAGCTATTCACAATTCTCGAGTGCATTGGCCCTATAGCCTTCCTACTCCAAATTCTCGCGTGTCTACCTCACCTAAGATTTTCATACTACCTAGGGAATACTATCATTGAGCCCCCTCCACGCTTACTCTCTTCAATTGCCCTTTCTCAAAAAAAATCAATTTTTAGAGTTTTTCCTATTTTCCATTTTTTCTTTGTTTATTATTTTTCTAACTCTATATGCTTGGGCCAACTCGATTAACGAACAACTATTGGGTGGGGGACTCAATATTTAAAAGTGCAACAATTATATACAATGCAAATATTTAAACGTGCACATGCAATCCTAACTCCGACACCTACGTGCAAACTGACTCACTATTCTATATGTAACGAGGAAATGCAAGTTAAGGAAAGTAAAGATATGTGTAAACCCCCCCCCCCCACACTTGAGATAATCATTGTCCTCAATGAAATTAAAGTGTCCCCCCAATGAAATGATCTCAACATGTAGGGATTCAAAAAGACAAGTGTTGCATGGCACTTTGCGTAAAATGAATCATATCGTCTAGAGCGATAATTTTAAAGAGAGAGAATATGTGGTACCTATGATCCCAGAGTACCATTATTACGGGATTAGTTTCGCGAAAATTAGTCAAGAAGGACCGAGTCGGTCGACCAAATTTTCCGAAAACTTGAGCAAGTTGAAGCAAGAATACCGTTGATGTGCTCCTTGGTGTTCCCGTCTTGAGTTCCTCTTTGAGTATTGGCCGAATCCCCATCCAAAGCAATGAATTGAAAAATTTACATTCTTGGAGACCTTCCTCTTTGAATTCCCCCACACTCAATCCCCTCACTATCTCAAAAGCTCAAGAGTTAATCCATTCACTATCTCAAAAACTTTGCGATTTGGATGCGTTTTGGGTTTGGGGTAAGTTGGTGTTCTTGAGGGTTTGGAGAGGAAGAAGATGAAGTAGGGATGTGTTTGATCCAAATTGGAGTGTTAGGGGACTTTTTGGTTGGATATATTCTTTACACAATCAAGAAAATACCAAAAAACACCCCCAAAATCGGACAAACCCGCCCGATTTTGGCCCCCATTTCGGCCCGAAATGGGTGCCAAAATCAGTGGATTTCGGCCCCCATTTACGGCCACAAATGGGGCCGAAATCACTGTCGCAACATCAAACAGTGGGCATGTATGATTTCGGGGCCGAAATGCACTGCTTTCGCCCGTTTTGATTTTTCTCTATCTTCTTCATCCGGTATCCGATTTGTGCGATTCTTGAACCGTTGGACTCCACACTCAACGAGGAATCCACTTTTGACTAGAAAATTCCCAAATCCAATAAAATTTCCATGTCTTCTCAATTTATCTCTCTTATGCAAAGAATCTCACCTCCAAAGCTCTTGAACTTTTATCTCCTCTCCGGATTCCGATGCATGCAACCCCGATACTCCAACTTGCTAACGTGTTCCTCATGAATAATTAGCTACCCCTCGACCTTGAATAGCTACTTTATCAATCTCAATGCTCCCGGTTAGCTTGTTGTTCCTCGTTTTTCATGCAAACTTGTGCACATGCATCAAAGCAAAGAATCTGGGGGTCCTCGGTACCTGCACACTCATCGAAGACATTAAAACACCCTCTCTCTCATCTATCACTATCAAATATGGATAATTCAAAGAACATACATAAAATAAAATAACAAAATCCCTACTCTACCTTGGGTTGCCTCCCAAGAATCTCTTGTAATTTAAGGTCGACGGCCCGACCCTGTTACCTCTTCCACCTAGAAAGGTGGCTTGGCACGACGTGCCCAATCCTCTTGTGATCAATGCAGGATATTCCAGACGACCTTGTGCTTCACTTTAGGATCAGGTGGATCTTCCTTTGTCACATCTCGAATTTGATGCACTACATGCATGGCATGTGGAACTGCTGATTGCCCCTGAGACTGTTGGGGAGTGGGATTGAAAACGCTGAAAGTCTCACGTACATCATTGATCCTCATGATCAACTCCCCGTTCTCAACATCTATCAATGTCCGACCGGTAGCCAAGAAGGGCCTACCCAGAATAATCGGAACGTCTCCTGGCGGCATATCTAGAATGATAAAGCAGCTGGGATGATGAGACTCCCAACCTTCACCAAGACATCTTCAACCACCCCATAGGCTTTCTTCGATGACTTATCTGCAAATTGGAGATTGATCCAGGTGGATCGCGCCCCCACACCTAACTTCTGAAATACCGACTGTGGCATCAGATTGACACTAGCCCCCAAGTCACATAGGGCCTGTCCAGTGTAGGCTCCACCTAGAGTAGCTTCAATCACGAATCTTCCTGGATCCTTCTGTTTATGAGGTAACCCATGTAAGGCACATGAGCTAACCTGCTCAGTCAAGTCCACAGTCTAAAATTCATCAACAACTTTCTTACCCAACACTGCATCTTTCATGAATTTAGCATACTTAGGCATCATTTAGACTGCCTCAATGAGTGGTATGTTAATGTGCAGTTTGGAGAAGATAGATACGAATTGCTTATAATCCTGAGAGTCGTCTTTCTTCTTCCTGCTACGCAATGGAAAAGGGAGATTCTCGGAAGAAGAAAGGGGTGGAGTTACCTCTTTATTCACTTCCTCAGTTGGCGAAGTCATGCCCTTTGATTGGGGGACCATGACAGGAGTCTTCTCAAAATCGAAGACTTCATGCTCCTTTTCCTTTGATGCTTCTTCTCTGGCATGACTCGGGTAGGGAGGGTAAGTCAATGCAATCCCGCTGTGAGTAGTGATGGCTTCAGCCTGTTCCTGAGATGTATCAATACTGCTTTCCAGTGCTTTTTGGTCGAGTTGTTTCTTCAAAGACACAATTTCAGCTTTAGCGACCTGGAGTGAAGCTGCAACAGTAGTGAACTGAGTTTGCATGGTCATCATGTCTTCACCCATCATCTTCATCATCTTTTTCATTTCTGCTAACTCTGAAGCTTTTTCATGTTGCTGCGGATACAACTCTGCAACATCATCATCCGGCTTCACCTCCACTGCATTCACCTGAACAGTATTGTAGGCAACTCAGTTATGCTTCATTGGAACTGGTTTGTGGTAAGACTTTCCCATGCTCTCCTCCTGTTTAACCACACATCTAACCAGCTTATATGCCCCCTCCAAATCACAGTTGAACAAGAAATTACCCCCATCTTCAATATCAAGCTTGTCTTTATCAAACTTGTCAAGTGCATCATAGAATACACGAATGATGTGCCCCTCGTCAATTATGTGGTTTGGGCATTTGCGTAACAATAGGTTGATGCGCTCCCATGCGTGGACCAATGATTCACTCTCCTGTTGTCTAAAATTCCAAATCTCGTTCTGTAGCTGAATCATCCGGGAGAATGGAAAAAATCTAACCATAAACTGCGAGACACACTCTTCCCAAGTTTTGATGGATTTGGATGGCAAAGAGTCCAACCAATCCTCAGCTGCTCCCGTCAGGCAATAAGGTAACATCATCAGTTTAAGTGCTTCGGCAGTGACCCCCTTGTAGCGGGTATAAGTGCAATAATGCTGAAATTCCCCAATAAATTCATGAGGATCTTCGTCTTCAGTGCCCGCGAATGGGAACTCATACCTCACAAATTGAATTTCCTTCAGCTTTAGGAAAAAAATCTCCGCCTGAATTGGTGGCACTACAATTGCCAGCTCAATTCCTTTCAGGTTCACCTCAAATCCTTTGATGATTGCCTTCCCAGAGCGGTTGTAGGGCATTGAGGATGTTGCTACCCGTACTTGATCTTCAATATTAGCTAATCTAGCTTCCATCTGTTCTTGGGTAGGGCTGCTCGGCTCTTGTCCCTCTGCAATTGATTCTTGAGAAAACAACACTAGCAAACCCGTGAGGCAACAAAGAGTAAACAAAACAAAAATAAATGTAAACTAAACTAATTGCTAACTAAAACTTGTTAATTGTTGTCCCCGGAAACGGCGCCAAAAAGTTGACACGTATTCTTACGTGTGTACGCAAGTGCACGGTCGAGTAATAAAGTGGTAGTATTTTTATACTCCGTGATGTCGAATCCCACGAGGACAAGCTCGTAACAAGCTTTAACTAACTAATTAATTGAGTTTACTAAGTAAACGGTAAAAAGTGTTGAGAATTGTGAGGTTGCCACCCCCAAACAATTGGTTGTACGTGTCTAAGAACTGCAAATTAAATGAATGATAGTACTAAGAGTATGGAGAAACTAGATGATTTTGGGTCCCTAGGATGCTTAGTTGATTTCCGGATTCAATTCACAACACGTCACTATTTCTTTCACCATATCAGATTATACTCGCAACACATATCTCTCAATCATGTATCACACTGTAGTGTATTCGATAACAAATCCTTTCAGTCTAATGTTGTTAAAAACACTACTCTAGTTGATATACTAAAGGTACCTACAAGACCTCTCAACCTTGCTAAGTTGTCACTTTAACATAATCAACTGAAACAATCTTCATGTGATCGCTCTCATTCTTTCACCTCTCAGTCTCAAGAATATTAAGAGTGTCTTCCTACTCTTCACGAACCTAGGGTTGAGTTATTTTCATACACTCTCCTAGATAACTAACATGCTATGGGTGATCAAGCCTCACATGCTAAGAATTAAGAATTCAAGTAGAAGAATGGTGAGAATCAAAAGTTAAATTAAGCTTTAAGCATGAAGTAAATCCATGAATCCATCAATCAACCAAGTAAACCCTAGTTCTCCATAATCACCTAGCTATGAGTTTAGCTAGACATGAAACCGCTTAATAAAATCATGATCTCCATAGAAAATAGTACAAGAGATGAAGAAAAAGAATCAAACGATGAAATCCTTGAAGATGGGGCGTGACTCCTCACTTCCTTGAACTCCCTTGCGTCTCTCTCTCTTCCTCCGTCGTGTGGTTATGTTGTTCCAAGTCTTCCTCACGTTTTTTAATCAGCTGTGGCGAATTTTTAATGTACTTTGCTGAAATTGCATTACAGCCCCTCCAGTTTGTAATTCCCGTCCAGAATTGTAAGCTGATCTTGCGCAGGCCATATCTCTCTCATTCGGACTTGTATTAAGCTCCGTGACCTATCATCGGAAATCTCTTTGAGTCTAATTTCATTTGGCACCGGTCTCACTCCAAAATTATTTGTATAACTCAAGATATCATCAGATTAGTGCAGACTGGTCATCCTAGCTTCTCCATCTTTGCTTCTCTTCGTTCCACTTGTGCTCCCGTTGTTTCCGAAGTTCGTTCCATGCCTCCTATCAACCGATCAGCATCCGTTCCTGTAAAAACAACATGAAAAAACATACCAAGCGATTATATTTGACAAATGACAACTAAATATGCATAGAAACACCCAGACTAACAATACAAAGCATGTGAAGCATCAAGTGATAAAACGACTCAGATTCTCGAACATTAAGCTCAAATTACTAGTGATAATGTGGTAAAATGGAGATAATAGATAGCTTCTAAAATGCGCTATCAGGTACTAGCCAAAATCTTAACTTCTACTCCTTCAAAGACGGTGTCACACACTGTTACTTGACCGGTTGGGGTAACTACAGGGATGGATATTCTAGACGACTTAATGTTACTCAACTTATCCACAAATGATGACGCAAAAAAACGAATATGATGCTCCAAAATCAAATAAAGTAAATGCTGGTTGATCATGGACGAGAAATGTACCAGTGACTACTCCTCCTGCTGTAGTATGGGTCTGATCTATTAGTCATAATCTTACACTATAACTTATTGTGTCATTCATATAGTACTATAGAGTAAAACTAAAATAAATTGAAGGATACATAATGAGAAATCAAGCAAGTAATATGACACATTGGTCATCAATCAATTAGTTACACATGTATTTGCACACAGGCTGATCACATTATGCATCTTAGAAAATTAGAAAAGTGATCAATCAGGCAACAAAAACTTATGGATTTTGGTGTGTAACATCCTCTCTGATTCTTCTTTCATCATAGAGAATAATCAACTCAAAATAATTTATATAACTCAAGTTATTCAAAGAATAGCACAACTGTTGTCACAATTCATCGGAACAGAATCTTCCAATTTACCAGGTCATAAATTGACTGTAACCTTCTCAAAATGGGCTAGGCTTTTGCCTAGATACAGCCCTATGTGTCAACTCATCACCATAAAATTTTGAGGTTCATCCAAGATTTGGAAGATAGGTAAACGTCAAAAATACCACAGATGATCACTGTGAAATTCTGCTAGTCCATAATAAATTTTGAAAATTCGTATCTAAGTCTCCAAAACTCATTTGGGTATGAAATTTTTATGAAGGATTTCTGAACTTGTCTATTTTCAGGGAAAAATTCAAGGAAAAATAATTCAACAATTAAGCATGTATGATACACGAAATACTAACTGCTGCACAAATTTAAATGTCAAGAATTTTCATGTAAAACACTCTAAATATATAAATCATAAACTTATTGAATTCCAAAACGGATTCTCAAAAACATGAATGTTATCACACAATAATTCTAACAAATCCAAACTAAACAATCCTAATCGTTCTATATAAAAGGTAAAATAAGAAATCCTGATGAGTTGGTGGGGTACAAGGTGTGTATTGTGGTGAAGCGGGAGTATATTGGGGTGAGTAGGGACGGTCGGAATCGGATGTGTCCGTGTCATCCTCGCCATCATCCTCAATTGTTCCCCATGCTTTTTTCACCTTCTTTTCTATTTCTTCTTGTCCATCCTCTCAAGTTTCCTCAGCACTTTTCCTGCTTCGCGTGTAACTTCCGTAACTATTGTTGCTATCCTTTCTAAGCGTATCAAAAAAGAGTGAGGGTCTATCAGGTAGTCCCCATACAATAGATGTATGTACTTAGACGAATTGGGCACTTCTTCACCCCAAGCGTTATAGGTTACTAGATCGCTGAAATCATCCTTTATCTCCTTCCAAGGTGTCACTCTTGGCAATCCATTAAGTATGTAGTGGCATATGCTCAACGGGCTAGCGAAAGATCCTCGGTACCTTTTTTCCAAGCATAGATTCTCGATGTAGGCACAATACTCCATTAGGGTTTCTAAACCTGGGTGATACATCACGCCATGTGGATGGTCGGCTCCACTAAGCTCGTCAGGGTGAGGAATGGGCGCTCTAAATCCTGTATGGACAGCCAGAGTCGGAATATATTCTTCTCTTCTAGGCATGTCTTTCTCTACATGGTCTTACTTCATCATCATAGAAATCTTTTCGAATACAGTGAGCTTCTCTAGTAGATACTCGGGTGTGACTAAGTATTTGTCATTAATCATGTAGACATCCTTGTTGGCCATTCCTTGTCCGTATTTAGTGTTGATTAGATCGGAATATTCCTCCTTCACTTATTTCCATGGAAAAGTATCTGGTAGTCCTCCAATTATGACGTCACATACTATCAATGGATCACGGAAAATTGGGCCTCCATTGATATAGCTTCATTGGTAGCATCGTTCAGCGATTTGATTACAGTAGGTTGTGATGCTTTCCTGTCCTTCGAAGAACTTCAAGCGGTAGGGAGAATTCCTAGGTCCAAAGTTTGAGGAAACGGATTTGGATTAGGCAGCCATCAAAAAAGAAAAGAAGAAAGGTCTTAGCATTGTCCTATTCCCCACGTACTTTTTGAACAATTAAAATCTTAGCAATAAAGCACATAGTGAGCACAAAACAAGAAAGTTTAGGTAAACAACTAAATGCTAACTATCCCAAATCCCCGGCTTGTTCAAATTTTTAATTTTTTTCCTATGTCCATTTTTAAATTACCTACAAATTTTAAATTCCTTTTTGGAGAACCAGGTTCTGATACCACCTGTAACACCCCAAATGGCCAAACCCGGAAAGCCGAGAGGGTGTCACTTCGTACTCGAGGTTAAACCCTGATACAAGGAGGTTTTAATAATCAGAAGATCCAACGATTAACCATGAAATCCTTAAAATAAATTATTAAAAATGTTGTGCCACAAATATGGGCATTATCCAAAACCTAGGAAATTAAAAAATATTTAAGAGATGTCTCATAAATAAGCGTGAATCTTCTAACTATTGTGATGTGTCTCAATTTCCCCCAAAATCCATGCTTCCACATAAACCTGTGGTGCAGAAATAAAAAGAAACACCATAGTTTCAAAATTCTGCGGAACTGAGTAAGCAACACCCAGACGTGTAAACAGATTATGAAGCAGTTTATAAAATTGACACATAAGTTTGAAGAATATAAAATCGAGTAAAAGAGCATAAATATAAACCAAGTTTTTCCTTTTTGCTTTTCTATTGGGTAAATATTCATAAATTCTCATTATTGTCCAATCGGGACCTCCTATTCTCAACCATAAAGGTTCATCCTTTAGAAAACATATTTTACCATGTTGACACGGGGAGAAACCAATCAATCACACAACTAGGTGCGAACCAATAATACACTCTCAAGACCATGAGTGTCGACACCCCCCTAGGACTTCGCACCGTCAGAGGAGTAAGTACGAGGAGCAACCCGGGGCTTGTGGCGGCCGAGTAACCAAATAAAAGTGGGTTGAGTGACCATAGTCAACAACAACCAATCCTAAAATAATAAATTGTTCTCCGGTACAACTATTCTACTTTACGTCATTACGTCTTATTAATTCAAATGTGATAGTTCGTGATAAAATCACCTTTGTAGAAATCAGTAAGTTTTCAAATAAATAGTTCACGTAGATGTTTAAATTTGAGACAATAAATCACAAAATCAGTTTAGACACGAAAGAATATATGGGCACTAGGTCTGGCATCATTACTTACCTCAACAAAGCAATTACAGCAAATTAGTCGAAATATTCAAAGTATCCTTCGTCAGAGAACTCGTTTCGTACAATTTTATAATATTTCTAATCAACACACTACTAGCTTACAAACAAAGTCCTATATGCCATGCATACAATCTCCTTATATATTTCCCCATTATTTTCCTAAGTACAACTCACTTTTATTATAAAAATCCTACTCATAAGCTAGCAATAATAGTAATGTAAATATGACTAACTTTGTTCTTTTTTAACGAAAGAAATCAACTAGATCTAACCCAAGATATTATCTTACAAGAATTTAAATATAAAACTCCATAACTTATTCTAATATAAGAGATAATAAAGTTCTCAAGAGTTGGCACTAACCCTAATTTGTTTCTTCTTCAAAAGGATATAATAAAAATAATGTTTTTATTCTAAATCCAACAATGGATTTTCAATTACCCAAGAAAATAAATAGAAGAAGAAGAATTAAGATTTAGGTTTGAGATTTACCTAAAAATAATCGGAGAACAACGACGACGGTAGCGGTGGCGCGGTGGCGGCGGCAACCCGGGCGGGTAGGAGAGAGAGAGAGAGAGAGCTTGAGAGTTTTGAGAGCTCTTTGATTTGGTGTGAGTAAAATATGAGACTAGTGTGGGTTTATATAGGCTTCAGAATAAGAGTTTATTGAAAACTAGGTTTGGCATAGATTTCATCTAGATTCCTAAATGGGACATAATTATGGAAGAAATTAGATTTCTTGTTGCTAAAGTTTAGGCCTTTGACGAATTAATATCTAATAGTATTGGAATCCAATTCAAACAAGGAAACAAAATAAATAGATGGAGAGAGTGAGTGAGAAAATTTGACCCAGGAGAGAGAGAGAGCGAGGGCCGGCAATGGGAGAGAAAAGGAAGGAAATTTTATAGACTTTTGGCTTAACTACACTTTTCTCCCCATTGTTTTAGTAAAAGACAACTACTAACCCCTTGATTTATTAAAAGGCACTAAATAGATTAATTAAAATACATAAAAACCCCTAGTTGTCAATAATAATAAAACTAACTTATAAATATCACAAACGAGCACCCAATACTTTATACAAATATCCTTCTACACTCAATAGTATTATAATATTACCAAAATACCCAAACCTATAAAACGGGGTATTTCATATTTTTCCTTGTTGCTAGAGCTATGCTTTAACTCAGGTCAAACCTTTCCACTATAAATTACTTTAATTACCATGGGATTAAGTTGGACTCCTTTGGTATTTTGGTGGTATAGTCTGATGTTCTTTAGTTGTACTGTTGTAGATAGTGCATCTCAGACAGACTGATCACCATCCATGTGGCAGTCGTCCAGGAGGTTCGACGGTACTCCACTGCTACTCTATCATTACCTTTATATTCACACTTATCCATATGGGGGCTGTGAGACATGGTCGCCCTCAACACTAACTGAGCGGGAGTTGTAGGTTTCAAGTGGCTTGGAGGATAGAGTAAGGCTCGTCGTGCGCGAGCCATGGTTGTACTCGCGCGCGACCCTTATTAACTGTCTGAGAGATTTAATGATCGTGTAATGTGTCCTATATATGCGGCCGACCATTTGAACAGTCCCTATATATACTAGGATCGTGTAATGTGCCCTATATACGGGCAAAAGTGCCATTACGAGGCGGATATCATATGCCCTATATATATATATATATATATAGATATATATATATATATAGAGCATATGAGTGACCGTTACGAGGGGTTAATGCGTCCACAAATGACGGCTAGATATCCGCCTCGTAACGGCATAACGACACTTTTGCCCGTATATAGGGCACGTTACACGATCCTCTGTATATATAGGGACCGTTCAAATGTTCATATATATATATATATATATCATATTGTCTCTATCTCTCAGACAATTAGCAAGAGCTTACTCTTCCCCTACCCTTACTCTCAATCTGTATGTGCATCGTTCTAGTTCTCGTTCTTATTCTCTGCTACAAGTGTAAACTTGGATCTTCCTTACAAGATTCTCTTGCACACAACTGTGTATTATTTTATATATTTATTTGTGTTAACGATATTTTTTACAGGAAAAATGACACTAAACCTATATGCAGGGGCGGACTTACATAGGGACAAGTGGGGGCTATAGCCCCCACTCAACCTTTTTGAATCGCAATTTTACACTTATTTTGTTGTAATTTTTCAGTTTAGCCCCCATAAAATTTCACTATACCCCTAATCAACTTCATAAATTTTAATTTTATCCTCATTTTGTTTTGGTTTTTCAGTTTAGCCCCCACAAAAAATCATTGTAGGCTCTCCTCACCCTCTTGAAATTTAATTTTACCCTTGCTTTCTTTGATTTTCAAATTTAGCCCCCACTGAAAGGAATTTATGCATCCGCCCCTCCCTATACGCAGTTTGATACATGTTACACTATACCTCCAGCACTTCCAATCTCACAGAAAAAACTCCATGCAGTTTTCATTTTGAGACAAATAACCTCTAACCGTTAAAATGATTAGATTAAATTAAATAAATTTACTGTAATACTCAGATGAGGTCACATGATGGCTGTAACACCCATCATGTGATGGTCATTATAGTATATTTCGCATATATATTCTAACCCAATTAACGATTAGAGGCTATTTGTCTCAAAATGAAAAGTGCAGGGAGTTTTTATGTGAAATTGAAAGGGCGAGGTTTAGTGCCACAAGTGTCAAACTGCATATAGGTATTGTCTGATGTTCTTAAGTTGTTTTGTGTATATATTTATTTATTTATTCTTATTAAACAATATTTTTTAATAATTATATTACGGGACAGCCCTAGGAGATGCCACCGCCAACATATTTTTAAATAAATATTTGATATATTATTTTAGCTTTTCGTGTGTGCCATACATCGTTTTTGACTTCTGAAATGGAAAGCAAAGAGAGTATAAGGTAGAATGATAAATAATCAGTATTATGAAGTTTTTTCGTTGGTACAATGTATTTTTCCTGTATCATTTTCTCAATATTAGCCGCCCCCTTCTAGACCTCTTGCTCGAGTAGAGCACTCATTTATGAAATATTTTGCAAAGGTGAAGGAATATATAAAAAAAACAAAAAAACAAAAAAAAACAAAACAAAGAAAACAAAAAACAAAAACAGTTATCAGTATAAGCCTGCGGCCGTGTGATCGAATTCCTAAAGAAACAAAGGTTTCTCCACAACCTCCATGGCTTTCCTCCTCAACGGCACACCTACGTGAATATTCAAACCTGACAAGGGTCTACAACAAGGGGACCCCCTCTCTCCCTACCTCTTTATCCTCTTTGTGGAAGTCCTGTCCCAAAACCTCCACGCCCTTGAAACCCAAAATATCTGCCCAGGCATTAAAATTCACCCCGCAGCTCCTCTCATCTCCCACCTCTTTTTTACAGATGACTGCCTCATTTTATTCAAAGCAACTAGAAGAAGCTGCCGCAAACTAGCCAACACGATCCGCAGCTTCTGTGAGGCATCAGGGCAATCCATCAACACTGATAATGTTGGAATAGATGCCCTAGAGGCAATCTAACTTTAGTATGAATTGGCTAGAATAACCACTGTATTATTTATGGAGATATTTAATATAAAGAAGTCCTTAGATTTACAAATCGTGTTGTTTATCTTAGATATCCCTAGTCAAATATAATGATTAATAGGACGATCATCTATAGACTAGTATGGGGTTGGATTGATATGGAGATATCACGATCGAACACATGGGTATGTATTAGGAGTAATGACATACTGGATTGACCCAAATCCGAAGAGGCTACATACAAGTTATGTAAAGTCAGAAGCGCTTCTCGCGGTGATAGGATATTATCATCCTTAGACTTGAAGTCACTGGATCCTCTAGTTGTGGAATATTGTGCTTTGACAACGTCAAACGCTACTCCGTAACTGGGTAGTTAAAAAAGCGCTTGTTGGGCACCATTGGAAGCAATCTTAAAGATGGTGAGTGATGTAGATAGGATTTGTCCCTCCCACATAGCGGGAGCAAATATCCGAGGCAACTCGAGGGATGGAGCCTATGGAATGTCTGACCAGACTCATATGAATCAATATGGGGATATTGATGTCATATGCATGGATACGGCTATTCCCAGGATCGAGAAACATGGATTGGATATACGAGTGTGACTTGTATGTCTCGTGTCCAATCCGGATATTGAGACAAAGGGATGCGATAATAAGATCACAAGGTTTTGTCAAGATGACTATTTCTATTAATTGGGTAGCATGGATGTGTTGCTAGACACCGCTCCATGTTTGTAAATAGTTACTACCAATTAAGTAGAAACCTATGGGGTCACACGCCATATGGATATAATTGGACAAGAGACTTAATTAATGGAGATTAATTAAAAGGATCATATTGCAACAAATAGCTAACTTAGTAGAACTAATTAGCAAATAATACTAGTCCATATATGGACATGATTAGTATTGGGCCCTTTTATGGAAACAACTAGGAGAAGTTGGACTATATGAAGGAACTCATTCCTTCCCTCTCAAGACATGTTATTCATAACACATATTGAGAGGAGAGAAAAGAGTTGAGAGCAAGCAAGTAAGAGGGCCGAACCCCCATATCCGCCGCCCCAAACCCGTCGGCCACACAAGGAGGCCGAATCCTCCTTTGTGGTTTTTGTTGCGTAATTTCTTCGTTTCCTTCCTCCGTTCTAGCTAGCACAAGAAGGTTGTGAAGGTCCAATTCTCTATCCTAGACGTGGATCAACCGTAGAGAACGTGACATTATTCGTGTTTGAAGTCATCAAAGGAGAACCCAAAGGTAAACACAGACCAATCCTTTACTATCGTTATGTGTTCTTGACTTGTGATCCTTAGAGGGATTTGAACGGAATAATTATCTTTTCCGCTGCGATTCCATGATCAAAACCCTACAGATAAAACATCCATTATCACTAGCCCAAATTCCCCCCTTCGCACTATCCGATTCATTACCCGCTGCCTTCCGTACCCCCTCACAGACAACCCCACCCGTTACCTCAGCCTTCCCACAAACCCAGGGCCCGAAAAGAGAACCTTTTTCTGCTTCATTGATGACCATGTCTCCAAAAGAACCAACGGTTGGCAAGGAAAATGGCTAAACAGTGTAGGACGCCTCATCCTAGCCAAATTTTTCCTCCAAACTCTCCCCGTCTATGCAGCCTCCACTTTTAAACTCCCTATCTCTATTTGCGACCGTTTCTCTGCCAACATAAGGAAATTCTGGAGGAAGCCCCTCTCTCCAAAACCCCTGCACCTGGTTAGTGGAAACACCCTCTTTAAACCCAAATCGCAAGGGTGGTTGGGCCTCTCTGACCTTCGCACCACCAACCAGGCCCTTTTGGCCTAACACAGGTGGCGCATCCTCACCCAACCAAACATGCTCTTCTCACACGCCCTCTCTACCAAGTACTGTCGCGAAGACGACCTCCTCCACGTCAAACCTCAGTAGGCTTGCTCTTGGGACTGGCGCAACATCCTTTATGGTCGCGACCTCCTCAAAGAGGGCATCAGATGGCATATCCACGATGGTGAATCAGTCAAAGTCTACTCGGATCGATGGATCCCCTACCTTAAAATTACAATGGCCTCCTTCCTTGCCCACAACCCCCACCCATCCCTCAAAGTTTATCACCTTATCTGCCATAACAGCCTGATCCCCGCATGGAACCTCCAGGCCCTTTCAGCCCACATCCCTCATTTCCTCATTCCTAGGATCCTCTCCATCACCACTCCCCTGACCCTGACAGGTTGATCTGGCTTTTTACAAAAACCGGCACCTACTCCACCAAATTCGGTTGTCGCCTGAGATCATACACTTCCTCCACAACTCTATCCCTTGCATCCCTCATCGAATATTTCGATTGTATTAACCCCCGCAACCAATGGAAACGCTCTGGAGCCTCTCCCTGCCTGACAAAATCAATAATTTTCATTTGGAAGATCCTGGCTGGCGCCCTCCCGAAGAACCATACTCTTGCCCTCCGGATTCCCCACACATTTCCCATGTGCAAGGCTTGCCACTCCCTGGAGGAAACCCTGAACCACCTCTTTCGTCTTTACACCAAGGCCTCCAATACCTGGGCCAGATCACCCTTTGGTGCTAACATCCTGACAACCCCCCCCCCCCCCACGCACAACCTTGATCTCCCTGCCTGGATCAACCACTGGCTCCTTACCCTCATAGGCGACAATCGACACCTATATGCCTTCACTGCCATCCTCTGGGGTCTCTGTAAAGCGAGAAACATGGAGACCTTCCAAGACACTGCAGTCAGTACGGCACGCCTCACCTCAGACGTCGTGACCACAGCTTTCCAGCTCTTGGCAGTTACTTTGGAGCACCAGCGAGCAGTCCAGCAGCCTCACTATCCTCTAGCCACGAACACCACTTTCACTTGCGGTTCAAGGCCCCGAGCCTCAGATAGCCAAGATATATCCATCCAGACCGACAGAGCTTGGAATCTTGCTACAGGTTTGTCTGGCATAGGTTTCGCTGCTTTCTCAAAGGACGGACAGCTCCTCTACACAGAGAAACGCAGCACCTACGCCCACTCGGCCCTTCATACCGAGATTCTTACTCTCTTTTATGCTAGCTCTTGGTGTATCTCTTCAAATCTTTATACTGTAAACTTTCTTACCGACTGCTCTAACCTCATTTCACAGCTGAGTGATCCTTCCAAGGGATCTTTCGAGGACTCCGCCACCATCCAGGCTATTCTAGAGCTTCTTCATCGTCTGATTTCATGCACCGTGACAAAATTAGGCAAATATGATGTCCGCGCGGCTCACGATCTTGCCAAATCAGCCCAAGAAGATGCTCGCTTTTGTCCTTAGCTAGGCAGAGGCCTCCTCTTTTGCTTTCCTATTTGTATATGTGTTTTAGCTATATCTGAGCTTTTAGGGGGATATGTCCCCCCAGAACCTTCTTTGTATGAACTCGCTTTATTTTATGCTATCTTTCGTTTCCAAAAGAAGAAAAGAAACAAAGGTTAGATGAAAATTGTTGTAATTTCCTCTATCTTTCTTGAAGAATCTCATAACAGAAAAAGAAAATATATCTTTTTCATGAGAAATGATTTTTTATTCAGGGTGAGAAGGTTTAATATTTGTACTTCATTGTGCTAATAAGGTGTTAAGGAGCTAGAGCTTAGATAGAGAAAATGCCCTATTTAGTTGGCAATTGTTTTGTTGGGAAAGCAGCAGCAAACCTCTAGGAGAGAGAAAAATCCTATCTAATGAGTGTCACAAGAAATCCTTGATCGTGAGACGGAATTGGTGTGCTCATTACAGTGGAAGACCAACTTGCTCCAACAACTCAGCATGGAAAGGAATCTAATTTGGATTGAAAGTATGAAAATGAAGGTTTCGGAGAGTTGGTCACATAGCCTAAAAGGACACTCATTCATTCCAAGGGGACTTCATTTCTAGGATTTTATTTCTTGACTGACTAATCAAAATGTAATTGTCTATGCCCACTGAGCTTCTACCTTTGGATGGCTATTAAAGAACCTTCATCAGAAGGTTAGCGAAGGGCAACTGGAGTACAATTGCAGATACGCAATTGAGGAAGGATACCTCAATATACTTGAGAATGTAATTAAATAAGTTAAGACTTCTTCCAGGGGAAATTTGAAGTTATCATTTGTGTATTGGAGTTTCCTTTATGTTCAAACTTGTATGAAATCTTAGTAGATGCAATTAAATCTCATGTATATACAACTACTATGGGAGAACATGTCTCTTACTATTGTATTTTGATTCCAAAATCAACAAAATAAAATTTATGTTACACTTGTTTGTAGAGGATGTGATTTTTTCCATTATGTAATGTTGTATCTTGAGTATTACATCTCATTTTGAATTATTTGTGCTTACAAATGTGATGTAGCTCGACCAAATGTTAAAGATAAAAGCCCATGTGCAGTGTAGCGCACGTGCTGCCTACTAGTAGTCTAAGTGGGCCTTTCTATTCTACACATAAGATGAAGTTCAAGCTGAATTAATTACAATTACCATCCTGGTAAAGAGCTAAGCGGATGTTTGTGCCCAGAATAGGCTCCCTCTTTTTTTTTCTCTTAAGATATTTTAATCATCCATCACCTACTAATAAACACCAATTCCATTCAGCTTTCGTGGTAGCTTGGCCGTTTTTTTTTTTTTTTTTTTTTTTGAGTAGTCGATTAACAAGCACAAAGCTATCTGACAGGAGTGGAAAACAGAACCAATAGCTGAATTGTACATAGGGTTAAATGCATTTTGCCCCCCTGTGGTTAGGGGTATGTGCGAAATACCCCCCTGGGGTTTCAAATTGTGCATTTTACCCCCCTGTGGTTTAGTTTTTGTGCGCCGGAGAGTTTTTTCTGTTATAAACAGACGAAATGACGAAAGTACCCTCCTATATATACTCCCAGACCACCATTTTCTCCCTCACGCTCTCTCTCTCGAACTCCTTTCCTCTCTATTGCTGCAAAACAAAAAAAAATGAAAGAAAGAATGAGAAGAAGAAAAAGATGAATTCACCAGCGGATCAAAACCCAATTTTTTATGGATCTGGGTTTCTCTTCTCCATCGTCCTTCTTCTTCGTCTCCCTCCTTCTTCTCCCAGTGCCTGCTCTCTCTTTCCCCTCTGCCTATTGACCGGATCTGGAGGCGCCTCCGAGGCTCCGACGGGTTTGAGTTTGTCATAGCAGATAACCCCAAACCCTAGGAACAGAACGAAGAAGACGAAGAGGAGAAGGCGGCGGCGGAGGAGGCAAATTCGGATGATTCGGAGGAGGAGGAGGAGGAGGAGGAGGAGGAGCCGTCGATCTGATGCGGCGGCGGCGCCTTCATCTTCTCCGTCTCCTTCTTCCATCTTCTTCCTTTTCTCCTTCGATTTCTGCTCCTCCTGCAATTTCTGCTGCTACTATGATTTTTCAATTTTTTTCCTTCTTGTTCAACTTGTCTCAAAGGCAAACCAGGTATGAAATTTTGTTATTATATTCTTTTTAATTTTTCTCATAATATTGTATAATCATTTTTCTGCTGCTACTTGACTTTCAAATTTTTTTCTTCTTGTTCAACATGTCTTCAAAGAGAAACCAGAATTTCCAAAAAAAAAAAAAGAGAAACGCAGATCTGATATTTTTTTATTCTATTCCTTTTTATATTTTTAATGGAATTGTATATTCATTTGTCAATAATTTGAAACCTGAGGATATAATAGGTACTTTGATCATGAATTTTAATGAATTCCGTTAGTTTTAACGGAAACGCACATAAACCAAACCACATGGAGGTAAAATGCACAGTTTGAGACCCCAGGGGGGTGTTTCGCACATACCCCTAACTGCAGGGGGTAAAATGCAATTAACCCTTATACATATTGCTGCTGCAATCGCTGGATGAGTTAATATAAGAACTATGACCGACATCGTACATTGCAGCAAAATCGAATAGTTTACCTAGTGTAACATGTAAAACTCATAGGTCCAAACAACCATTCTCCATGCTTGAATTCCCAAGAATGGATTCATCTTCTCACTGCATAGTCTTCACATTTAGAGTTGGATGAAGTCGATAACTGCGCTGAAGCTAAATCGAGGGCACAAACTGAAGACTCAGCCCAGCTTATTGTTTGTACCTGTTATCAAGATTTTGAAATTAAAATCCGGAAACACAATTGGAACTATTGTCTGAAGAAGTCAGAGAGAATTAGGGTTTGGAGAGAGACGATTGAAGATTGGGAAAGTGATTTTCATTAATCTCTAACAAACTATTACACAGCTTTTATATATGATGTAACAGACTCTAGACTAATTGCATAGAAGCCCTCCTACTTTATTACAATAACCAAAACACCCTTGTACACTTAACACTCCCCCTCAAACTAAAGAGGTGGTGAAACTGACTCTTCTTTAGTTTGGAGAACAGAAGATTCAATAGAGACAAGACCCAGATTAGTGCACAGCTCCTTGAATCTTGCAGCAGCCAAAGGTTTGGTTAGTAAATCAGCGAGCTGAAACATAGTAGAAACATGATGCACTGTGATATCTCCACGAAGCACTCTGTCTCGCACAAAATAGCAGTCCAGCTCCATGTGCTTTGTCCTGCTATGAAGAACAGGATTCACAGACAATCTCAAGGCAGAGATGTTATCACAAAGTAAAGAGGGAGGTGCAGACAGAGGGATTTTGAGTTCAGTCAACAAAATTTTCAACCATAACAAATCTGAAGCAGTGTGAGCTAAAGCTCTGAACTCTGCTTCAGTAGAGGATCTAGAGACTGTGGCTTGCTTTTTCGAGCACCAAGCAAGCAAGTTTGATCCCAAGAAGATGCAAGACCCGGCGACTGATTTTCTATCAACTAAGTCACCGGCCCAGTCACTATCAGAATAAGCTTGAAGCAGAAGGGAAGACTTCTGAAATTGCAAGCCAAGATGCAAAGTACCCTTCACATACCTCAATATTCTGTGGAGCACTTTAAAATCTGCCAAAGTGGGAGCATGCATTCTTTGACAAACATAATTCACAGCAAAGGTAAGATCAGGTCTGGTGACAGTGAGGTATTGAAGTGAACCAACCAAGCTTCTAAAGGAGGAGGGATCTTCAAGAAGAGAGAGATCAGGAGTGGCCTCAACTTTTGTGGCCAGAGGGGTAGGAACAGGTTTGCACTCTAACATACCTGCTTTGACCAGAATCTCTGTGGCATACTTGGTTTGACTGAGCACAAACCCTTCTTTTGTCTTAGAGTACTGCATTCCAAGGAAGTAAGATAATGTGCCAAGATCTTTGATAGAGAAATGTTTTTGCATAGCTTGTATCAAGAAGCCCATAAACTCACTGTCACTTCCTGTGAGAACCAGATCATCCACATAAACAAGAAGTATGGTAACACCAGCAGGAGAGTGTCTATAAAAGAGAGATGTATCTGTGGGAGAGGTTTGAAAACCAAGATGAGTAAGAAACTTGTGTAGAAGCTGGTACCATGCCCTTGGTGCCTGTCTAAGGCCATACAAAGCCTTCTTGAGACAGCACACATACTGTGGACAAGAAGCATTAACAAAGGAAGGAGGCAGAGCCATATAGACAGTTTCTTCCAAGGGACCATGTAAAAAGGCATTATTCACATCAAACTGTCTAAGAGGCCAGTTGAAGTGATTTGCCACTCTCAAAACCAACCTAATTGTTTGTTGCTTCACCACTGGACTAAAGGTGTCAGAATAGTCAATGCCCTCTTGCTGATTGAAGCCTTTAGCAACAAGTCTAGCCTTATATCTGGCTATAGACCCATCAGAGTTCTGCTTGAGCTTGAAAACCCATGTACAACCAATAACACTCCTATTTGGAGGATGTGGGACTAGAGTCCAAGTCTGTTGAGCTTGAAGAGCTTGAAACTCAGTACACATAGCTTGATACCAATGGGGATTAGCAATAGCTTCTTTAACAGTATGAGGTTCAGTTGGTTCAGAAGCTAGAAAAGCCTTAACCATAAGAGAAGTGATGTGTTTAGGCTTGGTGATACCAGCTTTAAGTCTAGTGACCATAGAGTGTGTAGACCTAGTAGAGATAGGAGTTGTGGTGGGGTTGTGTGGGAGGAAGACACAGCAGTAGAATGTGACTTCTCATGAGCAGAAGAGCCATTTTCAGGTACAACAGAGCCATGTGAAGTTGCAGACCCATGTGCACTGGTTGGTGAAGAAATGACAACTTCATTAAATGCAGAAGAGAGAGAAGTGGGCCCACCAGAGGCAGCAATAACATCAGGGGAGGGAGTGGGATTAAAGAGAGGTTGAAAAGAAACTGGAGTAGATGTTGTAGAAGGAAAAGGTACAGAAAAAGAAGACAAGTGCTGTGTAGCTACAACAGAGCTGTCTGAGGTATGTGTAGTAGTTTTGAGTGGATAGATGTCCTCATGAAAAGTAACATGTCTACTAATGTAGACCTTGCCAGAACTAGGATCAAGGCACCTAAAACCACAAGGGTGATGATAACCCATGAACACACAAGGAACACTTCTATTTGCCAATTTACCAGAAGTGTAGGGTCTAATCCATGGGTAGCACAAGCACCCAAACACTCTAAGATTGTCAAGAGAAGGAGGCTCTTGATATCACAACTCATGAGAAGAGACAAACTGTAGAATAGGTAGGGGCATTCTATTAATGAGAAACACTGAAGTGGGAAGGGCTTCAACCCAAAACAGTGGTGGTACAGCAGCATGAGTCAATAGAGCCCTCAGAGTTTCTGTAACATGTCTGTGTTTGCGTTCCACAACACCATTATGTTGGGGGGTGTGAGGACATGTAACATTGTGTTGAATCCCATGAGTAGAAAAGAAGCCTTTCAACACATGATTGCAGAATTCCCCTCCACCATATGTATGAACAGTCTTGACTCTGGTACTAAATTGATTTTGAACTTGAAGAACAAAGGTTGAGAAAACTGTAGAGACCTCTGATTTGGTATGAAGAGGAAACACCCAAGAGAACCTTGAGTAGTCATCCACAACCAACAGATAATACCTGTAACCTTGATTAGAAGAGACTGAACATAGTCCCCGCACATCCAAGTGTAACACATCTAAAGCTTGAGAACTCCTGGAAGAGGAGGAAGAAAATGGCAGTTTCTTGCATTTAGCCGTAGCACAAGCTGAGCAATGAGTGTTGTTGTCACAAACAATGTGATACTTCTTAGAAAAGAAGGAAGAGATCTCTGAAGAAGGATGACCTAGTCTCTCATGCCAATGAGAAGAGACTTTAGTGACAAGAGAAGAGGTGGTTGAAGAAGTAGCTACAGAGGGAGGAACCATAGTGTAAAGACCATCAGAAACAAGGCCTTGATATAAAATCTTTTTGGAATCCTTGGCCTGAATACTAACAGAAGAAGCATCAAAGATGACTACACAATTGTTATCTTGAGCCAATTTTTGCACAGAAACTAAGTTGTGATGCAAGTGAGGTACATGCAGTAAGTTGTTGAGATAGAGAGTACCAGAAGGAGTTGGTAATAAGCCATCACCAGCATGAGCTGCAGGTGTGGGAGAGCCATCTGCCAAGGAAACTTGTGTATGGACAGTGTGAGGGTTGTGAAGATGAGACATATCATGAGTGAGATGTCTTGTTGCACCAGAATCAAATATCCACTGTTGTGGTTTGGAGGAGCCAGAAGAGGTGGCCAGGAGAGCCTTAGGTTGATAGTTCTCCTTAAACCTATGCCAGCAAGTAAGTGCAGTGTGACCAGCTTTGGTGCAAATGTGACACACCACTGAGGTTGGGGAAGACCTCTGAGCATTCTGGCCCTGGGAACCATAACTTGAACCAGAAAATGCAGAGCCAGGACCATAACTAGGTTTAGAAAACCTAGATTGTTGCCATTTAGAGTGAGATTTTTGAGGTCTAAAACCAGTAGATGAAGTAGCAGCAAAGGCAACCGGAGAAGTAGAATCAGGCAACACGGACTTGTGTTCAAGTTCAACATGAACCGATTCAGAAATAATGCGAGCATGAACTTCTTCAATATCCAAGGAGAGAGGCAAATTACGAATAACTGGCTTAATGAAGTTGAATTCAGTAGGTAAGCCCTTGAAGTGAATAAAACATAATATCGGCATGATTAACAGGAGCATTCGCAAGAGCCAATTGATCACTAATCTGACGAAGCCGAGCCAAAAAATCTTTAACAGATTCAGAAGAAGTTTTATGTAAGCTATGCAATTGACACCGAAGATTGTAAACATCAGTGGAATTCAGGCATGTAAACTTAAGCTCAAGAAATTTCCACAGATCAAACGCAGTGGTTAAGTGTTTGACATGAACAAGAACAGACGGCGTCAAGGTTGCAAGTAAGCAGCTGCGAATATACGAGTCTTCAAGACGCCAAAGAAGATAAGAAGGATTCGCAGAGCAATTACCGGTGGAATCAACACACTCCGGTGCCGGAACTGAAGTTGATTGACGTCGATCGAGAAGAAGACTCGCAGAGAGAGCACCTTCACACTGAAGTCGCCAGACGCTGTAGTTGGAGGAATCCAATCGAACTGGCACGAGATGATGAAAATTGGTAACAAAGAACTGTAGATTTGGTGGAATGGAGGACGAATTCGACGGAAACGCCATGAAAATCAACCTAGCCGAGCATCGCCGAGCTCTGATACCATGAAGAAGTCGGAGAGAATTAGGGTTTAGAGAGAGACGATTGAAGATTGGGAAAGTGATTTTCATTAATCTCTAACAAACTATTACACAGCTTTTATATCTGATGTAACAGACTCTAGACTAATTGCATAGAAGCCCTCCTACTTTATTACAATAACCAAAACACCCTTGTACACTTAACATTGTCTTCAATCCTGGAGCAGGTTCATCAATAATAATAGCCCATATACTAGGTATATCTGTCTGCAAGAACTCATTTTTACCTGAAAGAAAGATCAAGAGCATTCAATCAAAGAAGTCACCAAATTCAAATATTGTGAAGAATATCCTAACAAATCTCTACACATCAAAGAACAAAAACCATGCTATTAAGTATTAGTATTCACTAAATTGAATCAGCATTAACTTCCTTTGAGTTATAGCTTTCCAAACAATGCAGTGGATGCTTACAACACAGCAGAAGACATCAAGTGAATGTCCCAAATTCTAAGATCGGATTTGAATGGCAAGAGTGAAATGAAAGAGTTAGGCAGATCTTCTGACACAACGATACTAGTAGCATGCTCAGATTGCCAGAAAATGCACGGGGAAGATGTTTGGTGGCATAATCAGCATAAACTCGCGGAAATCACCAGCCAACATATATGGTAGGCCTCTCGATGGGTCAAAGATAGTATCATAGTAATAGAATTGCCAAATACAGTGAAAGAAAACTACAGTGTGCACAGCCACTGATGTTCTCTATCACGCCCAAAGATTAGCTTGAGATTTACTACATAGTGTGAATCCAGTAATCATTTCTGTATAAGAGCAACTTGGATCTTTTAAGTATAGTAGTAGTACATTTTGATGGAAAAATAAAATGAATGTACTATGGTAAAAAAAATTGAAAATTTTGAAGCTGTGATTCGATCCAGGTCGAGGGAGATCAACGGGAACCGGGGCGAACAAAAATAGAATCAAGACCTGATCGAATTAAACCAGTATGATGAGAAGGATTCTTGAAGGTGATTGATTCATGAAACCAACACCATTTAATTGGGGGTAGAGCCTTGTTAACCTTGATTTAAGCTTTTAAACTTAAAGCATATCAAAGTACATGTTGTGTGATTTGTGTGAGTTTCTTATTTCGAGAACACAACAGCATTTAATTAAGGATAGAAGCTTGTTGGCCTTGAGTTAAGCTTTTGAACTCAAAGCATCTCGAAGTAAATGTTGTGTGACTCGTGTGAGTTTTCTTGTTTCAAGAACACAATATAGAGAAAAGAACATCAGACCTTGATGGCTTTCGTTTCGTCCAGCTCCACGCCAACAGCTTCCAAGTTTAACCTCTGAGTGTTAGGAGCACAACCTATAACCAACAAAAGGAGCATATATTCTTTTGTCGTCCAATGAACCAAACAGGCCCAAGTTTGTCAGATAATGCAACAATGAGATAAAGGAGCATGGTATTTTACGATATTAATGCCACAAAAGGGAATACCAGCCAGAAAGAAAGAAAGAAACTACCATTATTTCTGTCATTTCATCCGGAAGTTGAGAAAAGTTTCTTGTGACCTCACCACTCTCTGCAACAAAAATAAACATAGGGAACCAAATAATGAGCAACAATAGCAACCATGTGACAAGTAACTACAGGTAGACGACCTATGATGTCAAGTAGTACAACCATACCACTTCGAAGGGGTTATAATAATATTAGGGCTTACGGCTTACCTTACAGGCTTTTTTATACGAAAATAAATGAACACGGAGAATTGACAAATATTTACTCATAGAAAGCGCTATCTCTTGTTTACTTATATAGGGCTTCCCTAATTGAGTCACAGCAGCAGTGAAGGTACTCTGTTTCGACTACCACATCTATTTGATAGATAAAAACTCAGTTAGCATGTAAAAAACAGTCAGGTAGCTTTTGGACAAGTTACGCATCCTATGAGAGAGGAATGTCATCAAACAAGTTCTAGGCATAAGAGAAAATTTGATATATTTTGAGATTTGAGATTCAAATACCAACACAATAGAACACCCGCCTAGATTGATAAGTAATACTGCAAAGTGGTTTTCTTTAGTATATAATGTAAACTAATTATCCCGTTATACATTGTAATGGAATTTATCAATCTATGTCACGATAAATCTTTCTTTAGAAAAAAGAAAAAAGGATGATGCAGGAGAGTGTGAGGAAATATTCGTCTGCTTCAGAAAAACAGTTTCGGCCCAAACGCCGAGTAATGGGCAGCGTTGAAGGTTTTTGAAGAACGGGGACGAGCGGCACATAATTTTGACTAGAATCGACGTCCTAAGAAAAACTCGTGAACAGGTCTCTCCACATTCTTTGGTCTCTAAATATTTTCGTAATCTGAAAAAAGGAGAGATTCTATCAAAAATCATTTTTTGGAAACATAATGTTTGATAGTGCTCCCACGGCACATGACATACCCTAATACTCTCATATGGGAGCAGTTATCTATAGGTCATGCAGGCTTATTTATCACAAGCATAATTTGGTCAAGTAAAATCTAAGTATATGAAACATACCTTTCCCCCATTCAGCATAATAATGCTCTGTGGTTATGAACAGAGAAAGTTTCGTTGACGGAGATCAGTTTCCATGTACTCAGTCGAACAATCAGTTTGTTGGTGATGAAAATAGCCCCGCAGCTCAGGTTAGTTTTTGTTTGGTATTCTATAAGCCAATTATAGCGGCCAGGTCCTACTGGGACAAATTTTGTCTAGGGCCCATGTCAGTGCAAACGGAGAAAAAGCTGTCGTCACAATTGATGGGATTTCAATTCTTACTTAGACTTTGACTATCGTTCTTCTACTAATGTGGTGTGATAGGACTTCCGGATGTTAAAGACTTTCAGAATAGTTTTTATATTTTTTCATTGATAGCGCTTCATCTTGCGCATAAATATCTTGACACCTTAGTTCTCTTTTTTCATTAATGTTCTCTTATTGACTTCCACTTGGTCTGCCATCGCATATGGAAGCAAGCTGCTGTAACCATAAGGTGTATGCAGGCTCTTGCTAGAGTTCAAGTTCGCTTTAGAGCAAGACGCGTCCATATGTATGAAAAAAAAAAAGGCGGCCATTGAGGAAATGTTGATTGAGTGTAATACATGTTTTTAGGGCGAGCTCATGTAATGAGAAGAAAAAAAGTAGTACCTTAATCACTCAGAATTTTCCAAATATACTACGAAAAGCTAAATATGCTTGGTGAGAAAATTAGGAATTATGCTTTCAACAATTCTTAAGTCTCTCTTCCTCGGCACTCCCAAGCGTAAACTACACGAGATATGCTTTGGTTGAGAAGAAAAGATCCCCAAATTCAAAATAACTACTTATATTAGTTATAAATAATTTGAAGTTGGAGCTTCGATTCTAGGGCCCACAGTCGCGAATTTGGTGGATAGAAACTACATTAATAAGATCTAAAACATATCACTAAATCATTTATTCACAATATCATACAATAAGATTCTATAGATTTATCTCAAAATGTCACTGCAAATATTGGAGGTAATATATAATCTTGTGAAGCATTACATCTTTTCAGGTCAACTGGTGTGACAAAAATAATAAAGATCAATTCATGATTCCTTTTTCTTGTTTCCCGTTTAACTATCCATGACATGTATCGGTTACCTTATTGCATCCTGGGATGAGATCTTGCAAAAATTTCATTCTTTTACCTACTTTCTCCCTTCTTACCTGACAAATAACATTTCCGCACAAACAAACATCAAAATTAGAGTCTAATAATGGTGCACACACTTAACAGGTATATCCAAATATAGCCGTACTATCATGGTATCTTACTACCGTTTCTGCAAGACCGTGACTACCTGCTTGCTCTTCTTTCTCTGATATGGATATAGTCCTTTAGAGGCTCAGGCTTTACACTATTCGTCTTTACTTTGTTTTGACCATCTTTATCATTTGATTCTGTTCCAAAGGGTATTTCAATAAAAAAGTACTAAAACACAAGCTAAATATCCCCTTTGAGAATGAAAAAGAAAGGAGAGAAAACTTATACTTCAGAGGAGGATCTCGCGCAGTGCAACATTAGAAAGATCAGACACCATTAGAGTTAGTAACAGCGTTCAACGCTCAGTTAGTATATCGGCGGCCCAGCGCCACCCTTTGTAATTAAAATGTTGTGCTCAAACTGAGGTGATAGACTTCCATCCTCAGTCACTACTGTTCTATCATCATCCCACATAATTGGTTTTATGCTTCCCATTGTGACAGATCTTAGCCTCTTAACATCTTGTGAAATAGTGGTTGACAGATCTTAGCCTCTTTGTTGAACAAAAATGCGCAGCACAGTTGTTGATTTTCTGAGAAATTCAGGAGCTAACTGCGAAAATTGAACCTAACATTTACAATATATCAGAAGTCCTCTCTTAAGAAAAGCATGTTTATGGGTAGGAACATTAAAAGGGTTCCAGAAACTGAAGATGAAATTTATAGTGATGACTATATTTCTCGTGCTCTCAAAATGAATTTACCATTAAAATCATCTACTTAATCAATGCATTTTGTTTTCAACACCCAATCTTTGTTCCGGACGAAGGCCGTGATGTATCCTGTTCAGTAATATTGTTTGTCCCAGATAGGGAATTTTTGCTGAATGTATGTGTGGTCAAATAGAATCCTGGGCTACTCCCCTCAATGCTCATTGCCAATTAGTTATGAGGTGGAACCCCGGGATTATTAACATATGATACCAAATTCATTCAGCATGTACATATTGGCTAATTTGACCACATAAGAAGAAGAAGGAGAAGAAGAAAAAGGTGACAAATCTGGCACAGAGAGCCTCAAGTGAGGGCGAAGGGGATGCTTGCATAAAACTAAAGAGAAATTTGCAGGCATGATTGAAGAAGTTTGAAGATAGAACGTACCATGAACCAACAAGATTGATATTTTGCTTCATTGCTAATATGAGCTCGGAGGCTTCCAAATAAATATTTTGCGTAATAAAGCTCCAAGATAATTGTAAAAGTTGGGTTTTCCGAATCAAAAATCACACCTTTATTTCTTGACATGTCTTCCCAGGATGATATTGCTGAATGCCCATTCTTTCTTGAGATAGCCGAATCTACTTTTGTTTCCCTTTAATTGTTTTCTGTTCATCATCTCCATATCACATTATTGAGCATAAAACCAAACTGTTGATTTTCCAAACATGGTATTACACATAAGCCTGTGGAGAGCTGCAAACTTTACCTTCACTTTGAGTGGCAAATTCCATATGACAAGATAAGTTGAGTCGATGAGAACCATCATTGTCTCCTGGAATGAAAAGGCTTACTGGATCTAAGTTCTCAAGATTAGTCTTCCCTTCGCCCGACTTGTTCTAATCAGGTTTGTCGAACAGCAATGATATATGTGAAGCAGGCATTTAACGTTCTCCTACCTTGCGCTTTCTCGAAACTGTCATACTCTCAAATCTGATTTTCTTCCCTTCATCATCAAATTTACGCCGTTTGCTTCTCATACAGAAGTGGTCTCAGAAATTCAGGTGTGAATCAGCAAAAAGTCTCCACACCATAGCATCTTTTTCTACTAGTCTCTAAATTGAGGCTCTTGTAAAGTACTCTCTTTGAGGAACATTGTGTTTTCTTGACCAAATTGCTGCCTTGAATTTTCCCCTAGTCAGATGCTAAATACCGATATCTTTTTGTTACTTGGATACGTCATCTCAGCACAGCTTAAATCGCATATATGTACATTAAACGTTGTAATTCCCACATAGTTGAACGTTACAAGGAACCAGCAACTGAGGTAGTAATGCTCGGCGAATTCTTTCCAACCATCATAAAACAAGATTGACTTGCCGCCTTTATAAAGTCCCACATCCCAAATTTCACAACTGCGAACAGTGAGCTTTGCAGAAGATGACCACTCAGTCCTATATACTTTGGCGAAATTATTTGGAATCCTCTGGAGAAAAGCCAATCATGTTAAATTCTGAGTAGGTTGCTTTTATTGGAAGGAAAAATAAGTCTCCTTAAAATAGTGAACCTCAAGATTACATATTATAAGCAGGAGATCCGTCCTTCTATACAAAAATGTGATCAGCTATGTCCCAAAAAAAAAGCAATAAATAAGGATCGCGGGCGTGGACATTTAGCACATGTCTCACATGAAAAGGTTTTTACTGAGGGTGAAGCAGTAGAAAGCATCAGAACAAAGAACATTTGAAAAACCGACAAAATACCTTTTCTCGTACACCAAAATGAGAAAAAATACTTATATAGTACTAGTAACGTTGTCTAAGAAGAAATGAGCTGCCATTCTCCAACAAAAGGATTACTGTTATGAATGAAGCAGCATTTTCTCAAGATTGGAGTGACGGAAGTATATAGCAGCAACAGACGTGGCCATGGAATATATATATATATATATATATATATATATATATATATATATATATATATATAAAAAGACAACCGTTAACACCAATAATGTATTTTATTATTTTGGTCTTCGATTGATTGATCGATTTTTTCTTTTTGCTACCCTGTTTTGAAAAAGTTCCCTTTCGGGAAACAACGATTTTAGTGCTATTTTAGAGCTGTTCTTTTTTCTTGTTTTCAGACTCGTACCAACAAATTAACATTTGGTGCCAATAGTGGCCGGTAGTTCTCTATAAACCAATCCTAGCAAATGGTGTTTTCCAGATAATAAATGGGCTTTCCTTTCCTGACACAATCACTAGCCTGTTTGCTTGAACTAGTAAAGGGAAATTACATAGGATACAGTCCAATTATCAGACTAGAGCATACTTGTTGAGCAGGAAAGATAGCAGGACAAAGCCAAAATGTCACAGTAAACTAACTTATTTGACCTGGAAGACAAGAGGAAACAATTTGATGTTGGTACATATTTGAGGTGCCGAAGGGTAATACTAAGATGTATCAAAACACAGATCGAAAAAAGTAGCTTATCTGATAGAGCAGCAAAATGAAAGGCTGTAGAGACTCCTACAACCTGGACGGCGCAACCGATAGGGTTCCTTCCAAAACTTATGGATGCAGGGGCGGGTTGGAATCCTTCGATCGGATTCTGGCAATTTGTGGCAGCGAGTGGCACTCCGGTGGACTACACTGCTGATACGACTCAGGCCCAGGCCTATCTGCTTCTGGGTTGCGGAGAGAGAGGGGTTAGAGTGTGATGGGAGGACGCAGGGGGTTGTTTATTTCACCTGTCCTAAACCGACACGTGTCACATCCTCCTGGAGTACAAAGAGCACCCAAAAAAAATTCTCCGGTCAATCAACAGTCCACTCCTTACTCTCCTCTTGGCCAATTCTTTTACCCCCAACGGTCGAATACATTCAAAACAGAAACGGAGACTTCGAAACAGGGACTTCCAAAATCACTCGTTCAACACTGTGTTCGTGAGAAACAGGGCTTCGAAACAGAGACTTCGAACAGAGCTTCCAGAATCACTAGCTCGATCATCTGTTTCAGGTTAGGATTTAACAATACCATTGTTTTTGTTTCTTGATTTCAAATCAAAGCATGTCTTGATTCTTGCATTGTGATGAAATCCGTAAGTGGGCGTGGATTTCAGGTTTCTTCGATTAGCATATCTAATATTGCCTCTCTCTGCAACCTGGGTTTCTTTCATGCTTCCATAAGGAATTGCCTCTCTCTTTGAAATTGCGCTAGTCGACTACACTTTTCTTCTTCTTCTTCTTCGTACGGTAGATTGACTGATGTTATCTGAATGAATTCCCTTCAATCTGAATTCATCCGAGGATGGATTTCGATAATTTGATACAGGCTCCCATTAATAATCGATCATGGGTTTTCATATTTTGTTCACACCCATCAAATTCTAGTGTAGAAGTCTTTTCTTTTACATCCCCCCATTAGTGGGTCTGGTGAATCATATCATTGGGTTTTGTGAAAATGGGGATTTTTTTTTTTTTTTTTTGGCGTCTGAACTCTTTATTTGTTAATTGAATTATGTTATTCTTGTGGGGGTGAAGCAGTGTTGTAATATTCAACTGGTCTGTGATTAAATTAGGCAAGGGAGATCCTACTGAATGAAATTAGAGTTCTATTAGGTATTGACCTTATTATCACATGCTATCTGAGAATGGAATGATCTCCGTTTAGAAGAAAAAAAAGGTTCCAGATTTAGTAGTTTCTGGGCTTTAGAATATCATATTCTTGGTGTTCTCCGGACATACCATTTTCATTTTAAAGTTGAGTTCTTCTAAGTTTCTGGGCTGTTGTGTTCTTTAAGATCCTCATTAGGTTATGTCATTTGTATTTTAACCAATTACGCCTTGTCATACGATTTCCAGGATTTTGAAGAACAATCAGTTCATTGCTCCTATTTCTCTCAGATTCCAAACATAAAACTCCTGTAAGTATGATCCTTCATTCTCCATTCTTGATCTTGTTATCTTCCAGTTTTCAAGTATTGACTACAATTTCTTTTTTATATAAAGAGGATCCAACTACATTAGCCAAAATTAGGATGATCAGTCCCTAACTCAAGATCATTACAGAATTTCGGATTTGGAACAGCAATATCACCAAACTTCCTATTACACTTAACCCAATTAACTAAATTATGAGCCCTAGCATTCTCCTTCCTGGGCACAAACCTGATGGAACTTTCACACGTGAATAGCATCTTATAACAAGCAAGAGTTCTAGCTGTCCAGTTCCAAGCACCACCATTAGAGTTGTTAATAGCATTGGCCACCATGAGCGCATCAGTTTCCACACAAACATTCTTCCATCCTTCCTTATGAATTCTCTGAATGGCTATCTCCACTACAGTTAGTTCACTCTCTGCAGAATTAAACTCAACATCATTGCTAGATCCAGCAGCTATTATCATACCTTCCCAGTCTGATATAATAAAAGCTGCAATGAACCCACCTTCCAAAATGCTTCCATCACAGTTACCTTCACTAGGAGGTCTCCACACATCGTGATCTTTGAGTGTCTTGTTGCTCTTTCCATTACTAAGAGTACCTTCTTTTTTCTCTATATCATAGCATAATTTAGACTTGCCTAGAAATGCACACACTTTTCAACTTGCCTTCTACAGATCTTGCACTAAAGAAATTGAGTGGGCAAATACCTAGGCTTCTATACTGGAATGAAGTTCTTCGTGAGTACATTTAAGTTCACGTGCTTAGTAATTGTATTACTATGATTTTCATACTAAATAGCATTGCAAAAATTACAACTTGAAAATTCTTGATAACAAAGTAAAACATGTATTAATTTATTGCATTGTGATGCACTATTATTGCAAAAATCCCAACTTGAAACAAGAAAAAATCTAGTAAAATGTGATAGGGTTTGTGTTTACTACCCTCCATTTTTTCCATTATTTCAGGTGTTTTGGATTAGGCCATTGATACACAAAAGCAGGATGGTGGAATCAAAAGACCCTAGTCACTTGCATTATTTCTTCGTGCAGACAGTATGGCATTTCCATTTTTTATTGCTCTGTTTTATTAATTGCTATATTTGATTGATTGCTCAGTTTTTGTTCAAACAGTGGGCTGAAACCTACTGCAACAGACGCGGTTGGCCACTTCCAGAAGGTGCACCGAAAGACTTTGTCATACATGGCCTTTGGAGAGCAACCTTGGATCCCATTAACAGACAACATCTAACTCCAGCCAACGATGACGTAGAAATTGCTAAAATTGTGAGTTTCCAAATAACTATGTCTCTATTTGTATATATGTGGAATTATACCTCCAATCTGCCATATTCTTCCTATTTGATGTGTGAGGGTCATTTTGACGCGAAGATTTGATTAACAAAACGAGATAAGAATCTTGTATCGTTTTGCTAATCAAATAATCTGGCAAAGTGACCAAGTGAATAGTCCACTAGGAAGAACTTGGTGGAACGGAGGAAGTATGTATTAAGGCTCTGTGCATTTAAAATTTTTGTCATCATCTCTGTTTTAATGCTCTATGCTTTGGTTTCTTTGCTTGTTCCAAGATGATTCTATTTTTCTCAATCAATGTTTTTATTATGAATAATGCTATAGAACCTATTGGCTCCACCACTATCCCCTCAATCGTTGAAATCTCTCCTTTATTTCTTCTTCTTTCTCACATAACCAAGAAACTGTCATTTCTTAAGAAAACCCACATCCAATCAAATAAACCCGGAAAATCGGCTCAATTTTGGAGTGAATAACCCACATCGAATCACATAAACCTAAAAAATCGGCTCAATTTTGGAGCTTTATGTAAAATATTGAATTTTGGTAAATGGTTTTTTCTATGAATAATGCTACAGAACATACTGGCTCCACGACTATCCCCTTAATCGTAGAAATTTCTTTGAACTATCCCTCTCCTTCCTTTCTTCTTTCTCACAGAACCCAGAAGCTGTGATTTCTAAAGAAAACACCACATCCGATCACATAAATCCAGAAAATTGGCTCAATTTTGGAGAGAATAACCAACACTCAGTCACATAAACTCAAAAAAACGGCTCAATGTTGGAGCTTTAGGTAAAATATTTAATTTGGTTGATAGTTTTTCTATGAATAGTGCTACAGAACCTATTGGCACCACCACTATCCCCTCAATCCTAGAAATCGCTCTTATATCTCCCTCTCCTTTGTTTCTTCTTCTTCTTTCAAACAGAACCCAGAAAACTGTCATTTCTTAAGAAAAACCCACATCCAATCACATAAACCCAAAAAATCGGCTCAAATTTAAAGCTTGATGTAAAATATTAAATTTTCGGTAAACGAACTTTTCTATGAATAATGCTATAGAACCTACATTCTCCCCTCAATCGTAGAAATCTCTCTAATCTCTCTGATCTCTCCCTCTCCTTCGTTTCTTCTTCTTCTTTCTCACAGAACCCAGAAACTACAATTTCATAAGAAAAAACCCACATCCAATCACATAAACCTAGAAAATCAGCTCAATTTTAGAGCTTTATGTAAAAGATTGAATTTCGGTGAATACTGATGGGAAAAAATTGTTAAATTTATGATTCTTTTACCTTAAACCTTACTGCATTATTGAACTTACGGCACTTAACTTACTGCATTATCAACTTATCATAAAAACTATCTGCATTGTTTAAATGTGTGACACTTAACTCACTGCAATATCAATTTATTATGAAAATCACCTGCATTATTCAAATTTGTGACAAATTGCCTATTTCAGTTAGTCTTAGCTACAGGAAGTAACGGGAATATTGTAAATGTCACTCAATGACGCATTTGCCCCCTTCATTAAATAATGGCAAATGCGTCATTGCGTAACGTTTACACAATTCAAGTTACTTTTCGTAGCTTAGAATAGGCTATTTGTCACAAATTTATATAATGTGGTGGTTTTCGTGGTTAGTTGATAATGCAATAGGTTAGGTGTCACAAATTTGAATAATGCAGGTGGTTGTCATGGTAAATTGATAATGCAGTAGGTTAAGTTTCACAAGTACCATAGTGCATGAATGTCCTTAATTTTAAAAGTAATTTTTTAAGAAAAAAGTAAAAAAGAAATAAACAATCACTCAAATTTTATTATTGCTCAATGCTGACCACGATGTACACGCGGTTTATTATACGGTGTGGTGACTATGAGTGGGTTGGACCACCACACCTGATTTATAGTACATAATAATTATCTTCATCTAGATTATCTGCAGAATCAAGTCCTCTGGAGATTAAGACGCCTAAGAGGAGGGATTGGGGTGGGGTCGACTTTGGCGGATGCTAATCGTGCTTCCCTCCGATCTTCCGAAGCCGTTGTCGAGCTCTCCAGAACTTCTGATTTCGGCTGAAATTGGAGGAGGTATACCCAGTTTGGTGTATATTCTCATGTCGTCATTGTAATCTTTTTGTTTCTTCGAATTAATTGTGAGTCAGTAGATGTTTAAATTGAATCGTGCAATGTAATTGTTGAAAAAAATATTGTTTATCTATTCTTCTTTGTAAAATATTTATTAGAGATGACGTAAAAACAGTTAATGATTAATAAAAAAACTATTAATGACTAATCAATAACATTGTTGAAACTACTGTTCAAATAAACAACATTTTGTATTTCTCTTGCAGGTACTTTCTTTGTTTAATGTTAACACAACTCATAAGTCTACTAAAATTAATGTCGCGGCTTGTTGCGAGTTGCAACCTTAAAGTGGCTATGAACAGAACAAGAAAGTAACGTGTATGAGACTGATCAAATCCCACAATTATCAAACATGAGGACAAAAAAATGTGTATGAGAATTATCCAATACGCCCACAAATATTCATCATCACAAGAAAAAGTGATTGGTTAATCATTTAAACTATTACTAATACTGCGATATTTATTTGTATCTAAGCGTCTAATATATGACGATGAACATTACTTGCACTCAGATTGCTTGTGCGAGATTTTAACATCAGGCTTCTAAGCTTCTAACATCAGGCTAAAGTGCAACACAGATCGCCCGAGCTTTAAATTTCGATATGTGCATCGTTTTTTTATTTGCAGGCAGGCAACAGTACATCATCAGTGCACATAAAAGCATCAACATAATTTATTAAAGTACTTATGAATCTTCTTTAGTCCTAGCAGATACATTTTTCTCCGCTGCTTCGGAAATTCATCGAAATAAGAATTCCAACATTGTTCAAACTTCAAACATAAAAGAAAACAAGAAAAAACTGAAAACAAGCCCAGAACATTAGGCTCCCAGCCCAGGAGGGCTATACATTGGTGATAGGTGCACACCCCTTTCCCTTTCCTACATCTCTTCACACACATAGCATCATCCTTGATTAATTGCTCCAGCTCTGTTGGTGGTTCATTGATGATTGTGTATGAGTTCTCTCCGTTTGCCCCATTATTAGAAATCCAGTCAGCACACGTGCTTAGAGCTTCCTTTTTTTCTCTGAAGAACCCCCCCCCCCCCCCCCCCCCATAGTCTCCTTTGCCTGATGCTATACTCGCATCAATGCTTAGCGTCATCATACCTGAGTAGACACATGCCATATGGTGTAAACTACTGTAAAACTTTTCTTTCAGGACAAAAAATATCTGTAAATCATTAATAGCCAAATAGTACTCAACTAGGAATTTATTCAGGACTATTACTTGCATAGCAATTATATTAGAGGAGAGAGCGTGTAAAATAAGCCAACGAGTAGTGCAAAGAACCTTGATGCTCAAATCTACAAGGTAGGTGTAATCAGAGGTAGGATGTAATCAGTGAAATCACAACAGTTTTGGTACCAACTTTGCGAGGGAAAAAAGGATCTTGGCTCGGCCAAAAGGGATTCAAACTGCCCTCTCCGGATCCTACAAATCCTACTTGTCTAATTTGGAAATGGAGCTCCTGGGACAGCTTCATGACCTCATTTGCCAAGAATAATTTTTTTGGGTACCAAAAATTGGGGGCCAACATGGTGCTTTTGGGTGATAGGAATAAGAGGTTTTTCCATACCATCAATATGGACCATTGAAGGAGGAAAAAGATCACTGCCTTGAAAAAAGATGACCGGTCTTGGTGCTATGACGAAGTGGAGCTGAAGGTGATGGCTCTCAACTTCTTCATAAATTTTTACACTGATACTCTCCCACACAGGGCTACTGAGTTAGTTGGACTGGTGCTACCCTTACGAACGATGATCTGGCTATTCTTCATCGACCGGTTACTTATTTCCTTGAAACGAAAAGTATACTTGTACAGTAAAACCCCTCTAAAGTGATGCTCATGGGAACCGGGAAAATATCACTTTAGAGAGTTTATCACATTAAAGTGGTTTACATTCTTTTCACCAAATTGATTAAAATTCTGTTTTTAGCAACTAAATACATATACATGTTTCTTTCTCAATATTCGACTCACCAAAAATAGTCATTTCTTTTTCTATATTCAACTCACCAAAAAATTTCATCAGTTTCTTGGATTTCCTAAAGATTACTAACATTCATGTATGTTAACACTTTGTATTCCCAAAAAAGTACTATAAATTAATCAAAAGAAAATGCAGCCGTGGTGGATGATGAAAGTCACGAGATACCTAAAATCTCATCATCTTACCGCAATTCAAATGCTACATTCAGTAAAATATTTTTTCTACAACAAGATGGGGATCGCAAGGACCAAATGAAGGCATTTTAATAGATATAGAATGATGTAAAGGTTATTAGACAAGCAATCTTAACGCAGACTAGTATCATGAAATGTTTTTCAAATCCGTGAAGTATATTAGTAAAAAAACGTATTTCATATAAAATATCACTTCATGCGAATGTTGGGACCGAGATTCCCTACAGTTTTCTGAAAAGATATATCACGATAGAGGGGTTATTAAACTTTAACACCGGTCCCGACGGGACTGGGACTCTTTATCTATTTAGTGAGGTCATCACATTAGAGGGGGTCACTTGATTGTATTGGGTTGCTTCCTTTTAAGTGGCAGCCTGACCGAAGTTAAAAAATTAGTCCAGCTGTGTAATAAACTTCGGCCCAACCTTTAGTAAATTTCTACCGTTTGGCAATTCGTTCCTAAATTGGCCTTCTATGATTTCGGAGCCCCTTTTTTCATGCCGTTTAGCCTTAAAAGTGCAACAGTGTGACTTGAGACTTTAGAGTGGGAACAGTGCTGCATATGGGCGTTTTAGGTGATGTTTTGGGTCGAGAACCTGTTATTTTCCACCCAAATAAACATTTTTGGGTAGACAAAACGAGATTGATCCTCTCCTAGTTTTAAACATGTAGTAAGCACCTTTGTGATGGTTTTGAGAGTAATATTACATAGGCTAATGGGCCAAAACATAGCCATATGCTCCAGCTGGTTCAACTTCGGGATAAAAGGGTAAGAAAGGTGTGATTAATTCTAGGTGGCAGAGAGTCGGAGATCACAGCTTGGCTAACCGCCAGAGTGATAGTCTCCCCTACCGAGGCCCAATACTTCTGGTAGAAAATGGGCTGGATACCATAACTTACGGGGGATTTGAAAGAACCCAGACTGAAAATAGAAAATAGCAATTTTAACTTCCTAATGGTAGGGCCGGCCACAGGCTAAACCGGCCTGGCCCCAAGTACACTATCTATCCTGGTTTTTCCCAAAGCTTGATGGAATCCCTTCTTTGCTTTGCTTTAATATTTCCTTATTCCAGTTTTTGTAATGTGACTAAGATTATTTATATGTCAAAAATACAAAAACCTTATGGATGGGTGATGTGAAAGGCAGTAAGGGACTGAGAATCTAAATTTTGGTTGTTTGGCAGCTTTGGGTCCTTAATCCTTTTAAAAGAACACCTATGTATCCTGGTTTTTCCCAAAGCTTCTATTGCCTAACTTTGCCTATCACATTTCAAGTATTATAGTTATTTGTTTTTTATTATGTACTTATATATATTTTTAGAATAAATCAATTTAAAGTTAGGCAATAGAAGCTTTGGGAAAAACCAGGATACATAGGTGTTCTTTTAAAAGGATTAAGGACCCAAAGCTGCCACACAACCAAAATTTAGATTCTCAGTCGCTTTCACATCACCCATCCATTAGGTTTTTGTATTTTCCACATATAAAAAATCTTAATTCACATTACAAAAACTGACATAAGGAAATATACATATTCTCGAAAAAAAATTTAAGATACAAATATAACAATATGTGAACAAGTTAACAGTCCAAATAATATATTATGAATATAATCCGGACCGGCACCCTAGCCCTTGGGGTATAGACCCGGGACCAGTCCAGATCACATTTTGGTACCATGAACCTGGCCCTGCACCTCCCCTACAGGGCTACAAAACCAGCCCAGCCCCCGCCCCTGCCAGCCTGCCACCAGTCTGGCCCGGTCCGGAACTTTGACACCATGAGACGTAATCCATACCATAACTGCCCCAAAATCTTGGAAGACGGCAAATTGATATACAAATTTATCAAGACTACACATTCGAGAATTTACATAACGAATTGGACATAAAATATGGCTACAGATTAATCAAGGAAAAGAAAGCTACAGTGATGAATTCAGCTAGAGAGTACAGCGTAGAATGTACATTTTGGTATCAACAGAAGTCTAACGATGATACTTCCAGATGTTTCTACAAACCAACCCACCCAACACTATCCTTAGGTAAAATTGGTCTAACGATGATACTTCCAGATGTTTCTTACTGTGCCGGTTCCTTTGTTTTGCTGTGTATATTTTGTAGCCTTGTAAAATCCCAGAGGCAATCATGGATATGATAACAGAAGTTACAGCTGATCAGAGTTCGGGTCGTCAGGAGACCACTGTAAGTTCCCTTGATTGGTGGTACTGCAATCTAGGTGAAAGTAGAAGCAAACAAAGCATTTGCTAGATATGTTAGATAGATCATTGAATTTTTATTATCTTTTCCTCCATTCAGAATTATATTATGTTTGGTCTACTATTTGTAAATTGTAAATTTGTCATCCTTCTTCTGTGGCTGGTATTTGATCTCTCTGGTATTTTATTTACGAACTAGTGCAGTATAGAATGTACATTTTGGTATCAACAGAAGTCTAATGAGGCCACGCTTTCTACAAACCAACCCACCCAATGCTATCCTTAGGTTGGTCTAATGATGATACTTCCAGATGTTTCTTACTGTGCTGGTTCCTTTGTTTTGCTGTGTATGTTTTGTAGCCTTTTAAAATCCCAGAGGCAATCATGGATATGATAACAGAAGTTGCAGATGATCAGAGTTCGGGTCGTCAGGAGACCACTGTAAGTTCCCTTGATTGGTGGTACTGCAATCTAGGTGAAAATAGAAGCAAACAAACCATTTGCTAGAAATGTTTGTTTGATAATTGTATTTTTATTATCTCTTCCTCCATTTAGAATTATATTGTGCTTGGTCTCCTATTTGTAAATTGTAAATTTGCCATCCTTCTTCTGTGGCTGGTACTTGATCTCTCTGGTATTTTATTTACGAACTAATGCATACCCCGTACCGAGGGCACTACCCCACACTAAGAAATGAGAAACATGTTTTTACTTCATGAAGTAGAGAATTAAATTCAAATTATAGAGAGTATACTTTGTATTTGCATTCGTAGACTAAATCATGGAATATGTAAGAAACAGTATTTTCTCTTTGTGCATCATCAGGACATGCTATTTCTAAGTTCTTCTAATTCCTCTTCGGGTTTCTTTCTTGTGCTCTTGCAACTTTTTGTGTCATATTTCTCAGCTCTTTGTTTAAATACTTACTTAAACACTGTTTTTGACTTGAATGAAAACATACAGGAGGAAAACATTACAGTGAAAACTGCAATTATAATTTAAAGAAATGCTTACAGATATTAGCAAATATAATTTAAAGCAATGCTTACCGATAGCAGATTTTTCCTCGTATCAACCTAATAAATAACTGGTGGCACTCTTAGCGTTGAAACTGAATCCAGCTACTTTTAACAGCGGCAGATTCCATGTCAATGCTGGAGTCTTGTCAGTCACTATTCGGTGAGCACAAACTGAAAGAAGGATCGTATCGTCATCCCTAATGATAACGAACAGGAGTTAGAGAGGATGGACAAACCAATCCAATATCCTATCTGAAATAAAATGAGTTGGGAGGGAGTGGGGATAAATTTGAAATTCCCATATATTGTTATGAAGTGTCAAAGATACGATTAGCCAATACTTGAATTAAACATGGAATAGCAAATAAATACCTGATTGTAATGAGTTGCCTAAGGTATGATTAGCCAATACGATCTTTAGGAACCAAGACTTTCCTACATATCTTAGCTTGAGAAACATACACCCTGCTGAAGTAACAAAGCAGCAATTACAACAGATCAAGTTTAAATAGCAAGCACTAAGAAAAGAGAGATATTAAGAGATTAGCTTAGGAAGAGAACCTGCAATGTAAAGTGACCTTCAGTGGCATTGAGGAAAGAGAAACTGAGCAGCAAACTCTAGCTACAATTGGATCATGAACAAATCCAGCAACTGAAAGCAACACACAAAATAATTTTCTATTTGGATATATACATGGCAAGAAGCAGATTATCCATGCGCAGAACAACTGTGAATGCGGAAAAAAACGATATATATCAAGACAATTAACAATGGTAACACATAAAATGCTAAAAATCAAAGTGTTCTCCAATATAGTGCACTTAACTGGTGGTGGCGGAGTTACAACCCATTAGGGTATTCTGCTCACCTAAAGATAGGTGAAAGAGACACTTACTATGACTGGAGGTGCCGATGATGTCCAATCCAACAATATCAAGGGAATTGTAGCATTACTCTGACTTCAAAAAGACCCAAACGGTGACCTCGCGTATGGCTTCAACAAAGAGGCGTGAATCTAAAAAGAAGAATAACCAAGAAGTAGTATTAAGTAAAAACCAAAAATGATTTGGTAGTACTGTTTACAAAGATTTTTACTAACTTTCTGAAAAATCCTGGAAAACAAATAAATTTCAGATTTGAAGGTGTGTGTGAGTTCCCTATTCCCGGTTCAGATTTCAGAACTGTTAATTACCCTAATTTGGTAGTACTATTACAGAGGGACGCAAGTACAGACCACTACCTCATAAAGGTTTAGGCAATATCACTTAGAAATTTTACAGAATTTCTAAGATGCACTACTATCCAACTCAAACCAAGTTCAGTAATAACAGAGGTTGCATAAATATGATATCGAGCCCAACTAAGAGATAATAATTCACAAATATCTAATGAGCAATAGTAGTAGCAGTAGTAGTCCTTAATGGATACTAAAATTTTAGAAATAGATACTGCCCCAGGACACACAACTGGATCCTTGGAAAACAGAAACTTCAAGCCTTCATAGATCATATCTATGAAGGCTTTCAGAGCATATCTGAAGCTTTTTCGACTTCAGAGACATGGATTCAGCAACATTACTGTACAGTCATCTCAAAGTTTGCTCAGAAGGATGGATACGTAACATGGTAGTAGCATCTAATGAGCAATAGGAGTAGACGTAGTAGTCCCGAACGCCAAAATCTCATAGATCCAAAGTTCGAACCTTACAAAAATCTGAAAGAAATTGGTATATATGAGTATTTGACTTTAAAGTACTGCAGGGTGGAAGATCTTATATATAAGTTTTGACATTAAAGCCAAATTCGACTTCTGTAGCCTAAATCAATATTCATTGTGCATACAAATATGTAAATTGCAGGAAAGTACAAGCATGTATCTTGCAGAACCGACCCAGCGTAACTTATATTATGGGGAAAGATTAAACTCTGCATAGTGATAGAGACTAATCATAAATTTGCTTACGATAGCCTCGGATGTCGCTTCGAAGTCACATTACAGAGAGCATAGCAAAAAAACACCACGCACCTGAGGGGAGATCCCGGGCAATCTCCCCCAGAACCAAACAGTTATCTTTTTTTAGTATTACGATAGGTGACCTGCAAAGCGAGCGCACCCAACATGCCAAAGGGCAGATGGTACAGAACAATCAGAGTCAAACAGCTCCCTAAATTCAGGCCCTTAGAACTCCGGTCATCTCTTTTACATCTATCAATAACAACACCGCATAGAACCCGTAACACCTTCCACTAGCAATCACTATCTGACCTCGAACCTTACCCAAATACCAAACCGATAATCAAACCTACGAAGAGAACTCAAAAGATGAAAGCAAAGCTTTGACATCATTGACGGTGGCCACAACTTCAGGAGACCAATACCGAGATCGAAACCCTAACCGAAAAAAAGAATGAGATCGAGAACCCAATGAAATTGAGAGGGGGGGGGGGGCTTAATATGGAAAACAATTTGAACCAACCATCCATCGAGCAGCACAGAGAGATAAGAGGGACATATAAGATTTTGAATTTCGAATCTGAGCTTCGTCACTTAGTCCGTGAGAGAGGTGAGAGTAGTGGGAATTAACACTACTGCTGAAGGTGGGGCGCAATCAGTGGCATTGTTTGGGTGGGATAGCTATGCAAACAACAGATGTGCATCTTTTTTTCTTGCAAAACACACAACCAAACTGTGGATAGGAAGTTTGTTGTTTGGTAGGACTTTGTATACATTTGGGATAGCTTATCCCACCAGTCCTAGATCACTATATAGATAAAAATAGGAATTAGTGAGCACCGCCAATGTTACCTCCTCTTTCGATTCTCAATTTACTAAAAATGTTTCTTAGACCATCTGCAGAAATTCACTCGGGTCACATTTGGATAGATGATTAATTTTGGATTCTGATTTTCATTTGGATTTGAGTTCAAAGAAAAGATTGTACATAAGTTATTGAACTTAGTTTGGGGAGGATGGTTGGTGTAAGAGTAATATCATGTGTGAAAAAAGAGTTACTTTGCATTGAACAAGCTCTAATAGGTAATAGTTATTTGAAATCCAATAGGCTGTAAAGAATTTGTTGGGCGCTGAAATACAAGGTTCCAACCAAAATAAAATCTTGAACCTGGTTTTGTAGTGAAAAAACCTAGGACTAATATAGTCCGAATCCATGCTCAAATTCCTTGTAATCCAAATGGACCCTCAAAAGTATTTCTCTGGATTGTGTCTGCCTAAGATGCATTCTAAATCAAATCTTTTGGATTCTCCCAAAAGTGATTAAATACATGTTAGCTGCAATTGCTGACCTAATAACATCTCACTAATTTAATTTCTTGTTATGTCAATTTTACTATCATGATGTGCGGAAGAAGTAGAGATATCATAGGAGGATATAGGGAAGGAAGAATGTACTGCCCTTACTTGAAGATGAGGGATTGAGGTGTCTTCGTAGAAGTTCAGTAATGGTGGTGAATGGAGATGATACACGAGTTATACAAATGAGGGAAAGGAGAATGTACTGCCCTTACTTGAAGATGAGGGAATTTGAGGTGTCTTTGTATAAATAAGTTCACCGTAAAAAATAACGACCATGTCTTTTTCACCTGAAAAAAGTTTGCAAGACACATAAGTCCAAAGCATCTCGATCTCATGACAATGTAGAAGGAAGCTGTTAAACTCATCTAACAGGTTAAACAATCGATATAAAGTAGCATACACAGTATTTCACTGCATATGGTAATTAAAAGCATTTTCTTAGCTAATTGAATCATTGACTATTTCTGTATAGTGCCCCACAGGAAATATGTTCATGCTTGATCCACCAAATACAATACTCGGTACCACAGGCTGAAATACCGATGGAGCTCATTCAGCACAAACATACCCAAGTCAAGAAAACACGGCTTAATAAGTAAAGGTTGAGTTGCCTTAGTATATAGATAATTACTACTTAAAGAACAGTAAGAGGTTGAGTTGCCTTAGTATATAGATGATTAACATTGTTTTACCAGTCTGTAGGGATTTTCACAGTACATTTGATCAAGCCAGCTGGAACCTCATACTTCCTTCGCTCGCTCAATTCACCTGCTTAACAAAATAATTTGTCCTCTCCAAAGTGGTGCATGTACGAGTACTCCAATCAAACTCCAATACTAACTAAAACAAACTGGAGTAACAATCCATTGGAAAACTCCAATCAAACTCCCATACTAACTTAAAACAAACTGGGATAACGATCCATTTGAGTACTCCAATCAAACTCCCATACTAACTTAAAACAAACTGGAGTAAAAATAAGTGAAAATGTGCCTTGGTAAGACTGGAGTGACAAATTTCAAAGTATCAACGCTGTGGTTGCTTACTATGGTTTAAGAAAGTAAAAGAGATTTAGGCAAAGGAGACGAAGAGAGGGTTAGAAGGCCTAAACAATTTAATGGAATGTTAGAAATATTTGTGACATTCGAATGGAGTAACAAATTTCAAAGTATGTACGCCATTTGTGAAATTCTAATGGGGCTGGACAGTGAAATTCTAATGGGGCTGGACACTCAAATAATATTTTTCGAATTGGATGTGACCAACTTTTTAAAGAGCTGCATTTTCTGAAAGGAAACAAAAAATGGTTCTTAGGATGATTTTTTCTTGCACCAATGATGACCTAAATGCTCAATAATTGTTTGTTGTTCCTTGTAGATGGACGAGAAGACACAATCTGAGTTAAAGAAAGTGGTATCAGACCTTTTGAACTCTTGGGTAAATCTAGATGACATGAAAGAACCCCAAGATTTTTGGCTCTATCAATGGAAAAAGCACATATATAATGAGAAAGATGAGCCGATCGAGATAACTGATTATCTTACCAAAGCTCACGCTCTGAGATCGCAGTTCAATATACTCCCGCGACTAGAGGAAATGGGTATGTTGGTTGTCTTACAATTAGTTTCCAAAGGTCACTTGACGAAAAAAAGGAAATTAATCATATGTTATGTTGTCGTGCATGTAGGTATCAGTCCCGGTGGAGTACACAAAAGACTGGAGGAGATAGGCAAAGTCCTAGAGGATGCATTTGGATGCACGGTGATGCTGCAAGCCATTAAAAGGGATCATGAGACAGACCGGTTATATCAAGTCACAATATGGCTGAACGAGAAGTTCGAGATCATTAACAGCAGCAAACCATACCACAATTGCGTCGCCGAACAACTTGTACAATTTTGAGGTCTTTGATGCCGCAGTCCCGTCGCGCATTCTGCTTTGGGCCAACACCCCGCTGTCCCACCCATTATTATGTAACATACACCACTTTATGATTTGCGGTTCTTTTTTTCCATTGGAACAGGAGGTCAAAGTAGTTTTTTTTTTTTTTTTGAGAAAGGAGGTCAAAGTAGTTTAGTATACCAAAGAAGAAAATTATTTTAACAGAGTTTTTTTTTTCAAACATTGACTCGAGATGCTCTCGACTCTTGTGCCATGGAAGTACAAAAACTGTTTTTCCGTCCGGTGCCGGCGCCTGGCATCGGTGTGGGTTTTTCTCTTTGTCGGAGTCAACAGAGCTTCAAACAATGTTTTGTTTCAATCTGCGTTTGGATCTCGGCGATTTAGAGATACATTGATCCAGGCTCCGATGGGACTGTACGTGGTGGATGAGGACCCGTCTTGGTCCGATTCAGGGCTTGAGACTCGTGAAATCGTGAAGGAAGTGCTCGGGGATGGGCAAATTCACATCCGAAAGGGGGTTCAAAATTGCAGAAGCTTCATAGACCGTTGAGGAGGGCCTTGATTATTCACGTTTTGGGGAAGGATCCAGAGTACCATATCCTTCGAGCTCGCTCAACAGCGCAATGGGAACTGATGAGGGGTTTTGAATTGACAGATAAAAAATGGCGACTGTTGTGTGTTCGCTTCTATTGCCGTGAATATTATGAGCATGTATTACTGCAGGAGCCTTGGATGATCCAGGGTCACTACCTTACTGTCCAGAGATGGCCTTGGATGATCTGAACCCCAACACTACCACCTGAAACAACTAACTTAAGACGAGCCATGGCCACAAAGTAACAGGCCTATAATACTTCCTTAAAGTTAACCATAGAGAGAAGTACCACAAAATAGATTTGTTATACTTTCGGTTCATATGGTAATTCCTGCGTAGCTTATTTTTTCAGTAAAATTAATTATCCATAGGCAGGGGTGCATCCAAACAGGCAAAGGTCCACAGTAACAGGCAAAGGTCCACGAAGTTTTTCAATTTTAATATTATACGCTGCATTTCCCAGATTTATTCAGTTTAGCCCCCACAGTCGTTGCAAATGGCCCAGAAACCCAGATTACCTAGGTGTCTTTCCCTGAAGTACCAAATATTAATGCTTTCTCTGACAAGTATGCATCCTCTTTCTAGATGACGGTTTAATTCTATCAAAACCACGTCCTACGTGTTCTATACTCCGTTGTGGTTGTCTGATCATTGATTAATTGATTTACACAATTTGGATTAGAATTACACATATCTAGCTCCTACCTTGGTTCTTGGGCAGTCAAAATTGGAATCTTTTATAGGTATTCTAATATACTTATTTGTGACCTATGGTAAGTGTGTTAGTGCCAAAAGTTAGAATCTCGGTTCGAATTTGGCATCAACTAAATGTCCTACGTTCTAAAATGTGTTCTGAAGCATAGATGTTATTATTCCTCACCAAGAGGTTACGATCGATTACGTTCTCAATACCCTGTGCAGTCAAAGGAACTCTTTGATTTTTTTGCAATTTCTTTTTTTCTCATTTCTTTCGGGTAAAAGGAGAGGGATTATAGCCAAAATTCCCCTCACTCTTTAATTTGTATGTACTTCATAAGGAGAATTAAATTATATTGTTGTGGATTTACCTCTTCAGATTACTTTTTTTAAGGGATGCAACACCTCTTTCCGTTAAATTTTTTAGTTTTCATTGTATTTGCCGCCGGTGTAGTAAAATCCTGGTCCTGTCCATCCATGGGTGAGGTAAATTTTACTTACCAGAACCCACCTTTAATCGAGGATCACTGGTTTCAGTCTTCTTAATTCTACTACCCATCTCTTCATTTCATAAGTATAGCGAAGAAATGGACATGGGGAAGAAACATGATAACATGGCCAGTGTAGTTTATGTTACGTACGTTGAGTAACATACGTGCTCAATAAAGAAACTCCATTATGATTGGTGCAAGAAAGAATAATAGCACTGACCTATTTCAGTTACTTCTTTGCAATGTCTCCACCAACGATATTATCCAAATCTGCACACGATGTAGTTATACGTCTAGCTGAATCCTCCTCATGGAGCATGTCCCATGCAGTCTGTGCACCTACGCAAGGGATAGGAACCAAAGAAGTAGATCAAGAAAAAGAATTGTGTATTCTGTTATGGAACGTAAACAACAATTACAAGACCTAGGATCTACACATTTTCTTCCAGGACAAGATTAAACCTAGGTCGACCACCCTCTCAAATGCTTTTTGAATCTGCTTGATTTTTGTCAATGAATCGGTACTTTCTCAGGAGAAAAGCTTTATTGAAAAAATTGGCATGTAACTTAAAGAACCCACAATGAGAAATTAGGTTGACCGACAAGATCAAAGTTTTAAAAACCGGACCGGCCGTTGAACCGGTGAGGCACCGGTTCGTGGTCGGACCGGTCGGACCAGTGGTCGGACCGGTTCATCGCACATTTATTTAATAATATATATTTATTATTTTTATACAAAAATAGTAAACATAATATATATTTATATGTATTTTTATCATATACTCCCTCCGTCCCATGAGGTAGTTCAAAATTGACTTTTTGAACTTATTTTGACCCAGTGATTTGGTTACTCGAACAATACTAGAATTTGATAATTTTTTCATAGTGATGTAGAGTTAAGTTTACTCTACAACACCATGAAAAAATTACAAAATTCTTGCATTGTTTTCCTAACTAAATCATCAGATCAAAGTGATCGGTGAATAGTACTCTTTGAACAACCTGCTGGGACGGAGGGAGTATTTATTATTTTTGTTTTTATTTTAACAAAAGTGTTTTACCCTAACCATCTACCTACCCAACTTCCCACCGTTTATTTTCTCTACTCTCCTCTCTCTCTCAATCTTATCATATCTCTGACTTTCTCTCTCTCTACGGGTAGAAGTTAGCCTCCACCAAAATAAATCTTTCTCTCTACCATGAACCCAATTCATAAACACAGGAGGTCACTCTGTCCCCCCATCACCGTCGTCATCTTCTAGTCGTTCTCTCTGACGTCCCATTACCGTCGGTGCTCTCTCTCTCTCTCTCTCCCTCCCTCCCTCCCTCCCTCCCTCCCTCCCTCCCTCTCTCTCTCTCTCTCTCTCTCTCTCTCCTCTCTCTCTCTCTCTCTCTCTCTCTCTCTCTCTCTCTCTCTCTCTCTCTCTCTCTCTCTCCCTCCCTCCCTCCCTCCCTCCCCCTCCCTCTCTCTCCTCCATGTCAAAACGATGAACTGACAGTGACGCCCATTGTTGACAACAATCCAGCAAGGTACAAATAGGTTTTAATCATTTCGGTTATATTCTATTATAGTCTTCCTCGATTACATGGGGTATAACCTTCCCTTCTTCTGTGTGAATCCAGGAGAGTCTTTATTTTGTTTTACTCCTTCTACTAAAGCCGGGCCTTTTGTCTTGTAATATGCTAGATTTGGGCTTCGTAGGCCCCTTATCACCTGGACGAATGGCAGAACGGCATATCTATCAGCTTTTAGCAAAGCTCTTTGTAACCATGCTTGGAGTAACTTGTTTCCTCAAGAAACCGTGCTCAATCTTCCCCGCGTGGAGTCAATCATCACCCTCTATTGATTGACACAGAAGGTACCCAAGACCCGCCCACTCTCTCCGTCTGTTTCATGTTGTTGCAGCTTGGTTTTTAGATGATTCCTTCAAAGTAGTTGTCAAAAAGAATTGGGGAATGAGAACCAAAACATAACTGATATCATCTTTGAGTTCAATGCATATGCTAATCAGTGAAATCACAACAGTTTTGGTACCATCTTTGCGAGGGTAAAAAGGATCTTGGCTCGGCCAAAAGGGATTCAAACTGCCCTCTCCGGATCCTACAAATCCTACTTGTCTAATTTGGAAATGGAGCTCCTGGGACAGCTTCATGACCTCATTTGCCAAGAATAATTTTTTTGGGTACCAAAAATTGGGGGCCAACATGGTGTTTTTGGGTGATAGGAATAAGAGGATTTTCCATACCATCAATATGGACCTTTGAAGGAGGAAAAAGATCACTACCTTGAAAAAAGATGACCGGTCTTGGTGCTATGACGAAGTGGAGCTGAAGGTGATGGCTCGCAATTTCTTCATAAATTTTTACACTGATACTCTCCCACACAGGGCTACTGAGTTAGTTGGACTGGTGCTACCCTTACGAACGATGATCTGGCTATTCTTCATCGACTGGTTACTTATTTTTTTGAAAACGAAAAGTATACTTGTACAAGTACATAAACTCTCAAATATGTACTCGGGCTACTTATTTTTTTGGGTAGTGCCCTCGGGCACGGGTAACACACTAGTACGTTATAAGTGGTAAGATGGACACAAAATATTGTAATAATGTTTACTAATCTATTTCATTTAGAAGGATGTGTACCTTTTATTTTAGGAACCTGTAAAAGCTTAGGCAAGGAATTTCTTGATCGAGCATAAATCTCAGCCCTTGTCCTCTGCTCAAATGGCTCATTTTCTATAAATTTGAAACTGTTGGGCGCTGTAATTGTAACATGTTGAGTTTTCAGGATTGGAAGAGATCTTGTGATTCAACTGTGTGTACTGACAGTGGGGTGCTTCCCAAGTCAGGCAATCTTGAGCGACATATAAGCTTTCTAGATCCTGCTGCGGATCATTCTCTGGCTGCTGCAGGTGCTCAGTTTCGTCATCAGGTTCTTCCATCTTTTTCAACGACAGGCAGCGAAATGGAGAAGTGAGCTTTTTAGATACCGACCTTGGTGATGGAGTAGTAGGTACACTGTGCAAACCTGCATCGAGTAAGACAGAAAAGTATCGTAAATAAACATTGTTACTCCGGATTATCCAATCGGCAAGCCTTTTAATTATTAGTGTTTACATTCAGAGATTTATATTACGATAAGCAAACACTTATTTTCTTTTGATGAAATCTGAGAAATTAACAAAGTAAACTGACGAATGAAAGTGCGGGGTTTGGGTCCCATCAGGAAAGGCTCAGACTGAGATGCTGCTAATTTGGACATGCAACCCAACAAAAGGAGATAACATTCACACATGTGCTGTCTTCAGATAAACCGAGTCAATGTGCATGCTAGGCAGTGAGGAAGTTTAGTTCGTATACTGAGGCAAACATCTTCGACAACAGTTCTGTTGAAGAAATAAGTCGTAAATTGTTTGAAGTGTCGAATTATTGGTAAAAAAAATTACGACAAAGGTCAGTGAAAACCCCACTTTTTATGCTCACTCAGTTTTTAAGTATTCAGTGCACAGATTGTCTTTGCACAAAATATCCCGATTAAGTTTTTAAGAATCTTTTCTAATCGTTGGTTCAGTTGAAACCCAACGTGAGTAGACCATTTATTCCCTTTGTCTGCACAAGAAAAACCATTACACTGAGGATGTATGTAATGTCACCATTGTAGTCTACAGAAAATGGAATAGAAACTGTGGGGAGAACATATCAATATAAACTAAAAACGCAACGCATGGAGCTCTTCTCCGATTTGGATATTTTCAACACCTAAAGATACTACTACCTCTGTTTCTTCTCTTTCACCTTACTTACATTTCGACACTATTCACTGGGCCACTTTGACCCGGTGATTTGGTTAGCAAAAAAGTACACAAATTTGATAATCTTTGCATGATCTTGTAGAGTAAACTTTACTCTACAATACTACGAAAAAATTGCCAAAAAATTATATCGTTTTGCTATCCAAATCACCGAGTCAAAGTGACCCAATTACGGTTAAAAAAGTCAACCTAAGGTGAAAGAGAAGAAACGGGGGTAGAATCACTTAAAGACAGTGCAATAACCAAATTTACATACAAAATCATTAAAGATCATTTAGTCCGGATGCATGATTTTCAACCAAAAGAACTTTTAGTCCGGATACATGATTTTCACCTAAAGATACTATCACTTAATTTGGTTATTGCACTTAAAGACAGTGCAATAACCAAATTAATCAAGCTATGATTTTGGGTCAGGAAATCCATTGATGAAATGATCATGTGCTTCCAATTTCCCCTGCCCTTGACAAGGACGCTACATCCAGGACTTGTGTCTTTACCACCGCTGCAGCTCCTCAAGCAGTAATACTATTTTAACCCTTGAACTTAACCGTTCCAACCAAGCAACCAAAGGTTTTGTGGATTTGTTAGTATTCAAAAGAATACAAGCCTCTCAGAGGTGGAATCGACTTCAAGAAATGGTCATGGATTTCACACCATCTAAGTAAAATCTTCATGTCCCCAGCATGCAGCAAATCTATGACTGCATATATATAGCATCCAAAACCCAATAGCATCTGGACCGCGACCCAAAAGATAAGCAATTACTTATTGAGTTTGACAATCAGTGGGAAATAAACAACATGGGGAGAAGAAACAAAACAGGTCAATTTAAAACTTCATTTATGGACCGGGCATGAGGACAAAGAAATCTTATAGAACTGAAACTTGAAAACCACAGAACAGCATGACCTACGTTACCCGGACTCTTCTAAATCGCCACCGTACCCGTGTCGATACGATCCGACATGGGTGTGGGTATGGGATTGTGGCGGGTGTGGCTGGATTGTTCCGGACGCTTTGACTGCGAGCGCTTACTCAAAACATTGGACTAGGCCAAGGGTTTAGTTATATTTCAGTTATTTTCAGCAGACCTTTAAAAGAAGAATCAGTTTTTGCACTAAATTTCAATATATTCCTTGTAGTGTAGCTATACAAACTTGCCTAAACATATTCAATTCCGTATTTCTGCATTCTCATGTATGACATTTTAAAAATGTATTTTGAAATAATCATTTTTCTACCATATCCCCGCACCCGTGTCCAAAAGTTGGATACTTTTTAGCCGAGTCGACGTATCCTACTTTTATATAAGTTTGCGAATCCGATCTCCGGATCCGTATCA